>JAGPOW010000261.1:21811958-21919290 GCA_030014935.1 Caiman crocodilus
TGCTGGGGGTTGCCTCTCCCCAGATGCATCACCCTGCACTTGTCCACATTGAATCCCATCCTGTTCTTGTCCGCCCACTCATGCAGTCAGCCCAGATCCACACTCTACCATTCCTTCTCCTAAAGGTGTCATCATCTGCAATGTTTCCTGGGGTGGTGGCAGTGGTTCTGCTCCATGTCTGGCTGTAACCCTCCTTGGTTTTCTACAGCAGCCCCAGCCTGGTCCTCTTCTCTTTCCCACTGAAATTGTTGGCATGACTTCTGCTTGTAGCACCAACTCCTCCTCATCTGAGCTGGATGAAGCTTCCACAGACACATAGTCTTCTTGCTCCGAACGATCTCTCACGTCTGGAACAAAGTCAGCATCCTCACTGCCTTGGGATAAGACTTCATCAGTGGATGTGTCGCTGTTATCCCCGGCTACCTGTGCAAGACAGGCTTCAGCACTGAATATGAGCTGCCTTCTCATCTTGGACTGTAGAATAAAAAGAAAAAAATGATTACTACTGAATGCATATAAATAACAATCAAAGACAAGCCTGTCCACCTATGCTGTCACAGAAGCAATTCTGCCCTTCTTTATAGCAGCGCAGGTAGCATCTTCTCCTTCTGGGCACCAAAGCCAAAGACCAGCATCCACTCTTTGCAGGCAAGCCAAATGTGGGTGGATGCTGTTTGGAAACCACACATGAAGGGGCATATTGAAAGCAGGTAGAAGGGGCATGGAGGGTGTCAAGCCCTTACCATTGAAGGGAACTCCATAGCGTACGCTGTATTGCAGTACAATGTTGTTCTATTTCTTCTCTGCTGTCCCTTTGCTCCTTGTCCTCACTTCCAACAAAGGCAGGGCAAACTAGCTTGTATGTTATGAAAGGAGCAGGTGAGGTAGAGTTTTGCCATGAGAAAAGAGCAGAGGTGGATTTGGGTGTGGCAAAGGCTTTTTTTTTCTGGCAAAGGGCAGGGTGTTTTGATGACCTTGCAGCCTGCAAACAAAGTGGTTAGCAAAAGGGATTATTACCACATCTTCTGCTGAAGCAGAGTGGAGGTTGGCCATCCATTAGTTTCCCTAGATACCTGAAATGGACATGAATGGTTATGAATGAATGCTGACTTTTCAGATGCATCCACCCAAAGTGGCCAAACAGTTTTAGGCCTGTCATTTATAAGAAATGACATTGGGTAACAAGTTAATATGGGCTTGGGGTAAATTGTTACCCCATATGGCAAAGCACATTCACACCTGGGCAGTTTTTCATCCACAGAAAGTAAACCATTCATGTAAGCTGGGTGCTTTTTGGCGACATTGTGCAAAAATCTCATAGTGCCAGTAACCAGGTGCCAGTGACAATGTGCACAAATCTCCTGGTGCCCAGTGCCGGTGACAAAGTCCTAAAATGAAAAAATAATTAGAATGAATTAACTTTAAGATACTGTGCAAAATATGTGTCTGAGGTAGGAAATTATCCCGTGGGAGGTTAAATCAGGACAAAAATATTTTTTAAATGAAATTAAAATATGTTATAGTATATGTTTGATTTTTAGTATATAATTTAATTTTTTTCCAATTCCAAGATGGCAAACCCCTCCCTCTCCCCCCAAAGGAGTACTTCTGCATGTAAGGGTAGAGACTTCCAGTGGCAAAGGTCAGTGTTTAGGGGTGGGATATCCAGTCCCAAGGTGGTTACCAGAGGGCAGGGCACCTGTCAAAGGGTGGCGCTACCATTGCAGCCCTTGACAATTCACCAAAACTCATTAAGTGGCCCTCCAGCCAAAATAATTACCCACTGCTGGCTATGGTTAGCATGCCATGGAAGCTCCTTGCCCTCCCCCCAGCAGCACTGATCAGGGTACTATGTCCATCCACAAGGCACTCACTGGCCACCTCGTACTCCACCCCCACAGTAGAGTGCCTGGGCATCTGCCCACAGCCCTCCAGTGCAACCCCTAGAACATGCATCCTATGGACAGTTTGCAACAAACCCCAAACTTTATTTCCTTTCACAACACAACAAACCCCACTCTCTCCTAACAATGGACCCCCTACTTTGTTTCCCAATAACAGACCCCCTCCTTCCTTCCCAAAAACAGGCCCCCCCACCAACCCCAATGCACACTACCAAAAAAGCACCCTCATCCTTTTGAAATAAAGTACTGTTTCTATTTCGGGGGGAGGGGGGAAGGGAGGGAGCAGGGACAGAGGCGCCTAGGAAGCAGAGCCCAGAGAGAGGCCCCTGGCACCTCAGCCTCCACCAACACTACCTTAGGTCTGGATACTGCGGTGAGGCCAGCAAGCTAAAGGCTGTCCCAGGGGCCAGGGTAGATGCTGTCCAGCGCACTCAGGCCACTCTCCCTCCTACTCCATCACAATGTGCTGCTCCTTATGGGCCTCCACCTGCCTCTGCTTGAGGGCGAGGTACCCCCTGCAGTCCTTAAGGCCTGCCCAGTCCTTCTGGTGGAGCTTGTGGCACCAGGTCTGACTCTGTTCGAGTCAGACCTGATGCCACACCATCGGAGAGGGTGACCAAGTAGTTGAAGAAAGCCATCCAATCCTGGCTCCAGCACAGATGGAGATGGCATATGCGGAGCCTCCAGAAGGTGGTGGCATCCTTGGGGTCCCATCTCTGCTAGTGGCAAGTGGGTCTCTCCCACGTCCAGCAGCTGATTCTGTAGAGCAAGGACAGAGAGGCTCCTTGTGAGAGCTTGCAACATTTCAGAGATAACAGGCACTGTACAGAGGGGCTGTGTGCTGACCATCCTCAGTTTGGGGGTCCTGTATGCACAGGTGCCCAGGGACCATGTTAAGTTGCCCAGGTTGTCTCCATGGTAAGCTGTTTCCACAATAGGGGCAGGAACCACAGGCAGTCTGCCTTCTCCGTACCCTACCCTGGCCAGGTCATGGCTGACCCCTGCTGGCAGCTGTTGCAGTGGCTGTGGAGCAACTCCCTACCTTCTCCTCCCTCCACCAGGGGAGTAGCAATTAATATTGTCCTGCTCCCTGACTGCCAAATTTTAAGACCCGTGGGGAATCCCCTACATGGTGGATGATATGGCTCCATGGGCAGTTTTGGCCTGCAGGCTGGGTGCTGAGCACCCCTGATTAGACAATGGATTTGTAAAGGGCTGTTTGGATAGGGGTGATCCTGCTTCATGCAGGTGGTTGTACTAGATGACCTCTGGATGCCCCTTCCAGTCCTGCTTTTATATTATTTCATGATTCTATTATAACCCTCATTTTTCAGGGCAAGCACCAGTTGTCCGAGGTGAGGAAGCATCTTCTGCTAAAGGAAGACTTTTGTATAACTAAGTATTTTTCACCTGACTGAAGCATCTAGCGCTAGCCCCTGGCTACGTGTATTCTGGTACATGCAGAGCACTCTGGTACTCTGCCCTGTCACCTGCAGAGTCCTTATGAGATGGCCTGACTCACTGGGCAACTTCTATTTCATATGTGATGCAAGGTGAATCAGGCCAGTTCATTAAAGTTTGTAGTGTTGCCAGGCCAGAGCTATTTCTCCATAATTGTAAAAACTGTGGAGTTTTCAGGAATGGACTGAAAGGCACTCTCTGCCTACAATATAGATATTAAAAGACTCTGTTTCTTCACTACAATTCTCACACATACTTCTTCCCTGGATTAGGAAGCTGTTACCTAACTCTACATCTCCTGAAAGACGATGCTTCCAGTAGGTGCAGGAGGGGCAAGGCAATGTGTTCTGAAAGCACAAAAGCAAGGTGCAATTTCCCTTTGGCTTTACACGTCCTTAGGTTCCTGCAGCACCACTTTCATGACACAATGCTATTATATAATAGTTTATTTGCTCACTTCCCTAAATTATTTTTGGCATTCTGCTTCTGACTCCATCTCAGAAATTCTGTTACTGTATCATTTGATAGTTCTTTACACACAAAAGTCTAGTGTCTTGTTCTCTGCCTTTTGTCAAGACAATTATTCAAGGGCTCTTCCCTTTGAATTGTCAGATGCCTGGTCACTCTCTTGATCCCTAAGAGGAACATTTCCTGCAGACTATAATCTCGCTGCAACTGTAATGTCTAACAAAAAGTGACAAAGAAAGGATTAGCAAGCATATTAGCACACTGAGCACCCTGGCAACTTCATGGACTATAATGAAAGGAATATTTGCAGTTTACTTGCAGATGTCAAAGCCATCACTACAAGCACTCCTGTGTTAGGATTCAAGCCACTGAAGGCATGTACTCCTATCTGAATATTATGTGGTAGAGGGAGGATGAGTTTTCAGAGGACAGATAAATGGATTCAATATTATGATATTTATATGTCCGCTAAGTTGCTTATTGCAGTACACATGCCTTTCTTCAGTCAGTCCAATGTCTGTGCTTTTGAGATTTTCTAAATATTTACTTTTCCTCCTCCTCCTATTATTTTGAGTCCGAACACTTGATATAGCCTGACCCAACCAAATACTCTGCACAGCTTCTTGAATACGTTTACCATTACAATGACGAATGACCTGTGTAAAGGAAATCAAGCAAGGCAAGAGGGCCTTCAACTATCATAGCACCCAGGGTAAGTGAGCAGGACCCTGCAGGGCCAGTGAGGAGATGCAACTGCCATGTCCCTGTAAGGCTGCATCTACCCAATTTACAAGAATGGTTTTTGGCTTGAAGTTGAAGAATGACAATTCCCATGGCAGAAATCTGGAATAAAAACAAATTCAAAAGACTTTACACAGAGATCTTCTAATCTCTTCATTCTTGTACTTCCTACCCATTTTAAACTCTTTGGGGTTTACACCTATATTGATCAGACTTGAGCCCCCTCGTCTATATCCTGAATACCCTTCAGCTATGGAGAAACCCAAATGCTGAACACTTAAAACCAGTAAGGTTTTCCACCTCTGTGTCAGAGCAGCTATTGGTATTCCAGTAGTAAGAGACCCCTTCCAGCCCTACTTTCCTATGATCGATCCTACAACCCCAAGTGTATCAGGGCTCTCCATCCCTCCCTCAGCCCTGATTATGCCCCGTGAACTCAGAAACTGAACTCAGAAACTGCTGGTTGCCATGTTGGGGAGAAAACCCAGCCAGAAGTGTATCCCACATCTGGGAAAACCTCATACAAATGAACTTTCCTGTGGGTGTGGAGAAGAGACAGCGGGCAGAGAGGCAGGTCAGTTGGTTGCCCTGTATCTGGAAGGAGAGTTAAAAGCAGCTGGGTCTGACTGGAAGAGGAGGGAGTGGCGGCTCCCCGCTGCAACACTCTCGGGTGCTGCGAAAGGGGTGCACAGCTCCAGCCTTCTCTGTTATTATATGTTTTTGTTATCCCAGTGGATGTGGAGCGTAGGGGTGGTGGTGCTCCCAGCCAATAATGCCATGCTTAAACACAATTGAGCAACTGAACTGGCAAGCCTGGTCAGCTGTTAAAGGGACAGGGCCTAATTTGGATGAACTACTGCAAGTGATAAATCCTACCTGCAGGAGGATTGAGTGTAATGATGATGAACTACCTCCTGTTATATGAATTAAGTTTACAGCAAGTCATGGTGGGTGAGAAAGACAAGAGGCGGTGGCACCTATAGGACAATCCTGGTAAGGGTAGTGCCCAGGCCTGGGCACCTATCCTTGATGTGCCCATATCAAGCCCAGCTATACTGGATATTCAAATATTTTAACTTCTGATTGGTTGCGTCTCCCAAGCTATGGATACCCTGTTGGGCAAGATGCTTTGATCTTGGCACATTTCAAATGCTAGGCTACCGTTGAGGCAATGTGCCTTTACCAACCAGATGTTCTGCAGTGTGTTAGTGGAGCCTCTGGACAAATTTTCATCATGCTTGTCTAATGGATTCTTCTGGAATTTGCTTAAAAATGGATTGGTAACATAAACATTTGCAAAAAGGGGATGCTGGCAAAAGAATGCATTACAGCAAGAACAAGGATATGTGGAACCCAATTTCCTAATGTGAGCAGCTTCTGGAAAACTTGACTTCTGGCCTGCAGAAAACAAGGCACAGACAGAAATAAAATGTGTCCCACGATTGGCTCCTTGAAATTTCTCTAAAACTGTGCCCAAATGGAAGAGCACAGCTATGGAGCCCTTTTATTGAACAACAAATTAACCCTTACTGTATGAGGGTTCAAATTAAGTTGCTCCTAAGCAGAATGGTTTCATTAATTTCTGTCTGCTCTGCTGCAACAGCAACCTGGCTCAAGCTGCTGTCTCTGGATAGATGGTGGAGAAGGCAGCAGAAGAAGGTCCCTGCTGGGTTTCTCGGCTCTGCTGGAGAAGGGGGGTGACAGATTGAGGCTCCTCACCTTGAGGGGGGGGGCTTCAATCTACTCACCCCTTACTCCAGGGCTGAGAAAACCCTAGAATGAACCCCAGAATGACTTTCTGCCCTGCTTTCTCCCCCTTCCACCAAGAGACTGCAACAGACCTGGGGGATGGAGCCAAAGAAAGACACAGCCTCTCTTACTGGACCAGCTCCAAATTGAAGCTGATCCCCCACTCTCCTGATCCCACAGCTAACATATTTTGGATCAGGAGGATTGGTCTAACTCATAGCCATGAGTCTATGAATAGCTGTGTTAGACCTGGGAGCTGCACTTCCATCTGTGCCTAAAAACTTATCCAGAGAGACCACCTAATCAGTGGCTGGTGCTCATGAGACAGTGGTGAGGGGACTAATTGCACTTCAGCAGCTGTTATGCCAGTTCTTATTATGTATGCTAGCTGTATACTGGTGAAAATTAACCTGGTGGCAGTGAGCACATTAGTGTTTACTTTTTCTGAACAAAGCTAATCTATACAGTGTTGTGGTTAACCATGCACCGTTAGCAGCAAATCAATGCAAAGCTGAATTTTCCTCCAGATGCATATTCTGGGGTACAATTTCCTATAAAGAGAGGTTAAGGGACCTGAACCTGTTCAGCCTCCACAAGAGAAGGCTGATGGGGGATCTAGTGGCTGTTTACAAACTAGTCAGAGGAGATCAGCAGGCATTGGGGGAGTCCCTGTTCCCCTGAGCACTGCCAGGAGTGACTAGAAATAATGGTCGTAAGCTGGCAGAGGGTAGATTCAGACTAGACGTCAGGAGGCACTACTTCACTGTCAGGGCGGCTAGGATCTAGAACCAACTTCCAAGAGAAGTGGTGCTGGCTCCTACTCTGGGGGTCTTTAAGAGGAGGCTAGATGAATGCCTTGCTTAGGTCATTTGACCCCAGTACTCTTTCCTGCCATGGCAGGGGGTCAGACTTGATCTGCTCAGGTCCCTTCTGACCCTACCAGCTATGAAACTGTGAAACTATGTGCTGCCCTCCTTCCCAAACCATGTCTGGCTAGCTGAGAAAGGAGAGCCCTACCTCACTACTCTATGAGGCTTTTGATTTCAAGTTCTAACAATAGTCTTGCTTTTTTTCCAGACACTGTTTCTATGACACCACTTCTTGTGTCTCAGCAAGCCTCTCAGTCTTCCCTTATTTTTGATCTCAGTCTGTCCCAGAACTCATGGAATGGGTTAGTCTACACCCAGAGACTTCAAGGGCCAGTGCTTTCTTGTTTAAGGAGATGAGTTTCCATATGCTGAGTGCAAAGCTATATAAGCTCTTCTTTGCTTAAACAATGTGCATTCTCAGGTTCTTATTAGACTCATCACTGCCTCTGGATACACATAACAACTGTGGTAAGAAATGTTTTCTTTCACCTATCACCTCATTTTTTATGAGCAATTATAATTGCTGTTTATTCACTGTCAATCAATTTAGGTTCTGCGGTATCCCATTTATTTTCAGGTTTCGCAACCCTTGTGGCATATGAATCAGATTCTGTGTACAAAGCCTGAATGGCATGTAAAACAGTTATTAATGAAGAGGTAAAATTGGTCCCAGCTAATGCTACAAATATAGTCCTGTGTGAATTTTTTGTATTCTGTGTAGTTGCTCACTTGTACCTCTTCTTCGTCAATCCCTTGCAGTCGAGGATGATTGTCATACATGATTGTTTTATCTGTGTGTCCGAAGATGGCTGATGAGGCCTATCTGAGACCGACAGACTACTGCAACTCAGATACATGTTTCCGTGTGGTGTGGGTGGTGCTGGATTTTTTAGTTGGTTTGTGACACTTTTTCTGCTGCTCCTGCTTTTCCATCTCCTGTTGTTGTTGTGAGGTTTCAAAGTACTGAGATCCCTGTAGCAGACTCATCTTCCATTTGGGGCAGTCCTGGGTGATAGTCTCACACAAGTTGACATTGATGTTGCATTTTAAATTGGCCTTGAGGATGTCCCTGAAGCACTTTATCTGCCCTCCTCTTTGGTATACGCCTTGGCTGAGCTGGGAGAACAAAACTTGCTTTGGGAGTCTGGAGTCCACCATCCAGAAGACATGATGGGCCCAACAAAGTTGGTGTCAGATGATCATTGCCTCAATACTCATGGTTTTTGCTTTCAGGAGGATGCGAATGTTGGTGCGTCTGTCTTCCCACTGGATTTGGAGGATCTTCCACAGGCAACGTTGATGGTACTTCTCCAACAACTTTAGATGTACCCTGTACATGGCCTATGTCTCAGCTCTGTACAGCAAGGTGGGAATCATGACTGCTTGATAAACCATGAGCTTGGTTTCAGATCTGATGTTGCGATCTTTGAACATCCATTTCTTCAGGTGTCCAAAGGCTTCACTTGCACATTTGTGGCGATGCTTGATTTCTTTGTTGATGTCAGCCTTCTGTGAAAGATGGCGAAAGATGGCTTCTGAAGTACGGGAAATACTCATCGTTCTCCAGAGTCTTACCATGGGTCTGGATTACTAGAGCTTGGAGGTGTTCATTAGGAGCTTGTTGGTGGCGGACCTAAGTCTTCTGGATGTTAAGTGTTAGTCCCTTGGTAAAGATGTTGAAGATTGCCTGAAGGTCTGCATCCTAGTGAGCACACAGCAGTAGCAGCAGTGTATTGGAGCTCAATGATTAAGGTTAGGGTGGCCTGTGGGGCAGAACTGTACTGCTACCCAGTGTGTCCACAGATGGTGGATAGTGGAATGACCTTCAGGGGAGACTAGCTGTGAAATAAGCACAGGTAACTTTGGTGAATAAGCAGTCATGGAGCAAGCAGCTGCAGCACTACTAGGGTGTGGTGAGGACAGCAGATGTCAATGGTTTCCCTCCTGAAAAGCCACTTATATCCTTTGATTGTGCTATGACATGGTGAGTACAGGTCACCAGTATAATAAGCCTGCCCAGTTCCCAGCCATGGGTCTACAAGTCCTCAACAGCAGAGCAGGCGGAAGAAGATGTTAGAATCTCAATGGCTGTGAAGGTGGATGAAAGTTGTAGTGGAACAAGATCCCCATTTGTTTTGGTCTCCTTGCCATTGGATCAAAGTCCCGTTCTCATTTGTACATACAATGGTGCGCTGAAACATTCTGTCTTTCACTCACTTAATTATGCATTCAGCCACATAATCCATTCATGTCAAGGCTTGGCTCTTTTTTGTTTACTTTATTGCTCATAGTTTTAAAACTATTTAAGCAAGTAGTGATACTACAGAATGTTTGTATCATGGCAGCACCCAGAGACTCTAGTTGGGAGAGGGACTGCTGTACTGTACAAGCATAGAAAAACAATGGTTCTACCCTGAATAGTCTACAGTTTGGGTATTGTCTGTCTCAAAGTACCAGAGAGGATAGATGAAGGGAGTGTTAGCATTTGCTGGATGGGAATAGTGAAGTGTCATAATCTAGAAAGAAAGAAAGGGACTTTATAGAGGTAAAAAATGAAGATATGGAAATCGTAATTTAATAGATCCCATCCAAGGAGCTAGTTTCTTCAGTGAAGAAATAAAAATCCATTGGTAGTTTTCTGATATACTAGGACTGGCATAGTAGGGCTGGGGAGTAGAACAGTACATGAAAAAATCCTGAGACACAGGTTTGAACACAGATTGTCCCTCTCCAGGCTGGGTGTTATTGCAGAGATTCTGGATGGGTCTACACTGAGACCAGTGACAGAAGAGCCTCTACCTTCATTCCCTCCCTGCAAGCAAAATTAAAAATTACATCCGAGCAAGGTACCTCCTGTATTTCCCCAGAATGTTCTACCCTATTTTAAATAATACAACTCTGCTCTTCTGAAAGTAAACCCACCCTTCTGAAAGTGTTACGTGTAAGTTAGGAAATAGGCTTTGCTACGTGGAATTAACTGCTGAATCCTGGTTGGGAATTAAGATCCAGGCATCTTCCGTTTTTGTAGGCCATCCTCCTAGGGGTATTATAGGCTGGTGCTGGATTAAAAGCTTGGGATGCCCTCTGTCAGATGCTGAAAGACAGGTATGTTGCATATTACTGTAAATATAGTAGTGATTTTAGGCAAAAGTTACCTGACAATAACACCTCTCTATCGGTGCTGGAAAAGATGAGCAGATTAGTTTACAACAGCTACCAGCTGTTTTACTACCATATCCTTTAACTCAGTTCACAACATATCCAGTACAACATTGGTACTGTAGGTGTCTCAAGATGCTTGAAGTTATACTGTGCTGTAGGCCTCGGGAGCTGTGTACACTCCACCTGCAGTGCTCATATGTTATATGGTTTGATCAGTTTTAGGATCCATAATTTACTTTTGTTTTATGCTCTCAAGACTTGCAAGATGGGCATTGATGAGAGCCACTTCTACATAGTGATCCCTGGTAATGACTGATGGCCAAGAGCTACTGAATAGACAAAAACACCAAAAAAGCCTGCAAGACAATTATTTTCCAAATGAAAAAATTGGAGGGAAGAGGAGAGAGCTGTCAGTACAAAATCTCATAGAATTGTGCAAGTCATAGCATTTCTAAAAGGATAAAGTTATTTTTTAAAATATGAAATGTAACATGAACAAGTGCCTCAAACCTGTCACCGTGAGATGGGAAGATGCTAGTGAGAAATCTGGTGTTGTTTCAGATTCACAGGTTTGTCAGTGCCTGGAATGAAGCTTGTTCCCAAAACAGAGATGATAATTAGTGATCTGAGATCTAAACTCATTTTGAGGCTTAGATTTAAAAGTGCTTATTAGCAGAATGAGCATCCCATCAGCTGTAGTGTGACAGCATGGAGGACAACGAGGCTGCTAATGTTTGCAGTGTCAGTAGAATTTGGGTTTGTGATGGGATTTGATTAATTTCATTTCTCAGTGCTCGAGTTTGTGTTTAGGGACACTTGAGTATAGTCATTCAGTACTAAAACTTTTAAAAACAACAAAAGGAAGTAGAATTGCTATGGCCTTGAGCATCAGCATTACTTTTTGCTATATTAGACTCTCAGAGATGATAAATGCAGGTGCATTTTGGAACAACTACAAATATATTCTCAAGGGGTTGATGTAGTTCTGCTCCTGGTGGAAGGAGCATCTGGGGTGCTCATCTCAGCCTTAAGACAGAGGCACATCCTTATTCCCCTCATCTAAGAGGTGAGTAAGGAGACATACAAGCAGAAAATGCAGGGTAGGGTGAACTGAGGACATACAATGAATAAGAGCAGGAACTGCATAAAATAGGCAGTGGAGAAAATTTACAGCAGTAGTCAACCCCTGACGCACAAAGGCATTTTGCTTGGCACATGTGCCTCATGGAAGGGGCTGGGGCTGCGCTGCCACAACAAGGAATAGGCCCCTCGCGGCCCTCCCACCATCTGTCCCTGCCACGTTAACATCTTACAAGTTGAGGTTGCGGGTGTTTTTGGCACGGTGCTCAAAAACATTGCTGCCCTCTGATTTATTTCCCCAGTATTGTGGGTAAGATTCAGACAAGCACAATGCCTTAAATTTCTCTAGGGGCTTTTGCCTAAAATGGTTTTAAGGTGCCTCAGTCCAGAACCCCTGAAATATACCCAACCTGAAGAGGAAACATCCGTGTTCAGATCGGTGCTTAAGTGATATTTTTTCTTATGTCCTCACCCCCATTTTTCCCCCTCATCCTGTTCTGTGTTATGATATTCTATGCTATTGGAAGGCTACCAGTCCTGCTTCACTGGGGAATTGCCAGTCTTCGATTCTACCATCCTTAAATACATTTTTTTATCTTCAAAATAATTTCATGTGTAGCTTTTTCCAAAGCAGTGTCCCTATACCAGATCTTATATTTCCCATAAATGTAGCAGACAATGCTGCACTAGTTTGGTGTTCCAATCCTGTCCTTTACTCCTCCTCTTAAGAACCAACACAAGGACAAGGGCAGCTGCAGGGACATGTCACTGAACACTGCTACTGTGGACGTGGCTACATGCCGGAGCTGTGATTTATTGCCATGCACATGGATGCTACATCGTCTTCAAGCTTAATGTAGCTGTTACAGGCATCCTTCAAGTGCATGTGTTTTTTATGTGATGCCTGGCTAGCTGGCATCATATCTGGTAGCTTTTACACCCTGGACAGCAGACTCGTACCTGCTAGGGTTTGCACTTTGGGGAGGGTCAAAATGGAGGCAGAGGTGCTCAAGACCCCAGCAGTGCAACGTGCAGTGGGGCAGAATGCTTCTGTGAGAAGTACTGCTGCCAAACTGCTGGGTTACTCCTCCCCCAGCCACTCAACTGCCCAGCTTTATAAGGCAACTGAGGATTCAAAGCCATTAATTCATCAGTGGCTGTAGGATCAGAGAACAACATTGCTTGTGGCAGCAAAAACCTGATACATCTGCTTGCAATAGCAGCATCTCCCATGGGGAGAATGGGAATGGCGGTAATGAGGGCACCCAGCTCCACTCTGCATGGTCAGAGCCTCAAGTCCCATGCCTCTATTCTGCTATCCTCCTTTACTGAACACCCTAGGATTCATTCCTGACCACTCACACTTAGTGCTGGACTATTATTGGTAGTATTTCCCTGATTTGTTTTCAAAATTCAGTTAGAAACTCACTTTTGGGGTTAGCAAAGAGAATTGGTTGGGAAACAATATTTTCCTCCTATGAAAAATGTCAATGAAGTTCTTTGTTTAACTGGTTACTTTCATAGCATGCTTTAAAAATTGTTTGGGGTCCCATGAGAATGTTTATTTTTTTTATAAAAGTATATCTGCTTTTCTACAAAAGTGTTCATTTAGCTGAAAGGCTACTTCCCAGCAAAAACATTTTGATAGGATAGGAAGTTTCCAAGTAGTATTTTTCACAACACAAATATAGCACTATTCTAAGTAAAAAAGAAGCTGAAGACAAAACCGATTGGAAAGGGACAATAAAGGAGAAACCTGACTATTTTATTTCTATTGTCCAAGCAGAATAAGGAAGTGTGTGTGTGTGGGAGCGGGGAGGAAAACATGACCTGAATAGTGCACACTTGTCTAGATATTTAAAATGTTGTGTTTTAATGATTAAAGGAATCATTTGGAATATGTTCCAAAAATAGTGATTTGGGACTAATAGGACAGGTTGATTTTTTCATTGAACATTATTTATCCTGGCACTGGCCTTTTCAGTGAATCAGTTTTCATAAACATTAGCAAATCCATTCATATGGATATCAAATAATGTAGGCAAGGAATATGAAAAAAGATATTGGTCTTTCTTATGCTACCAGTGACAACAATAACAGTGCAAAAAGGAACAGATAACGTAAGCTTATATCTTCAACAGAAAAAGATACCCAGTTACTTCCAGAGTTTTTGGTTGTAGCCATGCTGGTCTAAGGACATAGGCAGGCAGAGTTCTTTGAGTAGACATATTTTTCATTAGACTAACGCAGTACTTAGTTGGTCTAATAAAAGATATCACATCTACTCAAAGAACCTTGCCAGCTACTGCCAGGCTTTTTTCTGTTTTCAATTTCTAACTCTTAAACAGTTTGGAAAGCATTCGACAGTGTGCTGAGCATATTAGAGTCTGCTTGGGTGAGCTAAGGATCCTCATATTTGCAGTATGTGCTCCTAAATCGCTACATCTCTTTCTCAGGTGTGGATGCCAAATTACCCTACATAGAAAGGCATATATAAATAACACATACAAGGGATATTTTTTTAAATCAGAAAAAACAGTGAAATCTTTTTTGCAGCCTTTACTGAATCAAAGTATTGGCCTACAAGAGTGCTTGTAGGTGAAAGTCTGTGTCCTGTTGCTACTTCTGCAGTTGAGATTAAAAGAATTTTAATTTTATCTAGAAAGATTACAATTAATCTGTGTGATATGTATTTCACATGCTGCAAGAAGATCTTTTCCTTGGAGCTCTTTGTTCATATCAGTCAAACATTGTTTATATTCTGACAGCCAGCATACATCTTTCCATCACAGATGCAAGCCTATTCCCCCACCTTTCCTCTTATAGAAAATATTAATATTCAGAGATAAAAAGGTATCTGGGATGCTGTTTCCAGAAGTGACAGAGCTAACAGACAAAATTATAAGGGCATGGGAAGAGGTCCTTCTGTAATTGGTATCTGCTGAGTAATAGCTATCGGCATGGGAAGAATTAAAAGCTTATCCCCAAGAATAAAAAGAAGAAAACTACAGTGCAAAGTCAAGCCAGCATTTCATCATCCACTGGTTAAGTTGACCTACAGTTACAGAACCATTTTTTCCAGCTGCATAAAATGTGAAAGTTGTGTTAGAGGCTTGTCTTATGCCTCTATGGGAGTAGCCAGAGTCAGATATTTTATTTAGGAATCTGGTTAACAAAAGGAACAATACATGCACCAAGGCAGGTGCATCTCAGGTCCATTAACTTCCAAGAATCATGCATTAAAGTCAGGGGTGACAACTTACTCCCACAGTAGATTTCTCCAATGTCTCTGATTGAGAGAAAGCTAATGATTTGGCAAACCTCAAAGGTTTGGTTTAGTCATAGCATACAAAGGTATAACTACCAGGGTGTGCAGTGACAGGAGGGGCAACGGTAAGGGCTGAGATGTCTGCAGCAGCAGTGCTAATTGGTTCAGCAGTGGCGGTGGTACTATTTGTACACTCACTCTAAGTGAGCACCTAGGACTGATGCCCCAGTTGCCTACCCTTCATTAACATTACATTGCTGATTAGATCTGCAGTCTGACCTGCAATATTTAAATCTAAATTTAGAATACTCTAGTTTGAGGAATTTTGGCTTTGTGGACTTGGTTCTACCCAAATCTGCTAGTAACCAGTGGGTGTGTCTACACCTGCGTTTGATGCAGGAGCAGTTTACTTGCGAGTAAGCTACTTGCAAGTAAGCACTCCCAGGCAGGCATCTACACATGCAGGAAAGTGGGAGAAGATTTGCTGCTAATGTTCCTGCCTCTTAAGGCCCTGCAATGGGTCCCTGTTGCCACTAGGAGAAACTCCAGGCTCCCCCTGGGTGCTAGCCCAGGGGCTGGCAGGGAGTACCAGGCCAGGAGACAGCCATCTCTTGGCCAGGGCTGGGACACTGCACCCTGCTCCTGGGTGGGCTACTTGCTGCAGGGGCAGGGATGATGTCCCCCTGCCCTAGCAGCAGGGAGCTCCTGGCCCCAGCTCCGTGACTGGGGACAGGTGACTTGGAAAGAGCTGCAGCAGAGGCGAAGGTCCCAGCCCCCTGACCCAATCCTCCAGTGGGGCAGCTAGGAGCTAGCTTGCTGTTAGCTGCCCAGTGGTGAATTAGGACCTACCCCACCCCTGCAGCTCTTTCCAAACCCCGTGCCTCCATCACCCAATCAGGGCATGGGGCTGTGACTTGCCTCTGACCAGGACACTTCCCAGACCCTGCTCTATGATCATGGGGTGGGGGCTGGAAAGCCTGTTCCCCTCTCAGCTCCATGACCGCAGAGCTGGATGTGGAAGAGGCTCCCTCCTGTTCCACGTGACCATGGAGCTGGGCAGGGAACAGGTTCCCCAGCCCCAACCAGCAGGGAGCTCCCAGCCCGAGCTTTGTGGTCACAGGGCCGGCTCTGTGGTCTGGGAGAGCCTTATCTATAGGCCGTGTGGTCATGGAGCTGGCAATGGGAGAAAAGGATCTTTTAGCCTCTCGCTCTCTGATTGCCATGGAGAAGTGGGGGCTGAGAAATAAGGGCCTTCCAACCCCTGCTGGTGGATAAGGATCTCTCAGCCCCCACCCCCTGATCACAATCTCAGAGCGGGGGAGGGGCTGGGAGCTCCTTGCTGCTGGGGCAGGGGGGGTTGTCCCCACCTGGGTTCTGGTGGCAGAGCCTACCCTGGCAGCAAGTAGCTCTGGGGGGCAGGGAGCAATCTCTTGTTCCCTGGTAGCCGGTTGACCGGGAGCAAATTCGCTCCCAGTCAGACTCTACATGAGCACTACTGCACAGTAAGTAATCAAAGGAAATTTTCTACTTGCATTTGCAAGTAGCAATTTATTTGTGATTAGTGTGGTTTACTGTGCAGTAAGGGTGTGCCCATGTAGATGCACATACTTACTGCATAGTAAACTATGCTACTGCACAGTAAGGAGTCTCATGTAGATGCACCCAGTTTGTAGTAAAAGACACAGGTGAAAATGTCCACATCATGTCACAGGCTGATATTTTGAGGGTTATAGTGGGGTATTTTTAAATAAAAAGTCTAAAAATCTGTGAATTAATTTTAAAATTAGATTATTCCTCGGAAGTGCTGACATACTTCATCATTTGCTGTCTCATTGAAGCATCCTTCATCTTACTACTTTGTCCAAGAGTCTAAACAATGACAGGAGCATCCTTACATTCCTTACAGGTCTAGGACATTCCTTACAGGTCTAGGACATTAAGAGTTTACAAGGCAAAGTAAGGGCCATGGCTTCTTTTCAGGAATGCTAACTATTGAAGAGGCCTTAATCAGGGTTAATCCAAAAACAATGTTGCTTCTATTTGTCAGCTCCGCAGCTGCTTTTGGTCCAGAACGGACGTCAGGTGGAGTAGCTAAAAGGGCGTGAAACTAACTAGACTGAGTCTTATGCAGTTTCAAAGAGAGTTTACTTATGTCACCAGTGGGTGGGTGAGGCAGGAGATTGCTTTAGTTGTAGTTACAAAGTTGCGGTTACAATGTTGTAATTAAGCAATGCTCATTGGAAGCGCTTACGTAATTGCTCAGAAGTTCTATATCGAAGGTACGTCAATGTATCGCTGATGGGAGGATACGAAGTGGCTGGTTTGTCACCCCCGAGTCTCAAAATGAACTCCGCGCTTACAGTCTTTATAGAAAACTTTTTGTCACAGCTGTTTGCTGTGTAACTAGCCAATTAAAACTTTCGTTACCTTACATGGGGTCACTCCAACTTCAGGTGACATGGGCGCTTTGGAATTGGGGTGTGACACTATTTATAATTCTTTATTTTAATTGTATGTTCACAGCTTTCTGAAAATTTCTCCTTTATGCTTATTTAGTTATAATTAAGTTACTTATTCCTGACCAACCCTAAACTAAAGCAGCCAGTTGAACAGAATTGGAAAATGGCTTTACTTGAAGCATCCATCTACCCTATGATAGTACTTCAAAACTAGCATTGTTCAAAAAATACTGTGTATCTTACCGTGTTTCAGATGAATTAGTTAGCTTCAGTGACACATTTCAGGTTACTGAATGGCATAAAATTAGCAGTATAAATAGGAAAGGATGATTTAGAACCAGACTCAATGCCTACTGAAGTCAGTAAAGAGACTCAGGATGAGGTCCTTCATAGACTAAGCTAAAGGACTGAAACATCACGTTTCTCAGAATCAGAATCTTACTAGGGCTCAGCTTGTCCTTCAATGATCTATGGTAAATAAATTGAGTGACATATAGTTTACTACGTGTGGGTCTCTTAACTCTGGAACTTAAATATCTCATACCCACCCTACATAGACAAAAAGGAGCCCATGGAGATTTCTGCGGGAGTATGGTTTGTTCTGCTGTCCTTGATTAAATTCACAATGTCTACATACCACTCATCTTCATAGGTTTTGCTTTCTCATTGCTGCTGGGTTTAAAATATGTGAAGCATGCTGCCCTTTGGTAGCTTATTATTATTAAGCTAATGGAATTACTGGGGCATTGGATATAGCAATTGAACTGATCATGAAGGTGGGGAATTTGATCTCTTTTTTAGAGAAATTGGGCAGGATCCTCTAGTGGTGTAGATAGGAATATTTCTATGGATTTAAATGGAGCTCAGTCAATCCACACCACAGAAGCATCTGGGTCACTTTTTACAAATTTTTTTGCAAGGAACTCTTCTAATATTTATAAATGTGAGATATATATTTCAGCCATTTGGGGGCCTGATTCTTCAGTGTTTTGCACCATTTATTATAATTTATAGCTATACCAAGGGAGTGTAAGGAGAGGATAATGTTTTACCACATGGGTTTTCACACAACAGACTACAGGCTGGACAGTTGGGGCCTTTTGGTGTCTCTTTAGGCAAATTCTTCTCTTCTCTTCTCTTCTGCTTCCTGTGGAGGTCCAGGAAAGCTAGATCTCAGTGTGTCTCTTCTCTCTATCTATGTACATTCCCTGGTTAATCTCATCTGCTCCCAAAGCTCAGGGGTTTTTTTGTGTGCCAACAGCTCTGAAATCTACCTTTCCAATCCTGATCCTTTTAATGAATCCTTCACTTCAACAGGTCCTATTGCCCTCATCCAGGAAAGCATGTTAAGCACATGCTCACCTTTGAGCCAACTGCAATTTTCTTACTGAAAATTTATTGCTTCATTATTGAAATTGCTGCGCTGTGGGTTACAAAGGGGACACAAAGATCAAATGAATTTTGACCCTTCCTAACGAGTTGGTGGAAAGTTAGTCACTCAGCATGCAAGTTTTAAAATGAGCAGAAACAGAAGATATTTAAATTTAAAATCACTTATTGCAGCTCAGTGCAACTTCTTTTCCTCTAATATTTGCAAGTCACTTTTAAATGATAAACTACAGTATTCAAAAGCTAGATGATAAAAAATGACTGCCTTTCTGACCACTCAATTAATTTTACTGTCTGTCTGAGCTCCTGAGAAGTATCTGGACAAAAATGTTTGCCACCTTTCCTTACCCTTGGAAAAACTATATCAACTCATTCCTTGTCTTGTCTATTAGTTATTTAGCAAATGTCAGCGTTGGTCTGAGGGAATTGTGCTGCCGCTTCTAACATCTATATTGACACATACCAAAAAAGAGATGCCAATATATGGCGGTGTTTTTATAGTAGGTAGAACATTCTCAGAATGAATTGAAGTGTTACTTGGCTGGTAGAGAAAGGAACAGTAGAAAATAACTTCAGATGAAAGTGTTCCTTAGGCACAGATATGATCTTTATTTGACCATATAAGGTAACACCAAAATTTGAACACAGCCTTTGAAAGAATATGAGTGAAGAACAGATTGGATTCCTGGCATGATGCAAAAGAATTGCTGCAGCAGTTTCTTCTCATTATGTTCCCAATACCTTAGTCACTAGGACCATGCAAAGCTTCAGTTGCTGATTCGATTTGGAGGAGATTCAGCGTGATTCAGCAGCCAAATCTCCGAATCCAATTAGAATCAGGAGACCCATTAATCTCCATGAATTGAATTGGAAGCCTCCAATTCAATTAGGAGAGATTCAATGATTCAGCCACAGACACAGCTTTCTATGTTTTTTCTCCATACCTCAAGGTACCAGGTGTGGCTCATGAATGCTGAGATAATACGGCAGATGGAGCATCCCACAGGTGAATGAGGGGGGTGTCCCCCTGCGTGCTTGGTGGTGGATCTGGAAGTTGACCAGAAGTACATCTGGTCCACTTCTGAGTTTGCCGTGGAGCGTGTGGGGGACCCCCCCCTTCCTCTGGCTCAGCAACTGGTGCTTCCTAGGTCTGGGGGTGCACCCAGAGTCCCCCTGCGGCCAATCACCAAGCCAGGAGGGCATGGGGGGGGGTCTGCTACCAAGCACGCAGGGGGTCCCCTCCCCATCACTCCTGTGGGATACTTCGTCTACCCCACCATCTCAGCGCTCATGAGCCATGCCTGGTACCTTGCAGTATGTAGAAAAACATATAAACATGTGTCTATGGCCTAACTGATGATTCTTCAAATCTGAATCGAATCTTACGGTGATCTGAATCAATGAATCGAATCGCTGTCCCCTGAATTGGGCCAAATCTGAATCTGAATTGAACACTGCCCACTTTGCACACCCCTAATAATTGCTACTTCTTGGTTCATATATGTTTCTTTTGGTGAATCAAGCGTAATGATCAGTTCAAACCAAAACACAATAATTGAATGTAGTTGAACACCTCTCAGGCCAAGAGCAGGGTTTGAACTGGATTACTTCCAGTAATAAAACCTTAGAACTCTAGGCCAGGGACAGACATTACACATAAACCAGTTTAAGTGATCAGAAACTGTTTTTAACCTGTAACAGAACAAATATGCAGTGCACATAAACCAGTTTCAAAATGGCTGAAACTGGTTTGAGATAAATCTGGTTGAATGTAGTATCAGACTTAACTGATTTGGCTCAAACTGGTTAATGCAATGTGTGTCCCAGACCCTTTGCTGGTTTGAGTTAAGTCAGAGACCCCCAGTATCCCGGCATGCTCTCTGCTCTGCCTTCTTGGAGGCAGCATCCCCTGTCATAATGCAGAGGAGAGCCAGCCCCTTTCCAGTGGTGGCATGGGGAGGGGGAAATTAAACCCCTCTGTAGCCAGTTCAGCTTGAGTTGCCCGCCCTTCCCAGCTTCCCTGCAGCTGAGGGCCATTCTAGCTCTCCCCAGCACCTGGCCTGAGCAACTGCAGGCATGTGCCCACATTGCCTTAGTGCAGAGCTCATGTTTGTCTAGGTATGAACCAGTTCAGCCTAGGCAGGTTAGACTAACCTGCAACAGTTGAATCAGTTCAGGCTCTGGCTTTTTGAATGTCTGTCCCTAGCCTTCCTGGTTTGAGACTAACAAAAAGCTGCAGTAGAATCATAAATCATTCTGGGTCCATTGCTAGAGAAGTGACATGAAACTGATGTTGAAGAACAGGCTCTGTGACCACCTATGAAAAAATGAGCAACCAGATTTCTGAAATTGGATATGAAATTCACAGATATGCTTGATTTTTTATAATTGGCTGAATCAAAAAGCCCAGAACCGGGGAATGGCTTTGTTCAATATCTTTGTCAAGGACCTGGAAGATGGGATGGAGTGCAACCTCAGCAAGTTTGCAGAGCTGATGGGAGTAGTAGATACATTGGAGGGTAGGGCCAGGATTCAGAGTAACCTCAATGAATTGGAGAATGGGACTAAAAAAAATGTATGAGGTTCAGCAAGGACAAGTACAGAATACAGCATCTAGGACAGAACAATCCTACGTACCGGTACAAGCTGAGAACTGACTGGCTGGGCATCTGCTCTTCAGAAAAGGACCTGGTGGTTACAGTAGACAATAAGCTGAATATCAGCCAGAAGTGTGCCCTTGTTGCCAAGAAGACTAGCAGTATATTGGTCTGCACTGGTGGGAGTGTTGCAGCAAATGGAAGGAAGTGATTCCCTCCCTCTATTCAGCACTGGTGAGGCCACGTCTGGAGTAGTGAGTCCAGTTTTGGGGCCCCCAATATAGAGAGGACATGGAAAATTGGAGATAGTCCAGCAGAGGGCAACAAAAATGGTTAGGGAGCTGAGGCACATGACTTATGAGGAGAGGCTAAGGTAACTGGGCTTATTTAGTCTGGAGAAGAGAAGACGAAGGGTGGGGATGTAATAGCAGTCTTCAGCTACCTGAAGTGGGATTCAAAAGACGATGGAACTAGACTGTTCTCAGTGGTGGCAGATGACAGAACAAGGAGCAATGGTCTCAAGTTGTAGCAAGGGAAGTTTAGGTTTGATATTAGGAAACACTCTGTCACTAGGAGGGTGGTAAATCATGGGAACATGTTACCCAGAAAGGTTGTGGGATCTCCACCCTTGAAGGTTTTTAAGACCCAGCTAGACAAAGCCTTGGCTGGGATGATCTAGTTGGG
Source organism: Caiman crocodilus (assembly GCA_030014935.1). Lineage (NCBI taxonomy): Eukaryota > Metazoa > Chordata > Crocodylia > Alligatoridae > Caiman > Caiman crocodilus. Next base: position 21,833,790 of record JAGPOW010000261.1, read on the forward strand.
GCTGGTCCTGCTCTGAGTGGGGGATTGGATAGATTCCTTCCAACCCAAATTTTCCATGACTTCTATGAAGTATTCCTGAATTTTGGAAATATTGTTATTCGGGACCTATTCTGATTAAAAGATGTTCTTAACATCTTTGTATATCAAGAAGAGGAAGCTACATATCTGGAGGTAAAAATTATTTTATGGAAAATCTTGAAACACTGTGAACTGTTTTTGTCTTGATGACTTTGCAGGGCAAATTACATAGAAACCTTGGTGTAATCTGGGTCAAAGGAGGCTTCGTTATAAAAAGAATCCAAAACCTGATGAGGGCTGTTCCTGTGGCCAGAATCTATATTATTACACGAGATGTTCTTTAGCCCAGGCTCTTGCTCCCTGATTTGTTTAGAAAGGAAATGTCTAAAATATACTGGGATGCATTGGCCAGCATTGATTGGCAGGTTGCTCCTACAGCATTTCTAAACTTTCAGAAGCATGGAGCCTCTTGCATTACTGCTGCAAACCTTGTGCTTGGACAAAGAAGAGGAAGAGCACTTAATAAGCATCTTTCTCACAGGAGGAAGATTACTGCAATAGGAACTAGAAAACAGTGTTTTCTAGTCTCCATTATTTTCCCACCCTGGCTATTGTACGCTGCAAGGCAGTGTTATTGTTGAAGAATGCTTTGCAGTCTTGCAACTCTGTTCTAATAGAATTACTATGCACAGGGTCCTACCTCTCTTCTTATCATTAAATCTCGTGGAGATTTCCTAGTTTGCCAGGCTAATGCAGGCTGCATGACTAACTGCATGATTTAGACTGCAGTAATATACAGCAGCAGTATACTTATGTAGCTGCCATACCCAGGGTCCTTTATAGTCTTCCAACTCTACCAACTCATGTAAGAACTGTAAAGTTAACATCTTCTCAATAAAGTTTTTGATCTATTTTATAGTAGTGTTTTGACACCTCAACTGAGATCAGGGCTCCACTGAACTAAACACTATCCAAACACAGACTAACAGGCAGTCCCTCTCCCATGGGATTTTACAATCTAGCTAGAAAAAAAGATCTCATGAGCTGAGAAAGGAAGTACTACTACTTCCATTTTACATGCTAGGCATAAAGAATATAGGAAGATCAAGAAGAAAATGTGTGGTCAGAAAAAAAAAATCAAATCCAGATCTTAGCTATCCTTTTCTACAAATGTAAGAGGGGAGCATTAGACCACAAAGAATGGAGGGATGGAGAAAATCTTTGAGGAATAAAGGGTGGTGGCTTTCTGGAGAGCTGTGAACAGTACCTATGAAATGATAACCATTTTCCTCTATTTCTCAAAGCTTCAAAGGCTTGAGAAGAATGTGCAGGTTAAATGGAGTTAACTGCTGTGGGAAGCACAGTTGTGATACAGGGAATGCATGGCTGTGGCATAAACAGTCTGGCTCTATTTGCAGCAGAACTTTAAAAGTGGCACAACAGACCTCCCTATCTTTCTCACTGGCTCACCATCCTACCTGACAATGATGGATAGAGGTTTGTACACTTAAAAAGTACAAACTGAGAAGCAGCCTCTTTGTGGGTCTGACTGATGAAACCACCCACAAAGAAATGCTTTATAGGGGATTAGTGATCTAAACACAGGACTTGGCTTTCTCCAAAGAGGCACTAAGATTAAAGGTTACCATCAACCCCCAAAATGACATTTGGCTTAATAGGTTTTGTTCTCAAGTTAAATTCCAGGTAAAGGGCAGGGAGGTAGAAAATAAACGGGGCAGCTTGGGAAGAGGAACGTGAATGTGAATTTGTTTTGTGGGAAAACAGCAAGCTGAACTTAGTGAAATTTGTCCTGCAAGACTTGAGAAACCTATACAAACTATTCCTACTGAAGCAAATACAACTAGTGACCAAGTGATGTCTGCAGTATGGTGTCCAAGCCATTCACAAATAAATGACTCCAACCACAAGTGCTGCCACACTGACAAGCACAGAATATTTTGTAAACATAAAGTAAAACCATACATACATCGGCATTAGCAGATTCAACAGAAAGCAATTTAAGATTCACACATGCAGATTCAACACATTCTTACATAGCTCAACCTTTGGTCTACACACTAGAATATTTTCTTTCATATTTTTCCCAACATAACCTGGTGTATCTCACTCATATTTAATTTTGTCTTCTACTCATATTTAATTCTCCCTTTTCTTTGGCTTAATTATTTCCCTTTCCAGAATGACAGAAGCTCCCTGCTAGTAGGCTTCTGCTGGCACAGTGGCAACAGGAGAGCTTGTACCATATCAATATAATCAGCTGCCATTCCACAATACAATGTCTTCCTCTCTGCTAGACCTTTTAAACTCCGCTGCCCAGGGGTCACAGTGACCAGGATTCTACTTTGCTCCTTAAATACCCAGTGCTCTCTTCATAGCTACTTCTGTTCCCATATATGGTGCCCATTATCTGTGTCATTCATAATCTCTCAAGCTAAGTACAAACAGTCAAAAAAGTCCCAGGGTGAATCGATTCATCTCTCTGCATAGATTGAACTGATAAGCAAGTGAACAGACATTGACTTTTGAAACTGGAAAGGCAGCTGGACCCCTGCAGTGGCCCATACCAGCAGCTCGGGGGTGATAGAGTACTTCTACCAGCCTGCTGGCCATTGCCAAAGGCACCCCAGTGCAGCCAAGCAGGACTTATTCTTGCTTGGCTGCCCAGCACACACCCTTCAAACCCTTGCAGGGCTCCTCCAGGGGAGAACAGTCCCTCGAGCCCTGGACTGGCTGGGTCCCCCAGCCTCAGAGAGTGTTCCCCACCCCTGGCAGGGTTCCCCCCAGGTCTGGTCTTGGTGCAGAGAAGGGATTCTCCCCTCGTTACCAGAGACTTAATATTAGACTTTATTAAGGGTGGATGAGGAAAGAAAACACCCTCACCCCCATCAGACCCCAGTCAGGTCTCCCTCCCCTTGCCTCAGCTGCCCATACCCTGCCGATGGGGAGGAGGAAAAAGCCCCCAGGGACTTTCCTCTTCCTTTTCTCTCCTCTCCTCTCCTCTCCCTCCCCCTCCCACCAGGCAGACCCTAGCTGGAATCTGGTGTGGTCCAGGGTGGGGATCTCAACACCTCCCATCCAGCCCGGTGGGGCTGGGGCCTGGTCACACCCTCCCCTCCACTCAAGCGGGCAGGAGAGAAAAGCCTCTGGTGGCTTCTTCCCTCCTCTGCCCCTACCAAGCAGACTGCAGCTGGGGTCTTCCCCCCACCTCCTTATCTGCCAGCCGGAGCAGTGACTGTGCTCCAGCAAGGGAGCAGGGCAGGCCCTGCTCTGCTGGAGCAGACAGCACAGCCCAGGGCTGCAAAGCTTCCTGAGATGCTGGGGAACTATGAGTTAACTTGAACCAGGAAGATGTCTAGAAGTTCCATAAACCGGTTTGACCTAAATCAGTTAAGTCTGATACTACATTCATCCAGGTTTATCTTAAATCAGTCATTTTGAAAGCGGTTAAATTGCACCAAACTTCTATTCTGTTACAGGTTAAAACCAGTTTTTGATCACTTAAATTGGTTTATGTGCAATTCCTGTTCCTAACCTCAGAGCCAAGAAGCCTGACAGTGTTCTGTTTCAGTCAGTGTCTGAATTGCAATGGATGAGCGCAGAATAACATGAGAATCTCCTCAGCGCAACCAGTTTTAAACCAGGTTTTGAGAGGCTCTTAAAGGTGCAGTTGCTCAGACATACACAGTAATAATAATTAACCATCAAGAAGAACATAATGCAGAAATTCAAATGCATATAAACAAGCAATCCACCAACCAGCATCTCTCAGAAGCCTATGTAATCACATGAATGTGAAGCACTGCAACCAGTGAGTCTACTACTTCTGGTTTTATTAGACTCTGGAACCAGGCTTCTCAGCCTGCTGCTGGTTTTTTGTTGTTAGTGTTTAGAAATGTCCAGTTTAAGATTTGCTAGGGAATTTGAGAGAGAACATCTCTCTACTCTAGCACTATATTGTCAGTGATCAGCCACAGAGTATGAGTCCGCTTCATTCTGTGTCTGAATTCTGACTCAGTTTGTGCAACACAGCCTCTGCACAACACTGGCCTGCGTGAAAGCTGTTTAAAGATACGGTTCCCTACACCCTATTTGAGTAGTGCGTTGCTCTTCACTCTGGGGCTTGTTTGTTTTTTTTCTCTCCCTATTTTGCTGTTTCTTGGTACAAGGAGATATTCAATTTCCTTGCACTGTGAGGGGAGGAGCATGTGCAGGCATTCCCATAGAAACAAGAACGTTTTCAGCAAAAGAGATAGTGAAGCTTAGATATCCCAGTGTGAAGTCTAAAATCACGCCAAGGGAAGGAGCAGTATTTCAGCAGAACTGGTACTGTCGTCCCACTACAACACGCCGGTGCAGAAGAAGAATTCCAAGAATCACTGTTTGGCGTTAAGCTTTTCAGGATTTGAACTGCAGTGCTTGCTTTCTAAATGTCAGTGCTAGACCTTGAACATCCTCTGTTCCATTTTCACTTCTTCCTACCTCACCCAATCTGCATCATAAAAGGCTAGATTCATCTTTAAGACATCCCAAGGAAGGAGTGGTGATTTGGGGTGATTCAAGTCTAGTGTGCCCAACTTAAGACAGCTTTTATAAAGTGCCAGACAATTACCTTTGAAAATATTAGCACTTCCTGAAGGATGTCACAAATTGGGCCTCCCAAAATATTAATAATTTCTGAACATCTTAGCCTGATTTTACCTTTTTTTACCTTTTCCCCTTCACTTAGAACAGGACCTGTGCTGCAAATCATCTGGTGCTAAATGATGTGTGCATTGTGGCAGCTTTTGTACCATTTAACATTCCCTGTTGGTGTAGCTTTGGCTATTGGTCAGGGATTTGATTTCCCTTTGCATACTTGCACCATCAACAAATTACTTCAGGGAAAGAGACGGAGATAAAGCGAACAGGAATTCAGACAATCAGCTTGAAATGACATGCAGGCATATTGGCAAAAGCCCAATCTATCACCAGCCGTAGCAGTGAATCCAACATCTTTCAGCACTTCTAAATCATCACTGGCTTTATGGATTTCCCGCCTCCCCCTCTCCCCCAAATCCTAAGTCATTTTCTTGGGCTGTATCATTTTTCTTTTTAGAGGATATTATTTCTTCTTATTTTTCTTTGCTTCCAGCTTATTTCTATGCAAGTCAGAAAAGATGTTTTTGTCACCTGCAGCTAAGCTGCCAATGGAGACTGGCTGGTGTATGCAAATAAGGCTAGGAAGCTGCAAGCTTCACTAGCTGCGAATAACGTGCTGGATTGATGTTAAAATTGTCTGTTTAAAGGTCCTATGTGTAGAGTTTTGTCTGTTAGCCTTATTATTTATTTATATAGTTGCATATGTAGCACTTAAGAATAATAAATAGGGAGGCAGAGTCCCTGCCCTGAGCAGCTTATAATCCAATTTAGACAGGTTTGATGTACATGACTGGTGACCGTGCAGGCTGTGTTGAAGAGGACCTGAGTGATTGAAGGATGAGCAAAACAGGATGATCTTCAGAGACAAGCAGGCAGTTAGGGGGCACAGGACAGGAGCTCTAGATTTAGTTCCTGAGTCTGCCACTGACTCCTGTACAACTCCGACAAATGGCATCGTTTGCAAAACATTGTAAACTCTTGTTCTGATTCAGACAGGTCTTAAGCCCGTGTTTAAAATTTAGGCATCTGACCTTCAGCAGATGTGTATCACTTTCTATCACCTGGTGATCTGGCCCTAACAAAAAACAGAGCTTATTTCTGTGAGCTCTCGCACCTGAGTTCTCAGACAGATATTTCCATTGTTCTCTATGGCTTTATGACTGTCTTGGATACACATTAGATTACATCCTGCATACAATTCCAGAGAAGGCACTCCATAGAGTAAATCATTTGAAACATATTGAGCTCTCTTTTCTCAGCTTTAACATATCCTTTTTTCTTTTTTTTGAACAAGATGCACAAACAACCTCAATTTCTCTCCCTCTGATGACTTGTTGACAAAACAACAAATCAGTTCCACCACTGTTCTCTGAGGTATGCAGATAATTCTTCTCAGCCTGCAAAGGATTCATTTATGACAACCTGTTATTCCTCTCCCATTGTCCCACTTTCAGTCTTATCTGCCAATGTTTCTTTCTCATGCATTAGACATTCATTGCTGGTGGGCTGCGATATCAAGTGCTTTAGGACATCTCAGCTAAAGGATGCATTTCTCTGGAGTAGCATGTCATAAGGATCTTCAAAGAATTCTAACAAAAGACGCATCTGAAGGCAAAAAAGCATGAGTATTTTAACTATTCCTCTGTTTGATCCTTTAAAATAGATTGTAAGTGTGACTGCTCTGTATTTTCCTGTTAGGTCCCTTGCCTCTTTTTTAAAAGGTTATGTTACTTACTTTTTAGTCCTGAGGGACTCTCTCCTGAACTCAGCACATTTGTGAAAATGTCAGCTGAAACTCCCCCACTTTCCATTCTTGTTTGTTTTAATATTCTCAGCTTCACAGCGCCTGAATCTTAGGGCCCCCTCCATTTTCAGATCCTTGAAACTTTCCATAGATGTTTCTGATATTTAGTATCTTTTCATATTTGTCCTTATAACAGCACTATCTGATATGGGCTGTAACTTTTTTTTTACATTTCTAAACACAGACAAATACTTCATTATTACTGCTCTTGTCTCCCTGATCTATAGCTTCAATCACCCTTTTACAATGTTTTGAGTACTTTTCCCTTTGACTTTTCACCATATTTTTTTAACTTTCTATAATTGAAAATCCGTTATTTTTATTCCCTATCTTAAACTTTTATCTAAAAAAAGAAAATGTTTATCCTTTCAAGAAGCATCAGCTATTTGAGAAACTGCACTGAATATGCCCCTCTCTTGGTTTTAAAATGCTTTTGATTTATAGAGCTTCTGTGGTAAAATTATCATAATTAGAACTCCGCTGGAAATGAATGTTGTTGTTTAATGTGGAAGCCTATGTTTTCATTCAGACTCAGAATAAAGCATTCAATTAAAAAAATCTCATTAAATACTTCATTTAGAGAGAAAGAATGAAAGAAAGAAAATTGAGAAAAAATTAAAATGATGTGACTTTTTACCATACACAATTTCAAAATGAAAAGTTGTTTTGAAATGAAAAATTGAAATTTTCCATTCCCAACACGTTGAAACATTACATGTCATCATTACTGAAAATGCTTCATTTCATTTTTTTCTTCTAAGTGAAACGTTATTGAAAAGCAACAAATACTTGAGCACCGTTGTTATTTCAACAAATTGCATTTCTTGATGATAAAACTTTCCATCAGAAAATTTCCTACCAGTCCTAATCACAACCAAATATTTAATGCTGATAACATTGAACTTTATGTCTCTTGTGGGAACTTGGTCTAAACAAATCAATAAGAGAATGATGGGCTACTAGACTGAATGTAAGCAACATTAATTTGGCTTAAAAAAATCCCTTGATTCAAAAGTCCTATAATGAACATATTTGTCCAATGTCCATATACAAGTTCTTTTACTCATTCTTTTCCATTGAAAAATGGATCTAGGGTGCTGACAGATGTGGGAAAAAAGCACTTTACTGGAAGAGACAGTGTGTTAGTTCAATCCAGCTCTGCAGCATCTGAACAGTTCAGCACGTCTTTTTGGTGCTTTTGTCTGAAGCTGTTCAATGAGCTATTCGATAAAAGCCCCAAAAAAGCCCCACTGAAGCATCCTATCTATACAGATCCTGTATAACCTAGAGGTGGGTCCAACTAACATTATGCCTCTTCTGGGCATGTTCTGGACTCAGTGTGGGGCCGTGTCAAGTTTAAGCTAAAGCGCCATTTTTTTTTACATCTGTAATCAGTCCATGTATCCAGAAGGGGACAAGAAGCATTGCATCCAATCTTGCAAGCTCTCCAGGAATAGAAGTCCTATTGATTTCAGTGACTTCCATGGTTACATAGCTCTTGAGGCCTCGCATATCTGAGGGATAATGGAGATAGAGAGAGGTTATTTATGAACAGTAAAACAAATGAATAGACCTATATATAGATGTATATTTCATCCCCCCGATCACAGGTACTGGTGAGGTGAAGAAGTATGAACAAGGAAGGAGGAGGAGTATGCTTTTGACGTGAGATCTCTACAGACCATGAGGCAGTATGGTGGGGCTGTACTGGGGTGTAGGAGTTGCAAAAAAAAATAAAAGGCTGTGGTGCCTGGAGAGACACTTATTTGCTTTTCTAAAAGCTGCACACTCATGTGAAGTCTTGTCAGTCCCATATGTCACCACAGGATATATATTTTCAAGATGGATGATAAGGTCTCATGGAGGAACCTACCCTCCCACTGCTAACTGTTTGCCAGAGATTACTGCTCCATTGTATTTCATCCTGCATAGGATTTTAGAGCTATGGTGCCAAGACTCTAGCTCTTCCTGTTTCATCCATTCAGAAGGGAATGGATAGATATGGAAACATTTTAATGTTAGATTTATTATTTATAACAGAAATGCAGATCATTCGTCTTCTTGTATTCTATAGCATTCAGTCAACATGGCATTGGGCCTAAGTCCAGTCAAATTGTAACAATTACCAATCTATACTAGTGAAATTAAACAGAGACTTGGGAAAATAATGGTGTGGGAAGAAAGAAAAAAAAGAAAGAGGGAAGTAGCATGAAAGTGGCCTCATTATACAATTTTAAACTGACTGCAATTCCATATCTATATATGGAGGGCCACAAATGATGAAGAGGAAAGGCAAATTATGGACAAGTTAATAACTCTTATCATTTAACCATGGAGAGTTTGGTGTGCTCCCAGTGTGACGGCAAAGATAAGAGAGCTTTTGTCTCTTGACAATTCCAGGCTCCATCTGTGTCTGCTAATGGTAATGGACATTTGTTCTCCTGGAATGTATTCAGTATAGATTTTTAGAGGGTGTAACTAAGTACAAGGAGTTTGAAATGACTGTTATAATCCTCGCTCTGACTCACTGCGTGGCCTTGGTCAAGGACCTTGTAAAATTGGAATAATTGCCTATACCACAGGGGGGCAAGGAAGATTAGTTAGTATTTGGAATATATTTTATAGTTTTAATATTCCCAATGATCTTTTGCTGTCCCTTGAATTAGGGGTCTATTTGACTTTTCTTTTTTTATGTAACAGCACTCTGTCTCACTCCTCACCAATAGCTCTTTGACCAGATCCAGTGCCTCAGTGACATCCCATGCCAGCATAACTGAAAATGCCACCATGTTGCACTCTCAGATTTTATAACAAAGATAAGATAATGACAAATAGCCCATAGCTCTATGTATCAGAGAAAGCCCAACCGAGAAAACCCACTGAAAAAATGCATACTTACAGAAGCATGTGCTGCAACAAATCATACTCTAGGAAAACAGATTAACAGCAGGAATAGCAAAGGCTTAAAGCAACTTCTTTTGGAGTTCTTGAATAGACTCCACTGACCTCAATGGTGGCTGGATCAAGTTCTAAGTGCCTGGAATATCCACAGGCATAAAAGAGTCATTAGGTGTCTTTCTTCCATTGGATTTTTAGGGGGAAAGAACCAGAAGAATTAAATAGTTTATAATCCAGACAATAAGTCTAGGTACAGACATTCAAAAAGCCCGAGACAAAATTGATCTGGGAGGGGAGGGGGGCAAATCTTAGACCAGGTTTAGCCATGTTCAAAGCAGTCTGTGTGTGCCAAACTTCTATTCTATTACAGGTATAGACTGGTTTCTGATCACTTATACAGGTAAAAGTACAATATTTGTACCTGGCCTAAAAGGGTTTCATTGTGGTTGCTGTTTCAGGTTATTTTTTCATGAATCTTCAAAATTTTCATCAAACCTCAGAACAAGGTTAAAATTCAATTAGTAATTAAAGAGTAAATGTACTTTCACCTCATCAGTCTCTTCAGACAAGTGTCTGAATATTTGAAACTAACTCAGCATTACACAAGTTATTTCCTCAGATCTTTCAGTTCAGTTTAGTTTTACCATTGCAATACATGGACATATCAAAATGTGTTGTCCAAGAAATACAATTCTTTTTTTTTTCTATATAAGTCTAAATATGATCTGTATTAAACTTCAAGCAGGAAACACTTAAAAGATAAACAAAATTCCTTTTTGTGCTCCAAGAGCCAGAACCAACATACATTTTTAAGTACACAAGAGAAAATCAAATCAAGTATCATATACTTCTCCAGTACTACAGACTAAATCTCTTTGAAGCTGTGGTGCTTGGCCCAAAGCTTGTGGGCAACATATGGCCTATCTGAGTCCTCCCAACATTGGTCATGATCCCAGGAAATTAAAATGTTAAAACTGAGGTTGAGAGAGACAGCGAGGTATGATATTGCCTGTGGTGCATTACTTGTTTTGTTACTTGGCCCAGTACAGGCTGGGAACCACTACTGTAAAGCAGGGGAGTCAAATACATGGCCTATGGACCAGAGCCAGCCCATAGAAGTGAGTTATCTTGCCTGTGGGGCTTCTCATTGCAGCTGCCAGAAACACTATGTCAGCACATCCAGCACTCACGGGGTTAACACAGCTGCTGCCAGAGGTACGTTCCTTTCCCCTTTCCCCATCACTACATTTACTCATTTTGATTGCCAGCAAAAATTTGGCAGCAGTCAGCAACAGGGGCAAGTGGCAAAGGTAGTTGCATTAACTCCCGAGGTGCTGGCAGGGAATATGGCCCACCATTGACATTGAGTTTGACACCTCTAAGGAACCCTTTCTTTTCACTCAAAGAGTGAGTTTGTCTTGCAGTGCTAAGGTGTACTTGCAGCTTGGATAGATACGCCCTAAATAGCTTTAAACTAGTTACCTTGGGTACAGATAGTAGTGTAGGTGCAACAGTCCTGGCTGTAGCTGCCCCATATTTACTCTGGAACCCATGTAGACTTATTTACCTTGCACTGGATGCATCTACAGGAGACATTTACTGCACAGCTGACTAAGTAATTGTCTCAATATCTACAAGTGTGCCCCTATTAGGGTGCATGAAACTAATAAATTCTGCAACAGGATACTTACAAGTACTACTTGTATTTACAAGTACTACCCTGGTGTAGTGTTTTTTCATGCACGTATAGAAGCTGACCTGGCTGGCTGGGGGATGAAAGTGCTTCACTGTGAGAGCTGCTTGCTGGCAAGCCCCACACTGAATCACCCTTGTTCCTCAGCCACCCTCTCTGCCGCACATTATGCCCAGTTGGAGCAGCCCTAGGCTGGTAGGCTGGCTCCCTGGGCTTCCTGCCAGCTGCGGTTGCTCCAACCTGGCTCAAAGTGCTGTGGTCTGGGTGCATGTGCAGATGTATGCCCAGCAGCAATATGCTCTCAAGCAAAAACCTCTGGAGTTTATTGCTGCACGTAGGCATGCCACTGAAACCTGTGCTGCTTCATGTTAAACTGCCACTAGTACTCAAGCTAGCCAATATAAAGCTAGTGCAGTGCATCTAGTCTAGCTGGACTGTAATAACACTACTTGTTTGCAGTACAGACAGACCCCAAACTGTTTGCATGAGAATGAGTCGTAAATCTTTTAAACTTATCCTGAATTAGAACATTTCTTAAAGGGCTAATATTTAATTGAATGATAATTTAACCCCCAACCAGCAGCATAACAAGGGGGTGAGTGGGCCACAGGCCCTATGCACCAACTTGGAGGGAGTGCCAGCATGGCTCCCACCCCTCAGGACTCCCTGCCACAGCAGGTGCAGCCCTGTAATGCCGTGGGAGCTGGGCAGGCACAGATCCAGCACCCAGCACCATATCTGGGAGGTGGAGAGTGGAAGTGCTACAGAACACGCGTGTTCATTTTGCCACAGAACACACTCTAGTTCTTATCCTTTATCCACTCAGTGCAATTTTAAGTTTGGGGTGTCCCCGGTCACTCCCTTTCAGTGGTCTCTGCCTCCCCTACAACCACAACCACAACCACAACCCAGCCCTCTAGGGGAAAATGAACATCACAAAATGCAAGCACCAGTCCTGGTTCAAAGGAACGTCCCACATGGGGTTCTCCACACCCCTTGATGGTGGGCTCCAAGTAGAAAGGAAAACAGAACAAAAAGTACCTGGGGTACTCAGCTTGGTTCCCCTGCAGGTCCCCAGCTTCTCTTCACTCGCAGCTGCCCCCTGAGTCCTCTCACTGCAGTCTGGGCTCCAGGCCTCATGCTTCTCAGCGTCCCTGATGGCTTCCACAGCCCAACCCCCACCTGGCTTGAGCCTTTGGCTTTATACAGAGCTCTGTAGGTCACTGGACTCCTCTACTTTCTCTTCCTGGGCCTGCACCTGGACCTGATGGCCATCTGGCTTCAGGATCCCCTGCCTGTGAGTTTGCCTCTGGTGTCACTACTGGGTACAGGCAGAAGAGGCACAGAGATGAAATGGAAGGAAGCGAGAGGGAAGCGGGGAGTCAGAACTACATAACGAGGAAACCAGGGGGAAGGGACCTCTACCAGGGACAGGATGCACTGGCAAACACACAAAAGGTAAGAGAGGAAAAGGTGGAGGGAGGGGGATGAAGGAGGAGAAAAGGGCCAGGTACTCCTGGATCCCCTTCCCGCTCTAGTAACAAGCTAGGGTCCACATTACCCAAAGATGCCATGTCTTTCCCCCACCCACCTGCAGTGGCCATAATAATCTCTTCCAACCAGCTCCCCATGGCATTGGTGGTGAAAGAAATTGCTGTGCCTCTGTCTCCAACCCTTTAGGGGTTCTCCCAGGCTCTGTCTCTTTTCTCCCTGCCTCATAACCTCTATTTTACCATAACTGCACATATATACATCTGGGATCTTCAGAGATGCTTGGTGGCCCTTGCCTTAACAGCATTACATGCTGATGCTGCACTCTTGGCTGCCTTCATTTTCCAGTTGGTTTGGGGTTCCCACTGCTAGTCATGGCAGAGGCCTAGTACACAAAGCTCTGGGAAATGAACTGCTCAGGCTTGCTGTGTAATGTGGAATACCACACAGCGATAACTCAGACCATAGAATAGCAGCAAGAAGGCTGGCTGAGAGATCTCCAGACCTGAGATAGAGAGGAGAAAGTGAGAATTTAAACTAAACAATTGCTAGATTTTAGTCTGTTTGGTACAGATGATAAATCTGTTTTTCAGACTAATTTGGTCCCAATGGAAAATCAGACCAACCATTTTTATATGTTAGCAGGATCTAGGAGTTATGATGGGTCTCAAATCCAAGTCAGCAGTATGATGCTCCAGAGCCAGTACGATGCACCAGGCAAAATTTAAGTTGCTGGTTTTGACCTATACGGCCCTAAATGTTTTGGGCCCTATGTACCTAAGGGACCACCTTCTCCCTTATCACAGAATCATAGAAAATGAGAGTTGTAAGGAGGTCATCTGGTCCCTGCTCAAACACGACTAGCCCCAACTAGATCATCCCAGCCAAAACTTTGTCTAGCTGGGCCTTAGAAACCTCTGAGGATGGGGAGTCAACAACCTTTCTGGGTAACCTGTTCCAATGTTTTAAAATTCTTCCTAATATCTAACCTTCCCTTGCTGCAGCATGAGACCAACTGGCTGACAACTAGACATCAAATCGTTGATTACTACTCTTTGAGCCCCATGCTCCAGCCAGCTTTCCATCTACCTTACAGTCCATTCATCCAGCTCATACTTCCTTAGCTTGTCTGCAAGAATGTTGTGGGTCAAAAGCATTGCTAAAATCCAGGTATACCACATCTGCTCATCTCTTCACATCCACAGAGCCAGTCATCTCATCATAAAAAGCAATCATGTTGGTCAGGCATGACTTTCCTTGGTGATCCATGCTGACTGTTCCTAATCACCTTCTTCTCCCCCAACTGCTTAGAAATGGATTCCTTGAGGATCTGCTCCATGATTTCTCCAGGGATAGAGGTGAGGCTGACTGGTATGGGTACTATGTTTGCCCCTTTCCAATTATCCAGGACCTCTCCTGATCACCACAAATTTTCAAAGATGATGGTCACCGGCTCTGCAATCACATCAACCAGCTCCCTCAGCACCCATACAATCATGGTGTCTAAGGTCAGCCAAAAGCAACCCCTGCAAGTACCATCAGTGTGCCAAGGCTGCTTAGTAAAATGCACGGGAGATCTTTCTCAGCATTCACTCCTTAGCTCTGGAATCACCTGCCTCCTGAGGCCCCCTCTAAGCCCAAGTCTAGACGTCTTTCGGAAGTGCTGTAAGACCTTACTATCTGAGCAGGAATTCAGCCACAAAGCTATGCTGGGATATTGTTTAAAGGGGTTCTGTTGTATGTTGAGACTCTAAGTTGCCTTTTAAGTCGATTTTTCTCTTGTTATAAGTTATTGTGTTCTCTTGTTGTAAGCCACCCTGAGCCTTTGTTGGGAAGTGCAGCATATAAAACCAAAATCAAATCAAAGCAAATCAATCAATCAATTAATCAATCAATAAATCAGTAAAAGGCAAATACATTTTGGCTTGTGCAATAGAAGAATTGCATGCAAGACATGGGAAGTGACAGTATCATTCTTGTCAGTGCTGGTTAGACCTCAGTAGAGTATTGTGTCCAGCTTTGAACACCCAAATTTTAAAGTTCAATAAGAGAAACCAGAAGGGATATAGTGGCATGAAATTAAGATGATAAATAGGGTAGGGTGCAAGCTATGAGAGGAAAGGCTCATGGTATGTTTAGTTTGGAGAAAGGAAGACTAAAGTAGGGAGAGGGGATAGGACAACAGTTCTCAAATATTTGAAAGATGGCCATAAAAATGGGAAAAATAATCCCACCTTGCCAGAGAAAATAGAAAGAAAGGCACTGATTTAAAAATATAATACAGTAGATTTAGATCAGAGCTTAGGAAAAACTCTCTGATGGTAAGAACAGTAGGACAACAGAACAAGAGAGTGAATGTTTCACTACATGTTTTAAAAAGAGGCTAGATGCATTAACTCTCATGATTAACTACACAGTCTGAGATGGTTGAGGAATAGCAAATTCTGTATCTGGACAAAATGATCCTGGAGGTCCCTTCCAACCCTTGGATTCTAATTCTGCTTCAGTCTTATTCACCAAAGCTTCAATTTAGTATAATTTTTCTGCTGCCTTCCAGAAAATTTGGATAGTTCTGTGTGGAACTTGCTTTCTTTGGACATCTGCAACAGCCTAGGCAGCTGTTGTGCTCCGACCAATGTTTATTACACTAATCATGACTTCCTCATTACCTTGTGCTTCTCCATCTGTTTGTTGTATCCATCTACTGTATTTTGGATTTTACACACATTGAGGAAGGGACAATCTTTTTGCTGTGTGTATATACAGAGCCTAGTACAACACATTCAACAGTCTAATGCAAATAAAAAATAAATGTGCCCTTTCTTATGCTAAAAATAAAGCATCTGAAAGCATGTTCCACAGAAATGTTTTCATTTTTGACGCTAGTCCTCACAAATTACCTCCTCACCTACATAATCTGTCCTTTCCGTCCATTGTTATGATACTTCCAATTTGTTTTTTACTTAAGTGGTTGTGCTGCATGACAAGTGCCTTAGTGAAAGAAGAGAGAATGTATAAATAATAGTAATGGCTACCAAGTCCTTTCTCACAAATATGTCCTAAACAGTCTCCATTGCAGAGTTCTTACACTTTCCTTCCATATTCCTGAGTACTATTACAGACACAAGATTTGAGAAACAGTCCAATTATTTATAGCAATTCCTATCTTCCTAAAACATGTATTATTTAGGTAACTTTGTGGTATGTCAAACTGCTGTCAGGAAAGGCTCCTATATACTTTTCCAGGGATTTCTACAAGATTCTGTTGCCCCTCAAAATCAGCTTTTTTATTATGCTGGTGAAAGTACTGTTGGTATCTGTAAGATGCTAGTGCCATCTGGTGCTCAGAATTCTAACTGGTAAAGAAAGGGAAAATGCTGCAGAAGCTAAAAAAAGGGGGTCTGAACATCTTGTAAATCACTGAAAGACCTAAAACGACTAATAAAAAATTAAATACTGGCTAACTCTGCAAACAAAATGTTCTCAGTGGTGCAAGAAAAAAGCTTTAATACAAGGCTTGCAAATTCTGTGAGGTCATGTTTAAATTTTTATTAGCAGCAACCACTTTTACACCTTCACAATCAAAACAAGGAAAGGCCTTTCACAATGGCAAACACCTTTTTACCTGTTTTGAGGTCAATGTGAGCCAAGCTCATAGACTTTGAAACAAAAGAAACTCTTCTTCCTCTACCAGATGCCAAGAGCTCATATTAAACAATACTGACCTACATACCTAAATGACAGCAAAAGAGACTGTGAAAACAAAACTTATTCTGGATTTTAGCTCTAATTCCAATCACAACAGGAACCTTGATCTGAATAAATATAGAAGATCTGTGTATTTTTTCTAACATTTTCGTTTTGAGGTCATACTTTTCATTGAGTCCATTTAAAAATAGATTGTAAAAGTTTAATACATGATAAGCAGCTGCTTTCATAAATGATTAGCCATTTAATACAAAAAGTAAAAAGTTTTCTGAGGGAAGTTTTTTCCTTTAGATGACACTGATTTGATGAAGTTCATTCAAATTTTCACTAAAAAATATGGAAACATTTTGGTTTGACAAAATTGAAATCTTTCGTTTC
The DNA here is from genome assembly GCA_030014935.1 of Caiman crocodilus. Classification (NCBI taxonomy): domain Eukaryota; kingdom Metazoa; phylum Chordata; order Crocodylia; family Alligatoridae; genus Caiman; species Caiman crocodilus. The sequence continues at coordinate 21,850,439 of JAGPOW010000261.1, forward strand.
AGCTTAACCTAAGTGATTTGTTTACAGATCTCTGAAGCACTTCATAAAGAGTCCAATACAATAGGCAGTGATACTATATTAACATTAAAATATGGGCTGGGGTGGTACAGGTGCTAAGGCTAAATATATGTGTTGAAGAAGCCAGAGGTGGAAGTGCTTTAACTTTTGAGCTTTACTCTGAGCACCAAGGTTAGTTTGGGAGCAAACAGAGCAGAAACAGTCCTTGGGTGGGGTGGGGCTCAGAGCCTGCCTGGATGGGCTGAGCCCAGGAGGTCGGGGGACAGGGGTGGCTCTTGCATGCCATCCAGTGTGCCCAGTGGTCTCCTCTGGCTGTCAAAAGACTCCCAAATGGAGCTGAACTGCCAAAACACTCCAATTACAGAATTGGCTGTGGGGAATGGGCCACCGAGCCCCCGAGCCCCTGTTGTTGTGACTTGCGCATACCATTTTTTCCAAGCCTGCACACCCAAGCAAGCAGGGGGACACAGGACCTGTGGCAGGTCCTGCTGCTCACCCTGTGCCACCATTGGAGGCTATGGGACATCATAGCTGTCCACCTGGACTTCATGTGGCAGTGGTTCACCATGGCATGTGTCCTCATGGCCACAAGCCACCAGCTGGTTGCCCCATGCATGGTCACCCAGCTCACCCCTGCACCTATCAAGTTTGTATCCTGCAAGTGGGGTGGGGATGAAAGGAAAGGGTTGCTTGGTCTGCCAGACCAGAAGTTGCTTGTGTGTATGCAATGCGGCTATTGTAATGGTTTTGGGTGGCCAGCAGGGATGCATGGGTGTGGTTTTTGTAACAGGTTAAGATTTTCTTTGTGGGGAGATACTCAGAGTATAGTTAAATATAACCTCATATATACAGAGACATATATACATAGACATAGACATATTTTTACAAAAAAAAAAAGGCAAATGTCTGGATGCACAAACACATAAGTAACCTGGATGCTTGGAATCCATGTGTGTGTACCCTGGATGCCTGGGGTGTGTGTGTGCGTGTGCATGCACATGTCCCATATGCCTTGGTTTTGTGTGTGTGACTCTGATATGTGTGTGTGTTTCTGTCTGTTGACTTTCTTGGACTTCTGGGTTCTCTGTGTGTGTCTCTTGGATGCCTATATTCTCTGTGTGTGCATGTGCGTGTGTCTCTTTCTCCAGCCCTCCCCAGATGTGGGGGAATGCTGCCTGAGGAAGCAACTTGCCACATTTTAATCAAATGTTGAAGCTGCCAAACTGTTAGTTTGTTTATTGAACAAAACCTGTGCAATGTTGCCTGTTCCAGAACTTGGAACCTTCTTCTCAGTTAACATTGAGAGAGTGTGGAAAGACCCTGACTGCACCAAGCAGTTATGCCATTGAGTTGTGGGGGGGTGGTCAGCAGCTGTGGGGGGCTCAGCTTAACAAATACAAAACCTTGGCGCAGTAGGGGGAATGCCGCATGTGAAACTGCCACTCAGTTTAATTGTTACAGCTGCCAAACTTTTCATGTGCGTAAGAAAAACTATGGATGTTGCCCACTCTGGAACTTGGAGCAGAGCCCAGAGGGCTGCCTGTCCTCACAGAGGCTGCACTGAAGTCCCACAGTGGGACCTGGGCTAATGGGCTGATGAGCCATGACCTCCCTGTTCTGAATGCTCCTGACCCCTTCCAGGACTGGCCTGGAACCTCTTTGGGGCCCTGCACCTACATCCATGACTGCCAGCAGCTGGGGGTAGCAAGTTGGCCCTAGAAGGAAGGGGTCACTGCTGGCTCTGGCATTGGGTCTCGGGCAGCCTGGTCCTGCTCCCCTACTGCACTGCTGTTCCTTGGTGTGGGCCCCAACAGATGCAGTTCTGGCTCCTTGGACCACAGGAGAGTAGCTCCCATGTACAAGATCTCCTGTTCTGCCCCACGCCAGCATCTCGCAGTCAATGCATGGCTCATTGTGCTCCCTTCAGCTGCCATCGAGGGCTGGCCCCCATGGAATCCCCATTCTTGTTGCCCTAGGGAAGAGACCCTGGGGCAGGGCTTGCCATCCTGTGAGGGGCTAGGTATGAGGCTTTCCCAACACTTTGACGTAAGAGGGCTATGGTCTCTCTGCAGGAGATGGCACTGATGCCACTCGCGGGTCTCCTATCTGGATCCCAAGTGTTTTTTGACCTTGTGCATCAACTCCTTATCCTGTCATTGTGACTCTCTCAGCTCTACAGCGGTGTGGGTGGCCACCTGGAGATCTCATTCTTGGACCTCATTCACAGCATGTTTCTGAGCCTGGACAGCTTGTTCAAGTGCAACAGCTGCTCAGGTGTAAGCAGTCACCAACCTCTATTCCCACCCCCAAACACTGAGTGTCCCATTTGGTCCTTATTTTGCTTGCACCATCTACATAGTTCTCAGGTGTTCTGCAGCTGTCCAGCCAACCACCTTGGATCCAACATCTCGGCCTCCATGACTGGACCTCCTGCACACATGCAGAGTCTGAAGACAAGGGAGACATTGAGAGCCTCCGGTGAGACTTTGGGGCATTGAGCCTTTTCCCCAACCCAGGGCCAGAAGGTATGCATCTGCTCACAAGTTGGCACTAACCACGCCGTGGAACACCTGCATTTCACCTCCCAGCTGGGACAACTTGGATGCCTGGGTTCCATCTCCTTCCAGCAAGCATGTAGGCCTGGAGGGATAAGCCTTTCCTAAGTGTCTGAGATGAGAGTGGGGAAGGGTGTGTGTGGGAGGGGGAGAGGGGGTAGAGGTTGCTAGGGGGAATTTTTCCTATTCTTGCTGTACCTTACCTGCAGCAATGCTCATACATATATGCTCTGCTGAATGGCATTGTGGCAATGGCATCTGGAGGGATGCCAGCATAAATAAGCAGTTGTGACTGTTGGTTATACCTTGGCTGTGAGAAAAACTTTCAGTGCCTTTTGGTGTCTATCTGGTGTCAGTATGCAGTTCTGCATCAACATGCTGGCCTCTCTCAGGAAATCTATGCCTCTCTGATGAATAGGGCAGCCAGGTGCCAATTAACCAGCTTTATGGTCCAATTCAATGTAACACAGATAGATGTGACCCCAACAACACTAGTGTGTAATAATCCTGCCACTTCAGCTGTGTTCCAGGACAGTGGCATGAGGGTTGTGAGGGAGTCGGGGGGGGGGTCCGCTGGAAGGTAAGAGGTCAGTGGGGAGCATCAATACATCAGTATCATCGCTCTTCCACCTAGACAATCATTGAGCCAACAGCACATTGAATATCAGAATAGGCAATTATATCCTTCCCCCTGAGCATACCCCAACTTACTAAGGAGTCATGTTAGACCATTCCCTCATCTACAAAAATCACATTCAGAAGGTCAGCAGTAAAGTCTCTCCATGGGTATCTGCACTAAAAGATTTAGCCAGCATGACATGGTGCCAACTTTAAAGTGCTCAGAACCACCACACTTGCAATGTTATATGCCCCAGTAGATTACTGTGCTCCTGTATGGTCCAGAAGTTGTTGCACTAAAAAGCTCAGCACTGTACTTAACAGTGCACAGAGACTCATCATAACCAGCTGCACAATGAACACATTCACAGATGTATTCCCTGAACTCAAGGGCTTTAGGCCAAGTGACATAAGAAGACAGACCTTAACCACTTCCTGCTGCCAGGTTTCTGGGCCTGTGGAGAGCCTGGCAGGCTGGGTAATTTGTCCCTGTGTGTTGTGCTAAATTTAGATAAGGGGTGAGATGAATGGAAATTAAATGATTGGTCAGAGTAATCCAGTCTGAATTCTATTCCTACAGTGTTTTATAACCAACACCAAATGAGTCCTGAATTGGGCACGACCTTGTCAGAGCAGCATGGGTCAAGGTGAAAAGACTGAGATCTAGCTATGGATGCTTTAATACAACTGTGCAAGATGAGCATCTTGGACAGCCACCTGTGTGAATGCAGTGCCTAGCAAACAGCACAGCACTTAATTGAAAGCTGCAGTCTTACGAATGCCCAGATGGGGTAGATGGAATCCACACACTGGCTGCATGGGACAAGACAAGGAGCAATAGACTCAAGAATCAGCAGAGGAAATTTAGGATGGAGATTAGGAGGAAATTTCTGACTATGACCCTTATAATCAAGCATTGGAACACGCTACCTAGAGAAGCTGTGAAATCTCCATTGTTGGAAATTTTCAGGAGATTGGACAGAGATGTGGCTGGGATGGGTTAGTCAGGGATGATCCTGCTTTGAGCAGGGGGTTTGACCAGATGCCTTGTGAGCTCCCATTCAGCCCAACTTTTCTGTGATCTCATTTGATATTCTATCAGCCAAAAATCCAGAGGTCTCAGCAGAAGCAAACAAGAGAGCTACAGCAACGCGGACTTGTTAAAATTTATCCCTGAAGCAATGTACATGAATCCAGGGGAAGATATTGTGGTGATTATATGTCTTAAATATTTTATTTGGAGGCTGTTACAAATGGCAAAAAGAAAAAAAAAATTGCAAAGTAAGATTTTGTGCTGGGGGGTGAGTGGTATCACATGGAGTTCCCTGTTCAGTGTTAATGAATTTTCACATTTTGGTGGCTGTTTACAAGTAGAGGGTTTTTTGCATCTAAAAGTACCAAACCTCTATGAAGTCAGCCTTGAGCTACCATTACCAATAGTAAAGGAAATCAAATGATGCCTTATGGAAATCAAATCATGCTTTTAATTACACTAGCAAAGGTTATTTGCTTCTGTCACAGAGGTAAATGAAGGCATGATGTAAATATTTTGAGCTTGCACAGATGACCTTGCAAATATATCCAATTTAATTCACTGAAGTGAGACAAAAGTTTCTCCCTCAAAGGACTGCATTAGTTCTGCAGGGGTTAACAAAGAAAAAATGTAGTTGTCTTATCTTTCTCAATTATGAACTTGGATACATACATAGAGAAGATTAACCAAGTAAGAAAATAGCATTTTTGTACAGTCAATTTTCAGATGCAAACTACTCATCAGGAGGCTGGTTCTTCTTTCACCTACATGGCTTTTATACCCAATTTGACTACAATAATTGGAAGGAACTACAATAATTTCCCAATTTGCACTGGTGTGAGAATTACAGTTGGGCTCCATACTTCTAATTAAATAAGATGTATGCCATTGAGTCTATGACACACAGGTAGCAAGCAGATATTAAAATGTATTCCTAGCAAGCAATATTTTATTGTACCTTCTATTATCCATCTGAATTTCAAGTCTTACTTGACATTTTACCATTAGTCAAAACACTTCAGATGAACTTGTATATGACCTATCAGAATTATTGGATTATATCCAAATCCAAGAACTGAAATCGTAATGAATCTTATCATGCTAATTATACCGTGGAGAAAGTATGTTCTGGAGATTAGCTCAGGACACCTGAGTTCTTCTTCCATCTGGAAACATTTAGGATTAAATCTGTTTGTTTATTCTGAGATCGCAAGTTACATTTATCCTATGGTCTAGGTATTTTACATCATTTGACACAAACAATTATTTTAAAAAAGGCTTTAAAACATTACATTGTTCATAGAGTCGTAGATGTTAGGAACTGGAAGGGATTATGATCTCCAGTCCATCTTCCCTGCATGCCTCAATGATTTTCCACTCTCTGAAAAAGTCTGGGAGCACTGATCACTGAACCAAGGCTTCAGTACATCCTTATAAGAAATAAGTTTGAGAGCCAGTGCCAAAGGGTGATAGAAATTTAGTATTTTCCATGGGGAAAAAATTTAAATAAAAATGTTTTTTAAACTAGAATGTTTTTCCTGGAAAACTTTTTGCAAAATATGAGCATATTAAAATGAAAAAAAATATTTGGGTCAGGATAAGAAAGGGAAAAAAAGGAAATTTAAGATGCATTTTTGAAGAAACTGAAATTAAATGGAAATTTTCATTTTATTGAACAAAAAAGAAACCTATTTTAGCACAATAAATAGATTTGTTAGGGAAACCTTTTCACTTTAAAGAAAAATAAAAGAGAACATTTTAGGCTTCAATACATTTGATCAGTCCTAATGGTAACACTTCAGTGAGAAGAGTCACCTTTTCACCTGCCCTCCATCCCCACTTGTTTATACAATGAAAGGGCTATTAGTGTTGGTACCCAGAATATTGCAGTTTCCATGGTAACCTGCTGAAAGATGTATCACACAGCTTCTTATGAAGTTAAGACCCAGGTACAGTTCAAAGCCAACAGCTCTATATTTCACCTGAAAGTCAGTGGAAGCTATTGCACACCCTTGAACAGTGAGAATCAGCACACAAGCAGGATGCAGGAATCTGCATGAACAGCAACCTTAAAATGGTATGAATCTGCAGCTCTAGAGAAGCTGCAATAATCCAGCCTCAATGTGACAAGTGAGTGAGGCTGAACGGTCTGAATCTGAAAGATAGGGACACAACCTTCAGCTCAGACAGAGAATATAGGAAGTGCTCTTGACAAGACATCAAAGCTGAAAGCAGCTTGAAATGCAGCAAGCACTCTAGGATTAAAGACTTAGTAATGAATGGCTCCCATATGCCGTCGAGCGGGGCTTTTTGCCTCTTTCTTAATTCCTTCCTCCAAACTTCCATCATTTAGGCAGTCTTGTCCACACTGGCTCTGTCTACATGTGTGGCAGACTGCATAGTTGCTCCTGAGCAGTCACTTAGTACTTGCTTATGCATTTGGTACTAAATAACGGCTCAGTAACTGGAATTACTGTGCAGTATCATCCATGAATGTTTTTTTCCCTGAAGCTACTGTGCAGTAGTTTTGCACCGTGGTTGGTGCCTGGCAATGCTACTGCGCAGTAGCACCAAGCAGCACAGTGTCTCATGTAAATGCGCCCACTGAGTGTCAGCCAGATAGGCTTAGACCAACCCCAACATCTTGAAAACACTGGGTGGGCTACATATCCATGCCACAAAATCTCAAGAGAGAGAATACTAATTCATGTGTCACAAACATATTGAAGTCATGGCAACCCACACTTCCTTGCAGACTCCTTCCCATTGCCCTCCTATTCAACACCAAAATAGGGATGAGACAGAGCCTTGTGAGGTCACACATAAGGGAGCTCTCTGGAGACCCCCCAAAAAGGGAAAAAAGCCATGAAAAAATGGCCCTGTTCATTTCTGCTGTGGTATACAGGCCTCACCCTCTCTAGAGACTTCTACATAGGTAATCAGCCAAGTCATTATCTTTTCCTCATTCAGATCCTTCCTGAAGATCTGCTACTCTCTGCAACCTAAAAGAAACTAAATAAGCGCTCTATTTATTTAAGTGTAAGAGTGATGTTGTAGTTGTGATGGTCTGGAAATTATGTGAGAAGCAAGAATTTCTTAGGATGATATCTTTTACCGGGCCAACTATGTAGTTGCGATAAAGTTAGACAAGCTTTTGAATGCAAGACATTCTTTCTCAGGTGAGAGAAATGAGGTAAAACCTGTGGAAGAATGTTTTGCATTTGAAAGCTTGTCTAACTTTATTCCAACCACACAGTTGGTCCAATAAAAAATAGCACCTGAAGAAATCCTTGCATCTACTTTTTTAATTCACTTATGTATCTTAAGAGTAAAGGGTAGAGAGCCATAATGACCCTGAAATTGCAGTTAATGGCATTACTCATGGTTTTTACTTTATGTGCATGCTTAAGTATTTGGCTGGATTGAGCCCTGGTAAAGTTTCAATTTTGATTAAACGATATCTGACAGAATACTGCGTCATCCTTTTATTTTTTCTAGCTCTACTTATAATTGTAGCTTAGAACCCTTGGAAGCACTTTCCACTTCTATCAGTGACATGCTTATTGCATCTATTAATTAATTAATGCCTTATGAAGGTAACCCTAACGTAAAAAAGTGACCTACACTTGTGTGAGATTTTGTTGTATAGAATTGTAGGGCCAGAAGGAACCTTAAAGGTCATTCAGCCTAAGCCCTATTACAGTTTTTAGGAATTTTTTTTTGGTTGGTTGGTTTTTAAAAACTTTTACTCAAGGATCACCAATTCTCTTCTATGCCCTTTACTGTTTGCTTATGAATATTTTACATACAAGTTGGAGATTCTGCCCCATACCCTGACCTCCCATTATGTTGCCTTCACACACACATACACACACACACAGCTTGCTCATTCTTTCTTAATGGAACCTGAGTTAACTGTCCCCAGCAACAATACTTGAAGAGTTAAACTCCACTATAGTAGTATAGAAATAGTAATTCCAATTAAGGTAATCACCAGGGAGCAATTGGAGGAGAAATAAAAATGTGGTGTTCTCATTTCCATAAGCAAATGAAAAGAATTTAGCTGACTTGTATCTAGATGAAGGAGAACTTCTATGTAAAAACTAATTACCTTCAGTACTAATTGCAGCGAAGAGGATAAAGGACGAACCTTTTGAAAAATATCCAGAGATACTAAATGGAGTTTTATTAATAAATGAAGTAAGCTGAAAATGAGAGTGATGATGTATTGTATTTGGGCCTAGATTCAATAAAAACTCTGTCTAGCTTCCGCTTTGCAGAAGCACCATAAATCCATTTATTATATGAAGCCAGATGGATCTTTTATTGAACCTGGACCTTACTCATTAAATAAAAGTAATTATCATCAGACTTAAAGGAAACAATACTTACTGCTCCATGAATTAGCCACTATGCCCATATTTTTAAGTGCTAATGAGATGGAAAAATATTTTAAAATCGATAGATGTACTGATAATCAGATGCAAGAGCAGGGCCCATAATCCATTTTGTAGTATAATTTACTCATTAACATGATGATTGCTTAAACCTAATTGTCCACTTTCCTTTTACATTTAGACCAAAAAAATCACTTGGTTCTTGTTCTTTCTTGTGATGGATCCCTGATCCTATGATACCAGGCACTGGACTGGAAATCAGAAGACTGTATTCAAGTTCTGCACCTGACAATACTGGGTGAAAACGCTTTCCTGCTTTATAGCTCCATTTTCTTTTTTGTGTAGAACAGGGAAAAATACTTTTCACCTCAGCTTCCTGGTATGTTATTGTAAACTATACCCTGTGACTTTCAAACCAGCTTTTCACTTCTATGCACAAAGTATTGAAACAGCTAGGGAAAGGCATAAATCAATGGATGATGCCAAACTATGGACACACCTTATTGCAGGCAAACAGTTATGCCTGTGTAAGTGAAGGCTCAGTCTGAACAAGCTTTCTGCAACAGGGGACACTGCTATAGGCTGTAGTTTCCTCTTGCTTACATTAGTGTAAATCAGAAGAGCCTCCATCATGCCTATGCTCAGAAAAACTGATATAAATAGAGGAGAATGAATTCCTGCACCTCTTAAAAAACAAACCTAAAGTCACTGTTTATGTGAATGTAATTTGTTTAAAGTCAATATTTACCATTTGTATATGCATATCAAAGTGGATTCATGTCAAATTTTCCTATTACAGTACATTTCAGTATATCTGTAAGGGCTCCAGATTGTAAACTTTACTCGTATGAATGAAACTTAAAATGACACTAGTCACATGAGGATAGAATTAGCTACTGAGATAAGATCGGACTTAACATAGGTCACATTTGAAGCCTAGAATACACATGCATAGTGACACACACAAAGGATACAAACCTAATCCTATTCCAGTGGAAGTAACAGATTCTTCTCACTATGCTCTGTGTGTTCACAATCCAGCTTTCTCATGACAGATGCGGGGAAATAGATGCAAGAAAGGCTGCCAGACATATTGAGAAGTTTTGTGGATGCCATGCATGCCACATGAGGTCATTGTTTAAATGCATTGGTATACAGAAGCAGCACCTGTGGAATGAGCTCATTGATTAGTATCTGCTTGGCCCTGACAGCATGCTCGATGTTGTGCAAAGAAAAAAACACAGCTGCTACGACAAAGATCTTATCATCCACATCCTTCCTCCCTCCAAATGTTAATCAAGTGCCTGGATCATTTTGTCTAGTATACCATTGTCCTCTTGGAGCTGGAGTACAGTCTGCCCTGCCTGAATCACAGAATCATAGGATTGGAAGGGATCTTGAGGGACATCTGGCTCCTCAGATGTCACAGAGACAAAGAATCTTTCATATATATACCCCATCCATACTGGTGCATAAAGAGCAGGGACCTGCATTCCCACAAACAAGAAGATTTATAAAAGTTGTCATATACCACACACAGTTCTAATAGCCTCACCTCTTCACTGCCCAGATCCTGGAAGGCTTATTAGTAGTATACCTGCTTCTCACAAGTAGATGCTTACATATGGGCTGTAGCCATAGGCTGTGGCCTTTGCTAGTACCTGCTACCTTTATTTGTGCTTTCTGCCTTTAGCAAGTAGATGCACCATTTCTAGACAAAACAGAAAAATGGAAATTAAAACAAGAGTTGGGGGGAGGTTGTTAATATGCTTCCTTTTATGAAAAAGTCAGATTTCATCTGAATTCAGGTATAGATTGTAAGGATGTCATTATTAAGTGTTTGCATTAGTGTCCACTGCGCAGGACCCAAATGTGCTTGGTACTGTACAAACACAGAACAAAGGATGGTGTTTGCTCTGAGGGTGCTCACAGAAGTTACAGAAGAGCTCCATGATTGCTCCATAACTTTTTGTGCTTTACACAAAGCGCTTAAAGATACAGCATCGCTGAAGCTAAGAGACAGTCTGTGTTTGATGGTGGGGCTGGGAGCCTCCATGCACTTACCAAGGCCAGGAGGCTTGGGTCACTGTAGCCTGCTGTGGAAGCCAGTCAGTCCAATAGCTGCTCTCCTCCCCAGTCTGCCAGCTGGCTGCAAAGAGCCGGTCAGGATTCATTCCCCCATGTGCAGAGGCAGAGTGAGGGCAGCTTGGGGACTGTGCCCCCGCCCTTCTAGTGCCATGGGGCACTGGAGGCCTTTTTCTGCTGGGGAGGGGGTCCCACTCAGGGCATCTCCACCCCCAATTGCTGCCCAGCTGTCCCCCTTCCCTCGACAGCAGGCTGGCTGCACAGAGAAAAGACTCTCTGCCTCCCCCAGTGGCAGACCAGGGGCATGACACACAACCCTCAGGGAACTCTATCCATAAAGTTTCCTAAGGTGCTCTAATTTAAAGCACCTTCATTTACTACCTGATTTAAAGAGGGTTACTTTTTCATGATATCAGCCATTTGAAAAGTGCTCTGCTGCCATGCACATGTGTTCTGACATGGCTCTTAGGGTCCAAACTGCACAGAAAAAATGTCACTTCTGTCTGTACCGTAAGTGCTTACAGTCAAAGTAATAGAGATGAGAAAACTGACATAGATGGACAAGTATACAAGGAAGCCAATACTGCGTCAAGTTGTGGTTTTGATACACCAGCTGCCTAATTTGTTTGATACATCAGCAGGAAGAGTTTAACATCTGCAAAGTTATCTCATTTCCTCCTTCCTTAAAAACTCTCCTTTTCCATTGTATTCCACTGTCTATACATAATTTAATCACTCTCCTTGTGGCTCCGGCAATGACTGTGTGTCTGCAACAAAAATGGTGAGGGGGGCTAGGGGACATGATTTATGAGGAAAGACTGAGGGAAGTGGGCTTATATAATCTGGAGGAAGAGACTGAGAGGGGCCTTAATAGCAGCCTTCAACTACCTAGAGGAGGGTTCAAAAGAGGATGGAGCTGGACTGCTCTCAGTGGTGATAGATGACAGAACAAGGAGCAATGGTTTCAAGTTGCAGCAAGGGACGTTTAGGTTAGATATTAGGAAGGATTTTCTTACTAGGAGGACAGTTAAACCCTGGAACAGGTTACCCAGAGAGGTGGTGGAAGCTTCATCCTTGCAGGTTTTCAAAACCCGACTAGACAAGGCCTTGGCTGAGATCATCTAGTTGGGGCTGGTCCTGCTTTGAGAATGGAGTTGGACTAGATGACCTCCTGAGGTCCCTTCTAGCCCTCATTTTCTATGAATCTATCATTTTCAACTCCCCTATAACTTTTCACACAAACAAAACTGTGCTCTGAATATTTTTTCATTTATCTAGAAGACTATATGAGTCTTTCCTAGGATTTCAATAGTCTAAGACCCAGCTTTCAGTTAGAAGGATGCAAAATCCTTCTGACCCTAGGTACTATGACTATAAAATGAAATCCTTTAAAAATATTACGGAATAGTATCTGTATTTCAGAAAGCATCATTTCTGACTCCACTTCTAAGCTGAGAGGCTTTTAGAAATAAATTCACACATGGCTCAAGTCTATAAACACCAGGGCCAAGGTAGTTCTGAAGAAAAAAAAAAGTAACTGGAACTTCTTCTGTACTGGCTGGATCAGTCAGGGAAGTCCCCCTCAAAAGATTTGCATTTCAGACACTTTGGCACTTCAAGCACATAAAAAGTATGGCTTAAAGTGTTTAACTGGCTGAGGCATAAGCTGGTTTGCTCCTAAGACGTTAAAAAGCTCAAAAAGGTCAAGGCCTACAGGCCCTGACCAATGGGAGGTAGCCCTTGACCACAGTGAACTCTTTAGATGTTGGGGAAGTAAATTGGTTTAACTGATCTGAGGAGCTCCTGAGGTCTTCAAAGGAAAGGAAAGGAATCTGGGGGATTTCAGCAGAAACCTCACAGTACTTGGTAATAATTAGTAAAGCCTGTTGCTGCTCCAGTTTTGAACTCATAAGGATTTTTTTTAAGCATACCCCATTCTAGGCAGGGACTTGTCTCCATGAGTTCTTACGGCGGTGGCTGCTGCTACAGTCCAAAGGAGAAAGATCCCTTTTTATTTCCAAGCAGGGATTCCAGTGTCCTGATAGGCCTCAGAAGCTCCACAGAAGAGGGAGTTTTCTATCCAGCAGTCCATAGAAGAGAAACTCCTCTTTTGTGCATTCCTTCAGAGGGGCAGGAGGGGAGCTCCTTGGTTAGGAATAAACATGGAGCCCCTGCTGCTAACTCTCAGTGGTCTACACAGGGTTCCTGCACTAGTCTTCAGAGACCCTAGGAAGCATTAACAGCTCGAAGGTAACAACACTGATCTCTTAAGTCAAGGGCTTTAGAAGCAAACCAGCTTAGAACAGTCCCAATGTAACAACTGATCCCTTAAAACTGTAAATGTAAATGTATAAAGTAGTAAATGTATAAAGGTGAAAGTATGCAAGTGCCACTTTGCTTTTTCAGACATTGTGAGGAGCTTGGCATGGTTAACGGCTCTTGGTAAGGTCCAAGACACCCACAAAACCCTATCTCAGCTCAGCTCAGCTCACACTAGGAATTCTTATTTGTGGATTCACAAGTCCCACAGCTGAAGAGTGAGTAGTTCCTTGGGATGGGAAAAAAAAAGAACTCTGCTTTTTAAATGCTAAGGGACAAACAGGCAAAAGTGTTTGAAACACAGAGGGCAGCATGCAGCTCTGTTAGTACAGTTACCTTCACTCTGATGAAGCTCCTAAGACACTTAGTAAGATGTAGATGTTGAAAGAGATGTTAAGTATGGCTTGAGGGTCACTGGTAAGGTTCCTCAGGAAGGTGTAGCGTGGCTTTTTATATGCAGTTAACTGAATGGAAGGAACTTTAAGGTTAATGGACCCTTTATGTAAATTCCCTTACTTTTTAGTGCTAAGGGATTCTTAATTGCAGTGTTCTGGTTATGCATTTTGTAGAAGGGTTATATTAATCACAAGATCAGTTTTCATTATAAGCCAAATTATTCTGTGGGGAATAAATATAAAGACCATTCTTCTCCAGGCTCAGAGGATTTGAAAAGATCAGCCTCTCACCTCATTTTTGTTTCTTAAATGTTTTATCTTGCCTATCGATTCAAGTCTCCAGCATCAGCCGCCTCCTTCTTAATATAATTTGTTCCATGGAGGATATTCTAAATTATAATTATGAGGCAAAATCTCAAGCCGACTCAGGCAACGCATGCTCCTTTTCAGTTCACCTCACATCATTCTTTATTTTTAGTTTGACTTGCTATGCAAACAACATTGTCATCCTTTCATCAATGGTTTGATACGTGATTCAATATGTTCCTTATGTTTGTGATGTACAGACAAAAAACCTCCCAAAAAACCAAAACTCACCCCAGACAGGATTTTTCGGATGTCATGAAAACCTCTAGATGGCAGAAGTGCACCACTTAAAATTCCAAAGCTTAATTAAGCAACAAGCTTTAGAAGTGCTCTTTGTGCCAGCTGTGGGGAAAAGGTGCACTGATTATTGACTGGTCCAGTGACCTCTTCCTCCTCCTCCAACTTTAATTGCTGTTGCAGATGATCTGTTCTTTACAGCCACATAGACACTGTGCCAAAAAGCATTTGAAAAAGTTAGCTCATGCTGTAGTTTTGTTAGCTCACCATTTTGCAAAATGACACTGCAGCTTCTGCTAAAGGTGAACTGAAAGTCTTTCTATATCTGACACAATTCCAAGTTCAGGGTTTTGGGGGTGTAGTCTGCAGTAGTTGATGTCAAGACTTGCAAAGTCTGAGGCATTCCAGAGAGCTTCATTTCTTCTACTGTTTTGCAGCTCACACCTGAGCGGGGCTTAGCACCCTTCTACTCCTTTAGAAAAACCTTACCATCCATGAAATATGGAATTAAGGATCTTTTTATAAACAACTAAGCTTGACATTTTTGTTTCTAGCCCCTTGCATTAGGTGCTCAACATCTTACGAAGCCCAATCCTGACAGGCTGTGAGTGCCCTTTTCTCTCAGGCTACCAACAGACGCCATAAACCCATATAGACCCTGGGACAAAATGCAATCATGAATATGTTCAGATCCATTGTCCCAGGCTAAATCCTACAAAGATTCACAGGGTAAGCAGCAGCTTATCCCAGAACATTGCAAAGTACACCTGAATGGTTATCCTGGGACTGCATGATTGGAGCAGTCACAGAAAGTGGCAGTGCATTCAGCTGCAAACTAAGCCCTGATTAGAACGTAATGTGTGTACATGCCAATCTTGGGATAATTTTGTTCTGGGACAAGCCCAGGCAAAAAGTTTCCAGGGACATATGCAACTAGCCTCAGTTTCTAACCTTAGTAATCACAAAGGTCTGTTCCTGTCAGGTTAGAGCTGTTGCTGCTAATGATATGATCAGCCATACAAGGGGAAACATAGTATTCTAAATTTGGGTCTTAGTAATTAAGCAAGGCGGGAAGTCTATTTGTATTTCCTACATTTAAACAACATCAAAGGTCTTTTGCAAATCTTTACTTGGAGACTAGCATCATTACCTGCCTTGTACCTTCCATACAGTCACCATTTTCTGGTGATAGGGCCCAGATCCATAGATTTCCAAGCCAGCTGGATCTGATTAGTGTCCAGTCACTGCTTTTATCACTGGAGACTTAGACTAGAATTTAGTGGGAAATGGTCTCAGATTTCAGAACTGTTCCTGTTTCACTGCAAGATCTTTGGAAGTTTTTGGTTGAAAAAGAGCCTGGTTGACTCTCAAACAAATGGCTCATTATACCAGTCATTTGGTCTGTGGGGCTCCCAGGTTCAAATTCCTGTATTACCCTTATTCTATATGCCAAGTCAGTGCCATAACTACCTTGAAGAATGATTTTTTTTCTATTAGAATAGTTTGAAACTAACACACTTTAATTAATACAAAGTTGGTAGAAGAGATAGTTGAATCTGAATCTCTAAGATCTCCCCTGAGATATATAATCTTTTTGGGTTCTCTGAATATTTAATTAAATATGCAAATGAAGCATGCTGCAATAACCAATTACTCAGGCTACTTTCGACAAGGATTCATTATAATAAAAATGGAGTTCCTAATTGGCTGCAGCTATATCCTGCTCTGCTCAAGTAGTTAGTATACAAAATAGCCTTAAGGTGCTACCTGCATAAGTAGGGAATCTCTGTCTGAATAAGGATCTTCAGCATCTGGCCATATTTTGTCATGGAGCCTGTAAAGTGTTATATTTAGCTTTCTTTTTAAAGCTATCAATGCCCATCTCAGCAGTGCAAGCATGTCTCTAAGGGTTTAGTTTGCTGTTGGAGGAGTAGATACACCAGCCTGGATAGCCAGAACACTTTAGCTTTGATTTAAATTGGAATAAGTGACAATGATGTCATAGACTTCAGGGCAGGCTAGCACCTGTATATTGCAGGGGACTTGTATAGCTTAGGCTGAAGTCCATGCTGTGACATCTTTATTGTTATTATTAGCCATTCTGTCTAAATTAAAGCTGCTGTGGGCATGATTATCAACCGCAATCACACTTCCAACAGCAGACATACTTTCAGGATACTCATGCTACCTCAGGAAGTCCAGTAGGTTACTATTTCCTGCACGAAATTAGTCCTCGGCCCATGCTCCAGCGTGATGTTAGAGGGTCAATAAATGACTGGTTCTTTAGGTAGGAAATAGAACCAAGATCTTCCCCATTTGTCATCATTAAAAAATCCAAATCAAAAAGAGCATTTTAAGCCTGAGTAATTCCGAAGTGGGTAATTATATTCTACCTGCCCAGTTCCTATTAGCATTTTCTTCACTGTTGCATATGATTTCTGTGCACTTTTCCACAGCTGCTGCATTTCATCTTTGAAAGCAGTACATTTCAGTGGAAGGTGAAATAATGATTACTGTATGTAGGCCAAAAAAATCTTTTGTCCCTTCAACAGTTTTTTCTCATTCCTTACTCAAGCTCCCACTACTGTCAATAATCAAACCAAACTTTAATACACTGGCAGTGATACTTGTAGTTTAGAAGACTTTGCAATACAGACAATTGATGGCTAGACATTTTATTAAGCACTGGCCTAGTAGTGAATGGCATATAAAAGTAAATTCAATATTTTGGTTCACCTTTAAGGGCACATGAAGGGCTCTCACTAAGTTCTTATATTAATCTGTTCAAAGTTTGGGCTTGTTTTAAAAACATTTACTGTCAAATCATTTGGTACTTTTAGACCATTTTCCCTTATCATTGAACCTCAGAGGATACTTTCAGCTTCAATACACATTCTCATCACACTTTTGCAAGCTGGGGGAAGTATTATCCCCATTTGACAGCTAAGGGGTGTGTCTACACGTGCTATCAAGGCAAAGTAATATACTTTGCTGCTTACTGCACAGGAATTTATTGCTCCCAGGCACTGTGTTTACATGTGTGCCTGGGACTGTAGCACATTCAGACAGGTCAGAGGAGCTGGTGGGAGCCTGGGGGGGTCAGCCTGCTAGCCCAGGGCTGCTCTGATTGGGCTCAGCGTGCTGCAGAGGGGCTGGCACTTGTGCCCTAGCCAGCTGCATCAGCATCCACATGTGTGTGTGTGGTGCTGTGGAGTAAAAAACCACAGGATGGTACTTGTATTTACAACCCTATTGCAGAATTCATTAGTTTCCAGTGGCCTAATAGGGCCACACGTGTAGATGCAAAGCATTTACTGCAGAGCCAATTAGTTTACTCCACAGAGATGTCCTTATGTCTAGCAAAACCAGGGATAGGAACAGAGGGCTAAAAGGGATCTCCTGGCTCTTTGAGGTTAGTCCCTTGCTATTGCAAATGACTATCATGTGATCCTTTTCCTAGCCTGATGAACTCCTAACTTAAAGCTACCTATATATGTTTTGGTCTCTCACCCTTCTCCTCACTGGGAGCCTATTCCCAAAACTCATTGTTCTAGTTGGAAAACTTCTAATTTCAGCCTAAAATTTACTCTTGGTTGGTTTATACCCATTTGTTTTTGGATCAGTATTGTCCTTTGGCTTAAGCACTTATTTTTCCTCCCTGAAGTTAACCCCTGCCACCCCGATGTGTATGCAAAATGAGCAATCATAGCCTCTCCCATTTTTCATATTGCTAAGCTCAACAAGCCAAGCTCCTATAGCCTATTCTTCCAATTTCCGTTTCTGAGTTTTAACTGCAAAATGAACATCCTTCTAAACAAGTGTCCCCTAACATATGCTGACATTTGACCAGGGGAGGATGAGGATAGAATTGAAAGGGGTGGCAGACTTAAGAAAGGTATATTTTAATTTCAGAAAAACAATCCCATGGGGTTATTTCAAAATCCTGGCTGAGAAGAAATGGGTAGAATTGGTATATGGATGGGAGGGAGAAATAGTGAGGGGGGAAAAAAAGAGAGAAGAAAACTGGTGGGAAGGAATTAGGAGACAGAAAGACAAAAGCAAAAACAACTCATAAGGGAAAGGTCATAAGGGAAAATGCCAAGCCTGGGGCATAAGAGGCCAAATCCTTCTGGCTTTATTTATGTGCTTTGTCTCACTTAAGTCAGACCAAATGAACTATGGTTTAACAGAGTGTAGCAAGTTCCTTCAGCATCCAGGACAGGGTAGTGGGGAGGTATTCTGACCACTGGAGACCATGATGGAGGAGGAGGGGGCAAAGTCTTACCTGCTCCAGCTCTCCACACAGTCATGGTGGCAGCAGCTGTTTCTGCTGCCAATAGCTGCCGTAATGGCATCAGCTCAGGTTGCAGCAACCCCATAACACAGACACCTTGGAAGCTGCCCCTGGTGCCCTGTTCACTCCCATTGCTCCTGACAGATGCACTACTGGGCACACTGCTGTGGCAGACTCCATGGGAGGAAGGTGTGATTTCCCTCACCTCACTTGCCCCCTGCCCCTCAGATCCAGTGCCAGGTGTAGGGTTATGCATGCCCAGCTTCAATGGCCTAGCAATGCTGAGCTGCCTCTGCCATGGCAATTACTTTTGGGATGGGGGTCCTTTTCTTGGTACCCTTAATTGTTGGTACCCAGGGCTGGTGCCCCACTCACCCTCCCTCCTTAGGTACACTACTGTGGCTTAAGCAGATGCAGCTCCATGGAATAGATTTGCATGGCATGGCCTATAATCGGTTTCAACTTGTACCACAAGGAACTGATTTACAAGAGAAAATATAACCTTTTTCTCTACTCCTTTTTCCTTTTCCATTCCCATGCCCTTCACCCCCCCCCCCCAAACAAATACCTCTTTCTGGCAAGTGTAATATTCAAGAGTTAAATGTACTACTGGAGTTTATGCTTCCCCTTTCTCCTTCCTTTAAACAGTGATGTTTTTGTGAGAAAAGCAGTTTGTTCCTTCCACAATGGTTTTCAAGGAACAACAGTGTTTTGCCCTTCTGTTCCTAATTGTGTACCTTGCAAGGAACAAGTGCTGCCACATGTTCAAAATGCAAATACAAACTTCAACTTGCAAAAAATTAAACAAGCTGTGTTTTCCCATTAAATTGACATTTTGTCTTAGCAACAGTGTGAGAGAGAGACAAGAATAGGTAAAAACCATATCTTTAGTAAAATTTACATAATTCTCTCCATTGCAGCCTATTCCTGTTTCAGTTCTAGTAGGACCATTTTCGCCTCAACCTACAGTTTTGGTTTAAAGGAAAGATCTGGTTTATATCTGGTTAAGGGATCAAAAACTTACAAAATAACTCAGAGGTTCACTGTGGACAACTGCTGATTTCATCTCCAAACCTTCCAAATTTGAGTCCTAGTCCAGTATTATTCAGTTTCCATACAAAAGTTATGGGTATGTGACTTACAATATTCAAAGAAGACCAACTTGCTTTTGTAAAACATTGATAGCATCATCTCCCAGATTTATCAATATCTAGCTAAAATCAAATATAGAGGAACTGGCTAAAGCTAAATCCAGGCAAACAAGGGGATGCTATTAAAAAGAACCAAATATTTCAAAGAGCTGTCTCCTAAAATATTCGCCACTATTAAGAGCATCTTCTCTCAGCTTCAGTCAGTCCTTAGTCTTACGTTTCTTCTAGACTCCAAGTAGCCATGCCATTAGAAACCACCACCAACTGACTTGTAGATTAAAACCTGCCCTGTTGGACACTGGCATAGTTATCTATGCATTTGTATGTAGCTTCTAAATTTACAGATTATTGCAGTTCGTATCTAGAAATGAGCTAGACTGCATTGCGAAACACTGACTGGTATGGTATCCAATAGCCCCTCAACTTAACATGCTGCTTTTGGCACTCGTTCTCATGTGAATACAGAATCTAATGAGGATCCTATTTATTATGCTGAGAACTCACCCATGGGCTTCGTTTTAGCTATCAACGAGATCTAGTCTATGACCATGGCTCAGCATGAGTGATGCGTACCATTAGGACAATTAAATTATTGCCTGGAGAGAAAACTTTCACTGGAGTTTCCCCTCACTAAATTTGTGACAGACTATATCTAACTTCTCTACAGAGCCAGCATTAGGGAAAAGGGTGTCATGGGCCAACTTGTATTTTGTCTCCCCCCTCCAAGTCAGTGGTGCTGCTGTAGGCAGAGGCAGATAGGGAGGGAGTTGGACAGGGAGGCAGAGTGGCCTGGTGCACCAGGCAGGCAGGAACTGCTGCTGTTGTGTGGGACCACAGTGGGTGGACTGGAGCAGGCCCCACTCCACCAACATGTGCCTGGCTTGGCTTCTCGTGAGCAGCAGCTGGAGGTGGAGGGCAGGCAGGGCTGGGAGTGGCCAGGGTGGGGGGAGAGCACTGCTGTGTGTGTGTGTGTGTGTGTGTGTCTGTGGTGCTCCCTGACTACAGTGCTTTGGGGGTCCGTTCAAATCCTATTTTGAAGCATTTTAAACAGTTTCAAACCTCTTTTGGAACCTAGAAAAAGTATCACTATGAGACTTTTAAATGAGCGGAGTACCAGAAACAGCTTAGCCATGACCAGTGGTCTGTGCAGGCTATGTACCTGTTTCTAAGTTACCCCACAAGACCTGTGCTGTCACTGTGCAGCAGCTTCTGGTGCCCAGGCTAGTCTCTTCAAAGATAGCTCAGATATTTTTACACTGGACTGGCTGGCAGTATATCCATATTCATAGTTACCTGTGCAGTATTAATTTGGCATCCTTGTGCACATCTATTATGATACTATCTTTAATTCTGTGGTCACCTGCCAATTTTTCATCAGTCACTTGCCTCACTGAGTGCACAGATGGGATAATGCTTACTTAATGCACAACTCCACATTTTTAGTGCAACACTAGGCTTTATTTACCAGACATTATTCAGTTTGCACTAGATTTTTCTTACGGTTTTTTCCCCTGAAGCTCACTACTATCATTTGAAAACATGGTACCTGATTTTTCCAGGGCATGTATGTAGCTCCTCAAATGCTATCTAATGGGAGGGGTAAAGGGAGGGGCAACAATTCTATATTGCAAAACTCTTGAATTCGTTTGCATCTATGCTTGGATGTGAAAGACATGTCTAAGTCCCCGTTCTAACTGTTCTGGAGCAGTGTTTCATGCTAGATCACTCTGGAACTTAAATCTGGTTCTTCTACCTTCTAGGCTGATGCTTTAATCTCTAGGGCCGTTTGTAGATGTGGTCACTGTTTTCTAAATCATGTTAACCGATTTACATCACACAGTTTGAATCAAATTTCAGTTCAAATTAAGGGTTAATAGATGATCATTGACCATAGCCCCTTAACAGACTCAGTTTGCAGCCTCTGTGTATGGGTTATGGGCTTAGCACTTGCAGTTGAAAGTAATTAGGAGGTAATAATAAGTCTGTTTCAGCACTGCTACTTTGTTCCAAACCTACTGACAGTTATTTAAAGTGCTGTTTCAGAAGCCATAATGCTGTTTCCAATCTTTTTCAGTAGGAGATCACCTTTGTCATCTAAAAGTAACCCAAGATTTACCAAGTGCTGTTGCCCTGCCTCCCAGCAGGTAAGTCAGGGGGGCAGATCCAGGCAGAGGGAGAAAAAATTATTTGGGGGGGCACCTCCCCAGCAAGTAAGTCTCACTCAACCAGAGCCCCACTTAACTTACGCCTCCTCCAGCCTCTGTGGCATTGTCCCTCACCATGGGGGCCTCAATCTAGCCCCCATCCTTTCCCTCCCCCATGGACTGATCTGCTGGGCTGGGGCGCATGTGTGCATGCACACGAGCACTCAGCTGCCCCTCACTCCCAACCTCAGATCAACTCCAAGAGGCTCCGAGATCTACTGGTGGATTGAGATCCACTGGTTGGTGACCGCTGCCCTAATGGCTGCAATGACCTGAGTGTTTATGACCATCTAAGCCAGTGTGTTGGGGGTGAGGGTAAGGAGGTTTGCCGCCTTCTTCACAGATCAGTATTCCGTGTGCTTGGGCAGGGCTTGGGTTTTAGTCAGGTTACTGATATTTGGTCTCAGTGAGGTGTTGTTGGCATATTTGACTTTGTAAAGGTGTTATTTTGTGCCTGACAGCTTCTGTTGTGTTGCAAAAATCCAACTGAGTTTCCCTTGTGAGGAGCGATCTTTGTAATGTTTATCTGTTGAGATCCTAAGAACTGTTTTTCCTAAAATCAATGCCATAGATACATGTTAATTAATACAGTTTAAATTGCCTAGTTTTGACTACCGTAATCTACATTAATTTTAATCCTCATTCAATGAGGAATAGTTAATTTGGAATGGATCCAATTTTATTTCGGACTAGAGATGTCCGCATATAGTGATATCTATAGTCCAGATTAAACCAAAATAATGTAATGTCTTTAAACGGCTTAAAGGATTTAATGAAAATTGACCACGAGATACTTTGGCTTTGATGAAACTTCATTTCATCATAATTGTTCTGATCCTGTCTGCTTATTTGATCTGTTCAAATCACAGCTCCCGTTGACTTCAATTGTAACTCTAAGTGCCTAGATCAAAGTCATGCATCACAAGTCAACCAGTCAGAAAATATGGAACAAACAGTTAGTGACCCTCTCTGGAAAGTAATTTGCTTAGCATCATATAGGACCTCTGGGGCAGAAAAAGGGATAGAATCCAGTTCTCGAGTGCTGCATTGCATTACCTTAGCCGTGAGACCATCCCTTCTGCTTCTGCAGTCTCTTGCCTTATTCACTATGTGCTTCAATAGTTGCAAAAGATGGGAGGTAATGTTCCTACAAGCAATAGGGACACTTCATTAGACAATTTAGATTAATCCCCAGAGAATTTGCAAGGTACAGGTCCTGTGCAGAAAACAGTATGTGAATGTTGAATTAAAAGTTGTTCTAGGAAGCGGCCATCACTCCCAGGGAGAAGGAGCAAATTAAAGTTGTACAGCTCGGTGTATTTCCCTGATGCTCCTGGGTGCACTGCTGAACAGCATTACCCTGTCCACCCACGCTTGCTCAGCACACATCAAGCCAAGGAACGAAGCAGTGAAGCAGCCCTGAGGCCATCCCTGATTCCATTCAAGGTGTTAGTTTCCAATAAGTTTGAGAGCAAGACAGGAGGTTTGGGAGGACAGGAGGGAGGTGGTGTCTCAGGATCATGTGAAATCCTATGCATGTGGATAGGATTTCTCATGATCCTGAGATCCCCACCCCTACATTGGGAACGTTTTGGTTCTCTGCACAAATTTCTGCCATCTGAGTCAACAGAGTAACCAACAGGCTACGCTCTCTAAGGGATGGGCATCAAACACTGTAGTGGTAGGTTTCTCAGCTATTTAGTGACAGCTGTAGTAGCTGCTCCCAGGACTAGTTATGCATTTTATGCAGAAGAACCTAAGCAGTACCACACTGGGTCAAGCCACTGGACCATCTAGCCTAGTGTCCCATCTCTCCCACACTACTGGAAACTGAGATTTGTGGCTCCTGCATGGAGCCACCAGCATAGGGATGTATCTGGTGTACTTTGCTTATTCTCTTGACACTTGCCCCTTCTGTGGTCAGAGGAGACATGTCTATTTCAAGTGTGCCAGGCTTCATCCCCTCTATCACCTCCTCAGGAATTTTCTATTGAGCTTCTGGCTACAATTTTCCCCACATCTTTTCTTTTATGCACTCCATATCTGTGGCCTCAGCAAGTCCCAGGACCTTCTGGTCAACCCCATCCTGGCTCCATCTACCAGAACAGGAAGGAGAGCCCTACTGAGAGGAACCTGGGCAACTGTGAGGCCCGTCTCACTCCTCTGTGTACATTTCTGGCCGGAGTTACACTGGGCTGTATCACCAGGCTCCTGAAATATGTTTGAGGAAAGTAAGTGCTAGTTGGTTATCTCTGCTCAATGTCCCCAGTTTGAACCCCTTCCTATTAACCTATGTCCTCTTTCACCCCGTCTCTGGGTTTTCATCTGTTGCCCCTGGTACTCACTTGATATGCATTCAGTGGCTTCCCTCTAAGTGAGGGAAATTTATAATTTTTCCAGTGGGTCTAGGTTCACTGTTTTTCTGTATAGCAAATAAGCCTGTTTCTTCCTTTTACTAGCTTTAAACCTACTCCCTAACATTTTCAATGCATGTCATCATAGTATCTAGAGTCAGCAGGGTCATCCAGTTCTAATATTGTGCAAAAACATAAAGACCTATAACACATCCTCCCTCAGTCACGTTTTCTCCAAGCTGAAGCCCTGGTTTATTTACTTCTCCTCAGACAGAGGCCTCATACTTACTTGATCAGAGAATCATAGAACATGAGGGGCAGGAGGGACCTCAGGAGGTCACATTTAGTCCAACCCCCTGCTCAAAGCAGGACCAGCCCCAACTAGATCATCCCAGCCAAGGCTTTGTCTAGTCAGGTCTTAAAAACCTCCAAGGATGGAGCTTCTATCACCACTCTGGGTAACCTGTTCCAGTGTTTTACTACCTTCCTAGCAATTGTTTTTTCCTAATGTCTAACCTAAACTTCCCTTGCTGCAACTTGAGACCATTGCTCCTCATTCTGTCATTTGTCACCCCTGAGAACAGTCCAGCTCTGTCCTCCTTGCAACTATCCTTCAGGTTGCAAGGCTGCTATTAAAGCCCTGCTCAGTCTTGTATTTTCCAGACTAAATAAGCCCAGTTCCCTCAGCTTCTCCTCATAAGTCATGTGCCCCAGCCCAAACCATTTTTATTGCCCTCTGTTGGACTCTCTCCAGTTCGTCCACATCCTTTTTGTATTGGGGGGCCCAAAACTGGACACAGTACTCCAGATGTGAACTCACCAGAAGGAAATAATTACTTCCCTCAATCTGCTGGCAATGCAACCCACTATGCTGTTAGCCTTTTTCACAGCTAGGCCTCAATCATCCTTGTTGCCCTTTTCTACCTCCGCTATATATTTTTGGAGGTGGGAGGACAGGAGGTGCCTGCAGTACTCTATATGTGGCCATTCTAGTCCATCCGGAGGCATAATGACATTTTCTGTTCTGTTTTCAGTTCCCTTAATACTTCTTAACATTCTGACTCTTTGACTGCTGTTGAACACTGGACTGATATTTTCAGATTACTATCCATAATAATTCAAATGGAAAAATTATGTAACGTGACTTTCTTTTACTAGGTATCTTAGAAAGACAGCTGAAATGGGTGCCCATGCCAGCAGAAATCATCAACAGCTGAGTTTACTTGGCTGGCAGATTTCCAGCAACTGGTATGAAGGTAACCCACAAATTCCAGAAAAAGGTGACTTGAAGAAAGTTCCAATATTATAGTTTTTGATTCACAGCTTGTAAAAGCTGGTTGTAGCAGGTACAGTATGGAGGAGCAAAGGAGTTAAAGGAGTCTTTTGCATCAATCTTGACAGTAGAGCATGAAGGGGATATTCCTATTCAAAGGGCACTTTTTATTAGAAAGCAGAATGTGGCCTTTAAAAGATTGAAGTTCCTACAAAGAAAGCTCTCACTGGAGCAACCTGAGAAACACAGGTGCAGTAAATCATAAGGACTGGTTAATTTTCATCCAAGGATTCTAAAACAAACAGCATTAAATAGCAGAGAGATTGACAAGGATACATTTTATCCTTTACAGCAACTGAAAATGCATTAGCAAGATGCTTATCTTTAAAAATGAAGGTGAGGGCAATCCCAAGCTTTGCAGATCAGCAAACCTGACTGAGGGTTCAATTAGGGATGGAAGACTGCAGCACTTGGAGAAATTTAACTTTGCAGGATCAAAGCAGTAAAGTCTCTGTAAGAAAAAGGAACTGTGCTTCACTACCTTGTTAAAGCCCTTTGGAGTGTTAATATAGGGGACCCAGTGGAGATGGCGTACTTGGATTTTCAAAAGACTTTTTGATAAGAGCTCTCATAAGAGACTATTAAAGGATAATTGAGAAGTGTCAGGTAAGGCACATTAGCAAAAATAGGCTAAACTTCTGATAGGCTTATTTCAAGGTCTCTAGGAGAGAGAGAGGAGTAGAAGTCATGACAAAGACCTTAAAGAAGAAGTGTGCAGCAACAACACAGGAAATAAAGAGAAGTCTAGAATCATTAGGAAGAAAAAAAAATAAAACAGTATAAGGACGTTGGTCTGCAATCTGCTCAGGCAACATTCACACTGAATTCAATAAAGGTATCTGATGGCCCTCTCCAGTAATGTAGATAAAGAGGTGGAAGGTCTGGGCAAGATATGTGTAGAGGGCGGTGGTCCCTCCACCCTGGCTTTATAGGGATGAGGGTTCATGGTTCAGAGAGGGTATGACTGAGAGTTTCCCAGCTGTTCATAGGTCATTTCGTGCAATTCTAATAGTGTCATATTCTCCGAGCCCCTTCCATGGTTTGTAGCTCGGCTAGTGGTAGCCCGAGGTCTGGGATACATACGTAAGAGAAGATTCTTTGGCTCCAGTATGCACACACTATAAAGACTGATGAAAAAGATGCAGAGCTGTGTGAAGGACCTTATGGCTTATTCATACCTGACATGCTTTTAGCTCTGCATTTTCTGGAGTATCATTTCCACTGGTCATTTTTAACATATGGTATTTTGTGCAGCTTGAACAGCAGAAAAATCAGTACCGTCTACTGTTTGCATATCAACAAATGGTTTTAATGTCTCATGGAGGCAGGGGGCTGAAAGAATTTCAGTCTTGCATTTACCAAAGATCTAGCAACTGATCATTATACACGCTCAAAATCTAAACAATAACTTCCTGTCCATGGAAACCGTTGCTAAATGATGCAACAAAGAAATGCAGAGGTGCCTCTGGTATAGCAAGAAATAAGCAGCTCAGATAGCAGGGATTCCATTTTCAGTCTGGATGACTTGTTTGCAGAGCCAGCTGCACCTAGTTCTTATGTTATGCCTCATATCAGGAGGTATCAAAGTGCTTTGACTCATAGGGAAACTGCAGCACTTGTTCATGATCACTGAGAAGCTCAAGGAGAGCCACGAATAGAACCTGAGAATCATGGAAAACTAGGGCTGGAAGGGATCTCAGGACATCACTTACTCTAAGTCTCTGCTCAAGGTCATCTTTGACTTCACCCAGTCAAGTGGGTATTTGGCCTGTCCTTAAGACCTCCCAAAGATAAAGATTCCACAGCCTTCCTAGGCAGCCTGTTCCAGCGCTTACCGCCCTTGTACAGAGAGGTTTCTTCCTAGTATGCAACCTACATTTCCCTTGCTACAATTTATGACCATTGTTCCTTGTTTTGTCCTCTGTGGTCACAGATAATAGTCTATCTCCATCTTCAGGTATATGAAGACTATTACCAAACCCCTCTCAACCGTCTCTAAATAATAATCCTCTTTAATAATTTGGGGTTTTTTTTGTGTCTTTGTCATTCTGTCTTTCATGCTCAAAAAACATATTTGCACTCATTTTTCTGGACTTTTAGTGATTGATTTCAATTAGTTATGGTATACTCTTGGTATCCAAGCAAAAATTGTCCCTTAACACCCTTATTTTAACTTTAACCTATAATACCCTTACCAGGGTGAAACAGAATAGACAGCAATTGAATGAAGAAAGAATAGCAAAAGTAAGACAAAACGAAACAAACGAGCAAAGAGGACATCATAGAAGAGATGCAATGGAAAGGCAAAGGGTTTGCAGAGACAATAGAAGGCAGGCTGAAAGAGCAGGCAACAATAGATTTACTGAAGATGAGACTGAGGAACATAGTTGTGGATTGATGAACATGGTGTGCCAATTTTGTAACTCTTTAAACTTCCAAGCTGAGGGACTGTTAGATGGCCAATTCTGGAGTTGTTGTCATAAGGGTAAGGTGATTCTGCCTCCAAGAAGACTGTTTCCAGAGTATTTGCAAGATTTGATGATGACTTGGAACAATGAGCATTAACAGAACTTGAAAACAAACATTCAATTGTACAACAGTGCATTGTCTGTTAAAAAAAGATCATTGTGATGAGATCATGGATCGTGTGGAGGATTGAATCCAAATGCACTATGCATGAAAAATCATCAATGTCTGAAGAAATATCCAAAGGCGTTTACAGAGGAGACACTTGGAAATGTTGATGGATACTCCTTGTATAGAAGATAAAGCAGAACAGCTCAAGTTTGTAATGACAGAGTGGATAACAGAAACATGGTACCTTATAACAAGCAGCCTATTTTGCCCATCATTTTTATGGGCTTTTATGTCAAATAAATAATCCCAGTTCTTTCAGCCTTTCCTTATAAGCCATGCTTCCCAGATGTCTAATAATTTTTGCTGTTCTATATTTGACTCTTTCTATCTACATCTTATCTACATCTTTCTTGAAATGTGGGGCAAGAACTGGACACATACTCCAGGTGAACTGCTGGACTGCAACTCCCAGGGACCTCAGGGTCAGCAGAAAGAGGAAGTGCTAAAGAGCCATGCTCTAGCACCCCCTGTCCTCTGGCCCAAGCCAATACAGGTATGTGGCTACATTTCCTGAATCAAAGGTAAATGTGTGTCCAGTTGTTTCTCAGTTTAATCTTTGCAGCTTACACTAACCTGCAAAGACTGAATCAATTCAGCCTCAGGCTTTTTGACTCTGTACTTAGCCAGGGAGACTGAATGCTGCTGCTAAGTCCGCAGCCACTAAATGCCATCAAACACCCCCTGTCCTCAGGAGGCATCTGGAGGACTCTGCAGGCCATAGGTTGCTGACCTTGGCAGGCTTTATTTCTCCAGATACCCCCAATGATGTCATAGTTTTCTTGAGCAAGTCCCATCTTTCCTAAGAATCCCTTCTGGAATCTTACTATAGTTCTTCCGTGTTCCTGAACGGGGACTTTTCTGTTTCCGAACTGCTCCTGCAGGGTCAGCAGGAGAGGGGGCTGGAATCCTCTGAATCAATGATTCTAGCATTGTCCCTTAATAAAGATGCCGTTTTTGGTGATGGGTGATGTATCTTGAAGGAAGACTTTTTTTATGATACTCTTTTCCATACTACCTGTTTTCCCAGGCCACTTGAGTTATCCCACTGTATCCATACAGTAAACATCACACTAAACAGGTCAGGATATGGCATTCATAAATTATTACAGACCTGGTCCAAATGTGTTACACTCCGTTGCTAAGTATTACTGTACTGAGATGGTGGGGAAAGGATGCATCCAGACAGAAGAACTACCTCACATGGCTGTGTCTGCTACTGTAAAGCATTTTGTTTAAGAAAGAAGGAAGTCACACTAAGAACATGGATAAACAATTAGACTGAATTAAAGTCATGGTGTGGGGACTTACCGCTCTGGAGCACAAACTGATTGAACCAGCGTAACTATGTAATTTTTCCTCTCTCATTCTACAGTAAGTGAAGCTAAACTGCAGCAATATATTCATTAATCAAGCTGAGGTAGTTATATCTTCCATCCCTGGAAATTTTCAAGAGCAGGTTAGACAGACATTTGGCTGGGATGGTGTAATAAGGGACGATCCTGCCTTGAGCAGGGGTCTGGATTAGGTGACCTCATGAGATCCCAGCTCTGCATTCCTATGATCCAATAATTCATGTGCTTCAAGATAGGTATTGGATGGATAAAACCATTACTTGATTCATGTGCACAATGCTAATTCTCTCTCCCTCCCATCACCCCTTTTAGACAAGTCTGTTGCATTTGTCTAAATCCTAAGATGCTCTGCTTGTTAGAAAAGAACCTTTATCCCCAGCTCTGTATTCTGCTCCAACCATAAGACTAATGCAAAAGCAGTTGCTCCCTTTAGCAGGCAATGTTCTGGAAGAGCTTAATATAAACAAATGAGCACAATTAATGCAAATTAAAGTGGCATATTCCATTACAATTTCATTATTAGAAAAAGAGAAGACTCAAGGAACCTCTCAGAAATGAAATGGCTTTTTTACTTCTGCATGCTAATATCAAAATAGGATAGTAGTTTGCCAAAGCTGAATGGAAGGACTAAATCAGTGGCTTCACTGAGGTAAAAGGATGGGTTTTTGGCAGCACTCAAGGTTGTTGGCACCTCATCTCCAGCCAATTTGAGGATGACAGCATCCAAACGTGCTGTACACACCACACCCACACTGGCTCCATGGGCCAATGATTAGGACACTTACCTGTTGTCAGGGACCAGGATGTGGGAGTCAATCTCAAGGTTAGGGGTTGATCACATGTTGGGAGGTTAACACCAAGAAACTAGAGTAACCAAAGTTATAAAGACAGGAACAAGAGCTATAATCAAGAGCAAGACAAGGGTTAAGTTCTGGGAGTCATAATCAAGAAAAGACAGACTTATACACAGGAGCACAAGAACCAAAGCTGAGATAAAGTATTACCTCAAAACAGACTACAGGCTTCTAGGAAGCTGTTTGGAGGCAGGTTTTACCTACGTCTGCTAGTTTTAAGGGTGTTTGAGGTGGGGGGCAGCTTCCTGCAGACACAGCACCCAATGGCTGGCCACTGCTCAGCTAAAGGGCATGCCAGGTGGATGACTTCTAACTGGAGTATTGCATCAGTGACATGGGACAGTGAAGTTCAAGTCCCTACTGTGAAGTAGGAATCAAATACTGCCTTCTATGTTCCAAGAATGCTTTAACTACTGGGCTATTCTGGCATGGACATACACACACACCTTTTGCACCGGCTACATTTGGCTTACACATATTCTTAATGCACCTCCAGACACAGGCTGCTTTACTGAGAGAACACCTGTTCTGAGGAGTCCACTTCAGAGTCAGGTCTCCAAAGAGCATATTAGTTGTGGACCAGCATGCTGCAGACTCACTAGCAGTAACTTTGGCAGTTACTGTGCCAGTAGCAGAGCACTATTTTGAGGAAGGTGCTTAGAAGCACTTAAGGAGGATCTGGGCCTAAATGACTTGTCCAAGGTCACACAGAAAGTCAGTGGATGATTTCCAGTCAAAAGTTTTATCCACTAGACCAGCTTTCCTCCCTATTTGATCATCTTTCTTTTTCATATCTTATGTTAACTACTGAATATTTCATTTTTAATATTTGAAAAGCAAGAAGGAGAGAGGTAGGGAACAGAGAAACCAGAAAGGATGACACAGGCTCAGGAAAGTTGAAGTTATACTGCTGAATCACAATGATATTAATTACAGTGTGAATTGATGGGGTGCAAAGCATTGGAATGGACAGGGCTATGACAGGGCTGCGTTCATAGCTTAGACTGGCTATGAACACAGTATGAAGACTCCTTATTCAGTCCATTGATGCCAGTGAGATGGTTTTACTGTGAAGAAACAGACCCCAAATGAATAAAAGTTGATCTGTAGAATGGCAGTTCTTTGCTAGCTTATCCTGAATTAGCCTAATCGCAAGAGACTTTGGGAAGCCTTTTATGTTTAGTCTTTTGATGTGTTCAGTAGACTCTTCTGTAGGAACAGTGAAAGGAAATCATAAATGGGAAAAGTCATATAGTCTGCCATAGAAATAGAAAATATTGTAAGATAAGGTAGCAACATGTTGCTTGCTACTGCATCAATACTGTTCTGCTAATTCCCGCTTTCCCCCCACATACTCATATTAGCACACAGGTCTTTTTCTAAATCAGGTTCACAAAGGAACGAGGGCCAACTGTAAACTCCAAAGTGAGCAGAAAGAATCCCACTTAGTTTAAAGGGAATTGGATCAGACGTTTTGTGGAATATGTCAAAGTGTAATTACTCAGTCAGCTAAAGAAGTTATGTTCTTAGTTCTAGTTATACTTGCAAATAGTTGAATGTACTGTGAACAGATGGAAATGTTTTATCAAATAATAATAATAACAATAATTATTATTATTATTTAAAA
Organism: Caiman crocodilus; assembly: GCA_030014935.1. Taxonomy (NCBI): domain Eukaryota; kingdom Metazoa; phylum Chordata; order Crocodylia; family Alligatoridae; genus Caiman; species Caiman crocodilus. The sequence goes on from JAGPOW010000261.1 coordinate 21,882,268, forward strand.
AATTGTTGCCAATAATTGGATTTGTTCAAAGCCTATCCTAATACATACCAAGATTGAATTAGTTTCCTTTGAAGTCAAGAGGACTTACGTTATGACTGATTCAGTGGGAGCAGGAGTGGCCTGTGTGACACAAGGCAAAATAATTGGACCTGTGTAGGTGCTCCAAGTTAAAGCACTATTATAAAAACAAGTGAGCAATATTTGAAAGTATGGGAAAGATATCACCTATACCCACAGTGGAGAGCTCTAGTAAGTATAGGCACTTTTTACCACCATAATTGTTATAGTGTCATAATTTTCCTTAAAATTGTTACTTTTTTGGTATCTTGCAATAATCAGTCATAGCAGCAACACAAGGCAGGCTGCCTTGGGGGTAGGGGTGGAGGGAGCGGGGCTTAATGCTCTTAAAATATATAGATACATTTGAAAGTGCCATACTGAGGTTACAAAAACAACTTGTGCCTGAATGTGGAAAGAGAGACCTGAGAGACCCAAGAATGATCCATGCCTGTGCTTACCTTAGATAAAGTGGAAGATGCCGGCGTGGAAGGGGGCTCTGTGCTGCACTTTAAGTGAGTGCTTTCATGGATTGGCTGTGCACAGGCCCAATGAGGGGCCACAGGGGAGAATCTGAAGCATCAGGAATGAGAAGACACTGGAGGACTCTTCCCCTGGGAAGTGTGTGCAGCTGGTGATAGCTGAGGAGTACAGGCTGCTTAGAGAGGCAATTGGAGGATCACTGAGCAAAACAGACACTGAGGGCCAGAATGCAGAATGCAGACAGACACATGTAATTAACAGTCAGGTCAGGCATGGCTCAGGTGAGTAGGGAATTGGGGAAGGACCGCTTGGCTTGGGAAGCAGCCCAGAGGGGTTTGTCTGTCATTGTAAGAATGATGTATTGATTCATGAAAGAAGCTGCCCAGAGGGGTTGGTCTTCCTTCTAGAAACTGGAAATTGACTTGTAAAAGAAGCAGCCTAGAGGGGTTTGCTTTCTTCTTAAGAACTGTGAATTGATTCATGAAGATTCCCAGAGGAGTTCACCTTCTTTCTACAGTCCAGAAATTGAGTCCAGTTCAGGCACACTGTATGCCAGTGGAGGAAGGGGGTTTTGCCCCTTTCTCCCTCTCCTTCCAAGACCTGAATACCAGAAAACACCCAGGAAGTGGTAAAGGTTGGGTGTAGGGGAGGAGGAGCCCCACAAGAGACTCTTTTGGCAGACCTAAGGTGTATCTTGTTGGAACTAGCTCACCAGCAGATGTAAAACCAAAGTTGTGGCAGGTAAGAGAACATCCTAGAGCAGCAGTTCCCAGTCTGTGGTACACGTACCACCAGTAGTATGCAGACAACCTGTCAGTGATATGTGTTAACAGATTTATTATAATTACTTTATATGACAAAAGTTTGCTGGCAGTACTTAAGGTAGAATTGAACACTTTGCTGGTGTTACTTAATTTAGTATAATTTTAAATTGGTGGTGTGCAATCTATCGGTTTGCGAACTGCTTCTCTAGAGCACCTGATAGTTCAGTTCCCTCTACCCTGTTGTCATTTAGTAGAAGGATGCCAGGTTGTAGGGGACCTAGGTCCTACCACACTTATTCATGACACTGAACATATGAATGTGCAAAGCTAATTAGCCAGGATGTAGCCCTGCACAAATGCAGCTAAGCTGTTTCCAGTTCTGGAGCTGGTGTGTGCAGAGCTAGCTCCCCAGCTTGCAGCATGGCGTTCTCAAAGTATAGACACATCCTATGTTTCCAATATATAACATTCCTATAGGCCAAAGACTGTTTCTGTCCATAAATGCATTAAGTTAGCAGTGCTTATGAAATCGGTGCTATTTGGACCCCCCTGAGTCTCACAGATACATTAGGTGTTACTCCATTTGCCTGGGTACAATCCTGTATTTATTCTCAGAGCAGACTGAATGAATTGACCTCCACAGAACACACAACTGGTGTCACTGGGCTCTTCTCTAATAGCTTAGCAGTCACTGTATTCACCCAGGATGTGAGAGACCTGAGTCCCTTCTCCTTCTCTGTGGGTGTGTCTACAAGAGACATTTACTGAGGAGTTGCCTAATTAGCTCTTCAGTAAATGTCTCAGCATCTACATACATGTGCAGGGCTATTAGGCTGGAGTAAGTTAATGAACTCCACAGCAAGGTAGTACTTGTAGATACAAATATTACCCTGCTAGCAATGCATGTATAGATGCTGATACAGCTGGCTGCCACAAGATGGTGCTTCAGTGTCACAAGATGGTGCTGATGCAGCTGGCTGCCTGCCAGCTAGCCTTGCACTGGAGCACCCTTATGCCCCAGCTAGCCCCACTGCAGCACATTAAGTTGGACTGGAGCAACCCAGGGCTGGCAGGCTGACCTCCCCCAGGCCTCCTGCCAGCTGGGCTGCTCGGCTCAACATGCTGTGGTCCTGAGTGCACATGTAAATGTGGCACCCAGGAGCAATAAACTCCAGTGCAATATGAACCAGAGTTCATTGCATTGCATTAATATGGACAGGTACAATGAACGCTGTGTGGGGGCTTTTAATACACATTTCCCATAAGAATCTAGTCAAGTTTAATCTGTTACCAGGCTACACCACATGACAGGGTTAAGGTAATCTTACTCCTTCCTATTGAACCTATTCTACTTTGCACTGACTAATGAACTCATTGGGACAGACTGTAAACATGACACTATATCTCAGTGGTTAAAGCTATAGTGGGAGGAAGATATGGGTTCCAGTTACTGATTTGATAAATATTTAATAGTGAAGTTTCCCATTGGCTAACTAGCACCTTAGCATGCTGACTTCTATGGATTGCATATGGAGCCTAGATTTCTAACTTCTGAATTCCACTAATGGCTAGACACCTACAAATTAGGTCCAATGAAGCTCAGCATTGTAACACTTAAGCCACTAATGTGAAGCTATCCCAGAGTGTTTCAGACCCTATAGGAACAGGATTTTCTCTTCTAAAATCCTGATTTGATCTTTTCTTTATTATTGTTTTTGACTCAAAATAGCTACCTTTAATCTGAACTAGCATTTTGAAATGATTGTCAACTTGCTTGCTTTATATTCATGTCTTCACTTCCTTTTCCCACTGTTAAAATGCATTTGAACAACAGTTGAACCCCTGATTATGCTTCCTCATCCATGCAGAAACAAAAATCTCACTTATTCCTTAGGCTAAGCACAAACTGACAGTACATCTCATGTTCAGTCCCTTGGAAATATTCAATACATACATAAACAACAACAGAGGCTCTCCAAAGCATCAGGAATGCTCATGAGTTTTAGGATTACCCTATTCTAGCATAGTTCTAGTAGTGAAATAACCGAAGTGGATAATAGTAAAAAGGTGGTGACAGGGCAGAAGGGCACCTTAGACTTAATGGCTAAGTACATGTGTTTAAGAAGCCCAAGGTGGAAGCACTTCAGCTTTCAAACTTTAACTATCTCTGTTTATGTCAGGAGGAAGCAGAACACGTTAGCCTCTATGTTTGTGTGTATGTGTGTGTGGGGGGGGGCAGGGCTCAGAGCCTGCCTATATAGTCTGAATGCAGCAGATAGGGAAAGCTCTTGCACACCTCCCGATGTGCCCCACAGGCACCCTGGGCTGCCAAAGACTCCTAGGCAGATCCAAATGGCCGAACCACCTGAGTGACTGGCAGGGACGTCGTAGCCTCCCACTTGGACTTGATGTGGCAGCAGCTTATCATGGCTACGAGCCATCAGCTGGCTGTCCTGCACATGCCACCCAGAGTAACCTCTGCCCACCAAAAGTACATGTGAGTATGTGTCTTAGATGCTTGGGTTCTGTGTGCATGTGTGTGTGTGTGTGTGTGTGTGTGTGTCTGTCTGTCTGTCTGTCCCACATGCCTGACTTCTGAGCATGTGTGTGCATATGCGTCTTGGATGCCTATATTCACTCCCACACCAATATTGGTAGCTCTGGCTGTGCACCATGTCAGAATATCTAGATCGATGAATCCTGGCTGAGTAGCTCCTCACCTCCATGGACCAGGAGCCCTCCCTAGATGCGTACGCTTGAGGGCTCTACTGGAGAGCCAGTGTACCCACACCCTCACACTGGGCTGTTGGTCTCCAGCCCTGGGATCCTCTGGCCCTGCATCATGGGCATCACTGCTTATAACCCAGGTTGCCTGGGCACCATGCTCCTTCCCCTTTCCGTATGTGGATGTGGGGGAATGTGGCTCAATGAAGAGATGTGTCTCAGTTTAAAATGTTGCAACTGCAAACCTGTTGGTGTGTTTCTAAACAAAAATTGTGCAAGGTTGCCTGCTCTGGAGCTTGGAACCTTTTCTCTGTTAAGATTGAGAGAGTGGGGAAGGACCCTGCCTGCACCGGGTGGTTATGCCGTTGAGGAGGGGGAAGGAGTTGGGAAGCCATGGGGGCTCAATTTAGCAAATTCAAAACCTCGGGGTGGCAAGGATAATGATGTGTACGAAACTGCCACCCCTCGGTTTAATTAAATGTTGTAGCTGCCAAACTTTTTGTGTGCATAATAAAGAAAAACTGTGGAACAGTGCCTACTCTGCAACTTGGACCAGAGCCCAGGAGGCTTCCTTTACTCACAGAGGTTGCACTGCTCCCCTGCAGTGGGATCTGAGCCTGCAGTGGCCTGCCTGATGGGCTGGTAGGACCCCCTACATCCCCCCCATTCTCTTTGGGCCTGTACCTACACCAGTGGCTGCCAGCAGCTAGCGGTAGTGAATTGGCCCTGGAAGGCAGGTTAAGTCAATGCCGGCCCTGGCAGCAGGTTCCAGGCATCCTGATCCCATCCCCTCCCATACTGCTGCTCCCTGGAGCAGGCCCCACCAGTTGTCTTCCTGGCTCCTTGGACTATATGTCAATGGCTTCCACATGCCATATCTTTTGTTTCTGGGCCCCCATTGATCCCCAGCATCTCCCTATCATAGAATCATAGAAAATTTAGGGTTGGAAGGGACCTCAGGAGGTCATCTAGTCCAGTGGTTCTCAACCTTTTTAACACTGGGACACATTAGCATAACTATTATCTTGCTGTGACCTACGCCCTCTCGGCTCTCAACCCTCAGAATGTCTCCCCCCTCCCCACCTTCTCCTCCAGCTGCTGCGTCCAGTCCCTTCCCTCCCTCTCCCACTCCTTTTTGCTGCACTGCTGCGAACTCACCATGCCCCCCTGCTGTGTGCTGGCTCCATGCAGCCTTGCAGCATTTCCCTCAGACCACCCTGCAACCCTTTAAAATCTTTTTGCAACTCACTTTTTGCTTGTGACCCAGGGGTTGAGAAACACTGATCTAGTCCAACCCCGCAGTCCATTCCAATCAATGCATGGCGTGGAGTGTTACCCCACAGCCACCATCCATGGCCTCTCCTGTGGGACTCAGGCACTTAAGAGAGAAGTCCCTGGAGTGGGAGTCTCTATGGCATCCTGCCCCATCACTTTGGCATAGGAGGGCAATGGCTGCCTTGCAGGAGGCAGCGCTGATACCACTCAGGAGTGTCCTAGTTGGATCCCAGTGGTCTTTGACCCTGTGCATAAACTCTGTATCATGATGCTGAAACTCTCTTAGGGTGGGATCCAGCTCTTTATGTGCCCCGACTGTCTGTTCTGTTACAGCTGTTGAAGACTTTCTTTATGATTACTGCATAATAAGTGTAACTTCTGTACTTGGCCAATGACCATGAGCCTTTACAAAATTGGGAATTGCCAGACTGAATCAGATTGGAGATCTGTCTTATCCAATGTCTTGTCTCCAGCCAGGGCGAGTATTAATACTTCAGAAAAATGAAGAGGAAACCCTCTACACTAGGCATTTATGAAGTAATCAGTTGCGAGTAGATGCATTCCCAACTAGGTACAAAATAAATCATGCTATGTATCTTGAAAATTCACCTCCTTGGGCTGTGGCTTTGCTAACACAAACCACAGCAAAAACAGGCCTTCACCACAGGTTCAGCTACTCAGAGTTCTTCTACAACTTAAGTCAAGTAGAATTTTACTTTTACCCACAGGGTCTGTTCTCATTTCCCTTACAACCAACGTCTATTAATTAGTTGTGTGTGTTACTGTAAAACAGCAGAACTGAAATTAGCTTTGCATAGGAAGGCTCTAATACCTATTAGGAAGGAAAGAAAATCAAGAGAAGTCTCCAGCCAGGGTGTTACACCTACACACTAGCTGAAGTTCTGGGAGAGAGTGTTACATTATTTCAGTCAAAGGGAAAAAATGGTAATAAAAGATAGAATAAAGAATAATGAAAACAATGTAGTTACTGGACTATCATCAACAACATCCTAATTAAGAGACTTGATTCTAGCTGCAGGTTTCTTGTTTGAACAGAAATACACCAAAATAGCTGATGACTGCAGGAAATAAAAACAGCATGAAGCTGAGGAGCATTAAAATAGGGGAATTTTTTTTCTTTCACATAGGGGATGCATGTGTCAGAAAAATGAGTTGATAAGCTATTTTTGAAGGAAATATCATAAAGAAAACTAAAAACTGTCAAAGGTTTTGCCCCAATAACAAAATGTACTTTTATTTATTTATGCTTGCAGATTTTTAATTTATCTAAGGATGCTGTTTAGTTTGTACTTGGAGAATAGCTTGTTATGCTAACAGCCTTGAGCTCTGTGAATTCTGTTTACTGTGTTATGAACCATACCGTGTTGCACATTTTAAATGCTCTGTTCCAGGTTCCACTTTCCTAATTTTGTGTTCACATGCTGAATGTGAAATAGGCTGCATGAAAATTTACACATTTATAATGAGTTATCATCTCTCTCCGAGAATAAAAGTTAGGAACATGGTGCTCTTTCGGTATGTCTCTAATCTTTCTGGATAGGAGAGAGAAATAATTAAACTTACTCTTAATCATCATAAGACTGTTGAAAGACATCCTCCTCTCTAATTTCTGTTTTGTCCTAGGAGAAGCCAGCAATTGAATCCGCAGCTGTCTCATGGCATAGTTAAAAGCTATAAATCTGACCTGATGCTCCCAAATATAATAACAGAGTTATAGGAAAAGGTTGTTTATTTACTGATAGTTACTGACTTGCTTCCAATAGAAATGCTTGGAAGACAAAATCATTTGCATTCTTGAGCTATGTGTTTTGAAGTGAGTCCTAGTATTGCCAAGCAGACCTCTAGTTCTCTTCTCAGGTCATGGGTGTGTCACCAGATTTGATTTCTTCGGAGAAGTGAGATTCATAAGTACCTTAATGCATGCTTGCAAATGAGATAGACTTCACTGTAAATTGCTAGAATGCCGGGTATGAAGATTATTTTGTTTTATTGTTAATTTGATTGTTAGTTTAAGAATTACAGTGAAAATTATATTGAATTATGCTGAGCTATTTTGATGGCACAAATAATCAAATAATGTATAATAGCACAACTTTTTTTTTTTGTAAAAAATGGAAACATAGGGGCCTGCTTTTTCCTTGAAGGTTACTAAGTGACATTAAATTTTCTTCCTACATCAGTTAATAAGATGCTTACCTCTTCTTTTTCCCTGTCACCTCTGTATATTCATCCTAGACTCTTGAAATCAAACTGGTGTGATTGATAGCTGCTGATAACCCTAAACCAACTGATTTATATGTAGATGTGCAATGAAATTGTACTCCTCACTTGGAGTACTGTACTATATGAGATGAGTAAGCATTTAAGAGTCCATGTCAGCTTCCAGAAAGAAAGGGGTGGACAGTTAGGAAGAGCCTCTTGTAACAAGCATAAATCTGATCTGCATTTATTAAGACACAATGAACATGGATCCCACAATAACACATTCAAAAAAATCACTTTTAATGGTAGAATGTCACCTCAAATGACATTCTGAAGGAACTGAAAAATGGATCGTTCAGAAGTTTTAGATTAAGTATTAGGAAAAAAAGAAACTGTCTAAATATATGGAGAGTGAAGTAATAGAAAATGCCACCACAGAATCCCCTTCACTGTAAGCACAGATTAGACAAATATTTGTCAGAGATAGTCTGACATATTTAATCCTGCCTCAGCGCCCCAGTAGAACTAGATAATTTCTTGAGGTCCTTCCAGCTCTATAATTTCTAAGGTTCCAAAACAGTGTGCTGTTCATAAGAAGAGTTAATTTATAATGTATGAGGCTGCTATTCCCATATTCTGTAGCAGCAGCAACACATTCTCACAGCATGATCTACGAAGAGAGTTATTAAATGATGTCATGGTTTTAATCTGATACCCTGATGAAAAGCGTGGGTGAAGAGAGTTATTGTAGAATCAGACAAGAGTTCTCCCCAACTTGCTCATGCAGTTGTGATTTATGATCAGTTGAATTTTCTTACTCTTAGCTATGTTTTCTTTTAATTCACCTAAGGCTCCAATATTATTTGCCAGATACAGAAGTGGTAATTTAATATATTTGCCTTTAACAAAGAGAAGGCCCATGATGAGATTTTCAGGAAATGTTTCATTCCATTTAGCCACTAGCATTTTACAGACAGGAACTCTTTAAGGGGAAGTCTGCATTACTTTTTGATATCATGCTTTCCAAATATGTATTTCAGAACCTGGTGGAAAAACTGTAGCAATCGATTTAGCTTTCAGAGCAGCTGACTGCGTGAGCCTATATTTATACAGTTGCTTGAATAAATATTTTGCACCAGCAATTATTATTTGACCTGTCTAAGAAATCTCCCATGTTTTGGTAGTTTTGAAGTAATGTTATAGCCAAGATGATCTGGAAAATATGTGATAGATGAGGATTTTTGGGGGTAATGTCTTTTACACTGATTGCACGGCTGGACTAGATTTAGGCATGCTTCTGGGGACCACAGTACCCTTCTTCAGGTCTCTGGGGGTGTTTTACACAAGGGGGAGCACTTCAATTAGAGCAGCTTCGAGAGCCACTTTTATTAAAGTGCCTGCAGCGTCTCATGTATCAAAGCCTCCTGTCGCCATTTTGAAGCATGAAGATGTTGACACACAAGATGCAGAGGCTGGCTTGGGTGTGCTAATTAGCATGCTCCAACAGACTCAATTAACCGAGTCTGCTGTAATTAAAGCATGTCAGAGCAGCCTTCCTTCACATGTACAGGCACCCTGAGAGAGAAGCAGACACAACTGAACTAAAGAAGCAGATATGACTGAACTAAAGATGGACTTGTGAACTAAAGATGGACTTGCGTAAACCTTTGTATGCAAATATATTACATATGTTATGTAGTTTTATGCAAGCCCTTTTTCCATCTGCTCCTTAGCTATATGGCCATCATGTCTGCTTTTCTCCCAGAGACCAGAGGAAGGGCACTGTGGCCCCCCCAAACTTATCATTTCTAACCATGTAGTTGGTCCAATAAAAGATACCATCCACAAAAATATTTGCCTCTAAGAAATCTATAGCACTTAGTCCATGGGGTGCCAGAGTTTGAGATTTTGGGTGGGGGCGGGGGGTCTTTATTCCTCATCAGGAGAGAATTACTCATTTGTATTTACCACACAACCATAGTATACAGACTATACATACATCCTGGTCCTGGGTATGACCATAAACTGTATCCACCTGGAGGGTGTGGTGGGGATACTCATGGCAGGGTAGCTCCTATAAAATACCACAACATTGAAACCTTCAGAATAAGGTGAGTATAGGGTGCCTCAAAACCCTAGCCCCCATTGCCTTTTGGGTGCTCTTTTGTTGGAGAAAAGCTAAGGGACACCACCCTGACAGAAACATGCCCTCGCTGAGGTGTTAGGCAGTCAACAGCAGTTCTTGTATGTTGCTCTCTGGCAGAAGCTACAACCATTGAGGCACTAAACATCTGGACTTGGTCTGGCCTTTAGAGTCTGTCTCAAGGGTTTAAAGGGGCGTTGATAGATAGTGGGCCGCCTCCACTCCTCCATACTGTTGCCTAAGTGTATGCATTGAAAGTCATGGTGTGATGGTCATAGACCTCTTATGTATACACCATGACCTTAAGTATCAGTAGTTGCCTGTTACTATTACTATATTTGAAGCCATTTAGCATTGATGTTAAATTAGGCAGCAGCCCTGTAGACATTAATAGGGGCATAGCCACATGCTGTCGTGATTCATAACATATCTTTTTTATATTCAGAGCTAGTCATCCAAATGCCGGCTTTCCTTCCTTTGTCTGTCTAATTCCTTATCATAGTGGTCTGAACCATTGCCACATGTCTAGGGGAGGGTCCTGACACAGTTACTTGGCTTCTGCAGCATGGCTACCAAGAGCCGTTACATGGAGTATTGTCTGAAGAGATTTCACAAGAATTATTGACAGACTCTATATCCAGTTTTTTGTGGGACTAGGCTGAATGATCTGTACAGAAAGAGAAACCCATAGAGATATTCTTGTCCTTCTCATCCACCATTTTCTGTAGGAAAAGATGACTGGGCCAGAATTCGACCAATAAATAAAGGTCTGTGTGTGAATTAAGGATGGGAAGATTGATGAGTTATGGATAAATACTTTGTATTAAAGAGCACATTTAACACATGCATAGAAATGGCTAAAATAATTTGAGTAGCGCTTCTAATTCCTGTATCATATCAAAGAACGCAAACTGAAGTTGTCCTATTTACATAACAGTCTTCCATAAACAGGTAAGCTATAGCATTGTTTCTAAAATCCAAATCAGCAACTGAGAAATGGAAGAATATTTTTAGTAAGCATCTTCAGGAATAACAACTAGGTTCTTAAAACACACTATTTAAACTAAATTTATTTCTGGGATTTGGTTTTGTTAACGCAGAGGAAGAAAAATAAAGTTCACCGCAAACCTTCTTTTCAGGCTTAGCTGCTTCAGTGGTTCTACCTTCAAGACTGTTTAGCCAATATCTTGGCCCTTCTCCCTCTCCTACTTTCTTCTTCCTTTATATTCTTGTAGTCCAAAAGTCACCTACATAAGTGATTTGGCAGAATTCAACCCTTTCACTTCTAAGAGGATGCAATGTCCTAGGCAAACCCTGTGGCAAGTTTAATGTTTGCTAGGGAACATTCTTTGTATCCTAAACCATCTCTCAATGCTCCTAACACTCTTTGGGGGCTAAAACTTTCTATTTTTGGTACCAACTCAAAGGCAATTATTTTGGTGACTTCTTTAGTAGCCCTATGGATGGTGGAAATAATTTTAGCAAATGGTTGAAACTGAGAGTTGCACACAACATACTCCAGAGTGGAGCCATAACAGGGCAGCCTCATGCCTGGGACAGCCACAATGCATGGGGCAGTTCAGAGGGGCACCATATTGGCTGCGATGGCATGATTAGCCACCTTTGTGGTAGTGGCTATTTTTGTGTCCCTGACAAAGCTGCTGCTTATGCAGCTCATGATAGCCATCACTCCTTGGACTAGTTTTGTTATCCCCACAGAAGAACAAGATGGCTGTATTAAGTTGCAAAAAAAGACCAACATTATTATGCTGGGGTGTATTAACCTACAAATCAAGAGAAGTGATTCTTCTGCTGTGTTTGGCACTGGTGAGGTCTGGAATACTGCACTCAGTTTTGGGCCCTATACTTCAAACAAGATGTGGACAGGTTGGAAGAAGTCCAGAGAAGAGCAACAAAAATGATCAGGGGCCTGGGAAACATGACTTACGAGGAAAGGCTGAAAGAGCTAGGGTTGTTCAGCCAGGAGAAGAAAATACTGAGGGAGGATTTGATAACAGTCTTCAAATACCTGAAGGGTAAATATAGAGAGGGCTGAGATGAGCTTTGTCTGGGGCTGTAGGGGACAGGACTAGGAGCAATGGCCTCAAGCTGCAGCAAAGGAAATTTAGGTTGGAGATGAGGCACTTTCTGACTATAAGGGTGGTCAAGCATTGAACAGTCTGCCTGGAGAAGTTGTGGAATCTCTATCCCTGGAAAATTTCAAGAGCAGACTGGACAGACTTGTCTGTGGTGGTTTAATCAGAGATGATCCTGACTTGAACAGGGGGTTGGACTAAATGACTTTGGGTATGTCTACATGTGGTGCTATGCTGCTGTAGCAACATGCTATGGTGATGTAGCGTCCGCGGGCAAGAACCGTGATGCCACAGCTATGTCATCATGACAATGCACTTCTCTCATTATAGTGCACTGCTACAGTGATGTAGCAGCTAAAAATAACCACGCCCCACATGCACGGTGCAGTATGGGCTGTTTACTGCACCATCATTTAGTACTCTGCACCATAGGGACACGTGTAGACATGTCCCTTGTGACGTCCTTTCCAGCCCTTCTTTCCTGTGACTCTTTGAGCTGCACTATAGTGTTCTGAAGTAGTTCAAGTTTAATCAGCTATTATGGGGTAGATCAAATCCAGGACATTGTTCTGAGTGGTAGATGATGAGGTGCTTGTTGAGGATATTCTTCCTCCAGAATACTCTGCATTGTACCACAGGATCAAAATGAGGCCTGAATTGAAGTCTGTATTGCTAAACCATAGCACTCTGCCCTTGCATTTCAGTTAGTATATTTGGGCTAACATAAAATAACCAAAGGTAACAAATCAAATTTTGCTCTTCTTGGTAGTTGTATGAAATGATACCAAAGAGTAGAATTTGATTGTGCTGGGGTAGCTCCAGATTAACATTAACACTGCTACAAAACTGGCTGGTCATCCTTTGGAAGGGACAGCAATACAGATGTGAAGTCCTGGTGCTTAATAATTAGAAAGGTACAACTATCTCATGTTTGCATTTTTGCCTGTGTGATACAAATGTTTTACCTTTTAGCACTGAGCAATCCAGAGCACTGGGTCTACACACCATATGGTACCTTCCTGAAGGCTATTTAGCGTTATCTTGGGCCTGATCATTTCCCCCAGACTCAGACAGTGGATTTGGCCCAAATGGAATCAAGGATCACATTCTTCTCTTTCTCAGCACAGGCAGTCAATGATAGCTGGGACACAAGTTACTTGGCAGGATTTTCTCTGTCTCTAAGTATTCACCTTTTAAGAATTCTGTATGTTTGAGTGTACTTTTGCTTTTGACTAGCATTTATTTTCTAAGACCAGAAGCTCTTGAAAATGGGTCTAGGCCTTGTATATGTTTGTATTCTGTATAGATCTAGATAGGAGCTTCTAGGTACCACTGGTATATTTATGTTTTCATTACTGTTATAGTTCACTGATTCACATGGGATGCATGCCTTTTAATTTGTTATACTGCTGTGTACTACATCGTTCTCTATGTCATGGATAAGAACACAATGAAATGTTATGTCACTACCACATCACAGTAACCTCACCAACAGCTCAAGGGACACTGTAGTGTTGCTCTTCAATTTCTTCTTCTTTCTTCCTTTTCCTCCATGTATATTTTCCTTTTCCTTTCCGCTTTCTCACTCCTTCTCACTTACTTTCTAGAATTTTGCTGCATATTCATTCCCAGGGATACCCGGATCCCAATTCAGGAAAAACTGGAAAAAGCAATTATTTTGATGCTCCGTTCTTTAATAGAAGCTGGGGAAAAAAAACACATAGCACTAAAAGAAAAGATAAAATAATATCTGTAGTTCTTGCTTTGATTGCCTTTTTAGATAATGCAGATATATTCCTTTGGGCACATGTACATGTTGTTCAGTGATGTTGCTAAGGTGCTGTGCTTTAGTACTTCCTTTTGGAAGTACTAAAGCATGGTACAGTATGGATGATTACTGCGCCTTGCGTACCGAGCACAGTTAGATTTCGCTGCTATGTCGCCATAGCTGCACGCTATACTAGGAGAGTGCGCTGCTACAGTGAGGTTGCCGCCAATCACGTGTAGACTCATGTGATCACTACATCACCCTTGCATGCTGTACAGTGATGGCTACTATGTCACCATAGAGCAATGTGTAGATGTGCCCTTTGAATATACAACATTTCTTTAACCTCTGTGAATCAAGATAGTCGCAAAACTCCTTTTTGTTTCTATTCCTTTTAAACCAGGTGTTTCCTGCTCCCACCTAAATACAGTTGACCCAATCCTGCACCTGTGGAAAGCAACAACAAAACTTTAATCAACTTGGCTTGGGAACAGCCTCAATCCCCACATGCTTATTCCAACATCAGGTAGCCCTATCTTTTGTCCTGTCCTGAAATATACTGTACTTTTCCCATCTCATTTCCTGCACCAGGTGGGGGGCTCTATCAAGATCCTACTTTTAGATCGTTTCCATTTCATCTCTATTTTCTTGCCTGCTGCTGATATATGTTCCCAGAATACAGTGCAACATAAGAAGATACAATAGCTTTACAATGCTAATTAGATCTCTACCCTCCAGTAAGGGGGCTTTATAACGTTAAGTGACAGAGTTCATCATGTTTCTGCTTGAGTTTTGTATAAAGTATATCCACAGCTTCTCTTTACCATAATGATTCACCTTGATGTCAAGCCAATGAATTTAAAATCTGCCTCCAGATAATGGGATCACAGTACCAGGTCATTGTTTGACCTCAGAGAGACTCGAGCTTTCATATTCCAAAGTACAAGTCTGCACCACCTAACAAAGCTAGCAAATCCAAGGCTTTTCTTGGCTAAAGTTTTAATCCATTGTGGTTTTGCAGTTTCATTCCCTGCAGTTGATGCATTTGCTATGAAAGGTGTGATGAAGAAGGCTCTGTTATTGAATCACTTAAGCAATCACACCTATTGCTCTTAGGGGAGCCTTTGACTCTCTGTTAACTAAATGCTACCACAATCATGTCAGGAAAATGAAAGTACCCTAGGTCTGTGGCCACAAAAGTCTTCTGGTTGGGTTAAATCACAAGTTTTGCTGTAATCAATAAAGCAAGATTGCCTGAGAGTTCATTATGGTCTGAAACTCATAAAGTAAATATGATTAGAGAAAAAATTGGACTGCCTCAAGCTGAGGCCTTTATGTGAACCAAAAGGCAAGTACAGTTGGACACATAACAAACAGCCAGTTCATATTTAGCCTCAGGCACTGGTGGCTGCCAAATCGTGAGAACTAGGAAAAGGTTCCCTGCATCCTTGGGAAGAAAACTGGTACAACCAGAGGGCTGAAGGGGTGAATGGAAAGTACTGATAGTCCACTAGAAAAGCACTGTTTCTGGTGTGAGCTTTTCAAAGCAGAGGGAATGGAAAGGTGGGGAGACCCATGACACTCCTCCCTTCTGAATTCCCTGAGGTGCCAGATAAGGCCTTATAGCTGAAACAAAGATTTGCCAGTCAAACAATAGTAACAGTTAGTCTTTGAGTGGAGTTTAATAAGGCTAACTGCTTAATCTATAGGAAAGTAGGGATGGAAGGGACCTCACAAGATCACCTAGTCTAGTCCCCTGCTCAAGGCAGGATCATCCCTGACTAAACCATCCCAGCCAAGTGTCTGTCCAACTTGCTTTCAAAAGTTTCCAAATGTGGAGAATCCACAACTTTGCCAAGTAGCCTGTTCCAATGCCTGGCCATTTTCATAGTTAGAAAATTCCTCCTAATCTCCAGTCTAAATTGCTCCTGCTGTAGCTTGAGGTTGTTGCTCCTAGTCCTGTCCCCTACACCCTCTACTTCTTAACCAGTCAATGGCTTTATTCATTCAGCATGGTCTATTCCAGAGGTGGGCAAAGTGGTGGATCTGGCTAGTGCCTGGACACCAGTTTCCAGCAGCCCCTGCCTGCATCGCTGCGGGCAGACACCAGGAGCAGGGGCACTATGACAGTGTGGGGTCAGGGTTTCCATGAAGACTGGTCCAAGCAGCACTGGTAGGGCATGCAGCTGGGTGAGGAGTTGGTGTGAAGCTGGGGCTGGGATCATATGGTGGTGACAGCGTAGTCTGGAGCTGGGGCACAGACATGATCCACTGCATGCATGCCCTTGCCCAGGGTGTGCTGGCAGCAGATCATAGCTCTGCCCCAGCTCCAGACCACGCTGCTACCACCATAAGATCCCAGCCCTGGAGCAGGGAATCCACTTATTACCCTTTAACTACCAGACCAGAGACACTTAGTCTCTCTGGCCCAATGACTATTCAATTATTCCCTGCAAGGTGTAACAGCTTCGGCAGAAGAGACTAAATCTGTCCTTTACTCACAGACGCCAACAGTCTGGTGACTAAGAACCACACTGAGAGAGGCAAGAATTGAACCTATGTCTCTCACATCCTGCATGTCAGTCTAACCATTGGGCAATTGGATGAGAATGGAGTTATCACCACTACCGGTTCCCACTGTGGAGCCTGATTTGTTAGGCCTACTCTGCAAATATCTATTGTATCAAGTCCCTCAGGCACGAGTACTTTGAGTAATGCCCTTTTTGGATCCCAAATAAGTTAGAAGTGACATAAGGGGGTGCTCAGCTCAGCACTGAACTGAGCTGCCTTTGGACATTCCCAGAAGCAGAATTTTAGAACCTGATGAACTTAAAATGCTGAAATTTAGTCATCTTTGCACCTGAAGCAACTCCAGGTGCAAAGCTAAGGATTGCTCTTTTGGACCTAAGTGTCTCAAGAAGCAATTAGATACAACTCAGCTGTCTAAGTCCTGTCACAGATCAAGCTGTAAATCACTACAGTGCTCAGTACCTAGCGGCCAAATATTTTCATGAAGGTTCGTTGTATTCTACCACTGTTTTTATTGGCTGTGCGAGTATGGATTAGGCCAAATCAAGACAGGTCAGTGAGCAATGCAAGGGCCTGGGAAAGCCCTAGATTGGTGTCTTTTCACTGTAAAAGCTAAATACTTACTTAGCAGCCCCTAAATAAACTAATAAAATGAACAAGCCCAGACCAAGTAAAAGGAAGGATGCCCCAACTGGCAAACTTAAATTGAGAAAAAACATCAGAGATAGCAATAAAATGGGCCAGAAAATTGTGTCTTACCACATTAAGTGATGCAGACAGTGTGAAACAGATGCTATTTCAATGTCATCAGCAACCTGACAGGCTGAATAAATAATCGTTGCCAAGGAAAAATAAAAGCATGTGCTGTCAGTGTGGGTGGTTGCCATGATTGCGGTGCCTTTGGTTCAAATGCACTTACCAAGATGATGAAAAAGAAAAAAACCGTGGAAGTGGCTGAAGGAAAACAATCTCTCTCTCAGATGGGCCTCCAGCATACAGTAAAGGGCAACTTTCTTTTTTTCCTCCCTGGATTTGGAGGTTAACAGTAGGTAACAAGAGATATAACAACAAAGTGGGGTCAAAAGGTGGGTGATAATGGGTAAGGCCAGTCCCTCTCCCTTCCCATAAATAATAGGAACTTTCTGCTATGGACAAAAAAAACTATTCTTGGGAAAAAACTACCACTGACTGGATCCACAAAAGGGCTTAGGACCTAACTAACTCTTGCCTAATTGGAAGCTTCTACACTTGCATTTAAGCATGACTAAATTTAACATGCATTAAGTGATTTGGGCAGGTGTGTATCTAAACATTAAAAGACACGGGTGTGCGAAGTGCACTAACTCTAGTGCTAAGCTCCTGCATGTGTAGACACCTGCCAAAAATTGCATATAAAAGGATACGCATATCCTATATCCTATATAAGCAGGATATAAAAGGACACGCATGCTAAGTAACCCTCAGGAAGGACCGAGCAGAAGGGTCATTGCTGTTCCATTCCCCGGGATCTCTCTTATTCCCTGTGTGAACGAAGACCAGATCCTGACTGAGGGTCCTCCTCCAGTTCTCCTTCTGACAGCGTACATCGGGGACGCCTGACTTCACTGAATCAACTTGACGTGTTTCTAACTGAGGGGCTATCAATAAGTTGCTAACCAAGTGGGAACTCCGGGTTGTTGATTTCTCTCTGTTTTTATTATCACTGTCAATTTTAACTTGTATTGTTATGTTGTCTCTTTATTAGCTTAACCTTTTTCCTAACTGTCATACGTGCAACCTATATCTTTTGTTGTTACAAGTAAAACTTATTCTTTTTTCCAAGTGGAACTTGTCGATGGCTTCCTTCTCAACATCTCCTCCTCGATCCTGAACCAGAAAGTCCAGTGTATAATAAAGTTGCAGTGCTCGGTCAGTCTGCAACTAAGCTGATATACTCACAGTGCCCAGCTGGCCTGTGACAGTCCCTAAACCAGCCATCTTGTCAGATCAAGCTGGCTGTCTCTGAGAAGCCCTATCTTGTCAGGCCACCTTACAAAACATGATCGGAAAAGTGGAGCTTGTCTTTAATAGCTCAGTGGTTAGATCCCCCCACTCCCCACCTATGCTATGGAAAAATGAGGTGCAATCTTGCCTGAGGGCAAACCTATCTCCTAGGTAAATGTTATCACCACAAGACCCCAGGGTTTCTGAGGTGGGATACCTTTGTGTTAAAGCTGTTCCACTTTGCCCTCCACAGGGCTCTGGTTCTCAGCAGGATGGCAAAGCATGGCAATGCTCAGCAATGTGACAGCAAGGTCCTTTTAAAAAAAATCTAGCCCTTAGGCCAGGGGCAGGCAAAGTCTGGCCAGCAGCGGACTCCATTTTCGAGCAGCCCCTGCTTGTGTCACTGCAGCCAGTTTCCATGGAGACCCTGGTAGCCATGGGACCGTGACGGTGCAGGGCCAGAGTTTCCATGGAGACCAGCCCCAGCAGCACTGACAGGGTGCACAGCTGGGTGGGGGCTGCTGCAGGGCTGAGGCTGGGATCTTGCGGCGATGACAGAGCCGGGGCAGAGCTGCAATCTGTTGCCTGCACACGTAGGATCTGGGAGGGCGAATGGAGGTGCCCAGGGCATGCAGAGGGCAGCTCTCAGCTCTGGACCGCTCTGTCGCTGCTGCAAGATCCCAGCCCTGCCCCTGCCAGCAGTACTGGGCCCGGTCTCCATGGAAACCCTGGCCCCATGCTGTCACGGCATGGTTGCTACTGGGATCTCCATGGAAACTGGTGGCAGCGACATGGTCAGGGGCTGCTGGGAAATGGAGTTGGGCATCCAGATACCATCTGGTTTTGCCATTTCGGGCATCCCTGCTGCTTGCCTTCTTCGGAGAAGCCAGGACTCGGGGTTGTGCTCCTGTTCCTGTTGAGTAAGTCAGTTTCTATTGATGTCGATGAATGCAGGCAGAGCAGACAGCAGCTATTAAACTGATGCTGTACTTGACGTTAGTTAAATGCCCAATTACAGTGAATTGTTTCCTGTTTGGAAGTATAGTACTAGTTTCAATGGAATGAGAGGCACGTACCTAATGGGAATTGTCCCAGTCATGGAAACCCGCATGCCCCAGCTTCTCCAGCAAAGAGAAGCAGCATGTAACTGTAAACCTGGAAATCCAGGAACCAGAGAAACCTCCATAGAGACTGAAAGGAAAGCCGGAGGACAGTAACACTTGATTTCCAAAAAGCCCATAACTCTTTGGACTTTCATCACTCTTTCTTTTGGATTTATCTAAACATTAGAACATACAGCTATCGAAGCCTGATGAATCCCTGCCCTAATAAACACATGGAAGTTCACTTAGTCTGTCTTCCTTCCTGCCTGTCTGTGATGTGGAACATTTTAGGGCTTTCTGAAGCCTAGTTCTTGTAGTCTCATGCAGCTGGAAGGAGTCATTGATGTTACTTAGTCCAGCCCCACTATTGCTAGAGTTCCTTCTCCCTCATTTTGGAGACTGCTCCACAGCCTTTCACAGATCAATTCTATCCAAATATTCTGTTCATTCACTTATCCCACTAGCCTACTTCTACCATGCTAAATTATTTGTAGTCCTCTGTGATATAAGCAGTTTGGGTGCAATTCTGTTACTCTGTGTGCATTTAAATAACAGTTTTCCAGCTGGCCCCTGGGGCAGTCAAGAAAGGAAGACAGATGAGTCCAGGAGGAGAGTACACACTAGAAGGTACATGGCTTATTGAGATGACGGTTGCTCTGGAAGGGAGTAGGTCCTGGTTCTACCATGGATCTTTGCCTCAATGGGGGAAAAAACTTCCTTGCTACCCTCTGTTCATTTGTCTGGTGATTGTTAAATGCAAAGTGTGATGGCTCTGTATCCACAGGAGAGCCAGAAAGGGGGACTGGACAATGTCTAACCTCTGGCCTTGTGGTTACAGCACACTTGTACTATACAAGGAAGTCAAAAAGAGACAGGTTAAAACCCTTTGTTGGTGAGGGGCACCTAGAATTTGCCCCCACTGCTTCCTGGGCAGCTGCCCAAACTACTCAGCTATGGGGACTAACACATCAGAAAACCTATCTTCTCCTTACTTTTGCAGGGTTCACATATATGTAGCTTTGTAACTGCCCCTTGCATTGCATACTGCACATGCTCATTATGTGTACGTAGGCTCATGCATCCATACCACAGGGGTAAAAGAATGGCAAACTATGTGAAAATGCTAAAAAGACTACACATGCATCTGATTAAGTACTATTTAGGCATACAAATGTCATTATGTTGTTTATTTCAATTATACAGTTAGTTCTTTTAATATTTTTTTCTTTTTAGAGAAAAGAGTGCTTAACTGAAACAAGACATGATCCATATTAAGAAGAAGAATTTCCTTCATCTTAAAAGAGGCAATTTATTGTAATTGAACAAATGCATTTCCCAAGAAAGAATTAGAATCAACCTGGATGTTCTTGGCCCTAATCACAGTTTATTTGTGATCCAGATAATACAATTATGTGCTTTCCTGACAGATGTCCTTTGATGAGACTAACATGAGATGTCTAACTATTAGCATATGGCAAATTGAATGCCCTAGTCAGTTGAGATCCTCTCTAAAAGTACAGCTTGTGCAAGCCAATCAGTAATCAAGAGTGACAGCCATCAATCGATATTTCTTCTTATAGCGCTTTCTTGTTATATTTCTGTGGAATAGTGATTATATCTAAATCTCTCCTGCAGTATATTTATGTTCTCCTATGTCTTGCAATAATTCATACTAACACCATATCTACCTAGGAAACTAAGCCCAGCTATGGCAACCTGAAGCATGTTATGCCATTATACCCAGTCTTTCTCCTAAACGTAGAAGTAGTACAGCCATACTGGCATTGTATCATAAGCAGACTAATTATTATGGAGGTGGACTAGCTGGCACTAGCATGTAACAGTGTGAATTAGCCCATGCTGAAGGAACTGCTTACATGTGACAGCACAGCTTGTGGCTCAGGAGGCCGTCCCTGTGGAGCAGCACGGTGTACTTGAGGGCCCTACCGATTGATATAGTACATTTACACCATTGACCTGCTATAAGAACATTTTAATCTAGATTCTGAATCAGGGGAAACAAATGTCTGCGGAGCTAAGCCAAAACCAAGCTGTGGACCAAGTTTAAGGGTCTGTTAAAATGGGACAGTTTAATTCACCCATCCCCAAACTCCAAAGGTCTCAGATGCTCTCTGTGATAGTTTATTGTGATAGCAATAATTTTGAATTAGTATTAGTTATGAATAAGGAAGTTCTCTCTCTTCCTGTAGAAACCTCACATTGCCTGGTACCCAGGTCTCCACAGAAAAGGCTGAGCTCAAATGTTTCATTGACCAGAAACATCACTGGTCAGGGCCCCCTCTTTGGGTTTTTTGTTTCCTTCCTCCATATCCAAAATTATTAACTCCATGGACAACCCTCCAGTATAGAAATCTGTACCACAACAGACACAAAAGCAAAACTGTGACATTACCTTCCTATTTGCAACAGTCCCATATGCTTTCCTATATTCTTACTAGGGAAATATGTTAAATATACAAATGTTGGGTAAAATTCACTTAACTGCAGAGGGCCAGAACAAGTTTTAGGCATGATTTGCAATCCATTTGAGCCCATGATTTGCAATCCATTTAAGTAGTGGATTAAATTTAGGCCAGTTTTATAAATTTCACCCACTATAGAAGTACCCAACAAGTCTTGCTTATTTCTCAGGGACAAGTAGCACATTTTTGTGTTGTATGTGCCTCTTATGCCTGATCACAGAACCTTGATTCAGCCTTCTGAAATCTTAAAACTGGCACCTACATGCCTTCCCCAACATTAAGTATGTACATCAATTACTTGCCAGCCTCTTAAATTGCATCAGGCCTAAAGGATCAACAACACACCTGAAAGCACTCAAGGGGCATTGATCATATACAAAACACGAATAGTTTTTACTCAGAAATTTAAATAAATTTGAGCCCAGCTACCAGTATCTAGTGTATCCATTTGTGACAGAAATTTACTGGGAGGCGAGTAAAACACAAAGCTTGAGATTCCTGATTCATATATTCAGGTCACCAGCTTTGCTAAAATTGAACTGAATGCACTGATGAGAAAAAAAGACAAAGAAAAAACAACAGTTACATCTACAACAATAGTAGACGCAAAGATTTAGTAATCAGAGCAGTTAAAAGCTTTCATAACAAACCTGAGAACATCTGCTTTGGCAAGGTTTATTATAAGGCAAGTTCATTGATTTTAATTGAACAAAGGCTGAAGTTCAGTTGACCAAATAGTCAGTTTATGGTTCCCCCCAAAAATTTAAGTTGACTTTCATGATTTAGGCTAGAAAAAGTCTGAAACTTAAGATGCAGATCCAAATTCTTGGTTTGGACAAAAACTTTAGTCTGGCTCCTAGATAGTACCGGGTGGGTTTACACAAGACACTGACTGTGCAGTAGTAGAAAAATACTGCATAGTAGTATGTCACAGCATGCTCAGTACTAATACACTACTGTGCGGTATTATTAGGCTACTGCACAATAGCATCACCTAAAAGACACTCACTGGTGCTACTGCACAGTAGCTCCAGCTACTAGGCATTTATTTCATACTTATATTAATAAATACTAAATAAATGCACAGTAACAACTGCACAGTAGCATTTCACATAGACACATCCACTGTCTCACCAGCTAGGACCCTGAGAAAGTAAAATAGCTCTCTCACTTACAATTATAAATTATGCCCTTTCCAGTCATGCCTTGTGGGCCAAGATATGCAGTATGCAAGAAGGGTTCACTTTAGGATTGTTTTTCTGCCAGGAATTTCTCAAAGCAGATAGACTGAAGCCGGGGATTTGGGTAAGTATTTTATAGAGATGAAGCCAAATTCTAATCTAAATACTTATGAGGCAAAATACATCAGGCAAAATCCCAGCCTGAGACTTCATTTAGGATCTGGTTTTGGTGTCCAAATACAGTCTATACTAGAAGTATATGTGATTTCATGGCCTGGCCACATATCTCAGGCTATTTGGGGCTGGTCTCTAATTTTGAACCCCGGGCTAGGCAGAAATACAGGTGCCTGGTTTTAAAATGTTGCACTAATATCTTTCATATAAACCAAGCTGTTGAGAACAACACAGGTTGCTGTGTTTGATCATTGCTGTAAAACAATAAGCAGTTGTTCAGTCAGATAGGCCCACCTGGCAACATCAGGAGTCTGCACAATCGGCTTGAAGCAGGACTAACCGTAACCTACCACTCCTGAGAAACCATGCTGGTTTACACGAGGCTTGCATTCTCAGGCTACATGCACTCCTGGCCCTTGAGCTACTTCCAGCTTCTCTGTGTCTAGCTTCTCTGTGAGAAGCCTACATTATAGTTCACGGAGACTGATAAATAAAGTTGCTCAAGGCAATAAGGTTGCAACACATTTGCTCCTTTGGAATAGCTTTGATGTCAAAATGGAGCTTCTAGCTTTTTAGGATTCAGCTGGCAGTTGCATGCGTACTGATATTCTTTTACCTTAAGCAAGCCAAGCCAGACACAGTTCCTTACTGTCCGGTCTAAACTATACCCCTTACAGAAAACTGTGTAATTTAGATTGAGTCTGCCTCGGGCTCTTTGAACGTCTGTACCTTGCTTCTATGAAGAACGCTCTTCCCCTTGATGCAATGGCTTTTGAAACTGCATTTGGAAAGTGAAGGGCTGGTTATCTCCAGGAGTGTAGAGAGGTCTTCACATTATTTTCAGTTTCTAGGGAGAAATGTTATAGAAACATGTGACGATGTCTTTCTAACACTTCCACACAATTCCTTCAAGACTTGCTTCCTTTACTCAGCCCTGTCTTAACCCAGCCTCTTTGCTACTTCCTGTGTAGGAGAACAGCTCTACGCAACACCCTAGATTGGTGTATAGGTAACCCTTTCTTCATAATGCTTTACCTAGGAGTTTTAGGGGTGTTTATCAGGAAAAATAATTGTTTGATGTTTTCACTGAGGGAGGCTGCAAGCCATTTCTCTGCCTGCTGCTGACTTGTACTTTAATTGCATGCAGAAGTTCGAGTGGAATCAAAGATTAAGCTGCTATTGCTTTTCAGACTGACTGAGGCTTTTTTTTTTGCTGAAAAGAAAACTAGGTCAGGTTTGTTTCTCTGAAATGCAAATTCCCTATAATAGCCTCAACCTGATGTCTGTTGAACAAGCATTTATGCCATGCCACTGTTGGAAGGAGTTAGACGTCTAAAGACCTATAAAATCTGGCCTTTGGCCACAATATGTACAATACAGAATATTCATTATTTTTGCACAGAGCCAATATTAAGCGGATTTATCTACTGCAGTTCTCGCCCCCTTGTCCCCCACAGCGTGTTAAACATGAACCTGTTGCCATTTCAGAATAAGACAAATATTAGCAGGGCCTTGTGATTTCTTCCAGGTTTTCCCTTTCTCCTTGTTGCAGTTTTGAGCTATTTGGACATCAGTCTGCCTTTCAAGCCGAGCCCATTTACACCCAACGGAGGATTCCAGGCGGTGTCCTAAAGAGCAGGTTTAGCTCCCAGGTGCAAATGCATATAGTGCTGCTATACTCAGCTATAAGCTCATACTTGAGGTGCTGCCTTAGCAGGGATCCTGGTTTTCCCTGATAAAAAATTGCAAATTTTCCAGTAACCCCCCCAAACTCTTGATTAAAATTAAAGGCCCCCTACAACCCCCACCTCCACCCCACCACCCTCCGGCTCTGCTGGTGCCTCTTACTCTTCCCCCACAACCTCCCAGCCCTGCTGGTACCCCATGCCTCCCATCAACAGGCCCCTGCCCCACCTCCCCAGCCCCGCTGAAAGGGGCCCTCAGCTGCCAGGGCTATGGGGCCAGGACCCAGGTCACAGCCCCCTGCTCCCAGCTGGAGGTGGCGGCTGCTGCAGTGTAGCGGGTCCTGCCCTGCCCCTGCTGCCTGCTGCAGACTTAGGCAGGGGATGCCAGCTCCCCTCCAGGGCATGCGCTCCCAGGGGGCAGGAGGGACCTGTGCCCCCCCACATCTGTGTGTGGGGGGCAGGGTAGGCTGCACGCTGTGGGCTTGGGCAGGGCCAGATGTCTGTCACCGAGTGCACTTCCTGGGGGCACCCAGATCTGTGCGCGGGATGGGTCTGGGGGTGGTTGTGGGTGCAGGCCGTGGGCTCAGACCCCCACCCTGCTGCCCTTCCCTGGGGCCTCCACAGTCCAGCAGGTGTCCCTCCATGTGGCTGTGAACAGTGGAGCTATACAGAGGAGCTGCCAGCTACTGCAAGCTCCGCACTGCTCTGGTGAGGTGCCTCCTGCACGCGGGGCTGTAGTGGGGGCAGCGGCGCAGGGTTGTACCCTTCAAAGTCGCCATGCACACAGGAGGTATGTCACCAGGGGAGCACAGACCTCGCAGTGGCCAGTATTTCCTCCATCCAGCTCCACGGTTTCCTGCCATGCTAGGTCGTGCCTCCTAAGCTTCAGAGGTCTTGGGAAGGGCAGAAGGCCCCATCCCACTCTCCACTGGGGCCCTTCAGCCGTGCATTGTGGTCCTGGTCTCCAAACCTCATGCACCGCCCAGCTGGGCAGCATTTCCAGTCCCAGCCCCAGCCCTAGGCAACTCCTTCCCTACGGGAGCTCACTTCCCCCTACCCACCACTTACCCACTGCTCTCCAGGCTGCCTGGGGCCATGTGCATGAGCCCCTGCCTCACCGCCCTCCTCCGGCTCCCTCCTACCCCTGAAGGCTGGAACGCTGCCAGCCTGCAGAGGACTTGTCCCAAAACTGCAAAATCCACGGGCTTCTCCAGTAAAATGAGAAATCCATGTTTGCCTCCAGTAAAAGGTAAAACCTGTGGTTTACTGTTTTTCCAGGGGAAATGGAAAACCCAGATCCCTGTACATGAGGGCAGATTTTGTCCTGGGATGTTTAATGGAGAAGTAGATGACGCTCCACATTTTGGTCCACCCTTGTCCTTGTCAAGAAGGGGCCCAGTCAGAGCTGTATAAAACTCACTTAAATGAATTGGAGTTTCTGCTGGGTTTTGTTTAATTCCCTAGTCACAGAGTTATAGAAAAAATGAAAGCAATCAATTAGGTCTCATCTTTAATCTGTCCCTCTTGAATCTATGCAGAAGCTTCACCAAATTTTACCTAAGGTTTCTCCTGTCTAATTTGATTGACAGTTGGGATGCTGCCACCTGTCATATTCCTCGGAGTTGCTAGGGGCAACCAGGATTACAGGGGGGGAGGGGGAAGGTGGATGCATTTTTTGCAGAATGGCTCCTATTTTGGGCTGCTGTAGAATTTCTCCACTAAGTGGGGTAAAGCCAGCTATTATACAGTGGTAACTGCAAAGCTAAAAGAAGCTGTTAAAAGACCCAGATTTGCTTCTGCAAGCCTTGTCTGTGCCAGAGTTGGATGTTCCCTTTCAGAGACAAGCTTCGCAAAGCTGTGAATAGAGCAACTCTTTTATAGCATCTCCATCTGCTCTTGAGAAGGGGAGAGAACTGGTGAACCACAGTTCAGACGACAGAGCAGACTGATAGAATGAGGCAGATTATTCAATGTACCGCATGCTCCTATGGAACAGCCAGTTTTGGCTTGGACCATAAAGAGATATGCTTGCCTTATTACTTTGTATAAAGCCAGGGAATTAAGTATAATTGGGGTGTAACTTGACATTTTGGTGCATTTGGCAGGACGGAGGGGGGAGGTGTTAAGGAGCAAGCACTCACCTCCTCTCACGTAGGGGCTGCTGCAGCTGGGGAGCAGCATGGACTACTGCTGCCTCAGTAGCTGTGGCAGTGGCAGCAGTACCACAGGCTCCCTGGGGGCTGCCACTTTGGTCGTCCCCTCTGAACGGATGCCCAGAGCCAGTGCCCTACTCACCCTGCCCATGTTATGCTACTGATAAGGAAGACTGCAGATATGGAGATGATTATTCCAGGTGGGGTGTGCTCACACACTCCCACTTTTACATTGCAGCTTGTGTGTCAACAGCTCTACTTCTCTGTGACTCCAGACACTGGGGTGCCCTGTGGAGCGTGAGGCCTGGCCGTAGCACTGGACTGGTGGGGGACACCTGAGAGATGAAGCAGGGAATAGGTGAGGAAGGGGGTACCTGCCTGTCATCACTGCTGTTTCTAGCTTAACCCAGGAGTGGCTGCATGGGGGGCTGCGCTCAGTGGCAGCAGGTGGCTCCCTGTTCCCTGCCCCCTCCTCCAGGGTTTCCCCTACCAGCCCAGGGTTTCCGATGTGGGAGCAGCTACATAAGGCACCGAACTCAGCTAGGGATGGGAGTGATGGGATGCAGCCCCCCTTTCCAGCACCTACTCCTAGTCAGCAGGGGATATCCTGGGCAAGGAGCAGTGCTGAAAGGGGGGAAACCCACCTGTGGGCTCTGCTTTCCCTGGAAGAGCCCAGCTCCTTATGCTGGCACCAGCTGGAGCAGGGCAGGATACTCCATGGGACTTCCCCTGCCTGTGAGCCTGAGGGCGAAGGGGGAAGATAGGAGAGGAAGAAAGGTGCTACCGGGCACAGAGGGGAGAGAGTTCCCAGAGTGGGGAGTGGCGTGGGGGAGTCAAGCCTGCTTCAGGGACCCAAACAAGTCCCCAGCGGCTGCTGCCATGGCACATTCTGCTCACTAGGTTAGGGAGCGGGTATGCTGCAACCTCCTCTTCAGCACGGGTCGCATCTCTCATGCTCTCTTTTGGAAGCACTAGACCCATCTATGGCCATACCCTAATAGTATCTATGACTGTGCATGAAAACTTGGTTCAGATCTGTTGATGGACAATTTTTAAGGCCTTTAATGTGAAATCAGACTGGGATCTGGAATGTCTATAAAGTTCTTTAGCCTGTCCCTTTTCCTACCCTGTGGAATACTTGGCCCCTTGTAGCATTAAACCCTAATTCACCATGGTACAGGTTTCCCTCAATTTATGTGGGTTCTGTATATGCAAATTTGCTCATATGTGATGAGCATGTTTAGACCCATAATTTGTTATATGCAAGGTAAATTTGCTCTTGTGTGATTGGCATAGGCACCCCCCCACAAGCAGGTAAGTCTGTGGGGGAGGGGAAAGGGCTGTGGGACTGGGGCCCCACTCACCTCAGCCCCTGGTGCAGCAGCCCTGAGAGCAGCCAGCACTAGCTGCCTGCAGCCGCTGGGCTGCACTGTGCTCTGCCAGTCCCCCCGCACCTGGGCTGCACCTGTCCCCTGTCACCCCAGCTCCTGGGCTGTGCCATGTCCCAGTGCAGGGAACTGGCGTTGGCTGCTCCTGGGACTGCTTCAGCAGGGGCTGGGGTGAGTGCGGACAAGTGGAGCCCTGGGCAGCCGATCCAAGTGCGGGGAAGAGTCCGATGCCAGCACCAACCCCATCCTGCAGTGGCAGCCTGCTGTAACCCCGTGTAAAGATCTGGGGGAATGCACCCCCTGGGAAGAGCCTGGCACAGCCCCCCCCCAGCCCTCCCGAGAGGCATAGAATAGCAAGAGGCATGCCTCCCACCCCCCGCACCCACTGACAGTTCCCTCTGCAGCTGGTGCTGGCTGCTCCCAGGGCCCCTGTAGCAGGGGCTAGGTTGAGTGCAGACAAGCTGCCCCACACTGCCCAGTGCTCTGCTTGACCACACTCACCCAGACTCTGCTGCAGTGGCTCCAGGAGCAGCCGACATTAACTGCCTGCACCAGGGCATGGCACAGCCCAGGAGCTGGGGTGAGTGGGGACAGGTGAAGCCCAGGCATGGGGGGACAGGCAGAGCATGGTGCAGCCCAGCAGCTGCAGGCAGCTAGCGCTAGCCACTCCTGGGGCCACAGCAGCAGGGGCTGGGGTGAGTGCCACTCTGTTCCCTCTGCTTTGCTCCCTTGTTCAGCCCCGGGAGTGGCACCCCTCTGCCCACCCCTTCCCTAGTCCCAGCCTCCCTCCCTCACCACCATGGGAACCTATCCCTATTTGTTATGTTATAAAGTGAGTTTGCTTTATGTGAATTTGATTTATGTGCCATTCTCCGGGAATGCATGTCTTGCATAAATCGAGGGAAATCTGCACTTAAGCATGCACCTAACTTTGGGCACATAATCAGTCTTAGTGGCTGCACCTACACATGTACTTTACTGCTTTACCACTATGGAGCAGCTGGCTGGAGCACATTATGTCTCAGCATCGGGGCTCTGCAGCATGTGGAGACAGAGGAGCAGGCAGCCCTAGACTCCCTGCTCCCCCATCTCCATGCTTGTTTCAATGTATAGTATTTTTGCATGCTTTGCACAGCTTTATTTTCTGTTTTTGTTGGTTTGTTTTTTCACTACGGGAAATCCTAGTAGCAAATTTTGCACCCCCGCCCCTACAAATTAGTAGCACCATGCATGGTTTAATGTGCAAATGAGTGAGGTTTGTGGTGCCACAAACCTAACATGCCTGTACTTCTGGACACATCCACTGAGTTCAGTGGAACAACTGATATGCTTGCAGATGGAGGGGCTCAGGATGCTTTTTTACTTCTCATCACTTGAAAAAGCATGAATATGACTCAGATAACCAAGGGGGGTGGTAGGGAAAAATATGTAGGACCATTGGGAGTTCTGGACGTAAAATATATGCATCACCTATTTTATGCAGACATGCCAATACGTGTCTGCATAAAACAAGACTTTTTTATTTTATGAATTGGTTGAAGCCTGGGTAATACAAGTGGGACATAAAAGAATAATGGAAGGAACAAGACATGACTGACTAAGTTGTCTTGAAGTTTTCTTATAGCCTTTGTGAAAAGAATATAACTTTTTTGTTCTCAGTGTATAACTTGTTTGCTCTTGTTGCTTTTGTGAGGATGTATTGCTAGAACAAAATAGGCTAAAAAATATCTTCCTTAAAACCAACACACAAGAATCATACACACACTAAATGCATTTCTAAACCAGCTGAACTGTTGGGAAAAGATCACAAAAATGGTTAGCTATAATTCCTGGTAGATTGGACAAAGAGAGAGAGAGAGAGAAAAGAAAAATAGAAAACTTAAAGGATAAAAAATATAACCTTTTCCCCAACATGGTTTTGTAAGTGTAATCATGTTCCTTGACAGACTATACACCAGATTACCCTTTAATAGTGATAGCATGATGGTTGCAGAGTACATAAAGAATCACTACTATGAATAGTGTATACATTTGTGAGAAATTTACCATATTCCTGACTTGCATTTTACATAACATTTGTATTTAAGACTACAGTAGGGAAAAAAGCATCTTTCCCTTAAGGCTGTTTTAGTTTTGCCTAGTACAGTGAGCAATAAATGACTGATTTGTATGATACAGTCAGAATACCCCATGATAAAAATGAGGTATTGATTCAGGGAGATTTTAATTTAGATTAGTTCACTTAAAACGAGTAATAAATTGAAAGGGACTCTACAGGGCTCACATTCAAAATGACTTATCCTGGCACCAAAATGAAACCTTAGGCAAAGAATAATTTTAGCTGTGGCCCTCACCCAAGTCACCTTTTTTAAATGATTAGATTTGTACAAGTAATTGGGACAAGTGTATGATGGATGTTTTATCTCTGAAAAGAAAAATAAAAAGGTTCCATGGAGAATACATTAGAAAGAAAAAACATTTGTTATGCTGGCACCATGATTTAATATTAACAACTCCCTATGTTTCTAATGCTGTGTTAAATATTTGATTACATCTTGCAAATGCGTATCAATATCTCTTTCCAAGGCTTTATCCCCCACAAGGCAAGTGTTTAATGAGTTATTCTTGTAGCAATTCCTTCAATATTATGGATATTTCAGTTTGTTAAGGTGTCCTGCACAGTTACAAACCCACTTTGGATTACATATTTCTTATTTATACACTATATATGCATTTATACACTATATATGCATTTATACACTATATATGCATTTACTGTATGCATGCATTACTGATATATGCACACATATATACATCCATATCTTTTGAATACAGACATTATAGACATACATGTATACACTATAGTCTATAAGAGTTCCCTCTCATTCAGTTTTTTAAAAACTCCTGGTTTTTGACATTCTCTCTCAAATGTTTGTGTTAAGATTTATTCTCTGCAGTGTACTCAGTTCTACCATTGAATTTATTTTCTACATGTGTTAGATTGGGGATGCAAGGTTCTAAAACAGATAACAGAACAGAGTGAAGACAGATGGTTTTTGTTGATTCTTTGTCCATGATGATAACTTGCTATTCAATTTCCACCTTATTTCTTTTCTGGTTTTTTTAATAAGTTGTCATCTTAGAACTGAGACTCTTTGTTCAGGGCTTAGCTTGCTAGACATTCTGGGCATGCTTTGGGGCATTTAAGTTCAGTAACTTTACAATTTTTTCCAAGTGAGCATGAGGTGTCTGCAGAAGATAACTTGCTTACATTAAGCAGGTCTTCCAGATTTATCGTAAAAGAAAGTATCCATTGAATGGAAGCATTCAGACCAAACCTTTCAGGGCAAGGCATGCAAATATTTAGTTTCTAAGTGCTACAGAATATTTTTTGGGTCTCCTGTGTTCTTTGGCTATCATATAACTAAACTATCATTCACATAGGAAAATGACCTCAATATATTGAAACACTATGCTTTTGTGTAAATCCATATCTTTTCATTTCCCCATACTGTTTTGGTCCATGGAATTATGAGAATTTTAATCCAATATGTACTTTTTTCCCACTCAAGTCTCAGTTCTCCAAATGCTTTTGTGAGCAGAAAGCTCACAATGTCAGTCCTAAATATTTCCAGCACTGCCACTGTAACAGCCACTCAAGCCAGCACAGGAAGAGACTAAAGACAGGACTGGAAGCTGCATTCGCACCTTGCACTTCTTTGGGCCATGGTCTCTTTAAATATTTCTCCTATACTGACAATCATTTCCAGGTAACAAGTGTTTGGAAAGTATGTAACTACTACTTCTTGGAGTAATAGTTACATACTTTCTTGGAGAAAACACTTGCCAAGAGAAATTCTTTGGTCTGAACAAGCCCATGGAACAACCTTAGAGAAAATAAATTGTATATTAAGGATCTCATAGACTGTAAGAAAAGAAAAAGGATAAATAGAATTTATTGGATTGAAATCATTTTGGGGGAAAATGATAAGAGGAATTATACTGTGATCATGCTGGAAGTCTGCTGTCCAAGGGTTGGATTTGTATATGAATAAAGACCTCTATAATATTAGAGAGATAAATACTACCAGTGTCTAAGATGTTAAGTATCCAGATATAGCTTAGAGAAAAAAATGCTTCTAATCATGGCAGGTCCTAGATATTCCTGGATACTAAAGCTTACAATTTTGTTCAACATACAGTCACTGAACCAACAAGAGGTGATGGCTACTTTAAACTTGGCTTTGGTAAATAATAAAGACATTATAAAAGATCTGGTCATGGAAAATACCCTTGGGTTGACAATCATCAGCTGACTTGGTTTAAATTAAATGGAAAGGTAAACAAGAATAGGTCTAATGGCAACAAGAATAGATAACGAAAGTTCTTGATGTCAAAAAACAAACATTGATAAACTAATGGAAGTACTTAGCAAGTAGAACCACTGGACCAAAAAATCAGAGGCCTGAATATGCAGAAGGCCTAGAAGTTCTTTATGTCAACACTGCTAAAAGTATCAGGAACCTGTATTCAAATAAGGGGATATAAAACAGGGCTCCAGTCTTAGTGAACAGCCATCTCAAGAAGGGTGTTAGGAGTAAGAAGATAACCTATAAAGAATGAAAAATGGGACTGATCGGCATAGAAAGCTGTGTCAGGAAGTGTAGAGACAACATGAAAATTAAGGACATCAGCCTTAATTGCCAAAAGTCAGGCTGCATTAGGCCTCCAATATCACTGACTTTCTATTCCCTGATCATTGTGGCAGCCCTTCTCTACATGTGTCATGAGTTTCTCTTTCTTGAACATGAGTGGCCAAAACTGTACAATAGGCAGAAAGGTTCCTTGAGTGAATTTGATATCTTTTATTAGACCAACCCAAAGAGTTGGAGAATAGTTATTAAGCAAGCTTTCGAGTTCAAAAACCCTTCGTCAGGCTAAGGAGGTTTCAGCAGTCGGTGTGTGCTCTTCCTGGATGGAATGAAAAGTAAAGAAGCCAGGGGCTGGGCTGGGCTGGGGACTCAGTTGCCAGGCAGATTATAATGTATCAAACATCCAATATCTATGTTTAGTCCATGATCTCTAGTATCCAAGAGGTCGATGAAATGGAGCTTGTAGGCTCGTCTCTGGGACGTGTTGTGTAAGTTTCCCTTGAGGATCAGGACTGAGGGATAGGAGAGAGAGTGGCCCTCCTGTGAGAAACGTGCCCCCACCGGTATTTGGGTATTCCTGTCTTTGACAGATTTCTGGTGTGTGTTCATTCTGGTGCACAGTTGTTGTTTGGTCTCTCCTACGTATTTTCCATCAGGGCATTTGGGGCATTGGATGAGATGTATTACATTTCTGGAGGTGCAGCTGTAAGATCCAGGGATGCTGATGGCTCTGTTGTGGGGTGTAGTAATTGTGGGGAAAATCCTCAAAAAATTGCAACCCATACTAGAAAGAGACCCTATTCTTAAAAAGATCTTCCCCGAGCCACCCATCCTAGCCTTCAAACAAGCACCAAACCTTCCCAACCTCATCACCAGAAGCAAACTTCCTCAAGCCCAGAACACACCAAAAGGGTCCAGACCGTGCCATGACAAGAAATGCAAAACCTGCCAGCACATCTCTACAACCCCCACTATTACTACACCCCACGACCAAGCCACCAGCATCCCTGCATCTTACAGCTGCACCTCCAGAAATGTAATATACCTCTTCCAATGCACCAAATGCCCTGATGGAAAATACGTAGGAGAGACCAAACAACAACCACGCACCAGGATGAACAGACACTGGAAATCTATCAAAGACAGAAATACCCAAATACCGGTGGGGGCACATTCTCACAGGAGATCCACTCTCTCTTCCATCTCTCAGTCCTGATCCTCAAGGGAAACTTATACAACACGTCCCAGAGACGAGCCTATGAGCTTCATTTCATCAACCTCCTGGATACTAGAGATCATGGACTAAACATAGACATTGGATGTTTGATACATTGTAATCTGCCCGGCAACTGACTCCCCAGCCCAGCCCAGCCCCTGGCTTCTTTGCTTTTCATTCCACCCAGGAAGAGCACACACCGACTGCTGAAACCTCCTTAGCCTGATGATGAAGAGTTTTTGAACTCGAAAGCTTGCTTAATAACTATTCTCCAACTCTTTGGGTTGGTCTAATAAAAGATATCAAATTCACCCAAGGCACCTTGACTGCCTATGTCCTTAGACCAACACGGCTACAGCCTAAACCCCCAAAAGTGTACAAGGTATTCCATATGTGGCTGTACTAAGACTTTGTAAAATAATGCTAATATAGCCTCACCTCAGCGGACAGTACCTCACTGCACACATCCTAAGATTGCATTTGCCTTTTTCACGGCCAAATTACACTGGCAGCTCAGACACTTGTAATCACTTGGTACACAGAGGTCCCTTTCCTTCTCAGCCATTTCCAACTGATAAGCTCCTTGCTTAAAGGTAATAATATTGTTTTTAATTAAGTGAATGACTTTGCATTTTATATTACTGAATCCCATCCCATTCCAATTAGTTCTGTCCTCAAGGTCATACATTTCTTTCAATATAATATCCTTTGCCTCTCTTGCACTGATGAAGCCACCTATAGTGATAGGAGTTAAAAACACTCCCTAACATCAGAGACTGAGGAAGTTGGAAACTGGGAGATGGTTCCTGAATAAGAGAGTCAAATGATCTACAACTCCACAATTAAAGTTTGCTGTTTAGTTTTTTCTCATTCCTGTATGCCTGTGTTTATTGAACCTGGTGATCACTACATCTCCCAGCCTTGTGTCGAGCAGATTTCATCAGTTTGCTCCCTCTTTCTGTGTAAAAGTCACAGAATCATAGGCCAACCTTGAGGAGCCCCATTAGTAGCCTCCCTCCTGCCTGATACTTGCCCTTACAAAACTACCTATTGCTATTTCCTCTGTACTCAGCTCCTTAACCACCCTTACAGTTCCTCTAATAAGCACCATCTTCTCTGGCGTCAGTAAAAATTCACATTTGGCAATGTATCAAATGTCTTAGTGAAGTTCAGAGAGAGATGAGTTCTGCTGCATTTCCTAATAATTCATATCTTATCAAAAGAAGACTGTAGGTTAGTCTGGCCTGATCTGTCCTTGTTAAATCTGGACTGCATTTTCATTTTCTTCTAGGTCTTTAGTCTTAAATCCTCAGTATCTTCTCTTTTCAAGGGCAAAACCAAATGATCCTAACGATAGGTGTCAGCCTGCAAAACTGGCACTTACCTGGATACCTCAGTTTAAGAGATGATGTATCACAGAAGTATAGAAACAAAACAGGAAGATAATCTAAACTATAAAATAAACACCCCTCATGTAATCAAATAGTGTAGCGGGGCACTGGGATGTGCCTGATCCTTTAAGAGAGCAAGCAGCCTGAGAGCTGCTTGTAGGTGGCAGGGGGGAGCTAACGAGAGATCCACCTGACGGGTAGAGGGCTCAGGCTGGGGCTATATAAGCCCAGAGCCTCCATGGGCCAGGTAGTTTCTCCCCAGCAACCACGAAGTGAGGGGCTCCTGAAGGGACCTGGCTTTTGCTGAAAAACTCTGCAGGCCTGGGGCCAGAGGTAAGTTCCCTGGGCTGAGAAAAACGAAGGCCACTTGCCTGTAAAACCCAGCCTATGTTAAACCCATAGAGGGGCTGAGGTGTCTGTCAGAGGGTTGAGGTGCTTCTTGTTTAACTTACACTGGTAGTTTAGTCTTGAGCCCCGCTGGGGCAGGCTCATGGCCTATTCAGAGAACTGGCAACCCAGGAGCTCTCAGACTGAGGGTAGGGCCCAGAAAGACCCTAAAAGAGGCTGGGATCCAAACCAGAAGGTGCAAGAGCCCTGGGGAAAGGCTGAGCTGGACCAGAGGGTCCCTGAGTTTCGAGTGGACTAAGCTGGACTAGAGCTCCCACGAGCCTGGAGGAGGGGGACCGGGGACCAGTACATGTCTGGTCCATGTCATAGAGGACATTCTGGTTCTCTGCTACTCTGTTCTCTATTGATACAAAGCCAGACACCTTTATCTTGAAGGCATCTTGATTTTCTCTTGAAGAGAAAAATAGAGGACATAGAGGCATCTGGTTTTGTATCAATAGAGGACACCTGGACAGCTCTCTATGATGACCACCCTACCCAAGAGGGGCAGACCAGAGCTACTGCTTCAAAGTCAGGTCTGATATCATGAGCCTGGGCTAGAAGACCTAACTGAGGGTAAAGGGGCAGAGGTCAATGATGCCGAAGTCCCAACAAGGGAACGATGATTCTGTAACATCTGCGAAGCTTGGGACATGGTGGAGGGGACAAAAAGGAGCCATGCATTGATCCCTTAACCCTGTGGGTTCCCTGGCGGGACACAGATATGCATGTAGCCCTCAAAGTTACAGGGGCCCTGCAAGGGCACAGGCCAGCGGAGAGGGTATATTGAGTTTAAGGGTGAAATCACAGCTGTTGTGGGGTCCAGAAGAGACCCCGTGGTACCGCAAATGGACGAAAGCTCACTCTAAGGTCTGTGGGCAGCCTCCCTTATTCAACCTTCAGTAAGAGTAAGACAACGCAGGCAAGCCATTAAGGGAGGGCTGTAATAGAGATTGAACCTGGTAGGAGTTACATGGCTGCCAAGGGGCTTCACAGCCACCCCTGGGGCACAATCCTCTTACAGATAGGAGGTCAGAAGGTGATCATAACAAATTGTTATGAATGTCTGATCTAATGTCCCCCCCCCGCCTCCCGCCTCCCAAGGCAATGGGAGCTTTTTTCATAGCTTGTGGATTCTGTTTGTATCCAGGATGGGGGGGGGGGG
>JAGPOW010000261.1:21919390-21938692 GCA_030014935.1 Caiman crocodilus
GGGGGGGGGGGGTCAGTTCATTTTCATATGAACTGTTTGCCAGCAGTTTACTGGAAACTGCAAATATCTAGGTTCAGTTGTAGCTTTGTGAAGGATATTGTTAGGGAAGAAGAAGAATTAAATTGCAAGGGAGATTATTAGTGAGATTAAATATAAATCAATCCTTTTTCTGTCAGTTCCATATTTCTGCTATTCTCATATTGAATGAGGAGATTAAGAAAAAGCTTGCTGAAATTGTTCTACAAAAAGTATTTTGAAAGATAAGATTTGAGGTTATGTCTTCATTTCCCCAAGGACTTAACAGGGAAGAAAATCATTGAAACAAAAACCCATGTAACCAGAGAAGGAGAGGGGCCTACATGACCAATGACCATAATCAGAAGAGATACAGATTAGCAAATTGATCCTGAAGCACCCTAAAGTTTAAATACATGGATAGGTAAGTCTCTGAGCACAGGCATAACCGCAACTGTCATTTTAGATCCTCCTCATGGTCACTCAAAGCAACATTTTCATACAGTGAAAATGTATAAGCATACAAATTCATAATATGCTAAATAACACCTGTAACTCTCATTGGCGTCAGTGAAATCAGAAAGTGCTTATTTGGAAACATAGTCCACTTATTTAAGTGTCTACATACAGCTTAAACAGTAATCATAGCCAGATATTTTTGGCCTTAATTATTGAAGCTCAGATTCACCAAGCATCACCACACCTACCTTTTTAAATACCTGATTTGAATAGGAAAGTTCACAAACCTGAGTTTGGTCCTGAAGGTCTTATTTGGACACAAACTTTCTGTGCTAAACAGCAACACCTTCAAAACCCCCTTGGTGCTCCTCAGTGGCTACCCCTTGTACCAGAAGCAGTCTGCTGTCACTCAGACTTAGGTGACTAGTATAGTCCGGGTACAGCCAGCGGGGTGTGCCTGTCCTCCAGTGAGAGGGGTGGGGTCAGCAGGGTGCTGACGGAAGGGCTGGCTGCTAGAGCAGTTTCCTCTCCTCTCTACAGAGCCAGGCAGAGACCAA
The DNA here is from genome assembly GCA_030014935.1 of Caiman crocodilus. Classification (NCBI taxonomy): domain Eukaryota; kingdom Metazoa; phylum Chordata; order Crocodylia; family Alligatoridae; genus Caiman; species Caiman crocodilus. The sequence goes on from JAGPOW010000261.1 coordinate 21,920,422, forward strand.
GTGCTTAACTACACACAATTTATTACTATAATAAATACATATACTTAAGATAAAACATGAAATATTTACAATAAAGCTTAGCACATATAATATCCTACAATCCAAAAAAACCCAGATAACGTACAACATATATAATAATTAGCAGATTAAACAAGATTGTTACGGTTACGACATGATAAACACGTATGGGAAATCAATTTATATAATCCAATTAAGTTAATAATAATGTTCCCTTAAACCTACCAAGTAACAATACAAATATACATATTAACACATTGAAACACATGAACCATATAAACTCCCTTAAAAAATACCCAAAGCAATATAGACCTTAACGCAAGAACAATCACTAAAATAGGCAGTGCACTCAGCACCTCCCCGAGGGGTTTCCCAGGAGCCCCTCCCCTTTAGGGCCCTGGGATGTGGACGCACCCCTCCCAGACCCTCCTCTCCTGTGCCCACCTCCCCTGCAGGGCCTGCTTCCCCAGCAACTCACGCTTCCTCTCTGAAGCAACCAAGGCTTGTCCCCTGGTGACAGATCCCACAGCAGTGCCTTCAGCTCTCCTTGATGGCCCGGCACCCTGCACTGAGTGCCCAGGGCTCTCCCTCTTGCAGGAGCCAAGCTCTTACATGCTCCGACTCCCTGGTCTCACACCAGGGGTCCTCCCCTTCCCAGGCCCTGCTCTGGGCACTGGGGCTCTTTTAGTGACCTGCGGGGCTCTGGTCACTTGGCCTAGGGCCAGAGCTAACTTGGACAGCTGCAAGCTATTCCTAAGGCGGGTTCTCCATGTGCCAACCCAGGGTGAGGCCTAAGCAGCCGCAAGCTGCTGTCATGGCGGGTTCTCTGTGTGATAATCCATGCACCGGGTGAGGCCCAAGCAGCCATGACCCGCTCCCCGGGAGGATTCTCTGTGCGCCGACACATACACTGGGTGCGGCTTGAGCAGTTGCGAGCTGATCCCAGGGTTGATTCTCCGTGTGCCAATCTGCACACCGTGTGGGGCCTGAGCAGCCTCAAGTTGCTCCTATGGCCAGCTTTCCATGTGCCGAGCTGTACACCGACTACCCATCTACTTGCCAGGTTCACAGGCTCAAGCTACCTCGAGCGGCTCCTACTGTCTGATCCTCGTGTGCTGATTTGTGCACCGCTGAAGCTCAGGTGGGGTCCTGAGGACAGCAGTCTCTGGAGCACCTCTCTCCTTGCCGTCCCTTGTCGTCTTTCCCCAGCGTGCCATGCATGCTCCCCTTTTACACTCTTCAGGGGCTCCAACCCCGAAGGTCTCTGACCTGGCTGGCACAGTTCCGATTCAGGTCCAGCTGCTCCTCGCCTCCTCCCTTGGGAAAAGGGTGGGGCATTGCTTCCCTTTTGCTGCATCTGGATTGGTGGACGGGCTCCACCGATCAAACAGCAGACCCTCAAGCCTGGGACTCAACCCCAGCCCCGAAAAGGTAAGCCTTCTACACTAGATTATGCTTAGATTGCATCTTAGTTTCCCAAAGGATTTTTCGTTTTGTTGTGTTTTGTTTTTTAGATCTGGCTTTCCATCTCTGCCTCCATTGCATTGTCCCTAGAAGCGGGGGGGTAATGCATATCACCCTCAAGAAGATGACCATGAATTAGAACATTGTTTTTACAGCTCATGGTACATGTCAAGACGGTATTATTAGTAACCTAAGGATACATAAGCCCTGCCAGCAGGTTGCTGGCATGTAACTAAATAATACTAATTTGAATGAAATGTTGCCGTTATTAACTGGACACTTTGACCTATTTGTACCTACTGAAATATTTTCTTGGCTTACTTTCCTTTGTTGTTTCTTGAGAAGTAAGCATATGTGAGCGTAAGAAGACCCTCTCTTTCTACTCTAACAGAATTTAGAGGCACAGGGTGTTTAATCTTCATTCTGCAGCTCTCCACGTTTGACTGAAGAACAAGTGCATAGAGATACAGCTGTGACAAACAATTCCTTCTTTCTCTGCTGTTTTGAAAGGGGCGTGAAGAGTGATTCTGACAAAAAGCCTTGCTTTACCTGTGACTGGGAAAACAGCATCTGCTTTAGGTCTAGAGGGTTTTTAGACCAAGTTCTTTCAAGCCACAAATGGGGAATAATACTGGAATTAGTCAAACCCCTGCCTCCCAGTGCCTAGATCAGTTTATGGCTGTACTTCTCATCCTTGTATTACAGGGCTTTTCCTCAAAGATCCACAGCATCAGCAGTAAGTAATGCATGAAGTCCCTAAGATTGCTAAATTTCCATCAGTGATAGGAGCAATAGGCTGCACACATGTGGCAATTAGAGGAACCACTAGAAAATGAGATTAGTTATAGAGAAGAAAATCTGCTGAGTCTTTTAGCATGCAGGCAGTGTATACTGCCAAATATAAAATAACTGAGGTAGTTGCCAAGTTACCAAAGATCATGTCATAATTCATACAGAAGACAAGCAAATTAGCGAATGTCTTTTAACTGGGATATATTTTTTAAACAGGGCAATTTTATCTATATTTTGATGATAAACCAGATACGATTTGCTTGTTATTCACCCTCAAATTACTAGCTCACAACTGCAGATCCATATCTTTACTATCAAGCAGAATTAAATTATAATGAAGCATATACAGTAAATTCACCAGGGCCCTAACTGAATGGAAGATTGACATTCTAAAATGAGTCTCAGATGCCTGGATAAGTCTGTTAGGATTTTGCATCTAAATATACTATCCACTAAAGATTAGAAGACTTTTGCAAGCATGTCTTATCCAGCATTATTTAATCTTGCAAATAACCATGTACTGTGTTTTTTGAAGGTTCGATGTGTGGAGGGGATGGAAGACTGAAATTAAAATGTTTCTGTTTAAATTAAGTAGATCAATAACCCAGTTATAGTACTATGAAATGGTATAAAACACACATATACCATGGGCTTGTGGAGTAAATGTTTAAAGGACAAGAAAACACTACTTTCAGAAACATTTCTTATTATGTCCGTATGTACTGCAGAATCCCAGTATTCCATATACACGAAGATTGGCAGATACGATTGGCAGTTGGTTCATTTTTGACAGCAGCCAAGCACCAGAGTGTCACCTTTGAAAATTTCTCCCATTCTATATATACATATATATAGAGGGCTTAGCCTGTTTGTTTGTGTGTCTGTCTGTCCATAATGCTGTTTAAATGCAAATAGCTTGAAAACTGTAAGAGATAGAATATTTGTCTCTTCAAAGACATTTCTGAAGTGGGAGCTGGGTAGAGGTGCAAGGCAGTGGGCAAGCAATGGCAGTCTTGTCCTGAGCCCTGAATTGGGAAGGAGCCGCCCGGGAGTGGCGTGGAAGAAGCCCCAGGGTGTGGGCAGCTGTTGTGAGACATGGAGCTTGCTTGCCCATGCCCTTGCCCTTGCCCTTGCCCAGCAAAGAGGCATGCAGGTGGCAGCTGGGTGGCAGCATGGGCAGGTCTGCCTCCAGCCCGCTGGAGGAAAGCAAGTGCAGGAAGGGATTGGTATCTTCAAATATTCAGCCTATATTATTTAAGTTTTATAAATATTTAATGTATTTAATAAATATAAACAGTAAAATCTGTTAGTTTTTGTTGTCTGAAATTCATCCATCATTCTTGATGGGTAATTCACTAGTACTTCACATATATACAAATGCACATTTTTAAAAGGGATTTGTTGTTTTGAGTTAATTGCTTCTGAGACTCTTTAAAGGAGCCTGATTTTAAGGTTTAATTGCTTAATGTTCCATATGTCTAAAGGGTCTGAAAGATGTTACATTTCTGGTGCAATTGCATGCTAATTGTGCAATGACTCACAACATGTTCAGCAAGATGTCATGTGCCATAACTTGCAACATGTTCAGCAAGATGTCAAATGTTCATATAATGTGGAACATCTTTGTGCCTGGTTTGTGTGGCACTTTCAATTGATCGATATGACATGTGTTTCCTGACCTGGAGCTGTCACAGCGAATGACAATAATCAGATGATTGCCAGCATTGAGCCCAGGACAGATCCTGGTTTAAGGAAACAGCATCCCCCTTTCTGATCCCTGCAATGGCATGACTGAGATCTGAAGAATTTTATGTCCTCTGCCAGAAATAGTGTCTTGCCATAAATGTTTAGGGGACATAATTCCTCAGAACCCAAACACATCATTATATTAACATCTGCCAGGGGTCTAATAGTTTGTGTATATGAACTCACAGAGGAACCACAATTTGAACAAGATTAAAAAATGCTAAAGATAAATGTAAAAAGCTCCCTGAAACAGCCTAAGAAGTTTGCAGATCAAATATTTATCTTTGAACTCTAAGGAGACGAGTACATCAGATGAATACTGGGGAGGTAATCTTCTGCTTCGTGTGAGGGACTACACTGCAGTTACTCCTATGACTATACAGAACTGTAGATGTATGCAAGCCAGCTTTAAATAAGCTAAACTTCCTGAAATCAGGAAGGCCAAAGCATAATTGGAGCTGCAGCTAGCAAGGAATATAAAGGGTTTCTACAAGTATGTCAGCAAGAAGAGGAAGGTCACGGAAAGTGTGGGTCCTTTACTGAATGAAGGAGGTGACAGAGGAGGAGGAAAAGGCTGTAGTACTCAACGCCTTTTTTACTTCAGTCTTCACAGACAGGGTCAGCTCGCAGACTGCTGCACCAGGCAGCACAGTTTGGGAAGAAGATGAGCAGCCCTCAATGGTGAAAGAACAGGTTAGGGACTGTCTAGAAAAGCTGGATGTGTACAAGTCCATGGGGCTGGATGCAGTTCATCTGAGGGTGCTAAGGGAGTTGGCTGGTGTGATTGTGGAGAGGCTGGGCATTATCTTTGAGAACTCATGGTGATTGTGAGGAGGTCCCTAGGTAATTGTACAAGGGTAAGTATAATGCCCATCTTTAAGAAAGAAAAGAAGGAGGATCCAGGGGAACTACAGGCTACCCAGACTCTCCTCAGTCCTTGGAAAAATCCTGGAGCAGGTCCTCTCAGAATCCATTTCTAAGCACTTGGAGAGAAGAAAATGATCAGGAACAGTCAGTGTGGATTCACTGAGGGTAAGTCATGCCTGACCAACCCGATTGCCTGATTGCCAATGAGATTACTGGCTCTGCAGATGTGGGGAAAGAGGTGGATGTGACTTTAGAAAGATTTTGATACACTGTCCCACAGTATTCTTGCAAGCAACTTAAGGAAGTATGGGTTAGATAAACAGACAGTAAGGTGGATAGAAAGATAGCTGGATTGTCAGGCTCAAGGGGCAGTGATCAATGTCCCTGTCTAGCTGGCAGCCAGTATTGAGTGGAGTGCCCCAGGTGGTCAGTCCTGGGCCTGGTTTTGTTCAATATCTTTCAAGATCTGGAAGATGGGATGGATTGCATCCTCTGCAAGTTCACAGATGACACCAAACTGGGATTGTAGTAGGTACACTGGAGGGTAGGGCTAAGATTCAGAGTGACCTAGATAAATTGGAGGATTGGGCCAAAAGGAATCTTATGAGATTCAACAAGGACAAGTGCAAAGTCTTGCACTTAGGATGGAAGGATTTTATACACCAAGGCTTAGGACCAACTGGCTAGGCAGCAGCTCTGCAGAAAAGGACCTGTGGGTTACAGTGGACAAAAGATTAACGTGAGTCAACAGTGTGCACTTGTTGCCAAGAAAGGTAACGGCATACTGGGCTGTATTAGTAGGAGTGTTGCCAGCAGATTGGGGGAAGTAATTATTCCCCTCTATTCTGCACTGGTGAGGCCACATCTGGAGTACTTTGTCTAGTTTTGGGCCCCCCACTACAGAAATGATGTGAACAAATTGGAGAGAGTTCAGCAGAGGGCAATGAAAATGGTGAGGGGGCTGCGGCATGTGACTTGTGAGGAAACTAGGCTTGTTGAGTCTAAAGAAGAGAAGACAGAGAGGGGATTTAATAGCAGCCTTCAAGTACCTGAAGGGTGATTACAAAGATGTGAACTAGATTGTGCTCAGTGGTGGCAGATGTCAGAAGAAGGAGCAATGATCTCAAGTTGCAGAAAGAGAAATTTTAGGTTGGATATTAGGGTAAAAAATTCTCACAAGAAAAGTGGTGAAGCACTGGAATGGGTTGCTTAGAAAGGTGGTGGAGGTTGTTAAGGCCTGACTCGACAAAGCCCTGGCTGGAGTACTCTACTTGGGGCTGGTCCTGCTTTGAGCGGTGGGTTGGACTAGATGACCTCCCGAGGCCCCTTCCAACCCGAATTTTCTATGAGTCTGATTCTATAAGCTTGTCTACCAGTATCTATCTAGTCACAACAGTCCACCACTCATAATGCTAAGTATTTAGCATTTTCAAGGTAGCCTGGCAGCCTGTGTTGGATCCCATGCTGCTGCAGCTAGACTGCAAGTCACACCCAAGCTAGCTAGGTTAAAGCTAGCTGAGGTTGTCTACAATACATTGCAGTCAGAAGTTCAGATACATTCTGAATTAGTGCCCACCCTAGTCCTCTCTGAGCACCTCTGTAGATAACTGAAAAGCAATTGCACAGAAACTGCACAGCAGGCAGCTGCTGACTAAATGCTTAACACATTGGCTTTGGACAGAAAAAAAAAACAGAGAAAAGGTTTATATTCCTTATCCTGCAAAGGGCTGTGGGATATCAGTAGGACCTCACATGGGCTGAAGGTAGAGATGTGGGGTTTAAAAAAAATATGGAAATGATGCACATAAAAGGAACTTTCACTCAGTGAGGGCTCTTTTTCTATCAATATCACCTTGATATTCCCAACCCTCTATACAGCACAGCTCTTCAAAAGAGAATCAGACAATTCTTTTTAAAGGAAGGAAGTTTCTCCACTTCGCTATTTCTCAAAAACAACTGAATTTCTTTTTCCTCAGACTTCCTTAAAATGGTGCAGGAGCCATCTTCTGAAGATTTTATCCTGAAAAGTTCTCAAAAGCTGCAAGCAGTGGCAAGCAGAATGTAAGAAGAGCACATTTATGCAACCTGAATGGCAGTGACTACTGCCACTCCTACTGTTACAGTATTGATATATATTCCTCGAGGTAAAACAAGATGGAAAAGATTCTTTTCTACGTCTGTCCTTTTTTATATCTTCCCACAGTTAACTTTGATAGATGTTCTTCTTGGATATCTATCTAGTTCAGCATCACGCCACTTAACAATTGAGTTTAGTACAAGGGAACAGATGCCCAACTAATAATTAAAAGAGCCTGTTTTCACTTTTTTGAGTTATTGCTATCAATATCTATACTTCTAGGTGATAAAAATGCAGTTCTGCCACCTCTAGTTATCACACAATATTCCTGAAATGAATACATGCTGTGCTGGAGTCAGAAAAGAATAGGCTTTGGTATTCATTTTGATTAATCCCTTCCTTCAGAGGAAACTTTGACTGAACTGCTTAAAACTATAAGACCAACCCTAGGATGTTTGTTTCAAATGAAGCTACAATACCTTGAATACCACACTCTCATTATGGTGTTATGGCACGGATATATGTGGAATCGTCTGAAATACTGGGATTGTAAAAATGATGGGCCTAGATATAAATTTAATTTGATCCCATTGGAATATTTCTCCCTTCCATTCCCAGACTGCTGCATCCTGTTAGCTAGCTGTTACATCCACTTCTTAATGCAACTTTTGGAGCAGAATGTAAGTTAGGCCTGGTCAAATTTCTGTTAAAAATTTGTTTTTGTATTTTATTTTTAAGCAGCCTTAAAAGGGTATAAACATTTTTGTAGGAAGTTGGCACCTTAGATAACATCTGAAAAAAAGTTGTTGCTTTTGTTGGTAAGAACTTTTTCAGGGCATTTTTATGTACGTGAGGGCTGCAATGCCGGGTACTTTGGAAAGTGCCTGGCACTGCACTTATACACTTGCAGTTGTATAAGCAGTGAAGTTTTGTCTGTTTGTTAAGTCCAGGCATCTCTAATAACAATGATTCCTCAGTATATACCCAAGAGGCAGTGGTGTAACTAAGGTAGGGTGGCCAGGGCAGCAGTCTCAGGTGCTGACTTGGTGGGGAGGAGGGGAACAACAGCTGTCACCACAGTTGCCCTGTTGGCACAGTGGTAGCTGGAAGTTGTTGCATCCATGCATTGCAGCTGTCCTGGGCGCCCAACTGACTAGTTATGCCTCTGCCTATGCACAGCTCTCCATCCGGTATTACGCTGTTGTAGCTCCACTGCTGTTAGTGACATGTTATCTGACCTACACCGGCATGCACACATACAAAGTGTGTATGTTGGTATTGCTCTGGTATCAATGTCAGTCTCATTTCTGTCTGGTCACAGTGCACCAGAACTAGGTGTTTTTACTTCTGCAGCAACCATCATTAGAAGTCTCCATTGCTGCTTTCTGCCATGCCATTTTGTTATTTTGTTGCCATCATTTGTAGTTAGCAGTCCATCCATCACTGTTTCCTTTCATGATTGCCATAGTTCCTGCATTAAGACCACACTGTCAGTTTGACATCCTGCATGTGGAATAATATGTCAGTGTTCACCTTCTCTGGCTGTTGGGATTTCTAGAGGCTCAGGAGATGAAGAGGCAGTGCTATTGTTTGGAGCTGATAAGCATACAAATGGAAACAGCTCTTATCTCTCCCAGTTTCTATTTATTTGATTGTCTATTTGGTCATTCTGATTTTTATCCCATTCTCATGTTGCTGCCTTGATAGAATCTCTTATCAAGGGATGCCTTTTGCAAGAATTGAACATGATTTTATTTACCCCTATTGTCTGAAGTTAACAGGAAAACAGCAACCCATTGGTATCAGTTCTGTTTTCTAAGTAAATATCACAAAACAGTGTGAATACCAACACAATTGAGTTTTCTGTTGTTTGCAACAGCACACCTTTAAACAGCTTGCTATTTCAATCCTTCTTATTTCCATTGTATAAGCCTGCTTTAAAGTATGGTTTTAGATGTGCATAAGTAAAAATCATTATCAAACAAAAAGAAGCACGTTCATCAAGTATACTACTAATCGCTGTCACATACACCAACATATCATAACAAGTGATGACTGATATATTATTGCTGCTTCAATCTGATATGGCACCCACCCGTAGAATGGGAATTTGATATTCATCTGTGAAGCTATATGATCATTAAAATGGACTCGGTCCCTAAAGCTGCTTTTAATCTGCAATTATCAGATTCCCAGAACGGTACCGTTTGTCAACAGTATGCTGCAACACTCCTCAGATACGTATCAACCTTTTTGTGTGCATAGCTTAAGAGAGACTCTCTAGCCAGTCCTGAGTAGATGAGGAAGGATTTTTCCACCACTGTTGTGACACACCTGACACCTCTAATTCCACTTTCAATCCGACAGCTCAAATTCCAATGCAGAAAACAATTACTGCATAATTTTCATATAGCTGCCAGTGCTAGTTAAATCATGGGAACTGGCCAGACAAAACTTTGTAAAAATAATAGGAACATGATATTTGTCTCATTGAGGAAAATGATAGAATTCAGACTAAATTCTGTGCAAGGAAATTTGGGATCAAATGTCATTGTTGTGAGATTCACCTTCCAAGTTCCTTCCCCAGCTATAGTGATTAATATCTGGAAGTGTTCATCCCTAAAATGCTTATTGATTAGCTACTTGCTACAGAATATAAGGTTTGATATTCACCTTTACACAGAATAAATAATGTTTTTGTCAATTAATTTTGTTGACTAACTATACCAACTCTCAAAGTTTTTCAGCAGACAAATGACAGCAGCTATAAAAGTTTTCCATTTTAGTGTCTCCTTTTCTCCAGAGGAAGAAGCATTCTTTAAGTGATATGCCACCACAGAAGTTCAGACATCAAATAAAGTCCATCATTATTTCACAGCCTCTGGGGTAGGAAACTGTGCCTTTAGAAAAATACCTTTATTCTGTTCTCATTAATTTTTGTACATGGGGTCATATTCTGCTTTCAGTTATACCAGTGCAAATCCAGAAGGATTTATCAGAAGTTGATGCACTAGTATAAACAAGATGACTCACCATCTTTCTATTCACCTGTAGTTTTCTATTCCTCTTGTCCTCTTCTCTTTTGCCTGTGTTTTATGCTATGCTCAGGTTGTTTCCTGTTGCTTTAAAAAAGTAAGCCACAGAAAGAACCTTTCTGCACATCCATCCTTTTGTTATGTCATCGGTTTTATCCAAATTACTTTTCTTTTTTGAAATCTGAGTCATTGGACATCCTGGTCATAAATGACCAGTGGGTATGCAGCTTGTCTGATAGCAGATTCTGACAGCATTTGTCTTCTTCTAGCCAGAAGGGGCAATCAAAGGGTAGGACTCAGACAAAAGGTTTATTAAAGTTTAAATAACTCAGCTGCTTTGATGACATCTTTTATGTGTTCTGACATCTGCACTGGCAGCAAGAATGACAGAAAGTTCATCACTGAGCTACTTTCTGCATGTTTGAGGGAAAAGAGAAAGGAAGGTTTTAGCCGAGGACATGCAGTGTAACCAAGCATTAGGGTAACATGGGGTCCCAGTTAGCTTGGAAAGGGGCTGGGAGGGCATAAAATCATGTCTAGTGAAATGGCTATGAATTTCCTCTGAATACCTTGAACCTTCACATATTCCCTGCCTCTGTGAGCACTCTTCAGAAGATAAACCTTGCAGTATGCCCTGAAGGTTGCCAAATACAGGTCCAAGTTTGGACCAACTGGAAGAGAATGAAATCTAGGTTCATAGAACGGGTTTAAGAGCTAGTCTACACTACCTTCAGGTTGCTCCCAGGAGCACTGGAGTGAACCCCCTCACCTGCCCAAATTCTGCTCCATGTGCGCCAAATGCCAGAAACAGTGATACCACTGAGCTGGCTTGATGAATAAATATGCCGAAGTCAGAGACCCTGAGGCCACATCTATATGAGATGCTGACTGTGCAGTTATTACTGCATAGTCATTTAGTACTGTATAAACAAGTACCAAGTGACTGCACAGTAACCCAAGTTAGTGTGAGGTAGTTCTGACGAATGGCTTTTTCATCACAGACTGTGCAGTAGCTGGAGACTACATGGCATCATGGTTGCTGCCCTGTGACAATATTGTGCAGTAGTTCTCAGGCTATTGCACAGTCAGTGTCTCACGTAGACTCAGCTTGAGAGTAGCTCTCATTCTGCATGTTCACAGCCACTCTAAAGCACATATTGCCTCCTGTTGGGGAGATGGTGAGCATGGCATAGGAGTGAAAGGGTGGGGTGTTTCCCCAAACCAGCAACCAAGCAGCATTGATGCACCCTAAGTGCCCTCCTCCTGTTGAAATCAATGCCTTTTGGCCTCTAATTCCTCATTCCACAAGAACTTGTGGAGAATAACTTTCTAGGAGCTCCTAACCACTGGACTAGATGACACCTGGAGGCTTCTTCCAATCGTATTTCTCTATAACTTTATGACTTTATAGTTGCAGACAGATGAGCTCCTAGAAAGTTATTCTCCACTGGGCTGTGGCCTGGTACTGGGCCTTGAAAGGTCGGCTGCTGGGTTGTGGCTGTCTGTCCAGGCAATCTGTCCGCCCAGGTCAGCAGCTTCTGCCACCAGCAATCATGTGAAGGGTTAAAGATGGGTAATGGGGCAGCCCTGGGAGGGGGAAAACTGGCTCTGTGCATCCCTTCCTGCTCCTGCTGTTCTCCAGTATAAAAATGATTTGGAACCACTGATCTGGTCCAACTCCCTGCCTGAGGCAGGATCAGCCCAAGCCAAACCATCCTTTACAAACCATGATTGAAATTTTACAAAAGAATACCATCAAACCTAACACAACATAGACCTAACACCCTAACTTGCCACAGGCGAGCAGGTTAGCTTGCTTCTGGATGATCATGGCAGTCAATGTTCTGCTTCTGTAAAATGTTGTCAATATACAATAAAGAGCCCCAGGTCAAGGGCCATGCCCCCTCTGCTACAGGGAAGGCAAAACCCCCCAAAGTTCATACCAGTCTGACCATGGAGTAAAATTCCTTCTTGCCCACAAATATGGTAATCGGTCTGACCCTGAGCAGAGGGGCAAGACCCTCTAGCCAGGAACCTCCAGCTTTGGTCCCAGCAGTAGCACTGGCACACCCCTGTCAAAGTCCCAAGCATTGGCTGCAGCCAACATCCACTGTCTTTGGCAAGGCTTAAAACATTCTGCCATACATCAGAAAAGATGGAGGGGTGGTGGTGGGGAGCACAAAGTGATTTGGTCATTTGAGGGGGGAGGACAATTAGCAAAGCCCAGAAGCATGGAAAATGCCCATGGTAGAAGATAGGCATAGCTATGCCTAGATTATCCGCACCAGTGGCTGTCCAACCGCCCCTTGAACACCTATAGTGCTGGAGAGTCCAAAACTTCTCTATGGTCGTATCACACCCAGAGTAGTCTTTCCAGTAGGCTGAACTCAAATTATCTGGGGATTTATAAGTCAAAACTAACAGCTTATAGATCATCTAGAAGGAAAGTGACAACTTGAGAACACCATGAAATACTTAGAGCAAGTGCTTACATCAATATACATTACCTAACAAACCACCTGCCACATTTTGCACAAATTCCAGTTCCTGGATGGATATAAAACAGTGCAATGTAGCATATAAGTTTCTGGATTGCAGTGGTAAAGCCTTCATCTGAGGTAAAAAGTGCACAGTCCCTTGGCCAGATTCAAATAGAAGACGTGTCCTGGACAGATGTTTTTTCATGGCTGTGTTTGATCACAAGGGACTGGACTTGACGACCTGGAGATCTTATACTGTCCTGTATTCCTGTGTCTCTTAGAAACAGTCTTGGTTATCTAAGAGCAGATAACCATCCCAAAATTATCTTCAAGGTAATTATTCATTATGAGTGCTGGGCAGGCACACACCTTCAGTCTGGGGAGGCCAAGGCAATATTTTCTGTCATGTTCTCCAGCTGCTTCCCCAATTTACCATCATCATAAGACACTTACCTTAACCAGATCATGTTCATCAATGCCCTGTCCCTCACGGAGACATTGAGAATGACAGTCAGTTGCACTCTGGGAACTTCATGAGACAGACCTATTAAGGTGAGTGTCATCAGGATATTGGAATCACATCAACCCAGAGCTCCTCACTGAACTATCTAATATATATGTTAAAAAAAGGGTGACAAAGTAGAAGCCTGCTTCACTCTTTACTAGAGGGCTTAACATCAGGACAGTTGCCCCACTATACTCCCTGCTTTCCCTCTCTGCCAGTGAATCAACCCTGTGTCAAGATCACCTGCACCAAAGGGTAATAATCTGATAATACAACATGGTGGTCTAAGGCCCAATCCTTTCAGCTTCTGCATTGCAAGCAAAGGATTGAATCATCCTGTGCTCTCAGCCACCAAAGCTGGCTGCATAAGGGATGTTGCAGTCCAGCTGGGCATCTGTATTTGGACCTTCAGGTCAGGGATTTGATAAGGGAAGGCAGAGGTCATATCTATGTCACAATTCTCTTGCCTCTAGCTCCTTCATGTTAAGTGTCTGGGGTGAAATCCGGGCACTGAGTCAATGGCTGTTATGCTGCTGACTTCAGTAGGGTCATGGTTTCACCCAGAGAGTGCAAGGTTTTTCCTTTCTTCTTTAGTAAAATGTTCAGAGAGGTCAGCGACAGTTTTCCTCAGGGACCAACTGGAGAGATGCTCGCAATAAAGATAAAGTTTCATTTTGAGCAGTTGGATTTGGTCTCCTCCTTAGTATTCTCACCACCAGACTGACTAGCTGGTGCCCATGACCTTTTTCATATTGCTTTATTAGAACTGTGAGAACTTTTTCTAGAAATATGTGAATTTAAGGAAGGAACTTTATGCTGAGCACTGAGACCACATTTGTCACTTGGGATGTATCATAACCAGATCAGAGAAAGATGAAAATAATTTTAAGCTTGATACTAAATGCTTTGTAATGTGGGGGATGAAAGATTGTAATAAAATATCTTTTGCTATGCTTCTGCGCTGACAAATAGCTAGTATTTTGTATTGTATTGTAGTCATAATATTGGTACTGCAAATGAGCTTTTTTATCTCTGGCTATCAAGGCATTGGTCATATTTGACTAGAATTTATGGAAATCAATAAATACTTAATGTTTTACTTCTCAGTCTAATTGAACTTGATGCACTGCTGAGCCAGGAAAAGAGATAGAGGAGTGGCTGGAACATGCAGTTTAACTTTAGAAGTATTTATCAACAATGTACAGGAGTTTGTGGCACTTCTTCCGGACTTTTTAGCTGTTTATACATCACCAGTGACTCCCCAGTCTGTTAATATGATGGAGCAAGTCATTATGGCTGGTAGCTGAACTGGGCCTCTGTAGACGTACATTTCATTCCTGCCTTTGCCACAGGTTTTCTTTCTGGCCACGGGCAAATTGTTTAATCCCTCTTTTTTAGCTGTGAACAGGAAATAATGTACTTCACAGAAGCACTGTAAGGATGATTTGGTTCCTGTTTGTGTAGTATCAGGCTGTATGAGGTAAGGAAGCCATATATATAGGTACTGTGAGGGAGTTGGCAAAATAATATTTTACCAGCAGTGTATTTGTTGAATTGATACAAATTTCTAGACTAATTAGCTCCACAGTAAAGTGTCATTGTCTACATGTGCATTGGTATTAGAGCACAGTAAACTAACTAACTCCACAGTAAGTACTGTTGGGGACAGTACTATTTTATAGCAGAATAATTACACTGAAACACCCATGTAGATGCTGACTGCAGGCGTATATTGCACCCGGTCAGCTCAGCAAGCCATTGGCCTGCTCTGCCCCAGCTCAAATCGCTGTTGTGCTAGGCACAAGTGTAGACACTGAGCCCAGGAGGAGTGTAGTCCGATTCAAACTGTTGTGAGTTTATTGTGTCACATTAATTGTACATGTAGATGTAGCTGCTGAGAGGTGCCTTAGTCCATCAGCGCTCATAGAGCAAGGCAATCACATAGTGGGAGTCAAGAAGGTTAAAATCAAAGGACTGCCTGAGCCTTGCCAGCTCATTAGGTTAGGATGGTTAAGGCTCACCAGTGCCAGTCACCAATTGCACATACAAGAATGATGTAGCCAGCATCACATCTGACCAGCTTGGACTCCCAGCTTGAATGACCAGGTAGCCACTTACAGCAGGGGAAACTAGAGGTGTCCTTTAGCACGGTCTGGCATGAGGTTCAAACTCTGGAAATGTAGCAAGATGCTTCAGCTGCTCTGCTCACATTTCCTAGTACCAAAGAGCAGAATCTATGCCTTAAAGGGTGTATGTGTATTCTGCCAAGAAGCATGTACTTGTACTAATGGCAGGGGTATGGATGCATGAAAACTCTGCTATTCTCAGCTGCTGTGATACAACCTGTGACTGGTCTACCCAGATTTCACATGTAGGGACAGCCTTAGTTGCAGCCTTTATGCACCTGATATAAGGAGAGGGTCACTTAGTGCCAAAACCACAATGGGCCTGGAATGAAGCAGGGCCAGGACCAAAGCCTAAAGCTGATGGAGCGGTAGTACATCTTATTTTTCTATTTTAAAATGCTTCCCTATAGACTGTTCTCCAATCTTGCTGGCTGCATTTTGGTAGTCAGCAAGATTTTTCCCTGGTGGCGGAGGGAAGGGGGCCTTTACAACCTCCTCAGATTAGCTCCACTATACAAAGCAGACCAAAGGCCTTGGTTTGCTGTGTACACATTTACTATAATCTTTAACATACTGATAATATTTAAAAGATTTTTAAAAGTGCCAAAGCAAATACTTTTATTTTTAGTGCTTTATATTCAAGTTCCAACAGCACACAAGGCATAAATCTATTCCTCTGATCTTATGAACAAGTTAATTGACACCTCACCCCCATCACAGATAACTAGTACACTCCAGTCACAAGCTGGGTCAGCACTGAACCTCATGCTACCTGAGGCAGCAGCAATTAAAAACACCGGTCACTGAAATGAGGCAGGTTGTCTTCTTGTTCAATGCCAGGAACGCAAGGAAAGCAATACTCACATGGATTCTTCCAGACTTTGAACACAGAAATACAGATCATTCCCAAGAGTCTTGGGGCCTGCCAACAGAACAGCAGTAGAATTATTGAATAGAGTTGGCAAACTTTAAAAGAGCAAGTTGCGAACCAATTCTGCCTTTGCTATCTCAGATGAAACCATCTTTTCTAAGGGAGATGCTGAGTTGCTTAATCTAGAAACACAGATAAACAGAAGATGCATTGTGGGAGTAAGAAACACCATTCTTTTAAGTTCTGCCAGGCATACTTCATCCTGAAATGGGAACCTTGATGTGTAATTATTTTTTTACTACCAGCTTGACTTTTAAAATTAGAGTCAAAATCCAATTTTGTTGGATTCGTAAAAGAAAATGGAGTGCTTAGAGCTGTCTTGAGGCACTTTTCTATTCTACAGCATCTCAGGGGAAGGCTTTAAAAATACACTTAAAAACAGAGGAAAATATGTCTAAGGACAACATATTGTATAGAGAGGCACATCGCTGGTTGAAACTGCTCAAATTTGCAGCATGCAAAATAAAATAAAAAGTTCATCAAAACTAACTACGAAAGAGCACATCTACTTAACTGAGTATGAGCTGGAAGGTTTGATCAGGTGCATTTAGCATTGTGTTACATGGAAAATAGTCCCAACACCTGTCTGGATGTCTGGAAATGTGATGCTATGCTTATGTTTTCACAGGAGTTGTTCTCTTCAATATGCTGTCTTGGTTAAGGGTAAGGAGGACAGAAATCATGTAGTCCGTGGATTCAGTGTGTGACAGGTGTTTAGTCCTTATATAAATGTAAGGGTTTCCCATTGCTACCTGTGAAAGCAGTTATTACTTTATCTCACATTCTCAGCGTTGGAAGGCCTCATTTCACTCCTCAGTGATGATTCATGGTAAGGGTTCATGTTGTTCAGGGGACTGCATTCATGTCAAAAATTAAATATGGTTTAATAATGCTTGATGAAGTTAGAAAAAATGGAGCTACAAACTGGAACTAACTGGATTATTTAAAACAATTACTACTAGGAGTCCTTGAGGCTTCTTCTAACATCAGTAGTTGCATGGGCAACATGTGTTTTGATTAGTATATTTTAATAGGATGTGCTAGCCATCTTCCTTGACATTGTTTATCTGAGAGGTCACTGAAGTGGGGGTAGAGAGAAAGAGAGAGTGTAAGAAGTAAGTTTTACCATCATGGTTGCCATTTTCAGCTTCTTCTGGGACACTGGGATCCATCCTGATATCATGGGCCTTACCCTTCTTGATCTTGAATAATGTCCTAATTAGATCAGCCCAGAGAGAGGGAACAAAGCAACAGCATCTGCTGTAAAAGTCTGGCTGCTTTCGCTAAGACAACTGCATCGTTACAATGCTGTGCTGAGCCAGCAACCAGAAGGACCAGGTAAAAACAATGCTGTTAAATTGTCCAGATCCAGGAGTGTCTGTTGAGATTGCATCTGGGCTAATGTGTCTTCAGTAATGAGGCTGCAAGTGAGAGTCAGCACCAGAGACACAAGTGTACTGTATTTTCTCTTTGTTAGTCTTTTCTCTCCCCTTTAGGTGCACTTGTCTTATTTTATCTTGCTGCAAACAGGAATAAACTTGAAAATAACAGATCTAGACCACCCAAACTATTGTAGCTTTTCCTTTCTCCCTCAGAAAACTAACAGTTAACAGCCTTTTTGATCTCATCTAAAATGAGTGTTACACAACAATTTCCTCTAAGAAAGAGGATAAGGTTCTTGTATGGAAAAGGAAGTAAGGGGAAGTGGATGGAAAAGAAAACAAGGGAAACAGTTTAAAAGAAATGCTTTATTTGCCATTTAATTGTTTTTCTGTGCCTTTAATGAAAGGTTTGTTACCACAGAAGGAATAGCTTGATGCTGTCACCTGTTTTTGGAGCAGCCACCATATTTAACTGTGTTAGAACAGCAGCCAGCACAAAGGTGCTCTAAATCCTACCATGTTCAATCATCCAGCTACAAGCACAATAAAAAGCATAAGCAACCTGTGTGGATATTGTCTCTCCTTTCCTTGTTGAAGTCCTTGGGATTTTTAGAATTGAAGTGAATGGGATTAGGACAGAGTTCCAAAATCTTATTTTAGGCTATTTCTTTAAAAACTAAGCATTCTACATTCATAGATGTTAGGGTTGGAAGGGACCTCAATAGATCATTGAGTCCAACCTCCTGCAAAGGCAGGAAAGAGTGCTGGGTCTAGATGACCCCAGCTAGATGCATATCCAACCTCCTCTTGAAGACCCCCAGGGTAGGGGAGAGCACCACCTACCTTGG
>JAGPOW010000261.1:21938792-22012618 GCA_030014935.1 Caiman crocodilus
GGGCGCCTTGGTGAATAAAACCTCACCAATTCCCTTCTGTGCCCCTGTGATGAACTTATAGGCAGCCACAAGGTCGCCTCTCAACCTTCTCTTGTGGAGCTGAAGAGGTCCAGGTGCCCCAGTCTCTCCTCATAAGGCTTGGCCTGAAAGCCCTTAGCCATGTGAGTGGCCCTTCTCTGGACACTCTCCAGGTTATCCATGCGAGTGGCCCTCTTGAAGTGTGATGCCCAAAACTCTATGCAGTATTCCAGCGCCCAATAGAAGGGAAGTATCACCTCCTTGGATCTGTTCGTCATGCCTCTGCTGATGCACGATAAAGTACCATTGGCTTTTCTGATGTCTTCATCACACTGCCAACTCGTGTTCATCCTGGAGTCCACTAGGACTCCAAGATCCCTTTCTGCTTCTGTTCCATCAAGCAGGTCATTTCCTAGGCAGTAGGTATGCTGGGCATTTTTCCTCCCTAGGTGCGGCAATTTGCATTTCTCCTTGTTGAATTGCATTCTGTTGTTTTCTGCCCACATGTCCAACCTGTCCAGGTCTGCTTGTAGCTGTTCCCTGCCCTCTGGCATGTCCACTTCTCCCCACAGTTTTATATCATCCACAAACTCGGACAGAGTACACTTCACTCCCTCATCCAAGTCGCTTATGAAGACATTGAAGAGTATCGGTCCAAGGACCAAGCCCTGTGGGACCCCACTGCCCACACCCTTCCAGGTCGATACTGACTCAACCACTATGACTCTCTGGGTGCGACCCTCTAGCCAATTCACCACCCACCGGACTGTGTAGTCATCCAAGTCACAGCCTCTTAATTTGTTCACCAGTATGGGGTGGGATACCATATCAAAGGCCTTCTCGAAGTCTAAGTATATGACATCCACCCGTACTCCTGCGTCCAGGTGTTTTGTAACCTGGTCATAAAAACAGACTAGATTAGTCAGGCATGACCTACCTGCTACGAACCCGTGTTGATTTCCCCTCAGCATAATTTGCCCTGCTGGGCTCTCGCAAATGTGAGCCGTGATAATTTTTTCAAAGACTTTGCCTAGGATGGAGGTGAGACTGACTGGCCTGTAGTTGCCCGGGTCCTCCTTCCTTCCCTTCTTGAAAATGGGGACCACATTGGCCCTTTTCCAGTCCTCCAGGACCTCACCTGTGTGCCATGAGCATTCAAATATTCCTGCCAGTGGCTCTGCAGTGACGTTGGCCAATGCCTTCAGTACCCTCAGATGGAGCTCATCCAGGCCTGCCGACTTAAAGGCATCCAGTTCCTCCAAGTGCCTCTGCACCATCTCAGGGTCAATGCGTGGCAGTCTGGTGCCCTGCTGCTGCCTCTCTACAGCCCCAGTGAGAGACTTGTCATGCCCCTCGCTTAGGAACACTGAGGCAAAGAACTCATTGAGGAGTTCAGCCTTTTCCCCCTGTCTGTCACCAACTGCTTCTGCCAATTTAGTAGGGGCCTATTCCACCCTGAGCCTTCCTTTTACTCCCTATATATATAAAAAAACAATTTTTTGTTATCCTTTACTTGGGATGCCATCCTCAGCTCCATGGTAGCTTTGGCCCGTCTAACTGCCTCCCTACAAGTGTGAGCAGAGGAGGTATACTCCTCTTCGGTAATCTCTCCCCGTTTCCACTTTTGGCCTATAGGCTGCCCTGGATTTCTGTGGTCAGCCAGGGAAACCTCCTGGCCCCTTTCCCTCTTTTTCCTTGCATCGGGATCATTTCCCTCTGTGCCCGAAGGATCATTTCCTTAAGGCACAGCCACTCTTCCTAGGCTCCCATCTCTTCAAAACTCCTACTCTGCAGTGCGTCCTTGACTAATCGCCTAAGTTCATTGAAATCAGCTTTCCTAAAGTCTAGCATGTTCACCCTACTAGTTACCTTACCCACTCAACATCTTATGAAGAATTCTATTATTTGGTGATCACTGTCCCCCCGGTGACTACCAATCTGTAGGTCCCCTACCATGTCATCCCCCATTTCCAATACCAGGTCCAGTAAGGCATTCCCCCTAGTGGGACATTTTCATGGTGCTTCAGGAAAACCAAATATCTCTAAGGCAGACAAGGCTCATTGGTTAAATCTGATATCAGATGTAGAGCAGATGATATCTGATATCAGATTTATGTCCTTAAACCAACACGGCGACAACCAGCACCCCTGTAAATGTCTCTATGATGTATGTCAGAAGCACTCAGATGAGTAAAGAAATATTTATTTGATAGGATGATTCATGGTACTCTGTTCTTTGCTTTCTGGACCTTTTTCCTGTTGCAGTCTTTGTCTGCACACCCTATACACAAATCATCAATACAAGATGCATTCATTCCATGAGGTGTCAAGTTATTGATGTAATGTTGTGTCAGATTTCCAGCTGGAGAAACAAATGATTTCTGTGTATGAGCAAGATTAGAATTGGGAAAGTACATGGTATATTTGTAGATTGAAAACACATTAACTTTTAGTTTGATGAGGAAGAACAAAGCTGAAAGTTAAGTGTGAACAATAGGAGCAGAAGTCAAGAGCCCTGAAAACACTAAACACTTCAAAGCCTCCACAAAAATATGCTTGTTTTGGCATTAAAATTGTCCTCGCTGGGAATGACAAAAGAAAAAAGCTATTAAATACTTAAGTAATCAGCTGTTTTAGATCTGCTTAATTCTGTCAGATTCAGATTTGCTGGCTGTACTTACATGGATAGGTCTATTGGCTTCACCTGGACTATTTGTGTAAGCAGAGTGAGCAGTATTTGACCCTCATCACTATCCAAGGTTGATGACATCAGTGGTATTTCCAAGGAAGTAAATTGAAATGTCAGAAAAAGCCTTACCCTCAAATCTGGATTATGTTATGTATGTAGGATGATATCACCAGAGCTTCTAGTAACACAAATTTAGATTAGTGAGAAGCTGTGACGGAAAAGGGAATGTTAAAAAGAAACAATCATTTACTGGGAGTGTGGAAGTTAGTCAAAGCTGCAAGGAACGTTTGAAAATGTTTGGAGCAGCGCACTTGGGAATACTCTCAACATCCAGGGCATCCTCAACAGAAATGTGCAGACGTGGGTCCACCACAACATTTCTGCAGATATGAAGTCAGCAAGCAGATATGTGTAGTTCACTGGTCAAAACGTAACCACAAAGGTGAACTCCTAATGTGAATGCCTTTTGATTTACTGCTTAGCTGCTGATTTACTTATTTACAGGCTTGTATGTGGTATCTGAGCACTTCATCCGGTCAGAGGTAGAAGCTTGTAACTCCCCTTGCAAGTAGTTGCACTCTTTCCCATTTTACCGACAGGCAAGCTAAGTCCTGGAGAAAGCAGAAGACTTCCTTATGGCTACACAGGAAACCTGCGGGAGACCTGGCACAAGAACCCAGACCCCCTGAATGCAAAGCCACGGCTTTCACCACAAACTTATTCTTCACATATTCTGAAAGACAACCTAGATCTGAGACCCTGGCAGTTGTCTCACTCATAAGCATCCTGAAGTCCTATTAAAGTCAGTAATCAGTTGGTCACAACAATGTCAGGTGAAACTCACAGTTTGATCAATGTTTCATTTGTATTAAGAAAGGAATCAATGTTGTCCTTGAGTCTGTTCACAGTCATAATATGACAGTTGGTAATAAGTGTTTCAGGATCAGACCAAAGAGTGAAACCAATTCAAAGTGAAATTATTTCAACTCTAATTTCTCCAAAGGCCTGCTGAAAGTGTCTGCTGAAGTCTGAGGAAACGGAGCACAGCCTGATCCATACTGAGTCATTTTAAAGAAAGATTTAACATAGCCAGCATCAGTACATGACTGTACCCAGATTTGGCTGCTTGCTGCTGAGTTAGTTCTTGCTGGCTGTTCTTCCTCCCTTATGCTAATATATATCTTGCTCTTCTGAGGAGAGAAAACAAAACACTGATTTTGACCTGAGCTTCACCAGACGTCCCACATGCTTCACTAATTCCATAGAAACAAGAGTAAAAAACAAGAAAATCAATGCTTATGGCTCAACTGTGATCATTTCATCATCTCCCCAGCACATGCTCCTGTTAACAATCATTTGGATAGGAAGATAACAAGCAAAATAAACCTAGGGTTTGTTTCTGAAAAAGCATAGGTTTTGATAGGGATTCTGCATGCACAGATTGAGGTTGGGCCCCTTGTTATCTGTCCTGCTGGAATTGAAACCTGTGTCATTCTAGGTTATGCATCTAGTTCACTGCCAGTCTGAGTTGTCCCTGGAGAGCCAGATTGAAGGATGAGGCCTATTACAATGCATTTAATTCCCCTGGCCTGCAGTGTACGGCATTGTTTATAGGCTGGAATAGAACATTAGCATCACAGAAGTCTCCGTCCAGCATGCTAACAAGTGAACTGATTAAATCCTCAATGACAAACGAAATCTATTCACAAGTCTTTTGCCTTTCTCTCTCTATTCCGTGAGCCTCAATACAGCAAGTCTGCATTCTTCCCTTTTCCATTGGAGAAATCCAGTATTGGAAAGAGGTAAGAGAGAAGGCTGGAATGGCCAACCGTGTAGGGGTTTAATAAAACATAGTTTTCTGGGGCCCTGCTGCTGTCTCAAGGAAGGAGGCATTCTGTCTCCCTGGAATGTCTCCTGCTCTTCTCACTGGAGCAGTGCTGATCTATACATCTCTTTTCTGTTATGTGCCTACCTGTAAGAGCTGAGTACCTGGCTAAACATACCAGTTCCAATTGCACATACAATTTGTGACTATCACAGCTACTGTACCAAGCGGTATAAGGGATAAATATCAAGGGCAGCAAAATCCAATCTGAGCTGCAGTGGAACAACAACTTGTCACATAGCATCAATAGATGCAAGAGATTTCAGTTCCTTGAAATTCTATTATATACTTGAGTGATGCTAAGAGCAAGAGAAAGCTGTGCCTGACTTCACCAGTATAGGCAATTGCAAGAGAGTCTAAGCAGATTCTCCAGATTGAAAATGGAAAGGAAGCTTGTCACTTACTGGAAACTGCAACTCCACCAAAAAAAAAAAAAAAGAAAAGCAGAAGCAGAAGCATCCCTTTTTGCTGGGGAAGTTGTAAGAACTGACTCGTCTCATTGGAGAGTTCAGCTATTGTTGGGTAGTCTCACCTGGAGGATACTCTTAGCGCTTCTGATCCTTAATAGTAAGAATTACTGCTAGGGAAAGATATTTTAAAATGGAAAATTATAAATTTTTACTCTCTCTGACCAGCTGTAGGAGGTATATGAGATTTTCCAAGAATTTGTCTGCAATCCTTTTATAAAAAAATAGAATGATTGCCCAAATACGGATATGTAGTATAAAACCCATAAAACACAGGGAAATGTCAGAATTCAGGGATGTAGTTGTTTTATGCAAGAAATATCAAGGATGTCACATTTTGTCTACTGTGTTTTTATTGAAGGTTCCTGATGCCTGAATGAATTATTTCATTACTTAAGGGCAGCAGTGTTGTACCTTTAAGCAACAAGACTTTTTCCCAAGGGTCTGTTAGCTGTTGAGTCAAAATAAAAATCCTTCCTCCTTTAGTTATTTTACTCTCCCTTCATTAGCACCCATTATAACCTTGTGTGGTCTCCAACAGTCTGTAGAGTCTCAGAGAAAAAGAGCAGACAAGACCTGTGAAACCTTATTCTGATGTAATGTTAAAATAAGAGTTGGGGGGGGGACTCCAACCACTTTTAAATCTTCACAGGAAAGAAGACATACCTGAAGAACCAACAGATTCAAATCCTATCTGTTTCCTTTTTTGCAAATCCTCTTACTATAATCCTGATGGAGTTGGACAGTTCAGCCAAGACCAAACACAGGCCCAGCTAACTCTCCTGAATGCACACAAGAAACCAAACCGTCAAGAAGAGCTAGAATAAGATTTTTGTGGCTGCTTCTGCTCCCCATTTCACTGGCCTCTGCTCCTGCATGGATTCCTAACCGGTGCTGACTTTTTATTGACTTCCCCCACCTCTAATTTAAGACTGCATTGACTTTTTCCTGTCACTTTAATCTGGTTCTAGCATTACATTGTTGCACAGCTAGCTATAATGCTGCTCTATATCGATTATATTCTTTCCTCTCAATAATGTTTTGTTACATAAATTGAAAAAAATCAAAGAAACTTCCTGGCACTTTGCTGCTATTTAGTAGTTAATAATTCCTCTGACTTCTTTTTCTTAATGTTTTGTTCAGTGTTTTATTGCTCATTTAAACTAAGTCAGTGCTGTGGCAAGGGAATGCTGTAAATTAAATTCTATGCACCGTTCAGTGGCACATGCAGAGCATAGATGAGCCCCGGGGTTCACTCCAGGCAGCAAACTCATGAGTGAAAATTCTTATCAAGCCGAAAGATGATTTTTTGAAGAACAGAAACCTTATTCCACTGCTACTACAAAGGGAGTTTCCTGGCTGACTTCTCCAGGAAAAAAAAAGTGTGATGATGACAAAGGGAGAGTAGTGGCAGGGATATAACAACATGTTTGCACAATGTGAACAAGAGCGGAGGCACAACATGGAGTCCTACAGCCATATAATGTACACAAAACAGGTGCAGAAGTGGCCCAGGAAAAAAGCAGGTATAAAATTACACCAGCATTAGCTGTGCTCATCTATATGTCATATACCAGCAGTGATCCCAGGGAGCCAGTTTCTCAAGGCAGGCACAGTGTTATCTGCTCACCTGACAGTGTAAAAATGCCTACTGCGATAGGCATGTCCACGGTAGCTGCAGATCTATCCACTCTGGAGCCAAGTTTAATATTCATTAGTTTACAAAACTCATGTAATTTACACTGATTTAAGGGCATCATCTGTCCAGGCTCTGTATCCAGAACCTTTCTAATTGCACAGATCTCTCCAGATCCAAGCCCTGCTTCTGTGGAACAGCTGTTCAGAGCGGATCATTAGCATCAGGGAGCTGTAAATGGGTGTTAGAGGAGCAAGGATTAGGAAGACAGATACTTATTTCCTTGATTCTGTCGATCATATCGGAGGCCAAATCTGCACTTTGCTCTGTCTGCTCTCCCCTGAAGTTAGTGTGTGCTTTTACCCTGCAGGGCCTAGCAGTGGACTCTTTACAGTTACAATGATCCAAGATTAAATTAAAGGTATTAAATCCAGGATTAAATATAATTTCTTTTGAAACTAGAGAAGTATAAAGAAAACAGTGTAATAAACTCTGTTATCAATGAACGCTGTGTGAAATAGCATTTTGCTAGTCCCAGTTTAAGATACACGGGAAAATGTAGAAGATAACTGAAAAATACCACATGATAAGACATCATTTTTTTCCAGCCCAAGGGTCCTCCTATGCAGTAGTATAATGGAGAAGGAGATAACCAGGGCAATGGCTCTGGGCATGACTTTTGGAGATGCGGTGCAAAAGCAGTTGCTAATGAGGGTGGTTTCTGGCTGCTGACTGTACTGCACCACCTCCAGCAGTGCTCCATGCAGAGCCACTTCACAGGGCTCACAGCTGCCCTTTATGCCTCTTGAACTTGATTTAGTGAACTAAGAAGGAGGGTTTCCCATTATACCTTGTAGATAAATCTCCATTTCCCTTATTTAGAAACAGATTGCAAAAGTGTAGTATGCACATGCATTATGTTCTATTCCAGGCATGGACTATGTACAGATTCTGGTCTGTACCATTTTGCTTACCAGCAAAGAGCAAGGACTGATTGGTAATTAATATAAAAGAGACTCCTGTGTTGCCCCACTCAGGTAAGGCTCAGTCCTCACTTCACCAGAAATGACTGTGCTGCCTAGTTTTACCATAAAGTCTGTCTTCGCACAAAACAACCTATGATGGAAGAGGTGTTTGACCACATTATGTGACTCATAGCAAACATCTTTTCTTTCTCCCAGTGGAACCCCTTTTTATCCAAGGCAACATTTGATTG
Organism: Caiman crocodilus; assembly: GCA_030014935.1. Classification (NCBI taxonomy): domain Eukaryota; kingdom Metazoa; phylum Chordata; order Crocodylia; family Alligatoridae; genus Caiman; species Caiman crocodilus. The sequence continues at coordinate 21,946,704 of JAGPOW010000261.1, forward strand.
TCTGTTGGTCAAAATATCCTATAGTCTTCTGAAGCCTCTTAAATGAATATCCTGTTCAAACACCAGGGCTGGCTCTCCTTAGCTAGTATCTGATTCTCAGAAGTATTTAGTGGAAGTCAATGGAAGCCATAGGTGAAGAGGAATTCTGGAAATTCCCTTTCTTCTTCAGAAGTCCTACATGAATATCAAATAATACCTTTGAGACAAGCCTTTTTTGTTATTTTTATAGGTATTAGCCCTGCCATAGCAAAACAGCTCTTTGAATATAGTTTACATATATATGAGACATCAAGAACATCGAGAAAGTATGGTTTAACAGGTAGGACTTGAGATCAATTTTCTTTTCCTGGCTCTGCTACTAACCAGCTATATGATTCTGGAAAAGTCACTCTGGCTCTCTCCGTCTTCCTCTTCCATACTTCATACATCTTGTCTCTATTGAGAATAAGCTTTTCACTTCAGGGACTGTCTCATTATGTGCATAATACAAACTTCCAGGTGCTACAATAACAATAACAATATTGCTGTTGACAAAATAATGACAACGATAATAGTACTACTACTACTACTACTACTACATCATATTGCCTCACAAAAATCAGAATTCAGTTAGAGTTTCTTGTCACAGCCGGTGATAACTTTAGGCAGATCCCTTCTTTGTAATTCAACAAATGAATATTAAGTGACCAAATGATTTTGGCTAAAATAAACATCCTCAGAAATCATGTGAGAGACCAATCAGTTCTAAAGATCTTATGGTGAGGAGAGTATTCAAATCAAGACCATAGTTTAGTTTTTCAAATGGAAACAAACTGCAATCTCTGGTGCTATATTTAAATTGTAAATGTAGTTTAAAAGGACAAAGGGAGTTGTTAACCTTCTTGTTACCAATCTATCCTGAGGACTGAACAACCCATTTGTGGTTCTATTATCGTTCTTCAGTTCATTTCTAGAAACATTCCTGGTGTTTATCATCATCACATCTTAGCACCAGCGGGATTTCCCATTTATTCTTTTTAAACCTTCCCCCACTTGTTGCAAGGAACTTATTCTGCAGCAACTGTATCTACAGGAGAATGAAGCTGGACATGACATCCTACTGGTGTTCACTGCTACTCCACGTGAATCCATCAAAACATACCATATTCTTTACAACATTTCTAACTCCTGCTTGGCGAGGAGACAACTTTAGATACCTCATAAGGCACCATGAGGGCATGCTATAAGACGACTTGACTAACTCCAACCATTGCAGAAGAGTTTCCTGAATTGCTTTACTGGAAGCTGTTTTGAGCTTGTGGTAAGTTAACTCCTGTTTCTTCTCATCCAGGCAGAAGTTCAGTGAGAAACAGAAAACCTGACAGTTTACATTTTCAAGTGAAAGCTAGCACTGACTGCAATATAGCACCCAAAAAACTCAGTGTGACTTGTCATACGTGTTCCCAGCTTGTGCCGTTCTGCTTATAGACTGATGTAGGCCCTGGTGCTACGGTATAATAGGATTATGGGCAGGATAAGGCTCTTTCTTCTCCAAATGTTTCCATGTTTATTCAATGAAAAATGTAATTTTGAGTGAAACAAAAGTATTCAGTTTTGGTTTAAGTCTGTTGAATATTTACAGCCAAGAGAATGAAGAATCCTCCTCTGCCTCCCAAAGTTGAAGTGATTCATTCTGATATTTTAAAAAACAAAATATTTTGATTCTTCATTTCAAATGTTCAAGATAGAGCTCATCGTGATTCTTAAGGAAAAGTAAATACCACCCCAAAATAGAACATTCACATTTTTTTGACCTTCAATTGATTTATTTTAGGCACCACATAAAAAACAACAACCCAGTTTTCACAGTTCTGCTTAGGAGCTTGGACAGCAGATTGTGAATGTTGGTTCTGTGCATGAACAAAGTTGGTTAGCAGAATCCTAGGAATGAGCTAAGAAAGTCCTGTTTGAATTTCCTGCAGAAGAGTCAGGAATCTGGGCATCTTTGAGAATACATTTTATTAATACCACAGAGGCTTGAAAAGGTCTTTACTCTCAAAGGATTCCTGTTCGGTGTTATCAATTACAGCTGTTCACAGTGAGCATAAAAATGCTACCAAATCAGAATGGGCCCACACCAGGGGCATGTTGCCCCACTCTGAAAGTGCCGTGCATAGTTGTAAAGTGACTACACAGGATGCAAGACAACGGGGGATCAGGACCTCCAGTGTTTACATACGAATGCAGTAAGGTCAGGAGTAATATGGAAGAAACAGAGGAAAGGCAAATATATCAATCTTCCTCCTTGGTATCCTTCTTCATGAACTGCTCTGTTTGGGATTTGTGTTAGGATAAATGAAATCAGAGCCAGTTTCTTGAGCACACTGTTACTTTTATTTTGCTCTATACCTACAATTCTTCAAAGTGCACCAATTTTTTCTGATCATTGCAATCAGCTGCCTTATATGATCATATTTGGTTGGGGCTGAATTTATGGCTGTGTTAGAAAAACATAATTCACATAGATTTATAAGTGCCTGGCAGCATCCATGCAAAACCTGGGTAGATAGGTTCCTGTTCCAGGAAAATGCTGCTTTTGCATCACCCTTTCACAAACACACACAGCCAGTCTCTGCCTGTAATATATTTTGGCTTAGAGACTGATCTTCTGACACAAAGTAGAAAAAGGACATTAAAAGAAAAACCAGACATTGCTAGAATCTACATATTTACAGAGTGAGCTGCCCTTTAATATTTCTCTCCTTTTAACATTAAGTGCTGACACACAGGATACTCCAGGTAATGAGAAGTAATGTAGTGTTGAATAACCTTTTACTCCTCGAGAGTGGTGATGATGCAGGAGGCAGTTAAGCAACCAAGTGTCTCTAATTCCTTTTTGCTTAAACTGTGTTTACTGAGGTGGGAAAAGGGTGTTATTTTTCTTAGCTGAAAGAAGTTAGCAGCAAGCATTAGAACACCAAACAGCTGCTTAAGTTGGAGCTGAACAGTTCTCACTGGCTAGGTTTCCGCAGGCAGCAGCTCTGAGCATTAGCGTAGCCTTGTGAAGTAAAAAATAACTGAATACATACAGATTTTGCCTCCACTGGGCCAGCAAGCAACAGCTGTGGCGGCACATTGACATTCGTATTAAACCCACATCTTCATTATTGTAGCAGTATAAAGGCTAGCTAGGTCTGAGTACTACACAATCATGGGGTGAGCATCTGGTCCTGCACAAAAGAGCATGCAGCTTAACTCCACAAAATGAAGGGGATGTGAGAAGAAGTGGTGTTGTGTCAGTGGCGTGGTGTTAAAGTTGGTTGGGTGTTTTGTTAGGAAGCAAAAAAAAAAAAAGAAGGAAACTGGGATGTGGAAAGGGGGAGTTGCGGAGAAAAGAGAAAGCAAGGAGGGTAGCAGGGCAGGGAGAATATTAAAACAAGCCACCCTTTAGCACAAGGGAGAGGATGTCCAGAGCCAAAACTGCAGAAGGTAGCCTAATGCCTCCAGTGGAAATGATCCATCAGTCAAAAACATTACTTAATATGTAGACGGCTACTTACTTCCATTGGAAGAAAGGTCCTATGAGTTGGAGATTAGGAATACATGTCGGAATTGTGGTCCATCCAGTTCTGATCAACACAAAATATTTCAGAGGAAGGAGCAACCTGCCCATGGGGGGTGGGATATTCCTAGCATCAGACATTCATGTAAGTGTATGCCCTGAAGCGTGACAGCTTATACCTCTTAAATACATATATATTTTTATTGTTTAAATGTCATCCCATCAAAATACCAGCATCTGGGACTCTGGGGCCCTTTTGCTGCTGAAGCATGCGGATGAATCTAGCTTTGGATTTGCCAAACTTTATAGTTATTACACAAACTCTGTTGAGCTCCCTTACCTTCTCACTCTCAGTCCCTATAGAGTGTTAGACTTCAAACATGAATGTTCAAATAATAAGAGAGCAGGTTTTGAGGCTATATAATTTACAAGCTGTAAAATGACCGTATTAAAATTTAGAGGAAGACGAGTGTAGTGAACTATATAAAACTTCAGTGCTAGATAGTAAAATCAGGTATTGTCCGTGTGAACTGAACTTCACAGAAGTTAGCTAGTTACATTTAGGAAGTGGGTTACTGTGATGTTAAAGGCTTCTGTTTCATAAAACGTCCAGAAATTGATTCAGAAACACTGAATCCTGGCAGCCTGAAGCCATTTTTGAAAACTTAAGCTGAGAGGTGTAGGTGACCAAAGGAGTGCAAAGTTTATAAAAGCAGAGTCTAGAAATTGGTCATGGGCTTCCTTTATAGTGTCTCTCCAGCGTCACTTACCCTGAGAATAGTGTCAGGAAATATTCTGGAGGCATCCTTGTTTCATGCTCATACTCCAGAAATATCAAAAGAAAGAGCATGTGGATAAACTGTGCATTCATATAGTTCATATACACACCCTGGAACAATAAACAATCAGCTGTCTGTTGCAATACTAATAGCAACAGATCAGTTTATAGATCAGCTAAATAAGACCCAGTCCCCTAATATTCAGGCAAAGCTCCCATTTGTTTTTATCTGCTACTGTAGGCAGGCCTTGAAACAAACTCCACAATACAGAGTTGCTGTATGGTCCATAGACTACCTTCCCAGTTCTCAGTGAAGCCCATGTCCTCCAATCATTCAAATTATTTTTAAACTCATTTCTTTACGAGGTTCACAATCATGAAGCCACACCAGTTAAGGTTCCTCTCTAACAATAAGGATACCAAGGAACCACCTAATGGCCAGTGGGAATTGTGCGAATACACAGGAGGGCAAAACTAATTTTAGTGGGATGTTTGACAGACTAAGATCTTCAGGGATGGCTCTGCAAAGCAGATTTCTTTCTCTCCCCTAGGAAACAAATGGCAGACGAGTTTATCACTATAAGTACTCAGTCCCTTATCCCTTAAATATTATCCATAACTGAAAGCATCTTATAACATGGGGTGTTTTTACACATGCTCCGGTGTTGGGGGAGAGGCACTCTGATTAAAGTGCCCACAGTGTCTCATATATCAGCATCCCTGTGCTTCAAAATGGCAGCGGGGATGCTTTAACTAATGCTCAACAAAAAAAGAGCTTTAGTTAACCAATAACTAGTTAAGTTCAATTCTTATTAAGGGTTAATAGTATTTAATACCCACCACCATTTTGAAGCGGGGGATGCTGAGACATGAGATGCGGAGTCTGGTTGGAACATGCTAATTAGCACATGCCAGCAGACTTGATTAATCGATTAATTGAGCTTGCTCCAATGCGCTGTAATTACAGTGTAATTACAGGACATCAGAGCAGCCTCCCTGCAAGTGCGTAGGCACCCATAAGTGCTAATTGTTAAATAGAACATAATTTGAATCTATGCCATATTCTGGGGAAAACAAAAATCTGAGGCAAACTCTGCCTTCATTATAGGTTAATAGCATAATACTCTTTTCTGTTGTCAGACTAGAAACTCAGTGCTATAAAATCCCAGAATGTTTATCCTCTGTTAACCAACCTGAGCATACAAAAAAGCTTGCCACTGAGATGGCAAGGACTATACTATAGAGTATCCGCAACATTAAGCCTAGTTCTGCATGGACAACGGAGCTGTCTTGTTTTGTCCTGTTCTACAGAATAGGAACTGTTACATGTAGCAGCACTTGGGTATTTATTTTCAACCACAACACACATTTTTGGTCAGAGGTAGAGAATTTGACACTGTCAGTGGAAGGGAAACATAGGCTGTTTTTAGGCATTACATTTTCTAGGTTTAATTCGGACTATAGCTGTCACTAGATACGTGTGGGTGTTTGTAGTCTGAATTAAAATTGGCTCCAGTCTGAATTAACTAATACTCACTGAATGAGGATTAAAGTTACTGAAGACTAGGGCAGTCCAAATTAGGCAATTTAAACTGTTTTAATTAACATGTATATACGAGTCCTTAGGAACTCAGCAGGATAAGCATTGCAAATATCAACCACCGCAAGGGAAACTCAACTGGGTTTCTGAAACACAACAGAAGCTGTCAGGCACAAAGTAACACCTTTACAAAGTCAAATGTGCCAACAACACCTCACCAAGTATCAATTGCAGGTCAATTGTACCCATTACAGCCTCTGGAATAGAAGTTTAAATAACCATCAGTAGGATTGCAACAATATCTCAGTGGTTACATAGATTTATTATCACCTCCTAATGACTTCCAAACATAAGCCCATACACAGAGGATATGAATTGGGTCTAAGAGGCTGTCAAATGTGTTGACTGTGTACAGGCAGGATGCCCTGCCATGATGGTCAGTGATCATCTATTAACCCTTAATAAGAATTGAAATTTGGTTCAAACTGTGTGATGCAAATCCGTTAACATGGTTTAGAAAATGGTGAGCATGTCTACAAACAGTCATAGGAACTGCTACATGAGAGCAGACTAGCAGCCCACCTAGTCTAATATCCAACTTCTGATAGTGGTCATTGCCAGATTTAGGAGAGAAAAGGATAAAAAAAATTGGTGGAGAATTAAACAATAACTTAATCTAACTTTAAATTATAGTCCAATGTCTAAAAGATAAATTGTAGGTCAGTCAGATGTCAAGGATTTGATTTTGAGATCACTTCTTGACATTACATGGATTGCTTTATGCAGATGGCCAAGCTAGACTGGGGTGGGTAATTATTTCAGCTGAAGGGCCACTTAACCAATTTTGGAGAGTTGTCACAGGCTACAAGGTAGCTCCACCCCTTGACAGGTGCCCCAGCTGCCATCTTGGGACCCAAAGTCTCAAGTCTCTAACCCATGGCCTTTGACCCCAGAAGTCCCTCCCCTTGCCCCAAAAGGACTCCTTTTGGGAGTGAGGAGGGCAGGGGTGAAGTGAAGGAGAGTTGCTATCTCGGAACTGGAATAAAAACAAATTACATACTAAAAATCAGACATCTACTATATTTAATTTTTATTTCAAAAGTACCTTTGTCCTGATTGATGTGTTTGTGTAGTGTATATAGAGGCGATTGCATAATAGCTCAAAATAAAGTCTGATTCTTGTATATTGTGTGTGTGAGGGTAGGGAGGTGCACATTGGGGTGTGTGCCTGGGAGAGTTTGGGGTTGGGGAGTGGGGGTGTGTGTGTATGTGGTGGGGTATGGGGAGGGTGTGGATGTGTAAGTGTGGGTATGGTGAGCTGTGGGTGTATGTGTGGGGTGTGGGTGAGGGTATGGGTGTGCGTGGAGGCTGGAGTATGTGGAGGTGTATGTGTGGGATGGACCTTGGAGGGGGCCCAGAGCCACATATAGCAGCAGTGTGCAGAGTCAGCTGGGCCTAGCCCCACAGGCCTCATGCTGTGTAGCTCCCACACTCCCGCCTGAGTCCCTGGCCGCACATGGTGGCAGCATGAGGGGCCAGCCCTGCCCAGCCCCATAGCACACAACTCCTGCACTCCTGCTCAAGTCCACAGCCCCACATGGCAGCAGCATGTGTGCCAGCCCTGTCTTGCCCCATAGCACACATCTCCCAGGTTCCTGCCTCGGTCCCCAGCGCCACATTGTGGCAGCAGCATGCAAGGCCAGATCAACCAGGCAGAAGCTTCTTGTCTCTATCTTGGGTTTGGAGCCACGTTAAGCCAGGCTGGGGTGAGGGTTGGTTGCTTAGAAAGCAAAGCGGGAGCTGCTGCCATAGGGGCACTGCCAGCTGCTGTCCAGAAGTGCCGGCTTTCAGAGGGGAAGCCGAGGGCCAGGGCCGACACTAATTGTCTTTCGGCTTTGGGAGAGGTCTCAAAGGCCAGATGGAATTGCCTGGATCTGGTCTATTGGCCATATTTTGCCCACTTTTGAGAGAGATAAGCACACTGAGCCCTTTAGTTCTCATCTATGGAGCTGTGTGTTCTTTGTACTTACAGAAACACGGAGTCTTGTTTCATGCCTGCAGCAATGAGTTTTAGAGCTCAGCTATGACTACTTTCTCAAACATTGGCTTCAGAGGGCTCATTTCTAGGTTACTGCCTGTCCTATGAGGGATGTTGTCCTTTTCTTTTTTTAGCACGCAACAGGATGGGCATAGATTGGACACAGCCCAAAGCATATATGACCATCACTTTCTGTCCTTGCTCTCTTTTCTTTTTATCTGTCTTCTTTGTGATGGTGTACTTTATCTTTAGCAGTGAAACTGAGTTTTGCTAAGATATTACTTAGCTCTCAACTAGTCATTTTTAAATATTTTGCTTGTGGGTAATTTGAAGGTCTATTACCCTTTTGGTTGCCCTTGATTAAACGTTACTTTAAACATTACAGATAATCCAGTTGACAAATAGACTTAATGGGCATCTATACATGTGCTCCAGGGTTGGAGTGGGGGTGGGGGCGGTTTTTGTATTTAGTGCCCCATGCTTCAAAATGGTGGCAGGGATATTGGACTAAAACTCATCTGATGAGCTTTAAAGTGCCTCGGCTGCCATTTTGTAATGCAGGAACATTGAATACACATGCTGGTGAGGCTGTTGGAGCATTGTAATAAGAACGCTCCAGCAGACTGGATTAATCAAGTGCACTCAGACGTGTGCTAATTCAAATGTGTTGGAGGCGGCATCCCACGTGTGTACAGGCACTTAATATTCTTTCCCTGCATGGTAGATGGCACTGAAGAACAATGGTGAACTGCACTTCGTAAGAAACCCCTTTTGTTCAATTAATTTTTGTTTGTGCCTAGTAGATTCTATGCAGCCATCCTGTATAGCGCTCATTGACCTGTTAAAGGCATGATGATAGTTTGACAAGGTGTCCTGATTATGTTAATCCCTTAGCTCTTGACGGAAGACACAGTCTGGTTTTTGATCTGCTTGTTGTTCTATCTGAATGGTGACAGAGTGAAAAGTGTAATTGTCAAGGAGCACTTGAGTAATTTCTTTTAGAATCTGTTGACTGTCCACCGTGTTTGCTGTAGACGGAGAACAAAAAAACCAAGAATTACTGATTGAATGAATGCAACCATTTTCAGAAAACAGAGGGAATACCAAGACACATATTTACAAACATGTTGGCAATTTCTGAGTAGAATTTTGTTTTTAATGTGTTCATAGCCTTTTTATCCATCTTTTCTGAGCATTCTTGCAGCAACATTTTGTTCATTTTTCTGGTCAGAAAATGAATTGCAGCCGGTAGGTGAGGTGAATTTAGTCAGGAAATAAAATTCTATTTTTCAGAAAAAAATCTCTTTTAGAGAAAAACAATGTTTAAAATGGTTAGTTCAATCAGCCACGGAATGGAAACAATGCCACCTCCTTGGGTGACCAATACAATGCCCCAGGCAGGGAATGGTGACTATTAAACACTTGGAGGAATTTTCCTACTAAACCGTTTGTAAGACATACACTGAATCTTTTTCTCATAAAAAAGCACATGTTTAAAAATTACACTGTCAAACAGATTAATACGAAAATCACTGTTGGGAAGTGGATAAATTGTGGATAAAAATAAGAACTAGATTTGACAGTGAAAGATTGCATATTGTTCTACCAGATTTACTTCTATATTTCAAATTACATTATTGGATTACAATTAGCTATTGATCTGCTGACCTGTGCCACCAGTTATTATTGAAGCTGATCAAAACTTTTCATATTCTTGACAAAAAATCCGATACCAAAATCTCCCTTTTTGTTTATGAAAAATCTCTGCTGGTTCTATTTTGATAATAATTTTAAGGTACTGGCTTTCGTCTTCATTTACAGCATTTCAAGTATTTTTATTATGCCTAGGTTACTACTGCACCATTTATGGAGGAAGGATTAAAATGCTCTCTTTTTTACTTTACTTCTTTTTTTTTTAACAAAAAATCACCACTGTTATTATAATGAGCAAACAGACGTAAAAAATTTGTTGCATCTCAATAAGGAGAAACTGACCTTTACTAAGAATCAACTGACTGCTTAATCTCTGTTTACAGAAATTTACTGACCTGTAGCAACATGAGCAGATAAAATAGCTTGATTCATTGTCAGAGACCAAAGATGAAGGTTGTGGATAGATTGCACTTTGTCAACAGCTAGAATTTTCTCTTTCACTGCATCATAATTAAATACCTTTGTTGTTCCTGTAGAATGGGAAAAACACCTTTTGATTAAATTAAAGACAAACTGACAATGAATGGAACCAGGTTGTTTTTTTCCTTGCTTTTTTCTGTTTTCTTTTTACTTGTAATAGTAACTTTAAATTCTACCCTCTATTTCAAACTACTGCTGTGAGTGGAAAGCTGCCATGAAGCAGGGCCTACATCACTTGGAGATGGAGAGGGTCAATGACGAGATAGCAAAAAGGTGTCAGAGGCAAGCGAGGCAAGATGATACTTGGCATGCCAGCACAACCTCAACAGGGTTTGTATGTGCAACTTGCTGGAGGGTCTGCTTCTCATGCATCAGACTCCTCAGCCACTCAAGAAACTGTGGTGGTACCCAGTAACCCATGAAAGGTGCAATCTCCATGGTCTACCAAAACTGATGACTGCCAGTTATAATGATTCCAACTTGTGGGAGTAGGGAGTGACTGAGCAGCTAAGGCATCTTTCAACATGAGTTTATGCCCTACTTGTTGCCAAAGACTGCCCCCACTGAACCCAGTTGTAAATGAGGACCAGATAATTTGGGCTGGGTAATCAAAGGTGACTGGATGTGACATATGTCACAGAACTCCTTCATGTGGCATTGGCTACAGAGAGTTGCCTTAGCTACACTAATCTAATAGGCTGCTAAGCTAAGGAGGACTTTATCTTTTTGATTACTCACTACTTCAGGAAGCAAAGAAATTTAAATAAATCTTAAAGCTAAACAGATACTAGGAGAGTTCTCTTTATTACAGAAGTAAACCCTTTAGTTCGATCATCTTCTCATTCTGTTCTGTTCCTGGGAACATGGATGTCACAGTACACAAGTACCCCATGCTCATTAGAGGGTTAGAGAAGTACCATACTTATTTTACAGATAGAAAATGAAAGAACAGTGCATATTAAATGATTTGCCCAAGGTTGCATAACAATTATGTGCCTGAGATGGATCCTGAGTTCTACTCCATTTTCCTCTTTACCAGAAAATCCCTCTTGCCTGCCAGGATTATTTTCTCTTGTCTGAGGCTAAAAGTACAGGAGTATTGATATTAATATTAGAGTTAGATACGAATCTGAGCTTCAGAATTAAATCTTTATTCAAATTTTCCATAGTTGCCTACTACAGAATAAGTTAATGCATATGGACAATTACTGCAAGGCAGCTGTTGATCAGTAAACCCTTCTTCTCCCTTTATCCTACATTATATTGTGCAGATAGCCATGCCCTTAGAAATCGAAAGTCAGACATAGAATTATAGAAAATTAGGGACCTTGTTGGAGGTCATCTAGTCCAACCCCCTGCTCAAAGCAGGACCAGTCTCAACTAGATCATCCCAGCCAAAGCTATGTCTAGCCAAGGCTTTGTGTCAATCACCTCCAAGGATGGAGATTCCACCACCTCTTTGGGTAACCTGTTCCAGTTTCAATACCTTCCTTGTGAGAAAGTTTTTCCTAATATCTATCTTACTTCCCTTGCTGCAACTTGAAACCATTGCTCCTTGTTCTGTCATCTATCACCACTGAGAACAGTTGAGCTCCATCCTCTCTGGAACCCCCTCTATGCACTCTGTGTCATCTTCCAGGTCACTGATGAAGATATTAAACAAAACCAGCTCTAGGACTTACCCCTGGGCCACTCCACTTGAAACTGGCTGCCAGCTAGACATGAAGCCATTGACTACTACCCTCTGAATCTGGTGATCCAGCCAGTTTTCTATCCACTTTACAGTCCATTCATCCAACTCATATTTCCTTAGCTTGCCTGCAAGAATTTTGTCAAGGTATACCATATCCACTGGTTTCCCCACATCCACAGAGCCAGTCATGTCATCATAGAAGCCAATCATGTTGGTCAGGCATGAGTTGCCATTGGTGAATCCATGCTGATTGTTCCTAATCACCACCTTCTTCTCCAAGTGATTATAAATGGATTTGTGGAGGAGCTGCTCCATGATTTTTCCAGGGACTGAGGTGAGACTGACTGGTTTATAATTCCCTGGATCCTCCTTCCCTATTTTAAAAATGGGCGCTATATTTGCCATTTTCCAATCATCTTGGACCTCTTCTAATTGCCATGAGTTTTCAAAGGTGATAACCAGGGGCTCTGCAGTCACATTTGCCAACTCGTTCAGCACCCTAGGTGCATCCCGCCTGGTCCTATGGATTTGCATAACTATGTCCAGCTTTTATAAATAGTTCCCAAGCTGTTCTTTCACCATAGATGGCTGCTCACCTCCTCCCCAAACTGTGACATAGGGCCGAGTGAGGGCTGTGCAATGCTTTTCAGTGGCACCTCTTCACCTCCACCCCAGACTTCAGAAAAACTGAGAGAATTAAATCCAGAACTGCAATCCAAAAAGCCACTAAAAGGCTACCTAATCCTGGAGATGCCTAAACTGCCTAATTGCCTTCACTTATTTTATTTAGAACAACTCCAGCCTGAACTAGAGGTTTATATGGGTTTTGTATATGTGCATTCACTCTTATGCGATGACCCTTTTAATACTCCAAATTAGTTACATGCAAGGTAAATTTACTCTTATGCGATCATCTTGGCATGCTCCCCCCTCCCCCAAGCAGGTAAGTCTGTGGGAGGAGTGGAAAGGGCTGTGGGGCTGGGGCCCCACTCACCCCAGTCACTGCTAAAACTGCTCTGGGAGTGGCCAGTGCCAGCTGCCTGCAACCATACTCTGAAGCCCGCGGGGCTCTGCTTGTCCCCACTCAGCCCAGCCCCTGGGCTATGCCATGCCTTGGTGCAGGCAGCTGGCGTTGGCTGTTCCTGGGGTCTCTGCAATAGGGGCTAGGGTGAGTGGGGACAAGTGGAGGACCGGTAGGGATGGGGCACAGTGCAGCTTGTTGCTGCTCACCCCAGCCCTTGCTGCAGTGGCCCCAGGAACAGCCAACACCAGCTGCCTGCAGTGGCTGGGCTGCGCTGTGCCCCAACCCCCCTGAGGCTTTACTTGTCCCCACTCACCCTAGCCCCTGGTGCAGTCACCTTGGGAATAGCCAACACCACCTGCCTAACCCATGGCATGGCACAGCCCAGGGGCAGGGCAGGGGGTACAGCTTTTGCTGCTACATGCACCTGGGAAGGGCTGCACGTTGGTGTGCTGCATTAGGCTCCTCCCAGGGGGCCCATGGCCCCAGATCTGTGCATGGGACAAGAGCAGGCTGCCACTTTCCCCAAGCACTAGGAAGAGCCAAGTTCCATCACTGGCCTCAACCCACAGCGGCAGCCTGCTCTTGTCCCAAGCACAGATCTGGGGGTACACACCCCTCCGGGAAGAGCCCAGAGCAGCTCCCCAGCCTGCAGCTCTCTCAGGGTGTGCATAGTGGTAAAAGCCTCACCCCGCACCCACTGACAATTCCCTCCACTTTGCCCCCAGTGCAGCCCTGGGAGCAGCCAACGCCACCTACCTGAAGCTGCTGGGATGTGCCATGCCCCTCCCACCACCCCTTCTCTAGCCCCAGCCTTACTCCCTTCCTTCCTCACCACCATGGGAATATATCCCTATTTGTTATCTTATAAACTGGGTTTCCTTTCTGCAAATTTGATTTATGCAAATTTTTCTGGGAACACATGTACTGCTTAAAGCAAGGAAAACCTGTACTTGGTGCCTAGCTCCTACCTAGGCCTAATCAGGATCAGGTGACCATGACAATAAAAACTACCAACAATCCAGCTAATTCAGCATTTTCTCTGGCAGTAGCAAGTAGTAGATGCTTTAGACTAGTGGTGTCAATAGGGGTGTCAAACTAATCTAGTGCCCTAGGACAGATTTAGACCCGCAGGCTCATTGCCAGCTGGATCCAACCCAGGGCATGGAGCAGTGGCAGCAGGCACCAAAATAGCAGTGGGGCAAGTGGCCATGGGCCCAGTGTGTACTTGTCATGGCAGAGTCATGCAAGTGGCAGTGAGCCAAGTGGCCACAGGGTGACTGAGGAGTACGTTGCAGAGCCCTCGCTTGCCCCTGGGTCAGCAGTGGCCATGTTTACTGAGACTCTAAGGCCCTGAATTCTGAGGCAGGCCCTGTCCACTGTTAGCCATGTCCCCCAATTCCCTAGCCCACCAGCAGCCTCATGGGCCAAATTGAGCAACACTGTTGGCCAGATATTTTAGAAGAAACCCCCGTTTTAGAAGAAAAGTATAAGAAACAAGGTGATCCATCCCTGATTTACCTTCCCAATCTCCATGAATGGGTTGAATCCTTAACCACTGATATCTCTAAAAATGTATTGAATCCCTTTTTGAATCTGGTTATACTTTTGCCATCCATGACATCTGGTGGAAATGAGTTCTGTATGTAATTATGGGTTGTGTAAAAACAAGACTTTCTATTGTTTGTCTGAAACCTGCTGCCTGATGATGCAAGAACTAGAGGACTCCCAACAAAAATATGAAGCATAGTAAATAACAGTTCCCTTTTCACTTTTTCACTCCATTCATGGTTTTATAAGACTGCTACCATATGCCATCTCAGCAGTCTTATTTCCAAGTTGAAGAAATTTCCAGCTTTTCCAGTCTCTCTCTACATGGAAGCCACTCCATGCCTCTGATATTTGTATTGCTTTTCTCTTCCCCTTTTCTAGTTCTAGTATATCCTTTTTGAGACTGAGATGGGGCAGCCAGAACTTTACCAGTATTCAAATATGGGTGCTCCATGAAATGATATTATTCATAATATTCAAATTGATTGTATGTGTGTGTCTGTGTGTGTGTGATTTTGTGTTTCAATTCCTTTCCTAATGATTCATAACATTTTGACCTAACATTTTGGACTTTTTGACTGCCACTACACATTGAACCAGTGCCTAAGTCTCTTGATGGGAATTTACATTCTCAAAACATCCTTACACATATCAACAGGAGTGGGCAAAATTGCATGTATGGCCATGTTCTTTTATAATATCTGTGGTGTTGTCATCACACAATTATTCTACAACAGCCTCAAGGTTAGTGAATTAGCCAAGGAAGTGAGGAACAGGATTTTAGGCCATCTTCAAGGGGATGGACTAGATGGCCTATGGAGGTTCCTTCTAGTCCTACTTCTCTATGATTCCCTATAATGCTCACCCTGAGTTCAAATCCATACCTTCCAAGAAAATGTTTTAACCATCAGGTAATTGACTTCCTGTTGAAAGTTTACTGCTATAAATCAAAGAAGGCAAAGTTAATGGGCCTGAAAGAAAACACAAAAGGAAGCCTGACTCTGTTCTCTAGTGGTCTAAACTCTCTCAGGATTAGGAGGGCGTTAAACCCAACTATCTTCCTGGACAAGTGCTCTAACCTGAAAGCTACTAGCAAATATGTGTGCACTGCCACCTTTTAAAAGAAAAGGGTGTCCTCTGATCAGTTCTTTTAGGCTAAGTACAGATAGTCAAAAAGTCTGAGGCTGAATCGATTCACTCTTTGCAGGTTAGTCTAGGCTGTGTAGATTAATTGATAAGCAAGTGAACAGATATTCATTTTTGATTCTGGAAATGCAGCTATGTGCGTGCAGTGTCTCAGGCCAGAAGCTGGCAGGCACTAGAGCATACCTCCCTGCTCAGCTGGAGGAGACAGCTTGGGCCAAAGCTAATTTTCCCACCCTTTGAGTGGGGGAGGGGAGAGGATTGGGAAGAGAGGTGCAAAGCATCTTGGGATGCTGTGGAACTGTGAATAAACTTGAATCTGGAGGGCATCTGGGACAGAAGTTCAATAAACCAATTTAGCTTAAATCAGGTCTTATACTACAGACATCCAAGTTTATCTTAAACCTGTTTCAGCCATTTTAAAAGCATTTCAGGTGGACTGAACTTTTGGGCTAAGTACAGGCAGTCAAAAAGCCTGAGGCTGAATGGATTCAATCTTTGCAGATTAGTCTAAACTGTGTAGATTGAACCAATAAGCAAGTGAACAGACATTCACTTTTGATTCCAGAAATACAGCCACATGCCTGCAGTGGCTCAGGCCAGAAGTCAGGGGACAGTAGAGCATGCCTCCCTACTTGCCTGGAGCAGACAGCTTGGGCCAAACTAGCTTGATCACTCTGCAAAGGAGGGTTTGCAGGGGAGGTGCAAAGCATCCTCAGATGCTGGGGGACTATGTGGTAACTTGAATCTGGAAGGGATCTGGGACAGAAGTCCAATAAACCAATTTAACCTAAATCAGTTAAGTCTGATACTACATCCATCTGGGTTTATCTTAAACCAGTTTTGACCATTTTGAAAGCAGTTTATGTGCACTAAGCTTCCGCTGTGTTACAGTTTTGAACCAGTTTTTGGTCTCTTATACCAGTTATGTTTAATATCTGTCCCTAGCCCTGTTGTGTTACAGATCTGAACCAGTTTCCAATCACTTATATTGGTTTATGTGTAATTTATGTCCCTAACCTTGAAGAATGGATATCCGCGTCTACACTCACAGAGAATTCTAAGCCCCAGATGTCATATGAGTGGAGATGCCGGCCTGCAGCTCTGAGTCAAATGTCTTGGCTCCATACACTCTTCTCTGCATTTCTTATCGGTTAGCTCTGCTTATCTTCATGCTCTGCAACTGAGGTTTTGGGGTCCTACTCTGAAGCACTTTTCTCCACATAAAATAATACCAATAACACAGCAATCTAACAGTTAGGTGTTTTAGGACCTAATTTGGACATGCCCAAGTCTTTTACAAGATCAAGCTCTTGATGTAACCAGCCAATAAGGCATGGTCTGTTTTGTTTATAGCCAATGTAAACGGTATAATCTGCTCATTGTATTCTAGCTAGGAAGTTGATTAAGATAATTTCTAACTTTCTAGTCCCTAATAACAAAGGCCAGAGCATGTAAAACTTATATTATGGCAACACTGTGGAATTTTTCTTAATGAAGCAGAAATAGACACAAAGGAAAAAAGAGAATAAAGACATAATAAGCTATTAGCTATGCAGACAGTCAGGCTAGCTAAACCATTACAATCCAAAATCTACATAATTCTAGCTCCTCTTCCCTTTAGGGCCTATGTCTTTTGTAGCTGAGACAACAGCTGTATCATACTGTTCAGCCCCAGGAAGGCTGAAACATGCATCCACAACTGCTAGAACCACTCAGCCTTGGCAAATCAAATTTTCAGGCTCATAGCTGACAACATTAAATATTGCTAAATCTAGTCAGTCTTACAGCCTTGATGAAAATGTGCTGGGAATTGTCCATTTCACCTTGAACTCTAACCTCATCTGAAAAATACTGGTGCTTGCCTCTTCAGATCAATGTAACTAGAAGTCTTAGCAGCATTTCATATTTCTGCTGCTTACAAATTGCCCATTCCATAGACGGCCAAACTTATAGTACAATCTTTTTTTTTTTCAGTTTGTTGGGGTATTTTTTTACACTAGTTGTTGTATTCAGGATGCATACAATGAACTTAGCAAACAGAATTCACAAATGCCGAAAGGATTTGAGAAGTAATGGTATGCATTTGGGGAGGAAAAAATCAGTTGTAGGAATGCACTGCAGTTTCATTATTGAAACACCAAGATTCTCATAATGAATGGATATAATTCCATCAAAATTCCATAAAAAGGAATCCCACTAGTACTACAGTTATGGTGAGAACATGCTTAAAATTATAAAAAATCCTGATAAATGACCTCAAAATGCACTGTTCCTTCTAGACAAAGAGTCTTGTTTAGCTAGCTGGGGGTGTTATGCTGCTGTTAAAGGGCAAGGTCTACCTATGATTTAAGCCAGCAATAAGCAAAGGAGTTTGGATCTCAAAAGAATGAAAGACATACTGCAGGGCTGTGGTGCAATATCAGGTGAAATGTAAAACTATTTCTGTGTTTCTGGCCATAGCTTCTAATGTTGGCACAGTGTATAACATACAACTGGTCAGTCAGTTTCCCATAATAGCCAAAGTCATAGGGTACCATCATAACAGTTTGTTTATAACCTCTTGCCATCACGGATATTATTTGACCAAAAAAGTATCTCTATTACGGGTTTTCCTTACGATACACAAAGATAATTATACTATGAAAATACTAGTGCTCAAATCTTCAGGTGTGTTCAGATAAATACGTGTGTATGGTTTGCAATGCCTGAAAGCTGTTTGAGGTGCTACAAACTGCATGCAGCTCACATGCACATGTGCATTAATTAGCAGTGTACTGCAAAAACTACCAGCAGATCCCAGCGTCAAATAAAAATGCTGCTAAAAAAGGCACTGAGGCTCATGTGGCAGCAGCGTGCACCTCCAGAAACAGAGCCTAGCTAGCCAGATCAACAGGCTGGCTGCCGGCCAGGCTCCATGTGGCCTGAGCAGCAATGCTGCTGCCCTGGGAGGCCCCCAGACCCCAGGTAAGGCTGCTGGGGGCCGGCCCAGGTACTGGCCCCAACACCACCCAGGTCAATTTGCCTTGCATCAGACACACGTGTAAGGGTGTGCCCTGAGCCAAAAAGCAGCAGCACAAATATGTGCCACTGTTATCTGTGCCATAGGAAACATGCACCCTTGCACTTAACACACCCTACAAGTTAAATTCCGACTTCCTGTTTATGTACATAGCTTCAGTTGCAGATTTATCTTTACATATAGAGTAGCAAAACTGGAAACTGAATGAGGTCACAGAGAAAAGACCTTGCCAGATTATCTTCAAAATATGTTCAGAGATCTGATGGGTATTTCTGTCTACTCTCGTCTATTCTACATTTTGTATATGTTATTTTAAAATAGTTGGAAATCCAAATAGTTGGATAGTCCAAGACAACCTGTAATGCAGAAATGATCTGGTTTTCAAACAGACATTCAACTGCTCAACTAATTTGCATGCAGAGTTGTCATAAATGCACATGGAGGCTGATTATTTGTGCCTTCAGATAGCCAAGTAGACATCCACGTTAGTATCCAGTTTAAACACATAAATGTAGTAACTTGCCTGTATTCATGATGGATAAATGAAATTGTTTGCCAGGTGTTTTTAAGATCAAGCTCTAAATAATAATGATTTATGCAGGGATTTCTATGGAACAGGGATGATATACCTATTTGCTCTCTAAAGAATGCTGAAGGTTTGTTTTTTTTCCAGTAAGCCTAAAATGAATCTGCTAAATCCATATTCAGCACCTAAAGATGCAAAGCACTTCTAAAAATCAGGACATGGATTTATGAACCAACCTTAAGTTCAATCCAATTTTTATGATCTTGGCTGGTGATTTCAAGTACAATGGAGGGAGACATAAAAGACCATAATAGTACTGATTCTGGAAAAAAACAACAAGCAGCTCCTACCTTCCATTAAGATGAGCAAAATATCCCTTAAAATGGTGATGGTTGTTGCCAAAACAAAGAAGGAGAAGACAAATGTGCAGACGGGGTCAGCTATTTTGTATTCTGGCTAAAAAAAAAAAGATAAACAAGGTACTAAATTAAATCCATCATTTTCAGTTGCTGGCTGGCTTGTTTAATTAGCTAATCCCAGAGCGCTATAATCCATACATGACACAGAAACTGTTACAGATATTCTTTGGCAGCTTTTGAAGGCCTCAAATCACTAAGGATGAAAAAGAGGGAGAAAAACAACTGTATCTTCTTTATGGCTTAAATGCTGAGGAAAAACTGGTCTGATCTCAACAGCCATTTTATTCCTTGAAATGAACATAATTGCCATTGACTAATATATGATATATATCACTGAGAGACAGAAAAACATTTACTTAGTATTTAATGACACAGTTATGGAAATAACTTTATTCTTAATTGCTATGAAGGTGAGTAAACTAATAAAACTGACCTTAAAGAATATTATAAGTGCACTAATTAGCACACTAATGCTCTGAAATAAGTCCCCAATGGCATGAACAAAAGCTGCCCTCACACTGGCATTGGCCAAAACTGGCTTCTGTTGTGGAGCTGACATATGTTCATTGGCTTGTGCTCCGTGACTATGTCCATGGCCAGTCTGGTGTAGAGTCAAACTTATTCTGAAAGAGATGCAGTGCTGCAAATGTCAGTGATATCTTTCCATCAGAAAACAACACCCTGACATACTCCTCAGAGCAAAATCTAACTGTCCATCTGGGTATCTGTAAAAATACATATTCCCCATGTCAGGAAATCCCCCAAAGACTGAGGATTTTAGAAAACTTACATGATATTAGCTATCACTGCACAGCCCGAAGTAATGAGCATCACTGTGGCTTCAATCTCATAGTTTGGGTGGAGGAGCCTGAGGCTAGCCAAATATGTCATCACACCAGTCACCATCCAAATGATCATCATTGACATCAAAGCTCCCAGAATTTCTAGGGGTTAAACAGGTGAGTTTTAATAGCATTCTAATTAAAGGGCAAGGAACTGTTAATAAATTAATGCTACTGCTTTCAGATTTCTGGGGCTTTTTCTCATGTTTTGATAGTCCTAACATTCTTACCAGATTGGGTGCAAATAAGTCTGGCTTTGTCAAGGCCAACTCTTATTGCAAACCCGTTGGCTTAGTTTGGGGTTAGAGTACTGACGCTTGTTCACACAAGGTTACATGAAGGGCTTTAGCCACAGAGGGAATGGTAAGACAGCCAGGCATACATTCAGTTCTGCCCCAGGCGGATCCGGGGGAGGTGTGGCAGTGTGGTCACACCCCCATCAGCGGTGTGGTGCATGTGCAGTGAGTTGTCCGAGCTCACCGGCATTTCAGTGCAGCTCTTGCCGAAGCGCTGTGTGTGTGTACACAACAGCTGATTGTCGTAGGCCCTGGCTCAACTGAGCTACACAACAGACAGGGGCATAGTTGCACTTCCCTCTACTTGAGCTTGGATCCAGCCATGGTTCTGCCAGAAGTCTTTCAGCCTCCAGGGCTATGCCACCTTCTCCAGATGAAAGCAGCTGTGTTGTCAGAAGTCATTTACTGCTTGCTGAGCTGCATTCATATCAGCAAGTTTTCCAGCAAAGCTACATTATTTCCAGGGTGTAGTCTAGGTCTGCTGGCAGAACTTTGTAGTATAAAACGAGCCCAAGTGTCTGCTGCTTCCTGGTGCAGGAAGTAGAACTACTGATCACCGTGTGACTTGCATCTTGTGGTTCATAGTTATTTGTGCCCATTTGCCCACCAATGCATCAGTGAAAATTGAAATTTGCTGCCAAATGAAAGACTCAAGAAGTTTGCCAACATCCAGAATGGACAGTGGCTATCACATAAGCCTAAAGTGTCAAGATTTTGATTTTTCTGCACTTTTACACAGACAAATACATGTGAAAATAAGTCTGTATAATTTCTAAGTACAGGCTTTTGTAGACATGGAGTCCAGCTATTCTTTAATTTTTTTAAATGTACATATGAGTAAAAACTTACCCACAAAACATGACTGGCACTTGGACCTTCAGCTTCTCAAGACAGAAGATGAAATTATAGCCCTACTGAATTTGATAGGGGTTGTGTCACTAAATTCAAAATGGGTCAGGGTTTAACCCAGGATTTCTGTCTGGTGGACTAATGGTTTAATTTCCCCCCCTCTCTATTTCTTCTCCCCCTACCCCCCGACACTTTTCTGGCTCCAGAGTTGTTTGTTTTTGTTGTGCTTCAACTATGTCTTTATTGGCAGCTTGACCGCTACACAGTCTCCATTCTAGTCTACGTGCTTTGACTATGGCTGTGAGCCGAAAGACAAGGATGGTTTAGATGGCCACACCTAAAACAGCTCTGTTCTACTGGTCTAACTATACCAGTGTAACTAGTCAGTATCAAGTTACCAGAATAAACAGGAAGAGTTTCCCACATAGACACACCCTAAGAATTTCTCTAGATTTAACTAGTGCCCATGCAAAGGACTTTTGGAGATGCAATCTTATTGTATAAAAATTTAGGAGGAGTAGCGGATAAAATTAAAGGAATACAAAGTCAGGAAACTGATACAATTGGCAAGGACTTAGATTCATAGACTTGTTTTTTTAAAAAAAAACAAGTTGGATCTTTTTTCTACAAAAAATATGGCGTAATTCAAACAGGAATTGGTTGAGATAAGTTCTATGGCATGTGCTGTACAGCAAGTCAAACCAGAAATTCACTTATGACTTTGTAAACTACATATGGCTTAAAATATCTTTTGAATTTTTTCTTCTGGATCATCTCTGATGTATTTGAAACTTCCCTGGTTGACAGTGCTAAAGATTTCCACTCTCTTATAAAAGTGTAAGGTTCCAGTCTCAAGGCACCCAGACTAGTCTCAACCCATGAGCTTATTCCAAAGCAGTAAATGCCACCAACTCATTGAAAAGCAACACTGATAAAGGAAACTAGAAGGGTGGCAACACTGAGAAATGGAGACACAAGACAGCAGAGGCAAAGGATCTTACCATTTCACAAGAAAATCTCTATGTGCCTGTATAAATGATGCAGTATAGTATTGAACTGTTCAGTACTTAAATGGGTCCATTGCCCTATCTTTATTATCATTATTACTTTTCTAAAGACTTTTATTTACCAGGAGATTAAGGCTGTAATCCTGCTTCTGCCAAGTGAATGAGAATTCTCCTACTGATTTGAAAAGAAGCAGGAAGAAGCTTTTCCCTATGTTAAAAAGTGAATTGAAAAATACTTCAGCCTAATAAACTGCTCTCCAGTCTTGTATTTGTTCCTTCTTTGAGGTTCACTGATCTGCTGTTTTCCAATTTATGAGGTATTCTGAGAGCCTTGAGAACATTAGTACATTATCTTCACGTACCAACAGATCTGTGCCTGATCTGAGTATACTTTCCAGTGCCTTGCCATGATGAATTGCCTTTTCTATTTTACATGGTCATAGTACACTACATTCAGTACCTGCTCTGTGCCATCCAAAAGTTAACTGTTTAGTTGGAGGTTTTGATGATAACCACAATGAGAAGAGGCTGATCAGGAAACTTGTCAGGTCAACCAGGATGTGCGCTGCATCGCTCATCACAGCAAGGCTTCCTGCAATCCAGCCACCTGTGTAAACAAACATGATTATAATGATTTTCATCATTATACTCTTGTCATAGCATTGGTTAAGTGTATTGACCCAAAGACCTTTGATGTAAATCTAGGGAAAGTCCCTTTCTAGTGATCGTAGGTGGCATGATGTAAAGATCTTATAAATTGAGAGAAATTTGTATCATGTTTGTGGATTCAAATGCTCCTAGTTCCCCAAAATAATGTTTTATTTGTGATATCTTCTTTGTCCCAGGTGATTGGATGAAAATATCCACTGAATGGTAATTTTAAGCATATAGCAGCTCCTTGGAATTATGGTTTAATTGTTAACAATTTGCCTCATGCATCTTGCAAAAAAATGGATGTTATTGTTCCATTATATATCTCATGCTTCATTACAATAAACTGATATTGTTATTAACACACAATGGTACACTACAAAATCATCACTCATGATGGGAAAATACTTAAAGATGACCTTGGCTAGAAGACAGGGTAGAGATGTGTCTTATAGAACCAAAACTGAATCAGCTTTCACGAGCAAGAGCTCACTTCTTTAGATACTATGAAAAGGACATGCATAAAGCACTCTAGCAAATAAAGTGATTTAAATAATCTTGGATAAGCCTTTTTGGTAGCTTGGTACCCAGTTTGGTATCCAGGTAGAGGTCTGGCATAATTTAGAGTAGTTGAAAGGATAGACAATAGTAAATGGGGCCAGAGGAAGAACCTAGTACATAAATAATATGCTCTGGGTCCTACTTATAAGATACACAGGAGAGCGTTATAGGTGAGGGTAGGGAGAAGAACCCTTACATACATTTACATGAGTAAACTGTATGTCAGTAATACATGCTTTATTATCCATTAGAACTAGGGAGAAAATCTGGTAGGATATTTTATTCACTGAAAGTTGTGGAGTTGAGAAACTAGATGATCAAATCAGCAGGGACAAAAACGTGTAAAAAAGGCCATGGAAATGACTTAAAAGCAATGTTATAAATGTTATAAAAAGCAACAGGCCACTCTCAAATTCCTTGGAGCGAAATACTGGAGACCCCAAATCATGTCCTCTGATTTTCTGTGAATCTTTTTATTCCAGAAAGGTGGCAAATATTAATTCAGTTTTTTTCCCTGTAAGGCGGGTAAATCTTATAGATAATTTGGTTGCATGGCTATTCAACTACTACACAGCTTGGTATCAAAGACATAATGAGCACAAACCTTGCTATCTGAAGGGTAAAACTCTTAGGAATAGCTTTCATAAATACATAATGGTTTTTATCTATTTAGCATTCAGCCAAAAACTCTCCTTGAAAGGGAAACTAGACAAAAGTCTGTGTTACCTCATAGGGGTGCCTAAATAGACCAACACCTTAAAAAAAATTAAATGATACAAAATCATATAAACAATGTTTGCTCCTTCAAGGGTGCATCTACATGAAGTACTAAACCACGGTACAGTACGGGCAGTTACTGCATTATGCATACAGCGCATAGATTTCACTGCTACGTCACTGTAGCAACGTGTGATAACTGGGGAGTATGCTGCTATGGTGACATAGATAGTGATCATGTATAGACCCACATGTTGCTACGCCACTATAGCGTGTCACACAGTGACATAGGATGTCACTACATTGGCATAGGGTGATGTGTACATGCACCCCAAAATACTTTCCAAAATATTATACCATGTTCTATATGCATGGAACTCTAAGCCCTTCCCAATAAGGCTTCCCATTTACTGGCACCAATAGATACTAAGCAAAAAGGAATAGCAATGATTGTACGAATTTCTGGCAGCTCAATTGTGGCAGCAAAATAAAAGAAGACAACAGAATGGAGATTACACAAAATGTGAGCAGGGTCTGCAGCATTTTGAGGTACAAATAAAGATGAAACAAAAAAAGTCTCAAACCATATTCTCCATTGTGACACATCACCTAACACTGCACAATGGCTGTAACACAGATGTTTTCTAAGTATTTTACACAGCAACATATACCAAGACCTTGTGTGATATGCTGTAGCCTTAAGAAGAAAGGACGCAAAACTTTTTTCAGTTAACTAAGTCTACAGAAATCTGAATGTGGGATTCATCCCTTGTATTTTGGATACTTTCTATTTTGTTGTGCCTTTTTCATTCAGATTTACAAACTACCTGCTCTAACCTGCTTACCTTGATAATTTTATGGAGGTGGTGCCATACTATTATTTTATGCACTGCTGGGTTGATTCATACCAAGAAAAGTCTCTGAGACCTCAGCTTGTGTGGCTCAGCAACATGGCCATGACTTCCCTTTCAACTGCCTGATACAGATAGGGTTAGCTCTAACTCAAGGTGCCAGAATAGAATTAAAGTCCATTAAAATCCACATTTTGCCTTTAATGGCTAACGTTGCCATGTGAGCACTTCTACGAAGGATATATGTGAGGAAATATATATGTCATCAATCTGATTAATGGCTCCATCACCAAGGAAATTGCTGCATGTCAGCATTAAAAGAACAGAAGAGAAAGACCATTGGAGGATGAACTTGCCTTAATTTCCATAGTCTTAAAGCTCCATCAAAAATGCCCTATTTTGAAAGTTATTTGAAGCCAAAGCAGATATACTGTGATGTAAACACAGACTTCATTTGGGTGTATGGGGATCCAAAGAAAGAAACATTTTTCTGCAGATGAGATACATATTCATTTCTGTTGCTTATCCCAATTTAGCCTACATGAGTATTTTGCCCTTACAAAGAGGGGAAGGATAACATGTTCTTTGCTTTCAAGAGGAAGGTGTCTAATAGCTATAAGCTTTATTGCTTTGTAGCAATATTCCAAACAAATGGCTTCTGTGATTGATTATTACTCATAGTGGCTGTTTATTGCTTTGTATACTATGAAGCTATAAAAATTGTCAGTCACTCAGTGGTCAGTCATCTAGCACATGCTGTCTAGCCTAATGATTAAAAAAATTAAATATATGGTTCATAATTGCAATAATCCCCATAGACTGCTGTCTGTAACTGCAGTTAATAACTGGTTTGTCGGAGTTTAATGGTCTGAAGCAAAATGGTCTCGAAGCCTGTTACTCAGCTGTCACTGCAAGAATCTGAATGATTCATTAGGCAAAAAGAAACATTTAGTTAACATATCATCTGTCCTTCCAATTATCCTTTAGCACTGCTGCATTCACCACATTTAAGCATGCTGATTATATGGCTTTGTTAATAATGCATTCCTTCTGGCCCCAGAAATTGCTGCATGGAGATAAGTAGCATGCACCAATATTCACAGGGTGAAATTCCCCCACTCACAAACAACTCAGGTGGAGCATATGTTTCGGGGAAGGGGTTGAAGAGGAAAATTCATGCTCTAAAAGAGAATCGGCATAAAAGACAGCAATGCAGTCCACCAGTGCAGTCCTTCAGTCTTCAAATGAAAAGACTGGAGTACCAGACATTTCTCTTTGCCTTAATTTCCTAAGAGAGACCAGACAGATCACTTCTTCACTTTTATAGAGTTTGAAGGTTACTAGGGCTATATGAGCATGGGTTCTACATTACTCGCTACCCTACATGGGGCTGGTATGCAAAATCTTTTTGCAATACGTATGTTTCTTCACATAGTCCCTCCCATCAGGGCTGAAGTTCTTAGCTAAAATAACTTAGTTGAAAGGGATGAAGATAAAATGGGAAAAAATAGCTGCTTACATTTACCACTTTTAGAAAGGAATTGTTCATAGTGTATCAACAGGATTTTAGTGGACATAATGCTTCAAGAATGAGCAAAGCAAAAATTAGGTTAGAGGTCAGGGGGCAAGTCCAACAAGCAAGGCACAACTCACTAAGGAATATTCTTCCAAGGAAAAGTAGCATGGTCAAATGCTGGCTGGATTTATTCATCCGGATCAACCCAATGCCCAAATCTGAAGATAACTTCCATCCTGATATAACTCCTTTGATTTATGTGAATTATATAGATCAGTGGTGGCAGTATCCTGGACACCTTGGATTTTGGTCTTATGTTTATTCAAATTGC
Source organism: Caiman crocodilus (assembly GCA_030014935.1). NCBI lineage: Eukaryota > Metazoa > Chordata > Crocodylia > Alligatoridae > Caiman > Caiman crocodilus. Next base: position 21,973,730 of record JAGPOW010000261.1, read on the forward strand.
TTAAAGACTACTGTACAACACAGGTTTTACTTCATATTGTACTGATGTGTACCATCATCATCTCCTGATCTGAAAAAGAATGTCTTGTATTCAAAATTTTGCCTATCTTTATGCCAACTATATAGTTGGTCCAATAAAAGATAACACCCCAACATTTAATAGAACTTGTTTGAAATGCTGAAGAGGAAACTTGGAAATATGATGTAAGCTTATTGTATTAGAAGTGCTTCCTAATTTTAACCAGTGATTGTAGGATCATCAGAAAGTAGAACTAGAAGGAAACTCATGAGGTCTTCTAGTTCAGCCCCTTGTTCAAGGTAGGATCATCCCTAACTAAAGCATAAAGGGGGTCAGACTCGATGATCTATTGAGGTCCCTTCCGACCCTAACATCTATGAATAAATATGAATCTCAGCCAAGTGTCTGTCTAATCTGATCTAGAAAATTCTCAGGGATGGAGATTCTTCAACTTTTCTAGGTAGCCTGTTCCAATCCTTGAACACACACAAGTCAGAAAGTTTATCCTAGTCTCCAACCTAAATTTCCATTTCTGGTGTCAGATATACATAAAAATGTTTGAATAATTAACTAAATAGGGATTTTTTTAAAATATGGAGAATAGGAAGTAGTTACTTCATCTAAATTGTCTCTCCCTGTCAAACAAAGATCACAATGTGTACAGAAGTACACAAACATGATGATGTTTGAGAACAATATGGAAGGGCATTGATGGCAAAACATAGTTATTTATGTCTAAAGAAAGAATACTCCCCTATGATCTCTGCAATCATGAAGATGAGGCAAATGACTGATGCTGCACAGAGCTTCCGCGTGGCTTGACACTGTTCTCTTTTTCTGCTCTCATAGGACTTTGACTGGCTTTGGCAATCGCACAGCAGGTTACATTCAGAATCCTCTGGTTCCTCCTGGTGCATATCTTGGCTTAAGCTGTTCTTTTGCAGTTCTATACTATGGGATTGAAAGAAAGAGAAGGTAGAAAGATATTACTATTTAAGGGCTCAATCTTGCAATTCACCCATGTGAAGATGTATAATAGGATATAATATGTATAATAAATGTATTTATGATAACAGTTGTATAATAACAGTATTTGTACTGTTGGATTCATTTTTATTATATCAGGAGCAGCTGTGGCAGCAAATGCTATCAATGAGGTTGCAAAGCACTCATATAATACATAGTAGTGAGAAAGCACCACTGAATTCAGCAGGTGACTCACAAGAGGTCCATCGACATTTCATTACTGCTCTCTCAGGGGGCAATGTTTTGTCTGCAGCATGCTTGAGAGAGAGACTGTGGTGGGCACCCACAGGGAGACTTCACTGCCACTTCACTTTGCATATACCACAAGTGTATCCAAGTGGGACATGCTGAAGACTGTCATTCCCTAGGAGTGCTAGCGATGTGGTATAGACAAAGCATTGCTGATATGAGGAACAGCTTGCAGAAGGAGACTTCACAAACGCATCAGGGTGGTGCTATGTCTCTTTCATGTGTTTGGGCCAAGTTTTCTATTTTTCACGGTCTCCTTCAGATAACTTTTCATTATATACCAAAGTTAGCTACAGCACATGCTTTTCAGAAAGTCATAACTCAGGCAAATCCAAATCAAATTAAATGGAACATGAGGTCTATTTCTGTACAAAATTTCAATTTTCTATTCCCAGCAACTTTGGCAGAAAGATTATTCAAAAAAGGTCACAATTTCTTTTCCTGTAATTGAAAAAAACTATATTTTCCTCACTCTCCTCAAGCTCAAAAATGGCTGAACTGCTTTTGCCTTGGAGCTTCCGAGCACACAAAATATGATCCATCTTTAGGCAAAGCCTAAATGTCAGCCCAAAAGGTCAAGAAGGATATGATGAAAAGGTTCTCTAAGGTAGTCTGGTCCCTTCATACTGTTCAAGTAGCATAAAAAGTAGCAAAGGTTCAGCAAAATTCTCCCTTTGGGAATCCTCCCAGCCAAATTTAATTTGCCAAAAAACCCCTTAATTTTGCCCTTCTCAAAGCCCCCAGTATAGGAAATATGTGCCAGGGGGAAAAATGTGCTTTGACTGGAAGGCACAGTTATCCTCAGTGGTCCTTAACGTCCTTGCTGCCGTGCACATGCTAGGGTAGCTCTGAGACTGTTTTAATTTATTTCAGTGTCAGGAGGCCCTAAGGTAATTTTGTATCCAACCCTGTCCCTCCCACCCTTTTTCTTGCAGCAAGTAGAGCTTACATGGAAAAAAAGAACTTGTCCCAGGAGGTTAGAATGAAAACTATTATGCAGCTTTAACTAGAGCTTTTTGTTGCTACAGCTGCTCCTACTGTAAAAACCCAAAAGTAAAATCACTCTCCCCTATATCCAGTCCTGCTACTTGTGGGAAAGCACTACAGTAATATATAGCTAATTCCACCCAATGATATATATGTAAAATATATACAACCATCGAACCATATAACTTTTGTGTATGCAGAGGTCCAGTCCATCTTGGTGTGTCTCAAATACAGCTATGGTTTTATGTTTGAAATTGGTCTTGAGTCATGATACCAAGTTGGGCTTAACTACACTCTGGTAAGATCAGCCTTCTTCCACATTCCTTGTACTGGAGGCTTTCCCTTGGGAATAATAACAGTTGTCCCCTAGATTTTGCTAAAGAGGGCTATTTCTTATGTTATGTGACATTTTCCATGTTGTTTATGAACTTGTAGATGCCCAAGTCCCTGAGAATATATATCCTGAAGAAAATTATGATCACCAACATGATTTTTTTGATGGTAGGAAATACTGAGAAAGGATCAAATTACAAGGAACAATGGTAAAGGGACCCATTTTTTTTACCTTGGCTCCAGCTCTTTCCTGTGGAAGCTGGTTGTACCTAGCCAATTCAGGATTCTTTAGAAAAATTCCACTGTGAAAACCAGTTCCATGTACATTGATACCACTATCTCAGCACGGGGGTCACATCAAGGTATACAGGGAGAGAGGAGAGGGAAAGGCACAGCAGAGTTCTGCAGACAGCTGGTATTTGGTCCATGAGGCCTGAGGCTGCTCTGCCTTCCACCAAGTCACAAGCAGTTTGAAAGTCAGGGATTGCGTCTACATGAGACACTGATTGTGCAGTCATTCCTAGTTTATACAAGTACTAAAGCACAGCAGCACCAACAAATGTCTTTTTCATGATGCTACTGTGCAGTAGCCTAATACTCCTGTGCAGCAGCGTCGCATCACAGTTGTTGCCATGCCACACTAACGTGCAGTAATATCAGGCTAGTGCGCAGTCAGCATCTCATGTAGACATGGCCAGGGAGCTGTAGACCCTAACAACTCCATTTTCTTCCTCCTGCATCAAGCAGATATAGGCAAAGGAGAGAATATCTTCCTGGTTAATTACAAAGAAAGAGGCAGGAATTTCCTTTTTCTCCTCTTTGACCAAAGTCAGCAAGTACAGATTAGCTGCACAAATTTGGTTGTCTGCACAGATCTGGTTGGAGGTGTTCTAAGTTTTCAGTGTTCCCCCAAGCCAGCTCAGTTCCCTAGCACCATGGTCAGGGACTAACATGTGGTCTCTACTTAGCTGTGTGGTCTCTACTAAGCTGAGACAACTGATCCCCTCTACATGCTTCTGTGGAGTTTGCATGGAAAAGCAAATGGTCAGATTTAATGCCCAGTGATTTACATAGATTTCATAGACATTAGGCCTGGAAGGGATGATCAGAAGATCATCGAGTCCAGCCCCCTGTCCCAGGGGCAGGAAGTCAGCTGGGGTCATAGGACCCCAGCAAGATAAACATCCAAATTTCTCTTGAAGGCATTCAAAGTAGGTGTTTGAACCACCTCCAATGGCAGGCTATTTCAGACCTTGGGGGCTCGGACAGTAAAAAGTTCTTCCTTATGTCCATCCTGAAATGGTCTTGGAGGAGTTTATGACCATTCAACCTTGTCATCCCTTGGGGTGCTCTGGTGAACAGACATTCCCCCAGATTCTGGTGAGCGCCGCTGATAAACTTATAAGTGGCCACCAAATCACCCCTGAGCCCACGCTTTTCCAGGCTGAAGAGTCCCATGGCTGTCAGCCTCTCATAAGGTCTGTTTTCCTGACCTCTGATCATGTGCGTGGCTCTTCTCTGGACTCTCTCAAGCTCCTCCACATCCTTTTTAAATTGCGGAGCCCAAAACTGGATGCAGTACTCCAGCTGTGGCCTCACCAAGGCCAAGTATAATAAGAGAATGATGTCCTGGGATTTGCTTGAGAAGCATCTATGAATTCAAGCCAGTGTTTTGCTCGCTTTACCAGCAGCTGCATCACATTGAAGGCTCATGTACATCTTGTGGTCAATCATGACCCCCAAGTCCCTTTCATCTGTAGTGCTAGCCAGCGTAGCACTGCTGAGCCTATAAGGGTGCTGCAGGTTTTTCCTCCCAAGGTGGAGAACCCTGCATTTTTCTGTGCTAAACACTATCAGGTTCTCATCTGCCCATTTCCTGAGCCTGTCCAGGTCAGCCTGGATTGCCCTCCTGTCTTCAGGTGTGAATGCTTTACCCCAGAGTTTGGTATCATTGATGAACTTCGCCAGTCCGCTTCTGATACCAAAGTCAACATTGTTAATGAAGATGTTGAACAAAATAAGTCCAAGGACAGAGACTTGTGGGACCCCACTGGCTATGGCACACCACAACGATTGACTTCTGTCAACCATCACCTCTGGGTCCGATGGAGCCAATTCCCCAGCCAGCGGATCGTGGTGGACCAGAGGCCACAGTGAGCCAGTTTTGCCAAGAGGTGATCATGGGATACCAGATTGAAGGCTTTTTTAAAGTCAAGATATATGACATCAGTCTCTTACCCCTTGTACAGGTGATAGGTCACTTGGTCGTAAAAGGAAATAAGATTCGTCAAGCAAGACCTACCCGCAACAAACCCGTGCTGCTATCCCTCAGGATGTTGCCATTGGCCAATCCATTAAGAATGGCCTCTTTTATAATCTTCTCTAAGACCTTCTCTGGGACTTGAGATGCTTTTGACTCATTTTGCCCCTGTGTTCCTTTATTTTCCCCACAAAAGCAAATAAATTGTGGGTAAGCCATCTCGGGAACAGGGATCACATCTGGCAGCCTGTTGCCCTGCCAGTCGGCACCCTAGAGCTGTGCTTCTACAAGAAACTTACACTGTTCCATTTTTATATTCATCTGGCTTCTCATGTTTGCCTGTGTCACTTGAAATACAGTATTTTGCTGATGTATTAGATCCAGAAGGTACCACAAATTGATTCATTCCAGATGGCTGAATTAAATACTGTAGTTTACTCATTTTCCCCTGGAGCTCCTGGCATACACGTTTCTCCCTCTCCAGAGTTAAGATCCAGTGCTCTTCTGTATTTTGTGTGCAAAATTAATTTTCCCTTAACTTAATTTCCATTGGCTGTCACCAAAAGTTTAAAATCATCCTGGGGACTCAAGTCACAATTTGCTTATCAGTCTGCCAGGTTGGGGACTATCCAAAGCTATCCCTGCTGTTTTCTCAGCCACCAAACACTTCTTATGGTGTTAGGAAATGATTCATTATCATATTCTTTATGTGCTGGGTTGTTTTTTTTTTAAATATTCAAGGTACCGTCTAGCCACCAGGTAACAATATGTTGAAATATCACCACAGGGCAAGCAAATGCTGTATTACAGAGCTCATCAGACTGAGGAGGAAACCAACACAGAGAAGATGAAGCCAGAAGTGTTACATTTAGAAGCCAGAAGTTAGGCATCTAATAAAAGTGGCCTTGTTTCCGGAGGGGCTGAGCATCCACTGCTCCCTTTGAACTGAACAGGAATAAGAGGGAACAGCATCTGGCCAAACATGTTAGAAAGGCTCTTGCCAGCTCCAGAGAGTAACAGGCTTTTCAATAGCTGCTCACCACTAATTGAAGGAATCTAAGAGACAGATTTTTTTTAAATGTGTAGAATCAAAAGCATACGATGCACAGATCCGGCCTGTCAAACCACAAACCTCCTGTGTGAGAGAGACAGGATAAGATGTAGCTTTTGAGCTTTGCAAACAGAGACCTAGATTAAAAAAATAATCTGTTCTCCATTTCCAATTCCCTTTCCTTTGTAAGAAAGGCATTGAGGGTGAATGTCACTGAGGGCACCTACTGAATCATGCCTGGAAGGAGTAAAGAAAATATTAATACATATTGCAGATACTATACAAATCATTAACAAGCACGTTTGATTCTGGCTTCTTTTTGTTTGTTTTCATTTGATCTGTCGAGTGAATTGATCTACAAGCTGATGGGTATAATTGCCTTCCTCCTAGGTCATATCAGAGCTCCGAAGAAAGGGGAGAAGACTGAAATCCAGCACTATCAAACTTCCCAGAAAAATGACACCTCCCCCACAAAGAAAAACAACACTTTATCAGCATCCGACATAATAAGGAAAATCTCTTTAGAAATAATACATCAAAACCATATTCACATCCTTTATTTGGGGCCATGCTGATTTTATTTGATGTTGTTCTTACCTTAGATGTTTTACAGTCTACAGTTAGGACTGCAGTTTTCAGCCATGATGTCCACAAATCTCCCAAATATTACAGGAGCAAAACAAAGGCAAATACTTACTTGTAGCACCTTTAAAAGAGTTATTAGTCATCTCAAGGACAATAACTGTGCCGGTAACTATTTTATTTAATTAGATTTCATGGGCCTCCAAAACTCATAAAATCCAACAAGAAGCAATTCTGTTGTCTTTTCTTATGTCATTAGTGTCCCATGTCTTTTGCTCTGGTACCTTCTCAATGATTTCCACAAGACAAAGAGCCAGGAGGAATTTGAGCAGGTTAAATGCATATGGTTTTATTTACATCATTCCTAGAATGAAATTCCCCAAACAACATTCACTGAAATACTTTTCTACAGGAATCTCAACCAAACTCCAGTGGTCAGTTCCCAGGGAGCTGCACAACTTGACTCCATTCAGAAACAGAGCCAGAGCGCAAGCTCCGCAGAATCTCCTCTGGCCAGATCCTGCAGCTACACAGAAACATCTCCCCGAGACTAACACGTCTTCCCAAGACTAAAAATTTGCTCTCACGCTAAGAAAAATAAAGATCTTCAAAAATGATATACTACAACATCACCTTATGATACCCACCACAACAACACTACAAATTAATGTCCATTTTAAGTCTCCTTGAAGTCACTTTTTCTGAGATATCTGCAAAACACTTACTAATGGCTAAGAAGTTAGACCTAGATCCTTAAAAGATTTAGATGCTTAACTGCCATTGGTTTAAATCATCTCAACCTTAATGTGCTCTGACTTTTGCTTATTATTCTGAGTAAAACAGTCTCCTTATTACCATGTGTTGCCCTCATAAGTTCTCTTTCTCACATTTAGGATTGTAAGCTCTTTGAAGCAGGGGAACTTTTCATGATACATCTGCACAGTGTCAGTGGACAGTTGGACCCCAAATTCTAACTGGGGAGTCTTGGTAGCATGGTAATACAATAGATAAAAAAATTAATACCCAAGTCTAAAGTCACATACTTTTCAGGTACCAAGAAACTTCATAAACTTTCTCCCTTCTAGCTATGGAAAAAAGAAAGGACCTGAAGAATTACCTTAAAACTGAGTATTTTGAACACGAGGCAGTTCATTCCATTAACTCTGTGAAAAGGGTTTGTCACAGGAAATAGTGACCAGCAAGGTTTTTCTTTTGAATGAGAAGACTTATCTGATCTCAGCAGCAGTGCATGCAGTATCCCAGGGCCAGAGAATTGGTTTATTAGGGTATCAAGTCCCAAGAGGCAGTCTGTGGGTCTAACGGGGAAAATCAATTTATGAAAACCTCTCTTATACCTTGTCTGTATTAGGCTGCTTCTACCAGCAGATTGCAATAACCACCAGGAAGCTGCCAGAGCATGTTCATTTCCCTGTGGCTTCTGGTGGCTGAACTCAGAAGCTATATGATAGAAAGAGGTGCCAAAGACTGGAGTGACTGCGGCAGTCAGCAGAAGGTGCTAGAGTCTAGACACTCTTTCTGTCAGCTATGGCATGCGGCAGAACCCTTCTTCTGCTCAGAAGGATTGTTCTACTGTATTTAGTGTGGACACATCTGTAGATTTGTTGGTAGAACTATTTTTGTAGACCAATGGTGCTCAATTTATTTGTGGGCCAGATGAGTGCCATGGGTTTGGTCCACAGGTATAATCCACAGCAGGACCAGTCTGCAGGTGTCATCTGGCATGCCAGTCCAGCCTCACTTTCTGGATCCATCCATGGAGTGACCAGATCTAGCTTCAGAGTAACCTGTGTGTCGACACAACCGCCTACACCAGCACGAACTGGTGCATGGGGCCATGTCATCTGGCTAATGAAGATCTAAAAGGGTCCAGAGATTTGGCAGAAAGATAACAGTGGTAATGCTAATTACCCCAGTTGGATCTGGCCTGCAGGTCATAGGTTGAACACCCCTGATAAAGCAAACCTGAGACTGTGTATCTGATCATAAAACGGCAGGCACTATAGATGCCCAGCATATTCTACGTAAAGATATAATTGCAATAAAAGCTACAGAATTACTGCCTCTGACCATTTTATGCTTGTGACATCCTGCGTTTCAGTTAAAGTTTTAGCCCTTGAAGTCAGAAGATTATAGGAAAATCATTGGTTGAATTAAAAATGGACATTTTAGTCCTCATAGCTACAGAGAATGTTTTGAAACTGAGCATCCAGTCTCAGAAGCCAAAGAGGAATATTTAAAGAATCTAATAGTTTTCAAATCTCATGATTTTGGAGGGCATGGTGGGATATCTGCAAACTTGAACTTAGCTACTTAAGCCTCGGAAAAGTGCTACTTAGCTACTTCAACAGCCACTAGAAGTTCAAAAGAACAGTGTTTGGAAATCTCAGAGATAATTTGAAGATGTCATTTGAAGTTAATGATGACCTGTCTGTGACAGCTTGCAGATATCCCCTTTCCTTCTCCTGTTACCATGGTTCAGCAGGACTGCAGCTGGGGGATGGAGGCCTGTGACACCACCGTGCAGGATAATTCTTTCTTTCCTGCATGTTTTAGAGCTATGCACAGAAGCAGAAAGAGTGACCTGTGGTCCGCAAGACTCATCTAAATGTTGTAGGTAAAGAGTCACATCTACTGAGAGGAAAGTGTAGTACAAACCCCTCATTTGATGAACATTCCTTTGAATCCATGGGGCTTCCCTTGGGCTTCACTTCTACGGGAGGAAAGCTAGGAAAGGAGGAAGCAAATAAGTCTTACGGCCCTGGTATGTTAAAGGATTCTATGTCGGATAGAACAGAGTCAATATGCCTCAAAATCTTTAGTCTGGGCCTTTTCATAGTGCTGGAAGTCCAAGGGACAGGAGCCAATTACATGCCTAAGGGCTTATCTACAAAAAGCTGTTGTTCATGAAGTGCTTCTGCACTCCTTATTTACATCCTACTTTAATTTGAAACAAATTTGATGTGAGGACAAACCCTGAGCTTTATCTTCAGATCCCCTTTATCAGGTTGATCTTTTTTGTTCCCTGTGTCTCAAGACTCCTTTTAAACTTCTGGGTTGAAGGTGAAAAGATTCAGTTTTTCTGGAATCAAAGAGGGTCAGCAAAAGTAACTGCATCTCAAAGAAACATTTCTTTATCAGATCCTAACACTTGGTATCGGTCACATAACCTGCATAGTAGACTGCTTATTAGGGCTTGTCAATCTATACTGCAGACTTCATTTAGAGTAATCAGAATTTAGCATAATTCAATACCTTTATTTTTTTTTAATGTGTTAACCATTGTAAAAAGGATTCAGGAAGACTTTACCAATTTTTATAATACTATGCAAAATCTCTTTGTGATCAATGGAATTTTGCAGGGAGCAGTAAATCTACTCAGCATATTCAAGTACACAAGAGGCACTTCCGTCAGCATTGGATTGGGTCAAGAAGTCATTGATGTAATTAGGAGTATACTTGTTACAGTCCTACACCAATCATGGTGTTAATTAAGTGGGATATTGAATTGTTTATATCAATAACCCACTGATCTCTTGTCAGGATGTGACTTATGGTCAAGATTTTCAACAGTGATTAGTGGTTTCCAGTGTCCAATTTGAAATATGTTTGTGGCCTGATTTTCAGAAGATGGGTACTTAACTCTGTGAAAACAGTTTCCTTTAGAGCATTTCAGATTGGATACAAAAAACTCAACATGCCCAAGAATTACTAGTCACTTCTGAAAATGTTGGTCTGCTCCAGAAATGTGTACAGAGAGAGGCCAGTAACATAAGCAAAGTGAAAAGGTTTTTGTCATCAGAATATGATTAATTATGATGTGCACTAAAACAAACTAGTGGTAAAATTGTAGCTGTTCTGGCCAGGTACAGAAGTTACACATATTGTATGGTTGATGTACAAAAAGCTCTCTCCAGCCATAACCAAACTGATGATCAGACCAATGTAAGGTTCTGCCCTAAGCTAACCTTAGACAGATGTGGCATCAGACTTCAGTGCTGCAAAGAACATCTGTATCACATCCCATCCTAACTCACAGTAGGTCACATCCCATTGACATACCATGAGGCACTGCAGCAGCCCAGTCACCTCCCATCGCAGGGCAGCAGTCTAGCCTCAGCCAGAGCTTGTCTCCTCTGCCAGAGCTCTGGGCCAGCCCCACCCTGGGGTCTCAATGACCCCAGACAGCAAAGCCCACACTTCCAACCCTCCCACGCTTGTTCCCTCCGGTCAGCTATGTGCCATTGTCTGGCATTATCACTCAGTGTGTGGATTTCATCTACCTGGTTTGGGCATTTGGGGACCTGGTGGGACTCCTCATATGACTGGAGGATAACCATAGAGGGCTACACCCTGCACAGAAGGGACCGAGCAGGGAGAAAAGGTAGCAGGGTAGCTCTCTATGTGGGGGAGCAGTACACCTCTCTGGAGGCTGACATTGGCTCCAAAGATAAAGCAGCTTGAAACCCTCTGGGTCAAGCTTTGGGTGGTGTGGTGGGAGGTGAGAGAGACCTAACTGTGGGCATTTACGACAGGCCACCGAACCAAAGGGAGGAGCTTGATCAGGAGTTCTCTCAAGAACTGACAGAGGCCACATGTGCAAGGGACTTGGTTGTCATGGGCAGCTTCAAATACCTGGATATAGATTGGGAGGAACACTTGGCTAGGTCAGATTGGTCATGTAGCTTCTTAACTGTAAATGAGGAGCTCTTTCTGACTCAGGAAGTTCAGGGGCCAACCAGAGGTACCACTTTCCTGGACTTGGTCTTGGCCAAAGAGATGATCTGGTGTGTGGCTTGAACTTTGAAGGTAGCCTGCGTGACAACGACCATGAGCTCATCAGGTTCACTGTACGCCGCAAGGTTGACAAATCAACTAGCAGGATTGAAGTCCTGGACTTCAAAAATGCTGACTTCAACAGGCTCAGGGCATTAGTAGGGGAGGCGATTCAGGACCAGGGATGGAAGGCGAATGGGGCGCAGGAAGAGTGGTTGTTCCTCAAGCACATGATCCTCGAAGCACAAAAAAACCCCATTCCCATGAAGAGGAAAGGTAGCAGAAGGGCTGGCAAGCCCTCCTGGCTCCATAGGGACATTGTGGTCCTCTTGAAAAAGAAAAAAGAGATGTACACACAGTGGAATCTAGAGACAGTCCTCAAGGAGGGCTATGCAACAGTGGTCCGCACTTATAGGGAAATGATTAGGAAAGCTAAGGGGACAACTGAGTTTTACTTAGCCAAGGGAATCAAGGACAATAGGAAGTCCTTCTTTAGGTCTGTAGGGAGCAGAAGGAAAACAAATGGAAATGTGGGGCCCTTGCTTAACACCTCAGGACAGGTGGTAATGGACACTAAGGAAAAAAATGAACTCCTGAATGCCTTCTTTGCTTCAGTATTTCACCAGACCCAGGGGAAAGACAAGTGAGATAAAGATCACAAGGGGCATTGTAGGAATGACACCCTTCCCACTGTGGATGCTGAGCTGGTGCAAAACCAACTAGAAAAGCTAGACATTTGTAAGTCAGCAGGACCAGATGAACTTCACTCAAGATGGAGCTGGCTGAGGTCATTGCAGAACCCCTGGCAAAACTTTCTCAGAAATTGTGGCACACAGGGGAGATCCCCGAGGATGGGAAGAGGGTCAACACTGTGCCCATCTTCAAGAAGGGGAAGAGGGAGGATCTGGGCAACTATAGGCCAATCAGCCTAATCTCTGTCCCTAGGAAAATCCTGGAAAAATTCATTAAAGAGTCTATGTGCGATACACGGGTTGAGGGTAAGATTCTAAACAACAACCAGGGCTTTTAGACCCTTTTATCAAGGGACACACCTGGGCTAGCTTTGTTCAGCTGGAAGACAGTAAACCAACTCTGAGATACCTTAGTAACTAAAAATGAGTCTCACAATATGAGAGGGTTTTTTCCCCATAGGACAGGGATTTTCTTTATAGGAATATTACTTCTATTCTGTATATTTAAGGAGAAAGTAAATAATATTAAAACAATAATAAACAGTTTAACTGCTATGAAACTATGGCAGTAGCCCAGGCATATGAAAAGAGACAGATTTTCATTAGAGCTGACAGCTTTTACACCAAGTTTCTGTCCCACTCATTTTAAGAGAGCCAAGCAATAAATAACCTGGAAAACAATGAGATAATGGAAATGTCAAGAGGTGCTAAGCTGTAGTGATGCTACTGTTTTCTTTAAAATATTTGCCATCCCAAAGCACAATAAAGAACCAAAATAAGTTTCCCGGTAAAACTAGTTCCAGATAAACATTTACAGTTTTAAAAGTCAGGTTAATTAATACAATTAATTGCATTAAGAATAAATACCCTTACGGTCTCAAAAGGCATAGTCTAGTCTTGTATTCCTTGCTTAATCAGAGCTCTGGAATGGCAGGCAATAGAAAGCAGGCAACAGAGAGCAGGGTCCTTGCCCTTACTGATGTGCCTTTACTTACATGAGTAATCTTACACCCATGTTAGCAGGTGCATTGACTTCAAGTCTGATAGACTGTTCAAGTGAGTAACATTTTGTAGGATCAAGCCCTTTATGCCATCACATTTCTTTAACACCTAATAGATTATTTAAACATTCAGGCATGAAGGAACTTTGAATCAAACACAAAGTCAATAGCACTATTATAATTCAGCCTCAAATCACATTATAATCAATGGGGTTTTGCATCCTACAATAAATCTACTAAGCATATCAAATACATAATAGGGAAACACTCGCTCCAACAGTGGATGGGTTCAATCTGTCATAGATGCAGATGCAGTATGCTAAAATTTAGTATATTAATCAAATATTTAATACAAAGGTTTAAAAAGAAAAATATATATCATATAATACCATTTTGAAGAGTGTGCACAGGTGCATCCCTTCTTACATTTTGAAACTCAGAGTTGAGAGCTTCACATTCAGCAGTAATTTCTGCATATTAATTGCATCATTGTACTTTCAAAGGCAAAACAATATATTAAACAAAGTAGACACAGCTATGTTACCTGTCTAGAGTTAAGGAGTACTTCTTGGTGTCCCTTTCACTCACAAGGCAAGTTCTTTCAAGACCCTTTGTGGATGCCATGATGAAGACTCTTCCTGAAACGTTCCGTCACTTTCTGAAGCCGGCAAGGGTAACAATGCTCTCAGAATTAAAATCTCTGGCACAGGTTTAAAAAAAATCCAACAACAGTCTTTTTGAACACTTCACTACAAAGGAAGCTGCCTTCTTATTGGTAGAGGTATCGCTAACTTGCCTAATAGTAACTTTCTGGGTTTAGTAGCTAGTTAGTTTTTCAGATGATCTGATGTGATCCTCTTTTATCACACAATAAGGAGCCAACCACTGTGCTTTAGGTTGCTGACTCAAAGCACATGTAAACACACACACACACACACACACACATGCACACACACAGAGGTGATTAGAACAAGCTGGTTTGCCTGAAACAGTCAAACTACTGTTTCCCTCTCTGCCTCCTCAGCCCCTGCTTGGCACAAGTATTCTTAATCAAAATGACCACTGTAAAGATTTATTCTTTCCCCTTCTCTGCTACAAATACTTCAAGAAAGGAAGAGGAAGAAGGATTAGTAATAAATGCAGTTAAATTGAAAGAGGTGATTGAACGGTTTAGTTGAACTTAATTTCAGCTCTGTGGAAGGAAAGAAAGAAAGAAAGAACTGAGCTGTTCCTTCTGAGCAGTGAAGGAGGGCCTGTTCAGAGCATTTTCTACTCTTTTGAGGTCTACGTGAGTTTTGGCATTGACTTCACTGGAACTCAGATTTCATACTCCTTTAAGAGAGACAATTAAGGGCAATATAAGCTTGCCTAGAAAGCTCATTGCCAGATTCGGCTTTACCCAATGTGAACCTCAATCTCTTTTTATTTGTCACCCTACAATTTACCAGAAGCGTTGGGTTCTGGGACACTTATGCACGTAAACTCACTTCATGGCAATGTACACTTGAATTCCCTTCCTCCATATTACACAGTTATGTATGTGCCAGTAGGCCCCAGCTGGAGAGTGAGGTCTCACTGTGCTTGGTACTACCCATATAATGCACCTACAAGATGGCCCCAAAGAACTTCCCTCTTTCCCTGCCTCCTACTTACCTGAAACGCCCCCCCTTGTTGCAGTACTCAGAAATCAATCAGTGTCAGGAATGTGCCAACATTCCTGGCTACATAATGGATTTTGCTCTAAAAATAAGCAAGATTTTAAAGGATAAAAAAAAGTGGGGGGTAGGGGGTGAGGGAGGACACAAGGTCAGCCCAGGCCTAGATGGTTCACTAGACTAGACCCATTTTTGAAGACAATGGCGGGTGTGATTTTAAAGTCATATTATATTTTTATTCCACAGTCTGCAGGAGATAGTCAGGAACAATCGTTCTCCCTTCTACTCTGCATGAAACACCATGATTCAAAAAGCATAAAGAAAGCTCAGAAAGCAACATATCTTTTGTATGATATTTTCCACACAATTCAGAAAAATGTCCATATGCCTAGCAGCATTATTTTTCCAGTGCTTGAAGATTACCAGAATTCTTATTTATTAGTTATATTTCTCTAGTACCTCATACTGCAGAGTATGTTTGTCAGCCATGGACTAGGAGTCCATTGTGCTATACAAAAACAGAAAAAAAGATAGCCCTTTTCCCAAAGAAGTTAGAAGTGAAGCAATCTGGTTGTCCTTGCAAATCTTTTGGAATCACTATTGATCTCCATTCAATGCTTTTGACTAACTGGTTTTGTTTTTTCGGCATGGTGAGGTGTTGAAGGAAGGGAGGCAATGATAATATATATTAAATCAATAGAACAATACATTATGACTGAAAAGAGAAATATTCAAATCAGGAAGGGCAACATTTACTTTGCTGATAGGGCCAGGGGTAATTATTTCCATAAGCTATTGTCCTTATTCATTGGGCAGGTTGTATCAATAGGCTGGATCTGGCAAAGATCACATGCAACATCACCCTAAAGGTGATACCTACAGGTCCAGGTTGAAATATGTCATTGGAATATAGTAGAAAAGGTTGTACCACGTTATCTGTTCTGGAGAGAAAGGAAGACTCTTTGACTCCAAAGCTTCCACATGCAGTAAATTCAGACACAAAATTTAAAAAGAAGTGTGTGCTAGAACTGGCCATTTGCAGCCTAATTTCTATGCCCTGAGCTCAGATTTGCCTCTGAATCATGCAAATACATGATGTGCAGTGGTATTTTGCATGTCATGCAAAATCCAAGCTAGACATCTGCTCATTATTCCCCAATATATGTACTGTCAAGCTCACCAAGCATATTCCCAAGAGATGCAAGAGAAGAAATCATAGTAGGCCTTGATAGCCCCAAGAGCAGGGAAATGTTCATTTAACGTAGCCAATTCTAGGGAAAAGGCATTATAAAATACTATTATAACTATGTGCTGTGCTAGCTATATATATGCAGTTGTATGTGTGGCATTTTATTATTATCAGAGGCACCAAGGGGTATTCATGTGTCATTACAGACAATGGTGTAGTGGCTGTCAATCAAGCATCCTTTCTACGTGCTCTTTCAGTCCTACACACCAAAAATGTCCACTCAGTAGTCTACTCACTATCATGGAGTAGTATTTTCATACTCGTAGATGGGAGGGGGGTGGGATGGCAAGGGGTTTAAATCTATAAAAAGTCTTTCAATTTGGTACTACTTTCAAATGTAAATAGATACCTAGAATCAAAATCAAAACATGTCCACTTCAAATAAGAGCTTCTGCTCATTTCTCATAAAGATACTATCATTGCTGCAGTGCTTTTCTATGGTTTTCAAATTACCCTTTTCTTTCAAATGACCACAAGCCCAAATATTTTCCAAGATGATGGATATTCGGCATCAAGGTTGCCAAGTGCCAGTAAATGTGTTGACTCTCAGTAGAAAAAAACAGGCTAAAAATGGCTGTCAGTAAGATCCATAAAAAAAACTTTAGCTATTAGTAAAAACACTTAGTTGTGGCTTGATTGAAACTCAATGGCCAAATGGAAGCATGCATCCTGCAGGAACCATACTCTCTGCCACGTGCTGTTGCTGCTGCTGTTTCCTAGGTTGCCTGCAATACTGTTGGGTCACAGGTAAGCTTCTTCAGGGGTCTGTGATGGCATGGGGGGAGCAGGTCTAGTGGGGTTATGGCTGGAGGGTTGGGTAGGCAGTATGGTTAATGGGTCAAGTTAGGAGAATCAGGATGTGGGGGTGACTAAGGGCCCTATGGAGTGTGGGAGGGTGGGGCAGGGCAGTATAATGTAAAATCTTTGCTGCAGTCAAGCACAGTCGCTAACACAAGAACATTTTTTTAATGCAAACTTTTTACTGACAACAAAACATTTTAACTTTTTGAGTATGGTTGATAGTAAACTCCTAAATTTGAACCTAGCCCTTCTAACTGTGGCTTGGCAGCAGGGCAGAGCAGGGCCTGCAGAAAAATTACATTTCCATTATGTAAAACATATATCAGTAAAAATATGTATTGGTAAAAAAGTTTGGCTGACTGTAAAAAGCTTGCAGATTGTCAATAAAAACAAATCTTGGGTAGGCAATCCTGTTTGGAATATAAACCTGGATCTGATTCTCTGTATTTCATGCTGAGCTCTTCCCTCTGTAAAACTGAACTGAAATTTTGGATCCAAGCACACTACAATCTATTTAAAATCTATCCTGGAAAGTTGCAGATCAAGCCCATTTCTGCTTAAAAGCACTGGAAAGCTTACAACTTTTGTTAGTGAGATAGATGAGTTTCCATCATTTTGCTAAAGGGTTGCAGGCTTCAGATAGATGCTAGCAAAATAAAGCAATAGATCATTCACTCCATTTAATCTAGACCTTTGTTTTCTGTTTATTGTTGTCAGTGCTGACGGTCATGCTTCTTAAAAGATAGGCTGTGAGACATGCTTGAAAGAAATCTCTTCAGAGCTTTTTCAAAGACTGGGGTATTCCTCTTTACACAGAATCCAAAACACATTAAGAGACAGACAGTAGCTGTCTGTGGAATTTCTGCTTCAGAGAAATTATTCAGACCATCTCAATAAATTCACCTCCTGGTTTCAGTAATAATGCATTTTGTTTCTGAGTCTAGATTAAAAATGTCACAAATCCAATCATAGCAGCTCTAATGACCCTAGTCAAGGACATTTCTCCAAATTTGCATCTGACGCAGACATGCGAGACATCACATTGGCTCTTGCAAATGAAAGTCCCTTATCATTATTATCCAAAATCTCTGTCAGTAAAAGAAGCATATCCTTGATCCCATTTCAACTCCAATCAACCCTGCTCTAAAATAAAAAACTTTCATCTTGTCATAATGGGGGAAGGTACTGACAGCATAAATGTACAGTGGGAAATTCAGTGCATCTATTAACTGAAAATGCCAGTAAAGTCGGTCAATTTTACCAGACGTGAGACAACTTGCAGATCATCTGCGAGCTTGTGGGGGTGGGTTGTATTTTTTTCCCCATTCCACGTCAGCAACTCAAGCAGTTTTGTACTGGATTGGTACAAGCATGGAGATCAATGCAATCATGACATCCAGGTTTGATCATTGTAATTCTCTTACTCATGATAGGTACAGAATAGCTTATGAATCCATATGTAGCTCCACTGACTTCAGCTGGCTTCTTCATGTATCTGTCATTAAAGGTTCAGAGTTTCAGGCAGGACAGCTTGATAGCAGAAAGGGGTTATAGTATTACGTGACACTGGAGATACAGGAGCCCAGTGCAAATGGATGCCAGAAAGAAAGTCATCACCCTGACTTAGTATCAATTTAAAAATCATTAAAAGGACGGCCATGTTTAATATTTTAAAATACTGAATTTTTAAACATTAACATTTTTCTTCTCATTTGTAAGCTAGTATTCAAAGAGGATAGAAACTTCTGACAGACTCACATCTGCTCCTATGCTACCAGGGTCATCAGTGGCATCACACTAGCAAAGCTGCCATCAACAGCAAGCAAGTAATGATCTATTTTAATTAAAACTAGAGATGAATCTGAATCAGGGTTTGGATCCATAGCCGAGCATCTCAAATGTAGGTTTGCCTTTAAAATGGCACAGGTTATTTGCAGCAAGTAACCCATTCTACATTTCAGCTCAAGGCTGAGAAACTGGTTTGTTTCTGAAACTTCAATCTCACACAGGGATGGTATGCTATTAGAAAAAGGGTGGGCATATACAGACCCTGTGGGTGTTAGTAGACATTAATTCCAGTGTCTTCACCATCTAACTTTCTTCTACAAAAGGATGCAAAGGAGTCCAGATGCTTGCAAGTATCAGGCTCTTAAGCCTACTGGGGCCAGCAGTAAGCAAGAGACAAAATAAGACACATTGATGATGCTAGAGACATGGGTTTGGCTATCATCTCCAACACTTATTTTCTAGGCTGGTGGAGGATGTGTTGCCTATGGCACTCAACAGCCTACTGCCAGGCATGTTCAAAGCCATGAGGTGGATTTTTCTATCAGTGAGAAAGTCCTAGAGTTTCTACATCTTCTCAGGTCACCCTTCTTGGGTATCATCACCAGGCTTAATTTACCCCACTCTTATCACATCTTTTTTCTTTTGAGATATTATTGCATAGTAAAGGCAACTCCCAAATCAAAACATCATCTACTATGTTTGGCTCTGCTGCTATGCCTTCCGTGCCTGACTTTTCATTTTCCTTTGACCTCCTGCCGGCTCTCCCAGCAAGATGACCTTTTTGGCTGAATCCAGATATGCAGGCACATGTGGTTTATGGCACCATAAACATTTTTGTGGTGCCACAAACCACACACCCAGCATATTAAAATGTGCCCTGAACTGCAAATTTGCACCGCAGGGGCAAAATTTGCTACTGGGAAATCCCAGTAGTAAAAGATAAAAGCTGTGTAAACAAGCAGCATGGCACATGCCACAGGATCACGCACAGGCAGACTTAGGGGCTTGGTCCTCCTGGGAGACACTGGCTGCTGGCCAGAGTGCCTCCCCTCCTCTAATTCAACCCCAGCTCCTCCAGCGTGCTGGGAGCTGGGAAGAGTGGGGAAATGGCAGTTTCCCAAAGTGAGGCATCTTGTCCCATACCAAAGCACATGTGCAGGGGTGTGAGCAGTGGCAAAAAGTAGCAATACAAATTTGTGCTGCTACTCTTTTTGCCACTGTAAGCATGCACCCCTGCATGTGGGGATGCTCCCTTTGTAGCTATCCTACTTAGACAGGGTACAATACCCAGTTCTGTGAGCACCTCATGGTCTTTCAATCCACTGGTAGGAGTATTCAGCCCAAATCTTGAGGATATCCTTGTGCTCTTGCCAGTGATGGTGTGAGGCCTAGGCTGGTATTTGTCCTGACCCTCCATATTACTCTATATGCTCCTGTCTTTCAGAAACTACTCATTGTTGTAGCATTTTATTTGAGCCAGTGTACCTTAGCCATGTTGGCTGCCCTCTTAATTTGTTGCGAAGCTCCTGGTATGTCTGTTTTTGCTCATTCAATAGCAATTTTGGCTTCAGAATTATAATAAGGGCTAGATCTTCAGAAGTGCACTGACTGATTGCTTCCCATCATGAGCATGCTAAGCCTTTTTGACAGTCTGGCCACTTATTTTGGTGCCTAACTGGGATCATAACTTTTCTCCAAACCCAATTCTGGGATGACATCATTCCCATCTTTGGACAGAGCCTTACAGTCTAGGCTGCTGGCTGAAAGAAAGAGAAAGCACAGTTGAAAAATAAATTGCAATGTCTTTTCTAAATACTATTGCATCAGCTCTTGTTACAAAAATATATCGGTATAGTTTTTTAACCCCGCTCCCCCTTCACTTTCAAGTGCTACTGCAATAGACTTTTGCTTGTTTTGCTTTTATGATGTCTGGAGTTGATTGGGGAATTAAGCCTATAATTGTATTGCTAACAAGTATTTCTTAGATACATTCATTTTCCCTTTGGGAAACGGACTGTTAGGAAGACTATACATACATTCTGGCAGCAAAAGAAGCAGCTGTGACATGTGGCATATAAGTTATTACCTGGATCTTGTTTAAATTGTTTTCTTCTTCTAATAAGATATAGCAACTTTATTGCAGTAGTCCCTTTATTACAACTCACAGAATACATTTTGTTCTTGTGCTCCTTAAATTCCTAAGTACATTTGGGCAGTGAAGATACATTTTACAATATATGTTGTGGACAAGCCTGTTAAAGGCACAAGGAGTTTTGAATTATTTCTCAGTGGTGCAAAACTAATTGGCTTTTCCCAGCTATTGCACAAATATTTATTTTCCATTTTATCATCTTTATAATTGCAATCTGAATTAAGAAAGGACACAGCAACCTGGTCCAATGTACACAGGTAGTATCATATTTCAAGGCTTCCCAGCAACAAGAGCTCCCCAAGCCTTTCGCACTGCTGTTACTGTTTAAACAGTACCAATTCTTGCTTGCCTGTACTATGCATGTTCTCCATTTGCCAAAATGCTTTTCCATTCACTTAAAACTTTTTGTAAACTTTCCTTTTCAGTAGCACTTAACACCAAAGGCCCCAAAGTGCTCTCAGTCATCCCCAATGTAAATTGAGGAATCTCTCTCCTGAGGCAAATGGAGTGCACAGAACAGCAATAGAGCAGCATTTAGCCCTTCTCACATATTCTGCACTTGGCTGCTCAGCCAAGCATCTATAGGGAAAAGTCATGATCCAGTGCAAAAAGAGCCATCCAAAGTTGCCTGAGGGAGTGTTAGAGCAGTAGAACTAGAATATTAGTATCTCAAACCAATCCTACTCCAGGACAATGTTAGACACAGTTCAAATTCCTTTATTTCTATTGTACCTTATCTAACATTTATATACATCTATATAAAGAAACACTTGAAGCCAGAAGGATGATAAGGTAGTGGACCTGTGGAAATAATAGCCACCGTTTACATAATTAAAGACTATATTGCAATGCATGTGGCTCAAGTGTGAAGGGTGAAGAGGCAACACATTTTTTCATTTCCAGACTTTTGAGTGCACCACTTACCCTTTTATCATATCTCTGTTTTATACTTAATTTTTAATGGAGAATGCATTTCTTTTTGTGGAATTGCATGTGAAACCATGCAAAACACTTCCCTATATTGGATACAGTGGTCTGAAGCTTCCCATTGACTCTAAGACTTTGGATGAGTCTCCTCCTCCAAGGGAGGCGCACTGTTTGCAGTGAATAAGACTGGCACACACACTCTCTAAGACGGTCTGTGCACCCTGTCACATATACCTCAATCATTTTAATACTTCTATTCCCCACCCCAATTCTGACAGGTGGCAGAGGAGGGCTGTTGTATCCTTAGTATTTTGAAAGTGCCATTAGACCTATGGGAAGGCTGCATCTAAACTGAAGTGCAGTTAGGAGTTTGCTCTAACTGCTGTCAGGTTTTACAAAGACCCTTCACTCCTGAGTCAATGAGGTTAATAGCTATGGCATTGCCTGCTTTTACTTTTCTAACCTTACGTCTGAAAAATCTCACAACCACATTAGGAAGCTTTGTTCAGAGAAGGAAACGTGATTTCTGAAGCAGTTGGGAGAGGTATGAATATCAAGAGCAGGATTTGCAATTTGATCCAAGCTTTGGTGGGTAACTTGTGCAGTGACTAGAGTATCCAAGTAATACTCTGTACCAGACGAGATTTTAGTAGTTCAGAATTCATTCTCAAGTACAGCATGTTTCATTTAAAGCTGGGAGGTCATCAACACAATATTACCAACTGCAATCATTCTATAAAAATGAGATTTTATGAATTCTCATACTTTTGAACCAAACAAGACATTTGGTTTTAACTGTTTGCTTTTCACTTCCTAAGTTTTTAGAATGCACTCAAATCACATTTTACAGCTTTTCTCTGGACTCATGAATGCTAGGAACTTGTTTTTTAAATGAAAGCTGAGGCTTTGAGAAAGACACCATAGAGAACAAAGTGTGACAGCAATATGAATGTCTGCATTAATGCATTAAGGTCAGCAGCTCAAAAGATGGGATTCAGTCACCTAGCCAGACAAGGGTGAGGTCTGCTGTTGCAGCTAACTAGACATTTATATCAAAGAGCAGTCTAAGATGACAATTGTATGGTATGAATAACACGTGCCTAGTTCACTCCTGTCTTCCCTGCAGGTGGTGTGGCTACTTTCCAAGGAGCCTTTGGTGTCTAAATGGATTTCTTTTACTGCTGCATAAAAGAAATCGTACACTGTCAACTGAAGCTCAAAGATTCTGAAAACAGTTAAATGGCTTCTAGTTTAGCAAAGCAACATACACAATGTAAGTTTTAATTTTACTGGCATCTTTCAGATCCTTATACCTCAGAGCTACCTACTGTATGCTTGTTTCTTCTGTGAAATCTCTGGATGCCCTTTATATGGTGCATATGCAGCATCTGGAAATTAAATGAAGAGTTAAATAATGGCCCTTTTGTGTATGGGGCATAGTAAAAATAATGCAGTGAGTTTTTATAACTTTTTAATATAATAATACTAAAGAGACTGAATACTGGTTTTATGATATAAGATTTTCAGATTGTTCCCAAGTCAGCAACAAGCTATTCATAATCCTTTATTATAGCGTTGTCGTGATGACTGTAATCAAGTCCCTGGGATATCCGATGAGACTGTGGATAGTGTGATGCTGGTAAAGACTGATAAGTTTCTATTTAATACGACATTTAAAGAGTCTATCTCTTGCCTATCTCTTGTTCTTTCTCATATTAAAAGTGTGTTGACAAATTTGGTTCCGGGTTTCTGTTTTTAATGTATTAAATGTTCAGTAGGTATCTTTATGGTATTGTTATTTAATTTAGTAAAATGCAAGTTGATGTCTCTATTATAAAAATCTTCCCCTTTCTATAAAAGACATCACATTTACCCAAGGAGCCTTGTTCTCCCAACCAAGAAATGTTCAATCCTAGACTTCAAGAGAAATAATTTCAATCTGAAATCTGGCAAAGGGCTCTTTACAGAGTAACACATGCATTATTACAAAAGTGGGTGATAACTTCTCATTGTCTATATATACTATATAAATTTGATATGAGCACTCACCTTAATCCTTGGCCTTTTAGCTATGTAGGAATTTCACTAAATTTTTATCCCTTTTTGGGTGCATCTCCACTAGTGGGAATGTGCATTTCTCTGGGTTCAAACAGCAGTAAAACAATGTGTGCCACTGCTACTTGTCCCTGGGGAAGGCCCATGCACGTGCACTCTGGCATGCAGCGTGTTGTCCCGGGTAGGGGAGGGGAGGCTGGGTCCAGCACCTAGAATGGCCCCAGCAGCCTTACCTGGGGTCCTAGGGGCCTCCAGCCATGGTGATCCTGCAGCAGGGAGCCTAGCTGGTAGCCAAAGCGTGGCTCTGGGTAGCCAGGCTCTGGTTTCAGGAGGTGCGTGTTGCTGCCACATTTGTCACCCTGCTTTTTTGGGGGAGCTGTTTTGTTTTTTTTAACTGTGATCTCCTGGTATCAAACCCCCTCCTGCACTTCAAATTAGCAGTGTGGGGACTACCTGCATGTGCAGCGTGTGCCATGTGTGGAACTGCAGATGGCTCTGTATCACCACTTACCACATGTTCCTGCTTGTCTGGATGCACCTTTTGAGTCTGATTTTTAAAGATGCTGACTATAGTGATAACTGGGTTCAATAAACACAAGTATACATGCATAAGAAGAACCAAGCAAATCTTATTGTGGAGCAGTAGGCAACCTCTGAACACTTTGTTTGGCTGGCTTTAACCACCTGACTACTTAGCTGAGGGACCAGCTCCAATTTTCAACTTCCTCAGGCTCCTAATTTAAAAAGCATCGTTAAATTACAAATTTTATCACTATTCTGACCTGCCTCAACTACTACCACCATCTGTAGGCCCCAGATATGGAAACAGGCCTTGCCTGTAGATGTCCACACACAGAAGCATACATACACTCAAATTCCAACTTGGACTGAATTTGTAAAGCATACAAGTTTAAAAATGTAAACACATGCAGTTAGAGGGGCCACGGATGCATCCCCAAGAACACTGGACAGCCCCTTGGTGAAGGGTGGCCCCCCACCCTTGGCCATTGAGCTGTAAGGGGTGGATCTACTGCCTCCTAAGCCAGCAGTTGGTGGGACCACAAAACCCCTTACCCAATCCAAAGCGAGGGGCGTAGCCACCACCTCTCTCCCTTCCCCCGGCTGTCTTGGAACCCATCTCCTCATGGCTATGCACCACCCTACCTCTAAGCACAGCCAAAAGAATCATGAGGACAAATGATTGACATGTATTTCCACCAATCAACTGGGGAACCATTGTCTGCTAGTTTAAGAAAAGTTAGCTGTTTCACCTAGGGCTAGATTCCAGGTATATGCAGTTCCAGTTTATCTCCAGATTCACTCCCCAGTTAGTTTTCTCTTTAACCCCCTACCTCTTCTTTTTAGTGAGGCCTGTTGATGGATTATGACCTCTTGGATAGCTGCCTTTACACCTCTAAAAATTAGGCCAGAGTTCATGTAGATGGCAAGTACATGTTTAGGTACCTTCCTGGGAGGAAAAAACCCCTTGGACACTCTCTAAAAATTAACCTCCATTTCCTATCCCAGATTCAAGGTAGAGGCATGCAGGCTACTTGTGAGAACATTTATCTTCAGAGAGCCAAGTTCTGATTGAAATAAAGTAAAGCATCCAAGGAGTAGACCTCATCTTTTTCATTTGCACCTATGCATGAGAAGGTGGGAGAAATTTGAATATGTATGTGCAAATGCCAGATACAGAAGGATTTCCACACATGCTCTCAGAGAGATCCCAATCACTCCTGTGAGGTGTTTTTGCAGGGTGGGTTATCTGATGCAAAAGCATCGTACCTAATTATAGTTTGAAAAATTCCAAATATTTCCTGAGGGAGACTTAAAAACAAGCCTGTGAAATTTTCCATTTTTTTTGGTCAAGAATATCAAACAATAAAACCCATTTTTATTTTACAAAAAAGCTTTGAATTTCCATTTTCTTGGAAAAGATAGAATCTTTTGATGAGAAGGAAAATTTTCTGTGAAAAAAATGTGGTTTTGTCTTAGTGCTATTTTCCATTGAAAAAAATTGTAAAAAAAATTAACCAGCTCTAGTCACATCATCCACCCACCAAACTGTGATTATCTTTGGTGTAGCAGCTCTTGATCAGCATCCAGTAGCACACAGTAGTTTAAAACAGGAATTGAAACATTAGATTCAGACAGCAACACAGTTCTGGATGGGAAGGTGTCTTACTTCATAGAAGATAGACCATGGCTGTGGTATAACTTCCACTTAAATGTCTTAGTTTTTATTTTTATTGCTCCATGCCTCACGTATGTATTTGGATTTGTAACGGTGTAAATAAGGCTAAGAAATCTAGTGTCATCCAGTGACAGTTTATTAGTTCTATTGGCAAATAAGGCTGCTATAAGTAAGGGCCACGTATAGCACATTCTGAGGAAAAAACTGCAACTAAAATATTTGTTGTGCTTGAATATGGCATTTATACAAGAACATGTATAAGATAGCATTTTCCTAATATCCAACCTGCAGTAGTTTTACACTGCTATAAACTTTCCAGTGCAGTGAAAGATGATTTATCTGATCTATATGATACAGTTCGAATGTGCTGTGATAAAAATGAGCTATTGATCTCAGAAGATTCTAATTTAGATTAGTTCACTTAAAAGAGTAATAAACCAAAACTCTGAGCAGCTTACATTTTGAATGACTTATCCAAGAATTTAAAAAAACTCAGCAACCTGAGCAAGCAATAACTTTTGCACTGGCAATAGCTGGAGTCCCACATTTTTGCTAAGCCAAGCTTTTCTGCATAGTTCAGACAAGTGTTTGCAGAACAGCTATGTGTATTTATTTGAATTACAAAAGAACAAGATTCCCCTGTTAGCTCATCATCTTAGGAAGCACAGAAAACATAGTACAAAATGGTCACTATTATTTTACAATCTAACTTTAATTGTGGAAAGACTTGTACGCAAAATGAAAAATCAACTGCATGCAATAATTGCCATTCCCAAACTGAAGGGTTCCAAATCCTGCTATTGGCACAAGCTAAATATAGCTAAGCATTGGAGACATTGTGTTGGCCTAATACAGAAAAGAACAAGTCTGCTATAAGACAGGGCAGCATGTACAATTGTAATTAATGCAGCCTGCCCCCCTTTAATAGTCCATGTTTGAGTGCAGTAGAAATGACAGCAGAATTAGTTTATGAAGAGATAAAGGATAGGATCTGGAGGGACCCAGAGGAAAGTCAAGCAGTTTTGAGGGTTATAGATGATTCTGTGGATCCCTAGTGTGGATGAAGCTATAGCGGTATACAATGCTATAAGTTATTCCCAGAGGTGCTCAACCTTGTGGCCCCACAGGCCAGATGAGTGGCACAGGGCTAGTCAGCAGGCTAAATCCCTTATGGAGTTGGGCTCTGTGCACCTAGACTGGGTTCATGCCCCCTGACCAGGTCCCCTACCACCTTGGCCTAGCCCTGCATGACCAGATCAGGCTCTGTACCTCCTCAGCCCAGACCCACATGCCTGGATATGGACATTAGCTGCCACACTCCCTCATTGCCAAATTTTTGGATCCATGGAGTTCCATGGGCCAAATGAAATGGCCCTATGGGCTGAGGCTTGAGCACTCCTGACTTATTTCTATTATTTATCAGAGCCAAAAATTTCAGAAATGACCAGTTACTTTTGAGTGCCGAACCTGAAATGCCTGATTTTTTAAAACATAAATAGAATGAATTTGATAAAGGCAGGTTTAAAGTACTATGCTTAGGAAGAAACAAACTAGTGCACAGAACAAAATGGGAAGAAATGGCTAGGCTGCAGGACTGAAGAGAAGAATCTGGGGTTGCAAAGGACCCCAAACTAGATATGTATCAAGAGTGTAATACTGATACAAAAACAACTAATAGCATGCTGAACTGTATTATCAGAAATGTCATGTGCAAGTCATGGGAAGAGATTCCTCCACTTTATTTCACTATTCATCTTTAGTCCACTCTATTACCTCTCTCAGCAGTAGCCCCGTCCCCAATCCCTTTCCTTTCTATTTAAAACACTTTCTTCATGAAGTCCATTCATAACATTTAATGAAGTAGACTGTTGCCTACTAAAGCTTCTGCCTCTGAAGTAGTCTCTCAGGGCACCTATAGACACGCAGCGAGGTTGCTCCTAAGTGTTGTAATTACAGGTTAATTAGAGTGGTTCTTGGCATTGATAAGGGCTTACCTGCAGTACTGCGTCCAGTATTGGGCACTGCGCTTCAAGAGAGGTGGGCAATTGGAAAGAATCCAGCAAAGAACAACAAAAATTCTTAGAGGTCTATGAAGCATATGAAGAAAAGTTGGAATAAGTGGAAAATAGATGGAGTGGGGATTCGATAGCAGTCTTCAAATACAAAAAGGGTTTTAGAGAATGAGTTGTTTTCTATGTCCACAGAAAACTGGGTGGGAAAAGTAGTAATGACCTTACACTGCAACACAAGACATTTAGACTACATGGTAGGAAGAAGTGTCTCATAGTAGTTGAACACTGGACCAGATAACTGAGAGGGGTGGGATCTTCATGATTGGAAACTCTGAAATACAGGTTATATTTAACCCCATTTATTCAGTGATTTAGATGAGGAATGCAACTGCCTTGAGCAAGGGTCTGAACTACATGACCTCCTGAGGTCCCTGTCAGCCTTAGCATTCTAAATGACTCAAGCATTTAATTGAATATATGAAAATACTATCAATACTATATAACTGGCTGAAAAATTATATACACAGAAGAGATATCATCACAAGCTCATTGTCAAATTGGATGTGTCTACATGTGCCCCTGACTGCATTTGGTACTGCACAGTCATTTAGTACTTGCTAAAGCTGTGTACTGTGTAGTCCTAGTATAAGTACTGTGCAGTCCTGTCAGTGAATGGTTATTTTTAGATGCTACATTGCCATAGTGATAAGCTACAGTGATGTAGCTCGTTACTATGGTGACATAGCCTCAGCATCACGGTTTGTGCCCGTCGTTGCTACGTTGCCATAGTGACTCATGCTACATTGCTGTAGTGGCTTCCCACCCAGGATGTGGGAAAGGTATATCAAATGGGGTGTCTGTGCTTCATCCAGTACCATTCAATATTTTCATTACTGACTTGGATGATGGAATACAAAGTAACCTTTTAGAGTCTGCAGATCACAGCAAGCTGGAAGAAGTTGCATACACACTGGCATCCAACATTTTCTGGAAGATAGGAGGAATAGCCTGGAATCAGAAGCATGAAACTCAATAGAGACAAGTGTAAAAAAACTGAAGGGAAAGGAGAACAGATACACAGTAGGGATAATAGGCCAGGGAGAAGAACTGTGCAAAAGGATTCAGGGGTTATAGTGGATCATATTCTGAATAGAAGTCAACCACTTGATGCTGTTACAAAAAAAAGCAAACCTTATTTTGGGCATCAAGATGTGTGTCACATGCTGGACAACAGAGGAGATAATTATTTCTCTCTACTCAGCACTGATGAGGCCTAACCTGGAATATAGTATCCAGTCCGGGCACCACACTAAAATAGATGTAGACAAATTGGAAAAAGTCCAGGGGAGAGTAACAAGAATTCTAAAAGTCTTAGAAACGCAGCGTATTGGGAAAGACTGAAATAAAAGGCTTTGTTAGTCTAGGAAAAGAAAATAGTGAAGGCTGATGTATTACAAAGGGTTTTATATAGAGCATGGTAATCAGTTGTTCTTTTTGTCTACCTAGCATGGGGCAAGAAACAATTAGCTTAATTTGCAGCAAGGGAGATTTAGGTTGGATGGCAGGAAAACTTTCTAAGTATAAAAAACGTTAAGCACCGGAACGAGAGAGATTGTGGAGTATCTAGCACTGGAAGCTTTTAAGAACATGATGCATCAGGCATGGTCTAGGTATAGCTGATCCTGCCTCAGGATAGAGAGATGGACTTGATGGTGGCTTGAGTTTCCATCCTTCCTTCCAGTCCTGTGTTTCTATGATTCTGTGACATTTATTAGTCTTACTAAAAAGGCCCTTTGCAGCTTGCTTTGCTGTGCACTGACTTCCCTCAGAGATATCATCAACCAAAGGCTGCACAGTACCTGGCAATATTTCAGGAGAGAGAAAATGAGGCTATGAGACCTTTAAGGAAAGCTCTTCACAGAGCAGCTCCAGGGAAGTTGTATGAAAATCAATTATTAAAAATGGCAAAAATAAATGATCAGTCTAACATGTAAGTAAAATGGAAGCTGCCAAGTCCACAGTCCCACAGATTATTCCATATGAAGGAAAGTTACCAGCTTTCATAACGTAAAGAAAAATGAGTGTGAAACCTCAAGGGATAAAATTTTCAAAAACACTTAAGTAACAGAGGGTACATTTTACTACAATGGAGAATCTACACATGCCTATTAATGCCCTCAAACAAGCTCTGGAACATATGACTCTGGAGTTTATTCGAGCTGGGCATGTGCCTGAGATCACACTATGATGAGTCAGGGTGAAGCAGCCCTGGCTGGCCCCAGTCCAGGGGGTCAGCCTTGCAGCCCGGGGCTGCTCCCCCCAGCTCAATGTGGTGGGGAGGGACCACCAGGGGCATGAGGGTCCTCCAGTGTGGGACTAGCCAGCAGGCAGCTAGCTGGGACAACATCTACACTTACGCTGCTGCGGAGTAATTTAGTTTACTGCTGCCTAACAGGGTTGCATGTTTAGATGCAAGATATCTGCTGCACAGCTAATTAGTCACCTGCATGGTAAACACCTTGTATAGATGCACCCAATGATCCTAACACCTAAGAAACAAGTCCCACCTTTGCACTGGTGTGGCACATCCTGAAGAAATGTGACGTGCTCACTTTTCGTAGCTTG
Organism: Caiman crocodilus; assembly: GCA_030014935.1. Lineage (NCBI taxonomy): Eukaryota > Metazoa > Chordata > Crocodylia > Alligatoridae > Caiman > Caiman crocodilus. The sequence goes on from JAGPOW010000261.1 coordinate 22,004,184, forward strand.
TCCAAGATCTCGGTGTTTCTGAGAATAACACTGGGCACCCAATGAAGTACTCTAAGAGTTCTTGTACACGTATGCAGTATATGCAGGGCAGGGATTGTTTCTCACTGGTGACCTCAGGATTCCCAAAGAAAGGGCGTAGACATACCCTAAAAGGCCTAAAGGCCACAAAAGTATTGGGGTACCCAATTACCACTTTAGGGGCTAAGTATAAATTTTAGACCGCCAAGCCACTCTCAACCACCACACCCTAGAAGTACCTACATTCTTCTACCGATGTACATCTGCTGCTTCTAGAACAGTGTAGAATTGACTAAACGTTGGTAATACTGAATGGCTCGGCACTGATCCATGCCAAAGCCGCACAGCATTCACTTTCTAAGGGTTCTCCATCTATTTTACCTGTCATGCTCCACTTAATAGGTGTTTTCAGAGCATGTCGGGCCCCACATAAGATGCCAGAGAGGTAGAAGTACCAGTATCCCCAAAAAGCTCAGCAATTAGTGGGTTTATCCTGGATATGGGTAACTAGCTTTAAGTCTACCAGAGAAGATTTCCCAGAAGGGCACTCTAATCACCAAAACATCCAATTCTGAAGTGAAGCAATCTCTCCTATTCAAGCTGTTCTACTTTGTATAAAGTAATTAAATATTCATTGGTGCAGCATCTGGAACCCGGGAACAGAGGAGAAGACTCTTGCCAATGAGACCCTGGCTTTGCTCTCTTTTGCATCAGCCAGAAAAGCTGCTCCTATACAAAAGAGGCATGATTTACCTTGGTGAAGGGTGTAGCCATTACCATGCCTACAGTCTCACTGCCCACAGAAGCATTGTACCTGCCTCTGTGGTAAGCCACAATGCATACTGTATCTTAAAAAGCACAGTAGAGTCTGAAATAGCCGAGCAAGCTAAGGATGGCGTTATTTCCTTATTAGCTTCCAGGATGGTGCTGTTACTATTAAATCCCTTCCTTAAAAGAATTCTTCGTTTGTGCTTTCAGTCTTTGTCATTATAGACATGAAGCTTTCTTAAAAGCTTAGCTTGCTAGTCAAAATTAAGAAGTGTATAAGCTTGATGAAAGAACAATTTTTTTCAACTTAATAACAGCATGCCTGGACCAGACAATAATATAGATGGTATAATTTAAATGACTGTTTCAGAGTTGGCAGATAAAGGACTGTTCATCTTGCACATGTAAAGTACACTTCCTAATCCAAATAGGACACTGGTTCTCTCGAATATAAAGACCTGCCTGTGTTTTACAAATGTGCAATTTATGTGCAGTTCTCACACTGCTTGAAAGAACTGTACATCCCACCCAACCCTGAAGGAGCCATTCATACTGCTGCTGATCTTGACACTTTCTTCAATATTTACCTGCAGATTTAATTTAACAAAGTATGCTTACAATATTTTAAATCCCATTTCACACCCTCGCCCACTAATCTTTATTTATGAAACATAGAGCACAATCCTCTGTGTTTTTATCTATGCAACTTGGTAAAAGCTGACTGTTTTATAGGTTCTAAACCTGGGACCTATTCAGAGGGAATCCCCACCTTCCAGTCTCTGCTGCTAGCTATAACAGGGGTCCTCGCCAGACTGGAGAAGCAGGAGGTCAGATATTGAAAAGAGAGCTTCAATCTGGGAAAGTCTTGAGAATCAAAGGCCACAGCAAGGCTACACTTTGAAGAAAAAAACCTGCTGTTGGTTTTTTCTCTGCCTCGTTAGATACCTACACACCTATGAATCTGCCTCTGAATGCTTAACTCTGGTTTTGGTTATACCTATGTGAGGTATTCAGTGGAAGTGGTATTGCTATAAAATTTGTGAAAATAAAATCAGACTTATATAAACACTCCTCTCAATAGAAAGAGACCAAAACCGAGTGCTGATATCGAAGGACACCTTTATACACGCTCCAGGGGTTGGGAGGTGGCACTCTGAGAGTCGCTCTAATTAAAGCACCACCATGTCTCGTGTATCAGCGTCTTCACGCTTAAAAATGGTGGCGGAGGCACTTGAGCTAAAGCTCTTTTGACAAGCTTTAGATAAGATGCTCCCATGACCATTTTTCCTAATCTTTAATAACCGGAGATCAGACTAAATAGCAATTATGACTTTATTCAGGCCAGTTCTGTTCTATGTGGATGCAACTTGTTGACCCTAGTTTGTACTGCCCCACAGAGTAAGAATGCATCAGACCCACTCTAGTTTCCTAACAGCTCATATGCTGACACTCACCGCTTATCTTGAGTGATGAAACCTCAAGGAATTTCATCTCAGATATATGCTCTTAGCAACAGTTTCCTCATCTGTTAAGGCAGATCATAATGCTGACCTTCTTTGTAAATTGCTTTGAAACCGCTAATGAAAAGGGCAATTTAAGGGCTAGGCATTATTCTAAAACTCATTCAAATACAGGAAATACAAAAGTTGCCATATTGAACCAGACCATTTTTCATTCTGTCTAAATGCCTACCAACAGATGCACCTTACATAAAGGTGGCCAAAAGGTTCAAATTTCATTTTTTTAAAAGAAAGAATGAAGGATAAAGTTTTGAAGCATTTCATGAAAAAAAAACAGCCTTGTTTCAGATATCTTTATGTGTGCCAGATACAGAAATGAAGTGATGAATAAATCCCCCTACCCACTATCATGGCATGACCCCTCCACTGCTGCTCTCAGGATCCCTAGCTCCAGTGTGCTGATATTACCTCTTTGTCAGAGTTGGGTTGTGCCCAATAGGAGCATGTGGAAGGGGCACATTTGAAGAGCAGGGCTTCCAATACCAAAGTGGAAGCAATTATAGGCATACCCTCATGCTCCACAGTTTTGAATCTCTCATCCTTTGTTCACACCAAACAGTGCAGGAGTTTTGTAAACTTAAAGGTAAAAATTCTAATGTTATTATTCCCTTGACAAAAGCAACCATGGCACTTAGCATAAGTATCATAACTCTGAGAAGAGAAACATTAACCCTGAATGGCATTTTTATTTCCAGATTGAAGTATTATAAGCAGTTCACATAGGAAGAATACATTCAGAAATATGCAGCCTCTTTATCATTGTACAAGCAATTGATCAGCAATTTCAGGCTGAATTTCTGAGTCATCACCATTTTGGAAATGGGTCCTAGTGGGAGGTGATTCAAACTCCTTAAAAGCTTATTTAAACATAATTCAAATGCAATTGGTAGATAGCCCACTCTGCTCCCTGCAGCTTACACCTGCTCGCACTTGTGGCATATACTATAGAACTACTCTGCGATGAGTTCTGCTATATATTACGAAGCGCAGCTACGCACTGCTCCCTCATTATAGGACAAATAACACTCTGGCTTACAAAGTTCAACTCAGATGAAGCCAGTGGGGTTGCACAGGTGTGAAAAGAGATTTAAGCCGTCTACCTACTCTCTCTCCATTGTTGAGCAAATTAGAAATAGCAGAGGAACATAGACAAGAATATGTGGTTTATCAGCTATAAACTTATGGACTCTTTCTCACCTCACACAGAGGAACTGTGTTCCTCAAAGACGCCTAGGTCACACTGCAATGGATTTTGAGAACTTTACTCAAGCTGACTGCGCCGGTTCACTGGTATCTGGATTCCTGATGGTTTTTTTACATTCCTGCAATTTTTACTGTTATGCTTATCATCTGCCTTGTTACTTATCAACCTCTCAAATCCCAAAATGCCTAATTTTATTCTAATTGCTGCTAATGTCTTTTTGGGCACCTATACATGATCGTACAGTCTGCTGGAGCATGGCAACTGCCATGCTACAGCTGCTTCCTGTGTCTTCTATAGCAGCATCCCTGTGCTTAAAAATGGTGGTGGGGGCACTTTATCTAAAGCTCATTGAAAGAGCTGTAGTTCAAGTGCCCCTGCCACCATTTTTAAGTGTGGGGACACTGATACATGAGATGCAGAGGTGTTTTAACTAGAGTGACTCTCGGAGCACCACCCTCCACCCCCAAGCCCATGTAAAAGTGTCCTTTGATATCAGCACTTGGTTTTGGTTTCTTTCTATTGAGAGGAGTATTTATATAAAAGGCCTTACTCACAGTTATCTTCAGGACCTTATTCTGATTTTATTTTCACAAATTTTACAGCAACACCACTCCACTGAATACCTCACATTGGTATAATCAAGACCAGAGTCGAGCATCCAGAGCCAGATTCATAGGTGTGTAGGCATCTAAAGAGGCAGAGTGGGATTTAAAAAAAATGCTTTTCAGACCTACACACAGATCCCCCTCCATCCTCCCTGCCCCTCACCAGAAAATTCAAATAGAGTGCAAACAAGAGTCTGTTTTATGATAAATGTTAATCTCTATAGCACATGGGGGTTGCATGGGCAGATCCTTAGTAAGGAATAACTGGAACAGCAGGAAGTCAATGCTAGATACTGAGTGTACATAAGGAAATGGAGTCTTGACTGCAAAGAGCTTCTAGTCTAGGTAGAGCTCCTATAAATACAGTTTGTGGATAACAAGTCACAAATTGGAACTGGACAGGTCACTATTTTCCCTTTCTTGACCTGGAAGAATCTTTGAGATTAAAATCATTTCCCCATTTTACACCAACAAAAAGTGGAACCACTTGAAACATTTGTCTTGAGAGATGATAGAAGCCTGCTTTCTCCAGTGAATAGGCTATTCAGCTGGGATGGGGAAAACCCAGGTTTAAATCCTAATCTAAAAATCAGGGAACTTGAACCTGAGTCTCCTACATCAAAGGTGAGGACTCTAGCTAGTGGTTATTCTGGGATTACCTGTTTTTATCACATCCACACCTCCCACACCTCCATGTCAACAAGCCCCCCTCCTTCATCAAAATTTCATCTTGGTTTTGAGAAACTAAAAAAATGTCATCAAAACTGAAAGCTTTGGGGTTTCAAATAAATCACTATTTCCCAACATAAACTGTTTAGTCCAAAAATATCTAATTAGTTAGAAAAAACCCAAAAATATTATTTAAAATGTTCCTATAAAAAAACCCTATAGCTTGAGTTCTTCCCACAACTCTGAGAACAAGTGTCTGGTACGTTTGTATCCACCCTGAATGCAGAGGCATTTAGGTTAGGTACAGACATTCAAAAAGCTTGAGGCAGAATTGATCTAAGTTATGCAGTTTTCTGTAAATGGTGTCGTTTAGATTGGTAGCAAACAGAACTCACATTTGCCTTTTGGTGTTGGTGTTGGTAGCAGGGCCGGTGGGGGAAGGGAAGGCTGCAAATCTGAGACCGGGTTCTGCCATTTTTAAACCAGTCTATGTGTGCCAAACTTGTGCTCTCTTATAGGTATAGACCTGTTTTGTGTGCAGAGCTTCTGTTCTCTCATGGGTATAGATCAGTTTCTGATCGCTTACACTGGTAAAAGTCTGTACCTAGCCCTAAAGACACAAGACCCTGACAAAGACTATCTTATTGTAGGTCACATTTAATGTCCAATTTATTAATATGAGAGAGTAGACAAAGGGAATATCAGCTGTTCAACAAAAGAATAGTTTGTTCATTATTGGGCATGATTACACATGCAATTAATGCATAGCAATAAACTCTGGTGCTTGTCACACTGGAGTTTATTGCTTTTGGGTACACCATTTATACATGCACCTGGGACCACAGCATGTTGAGCTCAGTTGGAGCAGACCCAGCTGGCAGGAGGCCCCAAGGGTCCCTACCAGCCTGGGGCTGCCCCTCCTTGGCTCAATGTTCTGTGGAAGGGCTGGCTGGGGTATGGGGGTGCTTCAGTATGGGGACCTGCTGACAGAAGTAAAAAACTCATCATGCAGATGGTACTAGTGTTTACATGTATTACCTGGCTGAGGAGTTTATTAGTTTACTCCAGCCTAATAGTCTTGCACATACAGCTGCTGAGACATTTATTGTAGAACTAATTAGTCAACTCTGCAGTAAATGTCTTGTGTAGACACCCCTGCTCTGGCTTACCTCATGTACAGCATTTTCTGCTGATTTATTTGTAACCATCTACACTAATCATGTCTGTTACATGCTTATAATATATGTCAGTTATTTATAAAACCTTTCATAAATGCAAACTTGACATAAACTATGACCAACTTTCATGACCACATACACTTCATGTTAAACCTTTGCCACTCCAATGACTTTACTGGGGCCTCATGGGATTAAAGCAAAGGCAGAAAGGAGTCTGTTTTATCTGAAGCCACTGCTTGTCAGGTTACTGGTTTACAATTTTTAAGAGCATCTTATCTCTCACAGGACTGACTTCCAAAGGACAGCTCTCCCACTACTGGTCAACAATATAATTGCTTCTGAAATGTGGCTGTCACAGGAGGTCATTGTTTGAGGGACATGGGAGATCTCAGGCAGCCAGAATCAGCCCCACTGAATACCCTATCTGCTAGAAAAGACATTTCCATTTGGCTTCTGCACTACGAGAAGGCAATGTAGAAATAGAGCAAAATGGTAATTTGCTCACAACAACTCTTACGCTGTGTGCATGGACCACTAAATTGTGTACTACGTGAGTGTGTACTTTTTTCTTTTTTAAGTGTGTGACTTGTCATAAAGCAGTTTGTCATATCACAGATGTATAGTAACTATGGGCAAACCTATTCTAGATAGGATGAGTGAATTCTGTTGACAAGTCACAAATGGAAAGAGTTGGTTTTTTGCAACTGTCTCTTTTAGAGCAAATAGTACTTAGGATTAGGAAAGGAGCAATACTACTTAATGATATTTCACACTCTCATTAAACATGATGTTGGATAGGAACATTAACTTTAAAGAATTTTCCATTTCCCTCAAAGAATAGGATTCTTTCCTAGCCAACATGCAAGTCCAACTCAGTAAACAGTAGGAGAAAGGATGTGGTTTTGGCATCCACAATTAAAACTACATTATTTGATTTTTTTAAAGTATCTTGAGACAGTTTTAATCAGTTTCCACATACCCCACACCTTTGTTTTATGAAGAATTTTAATTCAAATTCCAAAATATTTCCTTCTGAGAGGAATAAGAGCCAACTTCCATCAGATTTTCCAGCTGTGTATATTTTGTACTTCAGTATTTAATTAAATACAGAGTCAGATGACATCTGGTTTTTCATGTTGTGTTTAATGTTTTAATGCTCGCTTTAACAAGGACAATTGTAGTGGCTTGGCAAGGAGATGTTGTCAATAAAAAACCTGTTTATTTTATGTATCAGAAACTGTAAAGAACGTTTCTTACTATAATGTTGTTCAGAAACATAGTTGCAATGCAACCTCATGCCATCGTGTTTCCACGGTCTCTGTCACCTTGAGATTTATCATACTAGAAGTTACCATTGTAAAACACGTCAGTGTTGTTTCATTCCAACCCCCGCCCCATACAAAATGCCTAGCAAGGGGAACAGAGTTGTTTAGAAGAGAATAAGACATGGGAAGAAGGGTTTTTAAATGTATATTTCAAAGATATGCTGCCAACCAAAGAATGCAATAGAAGTCATGCCTGACTCAAACAGAAGGACATAAACAGACTTGTGTCATTTCTAATGTGGTGGCCATTGCTTAAGACAGTTGCTATGTTAATAAGAGAACAAAGAACAGTTTTGCAAGAGTTCAGAAAAATCAAATTTGTTCTGAACTACGGATGCTCACTGACATGAATCTGGGAATTTCAGTAATTGAGAGACTATTTAATCTCAAATCATAAAATAGAAGGAGCAGCTCATCAGAAAAAGTTTGCCCCTAGGAACAGGCTCCTTTTGGTAACAAACACTTGCAGCAAACATTTGCAACCATGCTTTTGAGAGGTTAAAATGTTTTAAATCCATTACAGGAAATTCATTATGCAGTATTAAAGATTTTACATTGTTGGCAGAATCATGCTGGGTTACCTTTTTTATTCAGTATTTGAAATGCCATGATGTGGAAGAGCATTTGGTCATATAGAGCAGCACATATGCTTATTAGAGCAAATTCAACTACCTTGTATACCTTGCAAGTCCACCAACATTAACTGAGTTTTTGCACATTTAAGCCAAAACAGAATTTGGCTCCATCTGTTTACATTTATACTACAGTGGCTACAGTTTATAATACAAAATTATGTAGTCAAAAGGACATGTGCTATCTTCTCAGGTTGTCAGACAACTTCTATTTTTGCCTCCTATAAGAAAGAAACCCAAAACAGCTTGTCTTCTTTGTAGTAATAGCTAGAATTAGTACCATAAGAAGTTCCTTGAACATTTTCACATAAAGCTGGCTGAATTCCTGTGTCCACTGTCCATTTTCCGTCAATATTTCTAAGTTTCTGACTAGCTTATGTGGACACAATTCCCTTTTAGTCCAAATTTCACATAGTACATGTGGCAGAAATGCCACCATGGGTGCCCCTCTCCAGAAGCCTCTCCCTGTGTCAGTCTGAGAGGCTGCTGGTGAATCCCTCAGGGCAGGGATCTCAT
>JAGPOW010000261.1:22012718-22048806 GCA_030014935.1 Caiman crocodilus
AGGGGTCGGCTGGACGCGAGGCACCCCAAGGGAGGCACTCGGAGCCTGGAAGGTGGTCGGGCGCAGGGAGGTGGGTGGCTCAAAACGGGAGCGCCCCCTGCTGGCCCACCACAGTACATACCAACACAGGCCTAGATCCTGCAATTTATTCCATTTAGATGGATCCTACACTCCATGAAGGATCTAGCTATCATCTCATGTGGAAAAATCTGCAGTTAGGCTTCTGTTGATACATGGATCAATTACAGAATAAGACCCTTAAAGAGATAACTACGGCCAGGTACTGACATAGAATCATAGCAAATTAGGGTTGGAAGGGATCTCTGGAGGTCAAGTAATCTAACCCCTTGCTCAAAGCAGGATCAACTAGGTCATCCCAGCTAAGGCTTTGTCTAACCAGGTTTTGCAAACCTCCAAGGATGGAGATTCCACAACCTCTGGGTGATCTGTTCCAGTGTTTTACTATCCCTCTAGTAAGAATGTTTTTTCCTACTATCTAACCTAAACTTCTCTTGCTGCAACTTGAGACCATTGCTCCTTGTTCTGTCACCTGCCACCACTGAACAGTCTAGCTTCATCATTTGTCAAACCTCCCTTCAGGTAGTTGAAAGCTGCTATTAAAACCCCTCAGTCTTCTCTTCTCTAGACTAAATAAGCCCAGCTCTCTTAGTATCTCCTCAGAAGTCATGTGCTCCAGCTCCCTCACCATATCTGTTGCCCTCTGCTGGACTCTCCAATTTGTCCACATCTTTTCTGTAGCGGGGAGCCCAATACTGAACACAGTACTTCAGATGTGGCCTCACCAGTGCTGAATAGAGGGGAATAATCACTCCCCTTGGCCTGTTGGCAACACTCCTGCCAATGCAGCCCAGTATGCCATTTTACAACAAGGGCACACTGTTGGCTCATATTCAGTTTATTGTCCACTGTAACTGCCAGGTCCTTTTCTGCTTAGCTGCTGCCCCACCAGTTAGCCACCAGCTGTACTGGTGCATGGGATTGCTCCATCCTCAGTGCAGAACTGTGTACTTGTCCGTGTGGAACCTTATGAGATTTCTTTTGGCCTAATCATCCAATTTGTTGAGGACACTTTGAATCCTACCCCTACCTTCAGCCTACCTACTACTCCACTCACCTTTGTACCATCTGCAGACTTGCTAAGGGTGCACTCTACATCATCGTCCAGGTCATTAATGAAGACATGGAACAAAACTGGCCCCACGACTGACCCCTGGGCCACTCCACTTGATACCAGCTGCCAATTAGACATCGAGCTATTGATTACTACCCTCTGAGCCCAATGTTCCAGCAGTTTTCTATCCACCTTACAGTCCATTGGTCCAGCCCATACTTCTTTAGCTTGCCTGAGAGAATGTTGTGGGAGATGGTAGCAAAAGCCCTTTTTTAAATCAAGGTATGTCACATCCACTGGTCTTCCTACATCCACAGAGCCAGTCACCTCATCACCGAAGGCAATCAGGTTGGTCAGGTATGACATGCCCTTGGTGGATCCATGCTGACTGTTCCTAATCACCCTTTTTTCCTCCAAGTGCTTAGAAATGGATTCCTTGAGGATCTGCTCCATGATTTTTGAGGGACTGAGGTGAGGCTGACTGGTCTGTAGTTCCCTGGATCTTCCTTTTTCCCTTTCTTAAATATGGGCACTACATTTGCCCATGGTTTGACCATGACAGTTGCCAGAACTTCCTCCTGCCAAAATAGGAAAGCATAGAGGTAGCCAAGGCCTTGCAAGTCTGTCCCCCTCCCCCCTGATATGAACACCTCATTTCTGGGTTACTAGTTGGTTGGTTGGTTGGTTGGTTGGCTAAGCTGACATATTTAAAACAATTTTAAAGACTCATGTAGACACTCCCCAACCATTTGTCCCCAGCTACAAATGCTTAGATGGTAAGACAGAAGGCTTAAACATGCAGATGTCTCAAAGATGGATTGGTTTAAGTCAGCATGGATGTGTATAAGTCAGCAGGCCTGGATGATCTTCATCCAAGGTTACTGAAGGAACTGGCCAGTGTCATAGCAGAGCCACTGGCATGGTTGTTTGAGCACTCATGGTGCTCAGGTCAGGTCCCAGAGGAACAGGACCAGTGTGGTCCCTATTTTCAAGAAGGGGAGGAAGGAGGATCTGGGTAACTTTAGACCGGTTAGTCTCACCTCTATCCTTGGGAAAACCTTTGAAAAAATTATTACATGTGTGGGAGTCCAGTGGGAAAAATAATGCTGAAGGGCAACCAGCATGGATTCAAAGCAGGTAGATCCTGACTGACTAACCTTGTTTCTTTTTATGAACAGGTCACAAAATCCTTAGAAGCAGGAGTCAAGGTAGATGTCATTTATTTGGATTTTAAGAAGGCCTTTGATACAGTATCTCATCCTATTCTCATAAATAAATTGAATGGCTATGACATAAATGATTACATTGTCATGTGGGTGGCAAATTGGCTTGGGGGTCACACCCAGAGAGTGGTGGTGGATGGGTTGGTAATGACATGGAAAGATGTAGGCAGTGGAGTCCCACAAGGCTCAGTCCTTGGACCTGTACTGTTCAATGTCTTAATTAGTGACTTGGATGAGGGTGTGGAAAGCATTCTGTCCAAATTTGGAGATGATACCAAATTATGGAGTAAACTTAACACACTAGAGGGTAGGGAATAAATACAGGTGGATCCAGACATGTTGGAAAAATGGGCAGAACAGAATGGGATGTAGTTCAACAAAGACAAGTACAAACTGCTGCACCTAGGGAGAAGGAATCACCAGCACACTTACAGGCTGGGGGATGACCTTCTGAGCAGCACAGCAACAGAAAGAGATCTCAGAGTTGTTGTTGACTCCAAGATGAACATGAATTGTCAATTTGACAAAGTGATCAGTAAAGCTAACCGCACATTACCATGCATTAGCAGGTGCATGCTGAGGTTCAGAGGAGGGTCAATCGTATGTTTAGGGGCCTGCAGGCAAAGCCCTGCAAGGAGAGATTAAGAGACCTTCAGATCTCTTCAGCCTCCGCAAGAGAAGGCTGAGAGGTGAACTTGTGGCCATCTACAAATTCATCGGGGGGGGCAGCAAGGAATAGGAGATGCTCTGTTTACCAGGGCACTCCATGGTTTAGCTAGGAACAATGGCCACAAACTGGTGGAGATGTAGGTTAGACATCAGAAAGCACTTCTTTATGGCAAGACTTGCCAGAATGTGGAATGGGCTTGCAAGGGAGGTGGTGCTCTCCTCTATCCTCGGGGTCTTTAAGAGGAGACTGGACATGCATCTGGCTGTGGTTATCTAACATCAGTGGTCTTTCCTGCTCAGTGATCTACTGAGGTTCCTTCTGAACCAAACATCTATGAATCTATGAAGAGCCTGTCTGCACAAAGGTACGTGGTGTGTTTTAATGAAATTTAAAACACTGGCTTCTGTGAGTAAACTGAGTAATACAAGCTTAGGTCCTTAGCATATTAATAAAGCTCCTAGTTCATTTTAACTGGAGAAAAATATGTGTGGTTTTATGAGATGATACACCCCACCATCTGCACCCCTCTTTTCAAAAGTCTAGATCCGCCAATGGTGAGCACATGTAACAAAGCATATTTCTGTTCCTAGGCTATCTGCACTAGGATAAAAAAATGTGGGTTCTGCATTGTGTTAGATAACATCAGATATCTAACTGTTATCTCCAGTGAAGATAGTTTAAATGTACATAGTTTCAGCATGCATTAACTCTGGTAAGAGGCTTGGCTTCCTTTTTGGGGTATTTACTATAGGATTAAAGGATGGAAGGTTTTATCATGCAGTGGCTACTCCATGGTAACAGCCTGTGTCCACATTCCTACCCTTTGGTAAGTGTACTGTAACCCATAGTTATCTTCCATCCTTTCACTAAGGGCCAAGCTGCCATAATTTAGCTTCCACTTATCACAGAGTAAAAGTATGTACATGGCTATTACAGTGGAACAGCTGACACAGAATATCTTACCTGTCTTCTTTTAGCCTACATTAAATTATTCATAACCCGATTAGCTAACAAGCAATAAATGCATAATTTTACACTAGAATTTTAACACAGTAACCAGTTGTGACAGAACCCCTTTATATTGTATGTCAATTTAAGGGCTGAGTCTGGCCCAGGTGCCTGATGGTGGCAGACTTTTTGAAAACCAGGTATATAAAGGCTTCAGTTTTCTGCTGCAGGAACATCAGCTGAGCTGTAGCAGGAACATTAGAAGGTAAAATCAGAAGGCTCTTGGTCCTGGGTATGACCTAAAACTGCACCTTACTGGGGACAGGTGGCCTGGTGGTGTGGGAGCCCCCAGGAAATGTCAAGTCAGTTACCATCCTGGTGGAAGATGGGTTAGGGTGCCTAACCTCCTGCCCCCACCTTTGGGTGGGTAACTAGGAGAGAGAGAAAGGAAAGTGGGGGCCAGGCATGCTGAAAGAGCAGCACCTGAGCCCCAGGGAGGTGTAAGACCCAAGTCCTGGGGGAGGGCAGAGTAGGGCCAGGCATGCCAAGGAGGCACCTGAGCCTAAAAGGGAATGCTTGATCCTCTGCCTGGCAGAGCAAGTGGAGTATTGTTGCCCTGGGAGGGGGCAGAGTCTTGGGGTCCACACAGAGTAGGGTCAAACAGGAGAGTTGGCCTAAAGGACTGTGCATGAGGGGGCTAAGTAGGGCCAAAGAGGGATTAGGCCTGAAGGATAGTGCAAGGGCCAGCCCCATGAGTAATCGGTTGTAGAGAGGATGATGAGACCCCAGGAGGGGGGAGTAGGCCAAGGTATGTTTTTGGATGCCTGAGGTCATAGTTGGGTTTGAGGCCAAATAGTGGGGCCTAGCCAAGAAGCTAGGAGCTAGTCTTGACCCCGGTAAGTCCCCCATTGAGGGGAGGCTGAGTGGGGTCAAAAATTACATCAAGGGAGAGCACAATGACCTGCTGCCCCAGGGTGAGAGAGAGTCTCCTTGTGAGACCCAGGAGCACCAGCCATGGTGTGAGGGAACATCATTTGTGTATGCTTCACCCGCAAGGCATGGAGATAGCCTTAAAGCGGAGATAGGAATGTGTTTTATAGCTGTAGACGCTAGAACATATGAAGTGCAGCCTCCTGCTTAGCGAACACTCAGCTCAGTAAGAACAAGGTATGGCAGGCGAACAAAGTGGGCACCTGCTCAGTAACGAAGGAGCAGGTCACACATGCGACCAGGCCAGGGAGATGGCTCCTTTTGTTATACCAATGTTAAAACATGCATGTTTATTTCTATTACTAAATAAAAGGCCTATTAATGAGAGTGATTAATCATTTGATATTTTGTTAAACTACTAAGCATCACATGGATATTTTTCCTATGGGAATATAGAGAGGCTCAGCACTGCTGCAAACTGGGCATTTATTTAGATACCTAAATATCATTTCAGTTGCCTCACATCAGGCAGTCTAGTTGAGATATTTTGTTTACCTACAGGAGTTTCCATTGTTGGTATTTTAAAAAGAGATTTTTAAAGAGATAACTTAGTTCTTACTTAAGTTCAGTCATAGCCTGCTTTTAAGGATATGCCTATGCCACAATGTAGTTCATTTGGAGCTACCTCAAGTATGGGTAGCAATGCTGCTGTGTTAGCATGGTACTCCACAGGGGCTAATTAGTCTAGCTGAGAAGCAGGCTATACAGCCCAGACACAACCAGGCTCACATGCCTATCCTCTTTCCAATATCTGAGACAGCAAAGAGATCTCTATATGGCATTGCATCCTGCCATATGTAGACCTATGCTAAATGGCAAAACAAATTACTGCTCAGATATACTAACAAGCTGATAGGAGACGGGAAGTGTTAACGTAAATATCGAACATCAACGTCAACGTCTAATGTTAATGTCAGGATCTAATTTTATTTGAGCATGGCTACGATGGTATAAGTAATTGCTTTGGAGTGATTTGGCTGATGTACATAAATGAATTTATGCCTACTATGGCTAAATGGTTCATTGGATAGCGTCTCCCTCTAAAGGTGTATGGGCTAATTTCCACTTTCAGCTATACCCCTGTAAATCTAAGATAACTCCATTATCTCCAATGAAGTTATCACATGTCTATCCATCTGCCACCAGGCACAAATTCCACCCCAGATCATGTGCCTTCCTCATATTTTGCTGGGATGCTTCCAGTTAACAAGGTACATTGCTGCACCCTGGCTGCTCTACATTGGCACTGATTGTTGAGCTTGCCCCATTTTGCATCAGAGGCAGAGAGAACATGCCAGTGGTTTCACCTTTTGTGGTCAGCAGAGAATAAAAGGAAATGAAATCTATTGTCTGGGGGCTTTAACTTTTTACCCTGGCTGCTTCCTTGTTAATGAGAATTTGTCTAGCAAAGGCAGACCTTTTGTTAAATTATGTTAGTCTCTTATTTACCCTTCTTGCTTCCTTGCAAATACCAGTGTCAACTAAATGGAAGAGATACAGCGATCTCCTGGAAGCCCATAGCATAAACAATAACTCATGGCATGGACTAATCTCTCAGCTGCTGCAACAGGAACCATGAGGTAACACTGCTCAGTTTTTGTACATCTGTTACAGAAAGAACTGGCAAAGGAAATGAAGCGTCTTCCCACCTATTTCCCCTGAGCCTTTTCCTAGCTTGGGGATGTTTCTCAGTCCTCTGTAAATCAGTATGTCAGCAGCTGCTTGCCTGGATACATTTGTTAACAATGACAAATATTTAGGGACAGCCACTGAACTCCCACTGGTCCTAGCTCTCATGAGTCCTTGTCCCATGACACGTCCATGTTAATGTTTCCTATTAACTTAACAGGTGTATTTGTTTCATGATGTGATATGATATGAATATGCAGCATCTGTCAAACTATACATCCTGCTTCATCCCCAGAGCCTTGCTGAACTTGCAGAGGAACAAATCCCCAGCAAAAGACATGGCAGATATAGGCACAGGCGAAATGGTCATATTTTGCCCTTCAAAAAAAGGATGAGTGGTCAGAATGAGGGTAAATATGTGGCAAATCTTCATGAGTGGTAAAGAGGAAACAGAAATATGGGGAGCAACCCCATGGGGTGAGAAAATAGGATCCCCACAGGTGCTGGTTTTCATTCTTTTTCTCTGCACAGAACATGCTGCCTCGCTGTGTAATAGAATTTCTGCATTGATTTATTTACCTCAACACAAGTCTGCACAGGACAAGGACATTTGAGTTAAAGTCATAGAAGAGGATTTTTGTCTTGTAAGATTAATGTCAATAGCCCTGGCGCCTGGCTTCCGTGCAGGAGTGCACAGAATATCTCTGGAGAAGAGGTGCTAGGATGCCCCTTGGTAAAGAAGTTGAACCTCTTCCACAGAGGAAAACTCCTAGCCTTAGCTTTGATCAAAGTCCCAGTGCCTCAGAAGAGAGTAAACCCCCTCAGAAGTATTCATGACAGGGAAAAGTCCTCCCTGGATTCAACTGGTGACCAGCAAAGGCTTGATGCATACATCCAGGGGTACTGGTTGTAGCCCTATTGGTCTAAGGACATAGGCAGACTTTGGCTAAATATAATATCTTTTATTAAACCAGATAAAATAGTTGGAAAAATTCTTCTTTGCAAGCTTTCAGGTACAAACACCCTTCTTCAGGCAGAGGAAGTGTCACTCATGCATACATTGGTGCTTATGGAGGCCATAAATTGACTGTATCCTCAGCACAAACTCGAGAGTCCCTGAATTCCTTTAACTTGTGATAACTATTGATAATTTCCATAAGGACTGATGCATCAGCAGGGGATAACTTGACATATTAAAAGCCATACGAAGAGAAAGAGCAGGAACTGTCATTAAAGAATGACTAACTATGATAGCTTTAAGGCTGTTTTGGTCAGGTGGAATATCAGGAAGTGGATATAGCAGGAAAGGATAGGAACAACATATTTATTGTTTATTGCATCATTTTAAATCTGTATAGCTTAGAAAAGTTTTTTAATGAATGATTCTACAGTAATTGTAAGGACAAAAATTATCATTGGTCCAGTATCTACTTACTACTAGCCTACTGACACTTAAGTAAATTGTCAGATGAATCATAAGGTCTTAGACATTAGTGATGAACACTGTAAAAATATGTGTGACAGAAATGAATATTAAAAAAAAATGATAAAAGTGTTCAAAGAGACTTTGGAAATTGGAGAGGGTTCAGAGAAGAACTACAAGAATAATTTGTGGTCTGGAGAAGAAAGATTTAAGAAGTTCATATTATTTAGCTTATCAAAGCCAAAGAGAAAATTTAATCGTAATTTAATCGTATCCTAAAATACCTACAAAGGAAGAATATATTACATAGGTCTTTAACCTTTAATTTTACAGCAGACAATTGTATAATAATCCAATTGCTCAAAGTTGAAACCAGCCCAGTTCAAACTACAATATATATACGTGTGTGTGTGTGTGTGTGTGTGTGTATGTGTGTGTGTACTTAACAGAAAGGGTAATCAGCCATTGGAATTACGGCTGTTATATTACAAAATTTATATGAGACACCCAAACTATGCATCCCATCAGGAACCAAACCAGTGTTTCTGAAGCTCCATTTTGTAACCAAAATATTTGAAATTTCTAATTTGTACTGAAAAATCACCTTGTTCTATGGGAAAAGAGTCTGGCTTCTAATTGTGGTAGGACCCCTGGCATCCCTCATACCAGTGTTTTACTCTTCACCCCGTTTGACCTCTGACTCTAGCTTTTGGTTTCTTAACCCTTGCTTACCCTATCTCCTGATCCAGCTTTTGACCCCATTCTGTTTAGACTTTGGCTACAGCTCCTGGTTCTAGTTTGGAGACCAGACCCTTCTGTACCCCTAGCTCCTGGGAAACCAACCTGGATTGAACCTGGCTCAGGTGTCTAGCCATTAGGCAAAATTGCCCATGCTCTGGTTCCTAACACTTCTCCCTTCATTATACCCCATTTATAGTTCATTGCTCTATCTCAGAGAAGACTGGTCAACTTACCAACTTTACATGTAACTATTCTAGGTGAAAGATAGGGTGGCCCACAATGGAATGAAACTATGATCTGGGACAGGGCTCTCCAATTCAAATGAGTTGGCAAGCCACAAATGGTTAAATCACGGTGTTGGCAGTATTAACTCCTTTGCCAACACAAAGCTGAAAACTGTCAGTTGGATAGCACTGATCTGTGTTTTCCAGGAAATTAGACTAGAGTATCATAATGGTCCTGTCTGGCCTTCATCTTTTATATCTATGAAAAAAAGTTTCAATGTTTTCAGTGGCTCCAAGGAAGCAGAATAGGTCAGGAGGTATCAGCAAGATTCTGATCAGCTTACCTAATCCATCTTTTCTGTTGAAGACATCTTCTCCAAAGGAAGATGATATTTTGCAAGCAAAAATGACAAAAATAATATTCAAAGATGAAAGGACCATCAAACAGAGAAGCATGACATTTGCAAAATTCAAGAAAAGAGAGTAAAGAGGGGAAAAAAGAAAAGCACCAACAGGAGAAGATAAGATAATGGGCTGCGTAGATAGTGGACTGAACCTCCTAACAGTTTATTAAGTATCCCTTTACTGAGATACTGGTAATGTGTAAGGAAAATATTCTATGGATGGCAAAACGTGGTCCAAGTAGAGATCAGCCTGCCTTCTAATAATAAGTAGAAATGTAATATTCATTAAAAAGATTCCAAACTTCAGTCAGCTCTAATGATCATGCAGCTTCCCTCATCAATGTATAATAGAACAAAAGAAAGAACTCTTCATTAAGACATACATCTATCAGGTTCCATTGCATTTCATTAAAGAACCTTAGTTTAAAAAAAACTTTAGCAAGAGAAGCGACAAGTCAGATCTTCTTGGAGGAGACATAGGTATTACAGAAAAATATCAGAAAAATATCAGGCAGACAAGGCTCCTTGGGTGAATCTGATATCTTTTATTAGACCAACCCAAATAGTTGGAAAATAATTATTAAGCAAGCTTTTGAGTTTAAAAACCCTTCGTCAGGCTAAGAAAGTTTCAGCAGTTGGTATGTGCTCTTCCTGCATGGAATGAAAAGAAACCTACACCCCAGAAAAATATCAGATACACCTTCATTTTTTTGGCCAGTGCCTGATGCTCCAAATAATCTGAGTTACATACAAAGCAAAAACATCATGTGTGGTCTTGCCTTTTACAAATATAGAAAAAATTACAACCTAAATGTCAGGAATGACAGGGCTCCCTTCACTGTGTGGGAAGAATCTGCCAAGACCTTTGGAGAGACTGAACTATGGCATCATACAAACAAGACCACAAGCTGAGTTACTACTTTTCTCTCTTCTACTTTAGTAGTAATGGGATATGGAGTCTTTAGTTGGGGGTATTGTATGGTAGTGGTTTCCTCCAGCTTTACAGCTTTACATAGTACTTCAGC
Organism: Caiman crocodilus; assembly: GCA_030014935.1. NCBI lineage: Eukaryota > Metazoa > Chordata > Crocodylia > Alligatoridae > Caiman > Caiman crocodilus. The sequence continues at coordinate 22,023,128 of JAGPOW010000261.1, forward strand.
ATGGTCTTACTTGTCAAAGCATCTCTTTAAGGGACATAATGACAACTTTGCTGTAGCAAGCATTAACCTGTTGTCACAGAAGCTTTCAAAGGGTCTGTCAACATGGTATAGACAATGTTCCTGGGGAAAGCAGTTCTTAAGTACATCCTGTCCCAGTGGTGACACATATGGGGTGCATGTGCACTCCCTGAGAGTGCCAGCCAGGGAATGGGGGTACCAGGAGAAGTGCCAGTGGCACTTCTGGGCACATCTCTGGCCCTTGCAGACACACCACTGGCACTTCTAGGCAGCGTTCCCTCTTAGAGCCAGCTTAGAGGGAACACTGTTTCTGTGGTGGCGCATGCGACTGGTCACGGTCGCTGATTGATGTGGGGAGAAAGCAAGTGCCAGGTACACACTTATACTACCTATTCATCCATTTGGCCTTGGTGCAGTACTGTTACCAGTCCCTTTTGTGGCCACGCACCTGCATCTGCAGAGCAATGTGCTTGAAGACTTTCCTGTTGGGGTGTCCTTTCTGGAGCTGGTGCTGGGTCTCCTCCTCACTCCAGATGGCGATGAGATCCCTCATTTTCCCATAGTCCCAGTTGTGTGATGAGGGTTGGTCAGTAGAAGACATGATGGAGTCATCCATGGCCTGTGACAGTGCCTGTGGGGTCTCAGCATCCATGGATGCATAAGGGTCTGGCTCCAAAAGGGTCGACTGAAGGGTGGAAGGAAAGCTGGGAGAGTGAATGGTTGGAAGGAGTGGAAGATGCACAAAGGCACAGGTCCCAGGGTGTGGCTTTCCCTCTCACTGCACCTAGATAGAGCCCCTGTTCTGAAGAGACCAAAGCTCCATTAATTAGGCCACCCCCACAAGCTTGAACTTTCCAGAGGCTTCCAGCAGACACCATGTGATTCTGGCAATGCCCCATGCCCTGGCCTGGAAATGTCCAATAGCCTCTACCTGCAACACAGAGAGAGCTGGCTACTCCAGATATGGTCCTGAAGTTTTCAGGGTCATCCTCCTGCTTGCTCCACCTTAACAGTTCAGTGCCTCTTCCTCCTTTGCACCCCATCTTAGTACTCGAGGACCCTGTATTGTGGGTCAAAAAAGCCAAGTGGCACACTTGATGCCTTTGGCTCAGGTACCTGCTGGCAGTGGCTGAGCCATGTGGGCCCAGACCAGATCTTCTGCCCCCTGCCACCCCAACCAGCCAGAGATGAGCCACCCACTTTGGCTCCTGTTTAGGGAGACCATGCTGCTGGGCCTGGGGAGCAGGATGTCTGGCTCTGGCCTCTGAAATACGGTGCGAGGGAGCCAGGGTCAGATTTGTGTCTCCTGGGCTCGGTGTCTGGTGTGTGTATGTGTGTGTGTGTACACACATTGGAGGGTGCTTCATGACAGAGTATGGGAGCACAGCCCAAGGACATGGGTGCCTTGGTCCCAGGGCACTTGCAACCACACAGCAATCTCCAAGTTTACTCCCCACAGACCCTTCTGTCTGCTCCCGGCTGCCCGCTGGCCAGAGCCAGGAACTACAGATGGGCAGAGTGGCTCTGTGGTCCCAACTTTGTGAGAGCAGTGCCCAGGACTGTGAGGAAAGCCTCTATGTTTGCTTCCCCCCTCCGCTCCTCTCCCCTCCCCTCCCCTCCCGTCCCTTGCCACCCCCACCTCCCACTTCCAGCTGCTTACTGGCCAGAGCCAGGAGCCACAGCTGGGCAGAGGGGCTGTGTTGTCCCAGCTTTGAAAGAGCCCAGGGACAGGGCTATCTGGGCTGGAGCAGTGGAGCGTGAGCTGTACTCCAGCATGCCACCTTGTGAGGGGAGGTTAGCAGGGACCCACAAAGCAGCTTGGGATTCTGGGAAAGAGCAATGTGACTTGCATCAGTAGGGGATCTGATGCAGACATTCAATAGACAGGTCTAACGTACATGAATTAAATCTGATACCACATCAATACAGGACTGTCTTAGGATGGGATCTGCCATTTTTAAACTAGTTTATATGCCCCATATTTCTATTTTGGTATGGGTTTAGACCAGTTTCTGATCACTTATACCAGTTTATGTGTAATGTCTCTTAAGGGAATAGAGCAGAAATACCAATAAGAAGATTTCCAATACTGAAGTGATACAACAGTGACCAATATTCAAGAGGCAAAAGTTAAGAAGTGTTGAGGTGATGATGCCAGATTAACGCTAAGAAGAAAATTTGCAAGTAGAAGTTAGATACCCAGCTGTTAATGACATCCAACAGGAATTGGACTCCTACCGGTTTTTTTATGATTTTTGGAATATCTTGCAAAGGGATTGGATGGATATAAAAAGGTAGAAAGACTGATTGCTCCTATCAGTGTGTCAGCTAACATGTTCTTTGCTTTCTGTAATAGTGAGATCTCAAAACTCCCTTGGGCCCTTTCCTTCCTACTAAATTTCAGGCTTCTCAATACTTAGCTTAGCTTTCGGAGGAGCACACAGCCCTAATGTACAGAGAGAGCACAGATTTCCCTTTATCTTGGGAAACTTAAAATATGAACCATCTTCAAAAGTAGCATGAACTTAAATTATACCAAAAAAGGCTTATGAACTTGGACTAGTTTTATGAACTCTGCGGAACCAGAAACCACTTGAGAAGTCTCAAAAAAATGTTTCCTGTGCCCTGCAGTGCACCCTTTTCTATTTATACCCTTCAAGTACCCTATACTTGAAGAGTAGCAGAGCATCTCTCACACATTCCAGACGTATGTAAGATCATTCACTTGGAGAACAGAACTGTGACAGTCATTGTGCATGTGATGTCTAGATGAGTTCTGCAAACTGCAAAAATCATTTCTTAAGTGTGCAACAGCAAGTGAACCTCTTGACCTACATTAGATTTATTTCATTATTTCTTTGCCTTTGAGGATAAGAATGTCATGTTGTACTTATTTGTGCCAGTGCATTGGAAGACAACAAAACAGTTCTCTGGATTCTCCATAGTAAGTTACATTTATCAGGTTACTCTAAAGATAATTCAGCCTCTATTTAACAGAGCTGGAAAGCATTTGATTTTGTGCAGTCTTTTTAGATGGGCCTATGTATAAAAGAGCATTTTGCTAGCTGAAAGATTTCCTTTTGTCTGACACTAGCAGTATCTGAAATGGACTGAGACTGAAGGGAGGGATAAAAAAAAGCAGTGTTTGAGTAATTTTAATCATTAATAACTTACTCCATTTTAATTGGCTTAAAAGTTCAGGTTTCAACTGTTAGTGTAATGGATTAGCATTACAAGGACACAGACCTGTCATGTCTAAGCAGAAAGGAGAATTTGCTGACTGGAAACATGGGAGCAACCAACCGACTATGTACTATAGGTACAGAATATCAATTCTGGGTCGGAGAGGGGCAGAAATACAGAAGAAAATGGAAGACGAAGGACAATGAACATTCATTGAAAAGCTCTCGTTTTCTATACTCCATCTAAAGAAGCATGGCAATGAAGGCCACAGTGCTGGATTTGGAACGTAAGCCAGGTTAGCTGAAAAACATCTTGTACCATGTTGGGGAAAAGCATAATTTTTTAAAGGCTTCTGTGCCTGGGCTTTGGCTTGTCAAAGAGAAGAGGCAGGTGAAAGGACACAACCAAGGAGCAGCTAGAGGATTTAAATGAAATGAGATTTCGGGGAGTGAAGATCTCCGCAAGATTTTTCAAGGAAAGAGAGGCTTTGCAGAGCATGTTATTTACTTCTGTCTCTGAATTTGGCAAGGAACAAAAGCCGCACAATCTTCTTTGTCTCTCTAGTACAACTTCTCTCAGTGATTGTGGCACTAGACCTGGACGTGGGGCACTAGATGTGGCTCTGAAGGAGCCAATGGATTAGCGGGAGTTTTTTTCGCCTTCAGGAACATATATAAAGGAGCAAAAGACATTCTGAACCAGTTGACTAGAAACCTTCACATCCCTATACTGCCACCACAAGACACAAATTGTTCCTTGCTGCTGGACAGGAGTAAGGGACAAAGGTAGGCCCACGCTTGTGAATGTACAAATACAGCTCAAAGGAGATGGGCACACAAAATTCTGCATACCTGGTTCTACAGCCGCACAGCAGTTTGCCCTATTTCTGTTAGCATGGCAGCTCAGTGCAGCTGCAGCTCATCAATGGAACACATTTCTGTTGGAAAATTCAGTATCATAAAATCAAACCATTTTGTAGGAAGCTGTGAATTGTTATTGCATTTTCAATGGAAAAACAGTTCCATTTTCTGACTAGAACTTACTGTGGCAATAATTGGAAATAATCCAGAAAAATAACAGAAATATTGTTTGAGGGGGGAGAGGGGGAGTAGACAGTATTTGTTTTCCAGTATTTGTTTCCTTTCACTGTGTCTTATTGATGCCATACTACTGAATTATTACCTATTAAAGAACACATTTAGTTATGTAAGATAAAATAGGTTTCCCCTTTTTGCCATCATAAGGTTTTCCACTGCCAATCATCCATGTACACAGCATTTGAACACCTTTTACATACACTCAATAGCCACAGTTAAGTCACTAGTGGAATTCACGTACTCGCTGGCACTTCTCCCTTCCTCCCGCTGATGGACAGAGGCCGGCACAGTGGGTGTTCTTTTTGTTCCACTCTGCTTATTAGTCCTGTAATTTGTTATCCTCATTTATTATATTACAGATACATTTTCCCTGCCTACTCATCCCTGAATTTCTATATATTGTGCTGAAGCAGACTTTAATGCAAGCAGAGATGTGATAGCTACTTAATAGTCACTTATTACCCAATTATTGCTCTAAATAGCATTCATATATCTAGCTAGTTAAAAATGGAGATGGTTTTATTCTTGCAAACAGTTTCTCTGAATATTCATTTGAATTTTTAAGTTAGCGCCATTTGGGCATGTTCAACCCCTTCTGCGCTTTCTACAAACATTTGCAATACTGACTTTTCCCAGACTGAGTATTTGTGAAGAGCAAATGCTAAGAGGCCAGGTTCAAATGCCTAAAGAAAAAAAGAAGAAAAGTAAAAAGAATTTGTAGTGAAAAGTTAATTATGAGACTTACACTTTCCTAAAAAGGAAACAGAATCAATACCATGTAATCAATGCCACGCATGTGACCAACCACAAGTAAGCAACATTCAAGTTCAGGTCATGGGAAAGACAAAATTCTCAAATAAATAATAATAATGATTAAAGTAGTGATAATAATGTGTAGGGAAAGGGGGAAAAATGGACTAAGTTGTTTATCTACTCTGTTTAGTGTATATGACTCTCAACTGATGCAGAAAAAAACCTGAATGACATGCTCTGAGAGAAGCATTACTTTAAAATGGGTGTTAACCAGCCAGGAATATTCACCAGCTTGAGATGTGCAGAAGTTGGAGGATCTTCTGGTCAATACTTTTGACAGAAAGGCCATCTCAGCATGTGCCAGTTCTCCTTGAGCCCTCTGAAAAAGCCCTCCTTTTCACAGCTGAAAAAATAATATTTCTACAGTGTTTTCATCTGAGATTCCCACTGACCACTAACATCCCTAATCTGTCTCCAAAGAGCTTCATGGAAAATTTAAATTGCACTAAAAAAAATACAATTTCTCGCAGACTTTCCCCATTTTCCAGATCTCTCTACAAAGCTGTTACTGTTTCTCTAGGCTCCTCATGAGGGTACACAGGGGAAGAAATTGAGCTAGGATCACTTGTGCAGAAAGAAAAGAATTGGTAGCTTCAGGACCACTTTTATGTACAACATTGAAATAAACAGTACATTAATGCTTGCAAACATGGAATTGTCATAAAACTGCTCCTCCTTCTTCTCTAATTCAAGTTGCTCCTCTCTTCTCCTAAATATGCTGAGATCTCAGGCTATGTGATGGTGTTGAGCCATCCCAACCCAGGAGAAGCACCACGTGGCATTCTGCCTTAAAAGTTTATCATCTCAGGGACTTCAGTGGGATGTCTCACAAAAGTTAGGGACTCCTTAAAATGGATAACAAAGAGATGAATTTGCCCATTGCAGTTTGGAAGGAAAAGGTACTCAAGCACTAAGCCCACAATTCAGAGCAAACTTCAAAGACTACCAACTTGCACAAAACAATGCCAAAAGAAAACCCCAGGTGACTCTTTTTAACCAGAATCATTGAATGTCTCACAGACTTAGCTACAGTTTTTGCAGTTTTAAAAAAATAAAATAAGGGAAAGCATGGAATGAAACACAGCAAGGCTGCAGTCGAAGGGTATTTACCTCGTCAGAATTGCCAGTAATTTTCTGTAGCATGCTGGGGGCCTACAGCCCTTTCACAACTACAGGGACTGTCTTAAGACCACAGAGTTTACTTTCACATGCAGTCTACCATGTCCACATTTTAAGAGAGCGCTGTCTTGCATGTACACTCCTTTACAGCTACCTACCCAGCTGCAGTTAGCAGTCTGTCTATTTTTGCTTCTCTAGATATTTGCTGTTTGAAAAATATTTTTAAATGCCTCTCTCATTAAGGGAAACCAATGAATGTTTCTGCTTTGAAAGCATTGTATTTCATTTTGAAAGCCCCCTGGAAAGGGAAGGATGCCCATGAGGTATACATAAGAACCCGGTACATTGGACAATTTTCCCCTACCTTCAAAAGATGAAGAATAACATTTTCACGTCCCTAGTGGCCTAAATTCCATTGATTTTTCAGTAAAGACAAATGCATTATCCTTTTTGATAATACATTTTAGGATTATAAGTCACTGAGATGCTTTTGAAACTGTTATCCTAAGCTAACAGTTGCTAAATGTCACCTTGCTGCATCTGTATTTTAATACAGCATGTGGGGTTGGGACCTCAACTCTTCTCCAGTCCCTTCATGGCAGATAAAAGGGCTGGAGCTGCATAAAGTGACCTTAAAAACCATGGTTGTGGCTGTGGGGAGGGATTCTTCTAGTGAAGCTCCCTACAAGACAGCCCCCCTAGTGATGCTCCCTACGAGACAGCCTTAAAGCTGACCTCTGGTGGGGCTCCTTTCAAGCTCCTGAAGCAGAGATGTCAGGGACAGGGAGGAAGGAGGAAACTGCAGGTTGCAGGAGGCTACCATTACTGAGAGAGTTTCATCTTGTCTAAGTTATGTACAGAGAACTTCTAACCCTTTAAAGGAATCCAGGATGAAGAGCACACAGACAGGGCTTTGAGCTACCGTGGGCCCCATGTCTCCATCTGGGCTATGTACTCTCTACACCTTGAAGAGTCAAGTTGAGTGAGTTGAAGGCCTTCAGTTCACCTTCACCTATCCCAAAACCAAGTTCATAATCTATGTTACCTGGTTGCAACATAAGGAAAGCTCAGAAAGATAGGTACAGGAAATACTGCATACTACAGGAACAGGAATCCCAAACTGCAACCCTTATAGGAATTGTGCCACTGCTCATCTTTCAGGCAGTAGAGACAGGAAGTGGGGTATAGATAGGCTGGCAGTAAATTTGCTGAATGATACCATGCTCAGAAGCATTGAAAGCACTGCAGGAAGGGAAGCTAGGAGAAACTTGCCCCTTTGCCCTGAGAGCTCCCTCTGTAGAGCTCCTGGGGTGTGCTCGTAATGTGGATGTTTGGTGGGTTTTAGCTAAAGTTGGGTCTGGGAGAAGGTAGAGTTACAGCACAGAATCACGCTCCAATATCATTTTCTTCCTATCTCCCTTTATGTAAGTTATAGATACACTACAGATCTCTCTATATAGAGGTCAGTAAACCCCCATTAATGATAATATAGATTTGCTTTATAAGGGTAGCGCATAAAGGCTATTTAGACTGATTGCCGTAAGTTGTGGAATGACAAGAGCAGAATGAGGGAAGAGGAAGAATATTTAATTGATGCATTAGCTGGAGGAGCACTGAACAAGGAGCCCAGAGCGGAAGTGACATTTGGAAAGTAAATCAAGACGACATCCACAAAAAGACAACAGAGAGACCCTGCTGTTCCCAAGATTGCTGCTGCTGCTATTAGGACTCAAGCCACTCAGCCAAGCAACTGCTGCTGCCTTTTGGGGAACCAATTTAGGATCTGCTTCAGCAGCTGTAATTTAAGAGTAAGGGCATCAGGAGTTGAAACTGGGAACTTGGCAGGCATGCCACAGAGAAGGAGATTTTTTCATGTGAATCACTAAGCTTTCACACTCCTGCCACAATTCTTCATTTCTTTGTCATATTTCTCCATCTAGGAGACACACAGAATAAGAGTGTCAAATGTGACTAGTGTATAACTAGCTGATTCTAAAATCACAATAATTTATCTTGAGCTGTACAGTTAGCTAGCTAAGGAGCTCCAGGACACGACACAGGGCTTGATTCTGCAGCCCTTACCGATGATTCCATATTGGTAACATCAAACGCAAAGCCCCTCTGAAATCCCAATTACGTATTAATGTACTTAAATATAGATTCAGATGCTTGGCTTCAGGCTTCCACCTGAAAGCTCTGGTTTATGAATCTTGCCAAAAGCACAGGCATCATAGGACAGTAAAGATTAGAAATGCTGTTCTGACTTAACCCTTCAGAAAACATCCTCCTTTTCAAACTGTTTCTCTTTCGGTTACAACTGAAGCCTACAACCACTGAGAAGACCAAGAAACCACTATCACACCCATGCTGATCCAAGAGTGTTCATAGGACTCTTCTGTGAGCTTGACTGACACACGTGAGCAATGAACACATTTCCAAAAGGGAAAAAGTAATGTACTGAACTTCAGTAGCATTTTATGTCCTAAGACATTAGACATACTTAGTTTACCTAATATATCATGTAGTTGTGTCTATAGGACAAACTTACCACACCTGGAGGTAACTACTATGGGCAGGTTGTCTCTTAAGCCAAAAACATTGCATCTGTCTCCATGCAGTACTTGAGGTTGGCTATTAACACTGCTCAGTGACACTGGCAATTAGCCCACCCACATAGTTGCGGCGACATTGCTTCTTGTTTGGGACACAGCTCACCTGGAGTAGCACAATGTGCTTGGGGTCACCATCACTGGGGTCAGTAGAAAGACACTGTATAAACATAGCATTAGGTTCCTCAAATGGGTGCCTACTGTAGCTTTAATCACTGAAGTTTGAAATTAGCTATATGTTTCCAACCTGAAGAGGTCCTATGTTTCACACTACTTTGTAGAGGACCAAATCTTACCTATCTCTATTCACTGCTGCCGGTAAATCAACACACATGTATAAATAAAGACCTAAACAGAAAACAAGACTCCAAATTCACTGAAGAAAAGAAGAGCCTTCAAGATTTTAAGACAAACCTGGCAAAAAATATCACAAAGGACCAGAGAGAAAGTAGCAAAGTAGCAAAATTCAAAGTAACTAGGAGTATACACTCACTGGGTGTGTCCAGATGAGTGTGCGTATGCCTCTTGCCCCATCTATGCAGGGGTCTAAAAACTGGCGTTTAAAAAAAACGGGGTAGGGCCATGCCCTGAGACAACTGGAGGCTGGGTGCTCCATACAGCTACTCTGGCTGCCAAAGCATCTCTATGGTTGGCCCTTTGCCCCTCACCCTGGTGCTGAGACACAAGGCCTGCCCATGCAGGGCAGGCAGCATGCTGCAGCACCAGGCCTCCAGTGCCAGTTAGTAAGGCAGGGGGGTTGGGGGAGGGGACTATGGAGGGGATGCCCACTGGCCCCTCCCACTCCTCCAGTCCTCTGATCTCTGCCCCACCTGCCCCAACCCCCCCAATCACATTCCTGCCTGGCCCCATCTCCCCATCTCCCCAGACTCCCCCAATCCCTGCCCTGCCCAACCCCACCCCTTAACCCCCCCAATCCCTGCCCCCCACCCCAGCATCCCAACAGTTTAAAACAAACAACCCCCCCAGCACTGGAGCCCCCCCCCCGACCCAGCTTCTGCTTCTAGGGTAAGGAAAGGCTTCTCTTTTTTTTTTCTTTTTAAAGTGATGGTGCCTGGGGCTGGGGGGGCAGGTGGGGGGTGGGGGTGGGTGGGGCAGCCACTTGGAGGTCTAGAGGAGTGGGGGGTGGGGCTGGCTGGGGCAGCATTGAGGGGGCTACAACAGCTGGCAAGGGATGGGGCCAGATGAAGCAACAATCGGGGGCTGGGGTGGGGCATGTGGGCCTTGTGGGAGGTAGCCCCTGTGGGGCCATTTGGCCCCTGTTGGGGGGCCATAACCCCTGTGTGGGCATAGCTCCTGTTGGAGGGCTGTAACCCCTGTGTGGGTTGCCGTATCCACTGTGTGGGGGGGACCACAACTCCTGTGTGGGGGCCATAACCACTGTGTGGAGGGCTATAACCATTGTGGAGGTTTAATAATTCCCCATAATTCCTGCATGGGGAGGCCATAGCCCCTCTGGGAGGGCAGCAAATTATATATTCATGTTTCATGAATTCATGAATACAAGTATTTAGAGTTCACCTTATTATTATGATAGAGACACTGGTAGGCTTCCATGTTGCTTTAACACTGTAGCTATGTCAATAAAACATTGCCCAACTAATCGCTGTCTCTGTCTCACACTCTTTCTTTATAGTGGTCTTTTATTTTACTTGTGGAGGAACATGGATTTTGGGGTGTTTTACAGAGTGACTTTGGGATTTTTTTTATCAGGGATTTTTCAGTTTTCCAATAGGGAACACCAGAATTCCTGCTAGGGAGGCCAGTGGCAGGACCCTTGGCCGGGCAGGGGACACACGTGGCAGTAGTGTTGCACAGAGGCCAACCCTGCAACCACAGCCCACTGGCAGCTGGCCCAGAGGGGAAGATGATTCTACTGGATGTGCAGTCCTCATCCGGATCTGGCAAGAGCGCAGCGGGTCACAGCTAGGCAGCAGCAGACTGTTGCAGTGGGTAAAGGGTGCAGGGAACTCTCAGGGCTGCTTCAGCAGTTCAGCAGGCACAAGGGGTAGTGTCCCCAGGTGCCAATTACCTGAGACCCAGAAGCTCCTGAGAGTGAGTAGCCCTAAGCTGCTTGCCAGGGCAGCTTTTTGTACTGCTGGGACCAGGAGAGGGCAGCTTTTTATACTGTTGGGGTAGCACAGGTGCTGGAACTGAGCTCCAGCTCCCCCTGGCTGCAGATCCAGGAGGAGCCAGGTAGGGTTATTTTGCCCCAAGTGGCACAATTTTCTCCACAACAAAGTGCATGTCCGAGCACATGTGCTGAGGCAAAAAGGCCCGGCTCAAATTTGCACCACTTCTATTTGAGCTGCTGCAAATGCACGTGCTTGCGTGTGTGGACACGCCCACCTTGGGCACATCTATATGTGCATTAATGTGCCTTTGCTACTGCACATTAAGTTTAGTACCTCTATTATGAGGTACTATATAAATGTGCAGTAGCTGGCAATATAGCACAGTAGGAAAGGCGCGTGTCTTTTTGTGATGCCTAATGCACAGTAGACTAATTCTACTGCTCATTAGCACATTAGCACAGCTTTTCCATGACGTGCTAATGTGCAGCAGAATTAGTCTATGGCACATTAAGTATCTCATATAGATGCGCCCTTTGAGAATACAAAAGCAAAGTTCTAGAACTACCCGGACCTACACCTACACCTGGCTACCTCCATGGTAAGTGCCCCAGCCACTAGGCTATAGAGACTGAAGCTCTTTCAAGCTTATCTGATAAGGGTGATCTATATTCTGCAAATAATTAAATATTCACTGGGCCAAGGAGAGAATCAAGAGGATCAGGGACTTGAACCTAAGCTAGTGCCTATTCTGGGCTGTCTATTTATTTTTATCTCTCATTCATTTTTACCACAAATTCCAACCCTGACCTGAGGCCACTTTCATTTTAACTGATATATGAAAAAGTTCAATTTTGATAAATCCATGTTTTAGGGAAGAAAAATGATGCAGCTACATCTAGAAAAAAAAAAAGGTCAGCTACATCTAAAACTGAGCCCAAACAGAGACCTGGTACATCTTGTATTTCTTATGCCATCAATATACTCCCTAGGAGGGTCCACGATGTTTTGTATTATCTTTTGCTCAGTATAGTCAACTTGGAAACGAGGCACTTTCTAGAAGGGTGGTGTAATGTAATGGCCACTAGGTCTATGCTGTACCATCCTGTGCTGAGCTGTAAGGAAAAGAAAACAAAATGCAAGTTGCTTTGGGCACCAACGTAACTGCAACTGATATTCCATTTGAAATAAACATTTCATTTACCCTGCCATGGTAACTATGACCTTTTCAACTGCAGTTTACCTCCAAATGACTAATGCTTTTCAGGATACACACACGAAGTGTGGCCAATGCTACAGACTCATTTTGTCAAGGGTTGAAAATAACTCCATGGTTTTTGTCTCCCTGTTTTGCAGAGATGTAGCGAACATAATAAAAAGTAATGATGTGGAAGAGATCGTGCTGTTGCTTTTCAAGGGTCAAGTCTATATGGCTGGTGCAAAGTCCTGGCATTTCCACTCATAGTTGAATTAGAAAATACTGATGGGCACTAGCTGAAAATGTACCACACAGATAGTGTTAATAATGTAGGTAATAAAAAAGGCCTTTGCAATGGAAGACCCTTAGTGCTAAATAAGGAATATTAAAATTATAGCGGTGAGTTCAGTTCCAGAATGAGGCTCCTGTATCCCTTATGCAGATATTAGTTACTCCATCTACTGAATTCCTTGGATGTTTCCTTGTGAGCATTTGGTTAAGTCTCATAAAAAAAAAGGCTTAAAATTATACCACTGGGCAGAACACTGAAATAGTTCATTTTGAACTAAAAATGGACTTCTTGCTTAAGGCAAGCAAAGCATATTTAATTAAGAACTGCTATATGTCTAATATTGTGCAGGAGCAGTTCCAGAGCGGGTGCAGGGGCATGGACACACACTCCTTTCAGTCAACATCATGAAAGTAGCAACCAGGGATTTTCTAAGTCCCAAAGGAGATAAGAATCCCGTGCTCCTTCCCTGGCACATGGCGCACCCTGTCCCCTCCCATTCCTCCTGTCATTGCTGTTGTCTCCACTGTTCCTGCTCACTTGGGACAGAGGCAGGCTCCACTGCTGCTCCTGCGTCAATTCAGTGGGGCACATGGTGAGTCAGGCTCAGCCGGGGACAAAATGAATAATAGGCAGGTTCCTCCTTCCTGCTCAGTCTCTGGATTTTCCAGGAGAAGGCACAGGGAAGGGCATCTGCCCACCACCACTGATGCCACTGCTGTCCTCAGCCAATTCTGGCTCACCATGAGACTCACTGTAATAGAAGAGTGGCTCTGGAGCTTCCCCTCATCCCTCTTCCCATCCCTGAGGCAGCCAAAGACAGTAGAGGTGGCAGCTGGGAGAGAAGGGAATGAAGAGGAGAGGACATACAATCATAGAAAATTAGGGTTGGAAGGGACCTCAGGAGGTCATCTAATCCTACCCTCTCATCCCAGCCAAAGCTTTGTCTAGCAGGGTTTTGAAAACTTCCAAGGATGGAGCTTCCACCACCTCTCTGGGTAACCTGCTCCAGTGTTTTACTGCCCTCCTAGTGAGAATATTCTTCTTAATATCTAACCTAAACTTCCCTTGATGCAACTTGAGACTGTTGCTGCTTGTTCTGTCATCTACCACCACTGGGAACAGTCCAGCTCCATCCTCTTTCAAACCCCCTCACTTCAGGTAGTTGAAGACTGCTATTAAATCCCCTCTCAGTCTCCTCTTCTCTAGACTAAATAAGCCCAGGTTCTTCAGTGTTTCCTCATAAGTCAGGTCTTCCAGCCTCCTCATTCTTTTTGTTGCCCTCTGCTGGACTCTCCAATTTGTCCACATCCTTTCTGTGGTGTGGGGCCCAAAACTGTACACAATACTCCAGATGTGGCCTCACCAGTGCTGAACAGAGGGGAATACAGTAATCACTTTCCTTGACCTACTGGCAATACACCTACTAATGCATCCCAATATGCTGTTAGCTAGGGATGTGTGAAGCGGGCCCTCTTCAATTCAAATTTGGATTCGGCCCAGATAAGGAACAGGGATTCAATTTGTTGATTCAGATCACTGTACCTGATTCAAATCAGCCAAATCTGAACCTGAAGATTGGACGCTGATTCAGAGAATCAGCGATTCGGAAATAGCTTTAAATGTTTTTTCTACATACCTTGAGTTACTGGCACGGCTTGTGATTGCTGCAATGCTGGGGCAGACGGAGCATCTCACAGGAGCATGGGGGGCCCCTCACATGCTCAGCAGCGAAACCAGAAGTGGACCAGAAGTACTTCCAGTCCACTTCCAGGTCTGTCAGGGAGTATACCACTCCTCCCCATCCCCCAGCAGACCCAGAAGTGGACAGTGCACTCTCTGGCAGACCCAGAAGTGGACTGGAAGTGCTTCTGGTCCACTTCCAGTTCTGCTGCTGAGTGCACTGGGGAGCCCCCTGCGCTCCTGTGGGACACTCCATGCCCCCCCAGCATTGCAGCATTCACAAGCCGCCTGCTACCGAGAGGTATGTAGAGAAAACATTTAAAGCTGTGTCTATGTCCAAATCGCCAAATCTTTCCGAATCTCCCCGAATCAATTCAGAGAGATTAAAGGATCCTTTGATTCAATTTGGATTCAGAGATTCAGCTACCAAATCAGGCCAAATCTCCGCTGAATTGAATCGGGGACTGAAGCTTCGCACAGCCCTATTGTTAGCCTTCTTAGCAACAAGGGCACACTGCTGGCTCATATTCATCTTATTGTCCACTGTAACCCCCAGGTCCTTTTTTGCAGAGCTGCTGCCCAGCCTGTACTGGTGCATGGGATTATCCCATGCTGCTGAGCAGAGAAGTAAAGACAGAAGGGGCAGAGAAGATCGTAGAATCATAGCATCATAGAAAATTAGGGTTGGAAGGGACCTCAGGACATTTAATCCAACCCCCTGCTTAAAGCAAGACTGTCCTCAACTAGATTATCCTAGCCAATGTTCTTTCTAGCCAGGTCTTAAAAATGTCCAAGGATGGAGAGTCCAAAACCTTTCTGGGTATCCTGTTCCAGTGTTTTACTACCCTCCTGGTGAGAAAATTCTTCCTAATATCTAACCTAAACTTCCCTTGTTGCAACTTGAGACCATTGCTCCTTGTTCTGTCAAGAGGGAGGGAAGATTCTTACCTGATCAGAGGATTTAAAAAAGTCTCCTGCTGCTGCTTCCAGTGTGGATCTACCCATAAGACTGTGTTACCTAAAGGATACTCACTGCAGGAGACCTTCAACCAAGTATCAGCTCACTGCATGTGAGCTTGCTGCTTTCTTCCAATCCCCACATTACTGGATACCACAAAACCACTAGACATTTCAGCACAATGTGGTGTGTTGGCAGTCTGAACCCAAAACCACTCTGTTGGAATGTGGCAGGTAAAGCTTAAGATGTATAGTCTGCTGGGGAAACTTTTCCCTGCTTTGCATAGCTAAAGCCAGTGATATTATCATTCATATTTCACAAAACCTAAATTCCTTCATGCAGAAAGAGGAAACAATACAGGTTTTAAAATACATCATTGTAGAAGATAAACTAATCTATAGCAACACAGACAAACTGGTTAGGATTACAGTTAAGCT
Organism: Caiman crocodilus; assembly: GCA_030014935.1. Taxonomy (NCBI): domain Eukaryota; kingdom Metazoa; phylum Chordata; order Crocodylia; family Alligatoridae; genus Caiman; species Caiman crocodilus. The sequence goes on from JAGPOW010000261.1 coordinate 22,038,622, forward strand.
TAGTTCCTATAGCACTTTTTGTCCCTTCATTGCAAAATACCTTACAAAGGAGGACATCTGAAAACTGAGGAAAAACATAATCAGAGCAGTTTGGAAGCACTAACACTCCAGAGCACCTAGAGCTGTAGTGTAATGCCTCAGAGAGCAGCAAGGATGCAAACCAAGCAGCCCATAACATTGGGTACTTACTGCCTGATAGTCACAGGTAGTCAACATGCACAGATAGAAAAGAAGTAGTGCAGGGAGTGTAGTGAGGAAGAGCATAAAGAAAGCTTACAGCCTTGGGAATCGCAGCCTGACCCTGAGAAAGGATAGGAAGACAAGATCTATTCACTTTTGAGGACAGCAATTGTGTAAGCCAGTAGGCTGCCACTCTGATTTCTGTAAAATGAACTATCTGGAGAACACTCAGGCCACTTTGATGGCAGTCTCAAAGTTTGCAAGCTATGGCATGTCTGACACGCTATTCCTGGACAATAGGCCACAGTGCACTGCAACCTAATTCAAACGAGTCAGAAGCAAGTCAGGATTTGAGTACAAGATGTCTTTCCTTGGGTACTGCAAAGCAATGGGCAGAATCATCAGTAGAAACAGCCAGCAAACTGATGGCAATGCCAAAGCAGATTGAAAGGGATCCCTGCCTGATAAATGTTCAGCCTTCATAGTACACCATCACAGGGAGCAGACAGTAAGTCCAACAGAGTCTTATGGACTTGCAAAGCTGAGAATCCGGTTCCTTCGAGGGTCCGTCTGCTGCAGCCAGAAGTGGAAAAGCACACAGGATACAGCAGCAAAGAAAAGAACAAGCTAGGAAAGCAGCCGCCTCCAATTAAGTAGCCAAGGGCCTAAGGCCACTACACACAGATCAGCAGGTCTGGTCCCAATCATCAAATAGTCACAGCTATGACAAAAGGCAGCCTCCTAAGCAGCAATGGGTCATGCAGTTATATGAAATAGCTACGGACGCAGGACAGCAGTGGAAATGAAATCCAAGATGACACCAGAGCAGAGGCAGACAGTCAGAATCAGCAGTGGAACAGAGTCTCAACCATGACTGAGGAGAGACAGAAAAAAATAAGCCTACAAAGGGGCATTGCAAGTACTAATTACCTCTGGGACTAACAAGGCAGAAAATATTTGCACTGAAGACAACAATCATAGTTTGTGGATCTAGGACAGCCGAATAGCAGCATCCTACTTCCCAAGGATGATCCTTGCCACCAATGGGAAAGAGTCCTACTATGGAGGGAATTTTTTTAAGACAGTGTGGGCACATCTACATGTGCAATTAATGCAACTGAATAAGTTGAGGAGCAATTTGCACCACAGTAAACTACTCCTGGACACAGCATCTACACATGCACCTTAAACAGCAGCAAATTGAGCAGGGGAGGAGAAGTTTAAGCCAGGGTTGCTCCTGCCTTGCTCTGCCCCCCTGCCGCAGCTGCCAGTCTCAGGCTGGTAGGAGGCACAGGAGTCAGCCCCAGGCTCCAACTGGTGGTGATAATGTGGCCCGGGGTCCAGAGGGCAGCCCTGGAATGGCAGGCAGCACAGGGTTCAGGCCTGGGCAGTGGGGGGCTGCATCAGGCAGCAGTGTAGCTGGCTGGGCCGTGAGGCTTCTGCAGCTGCCGAGCCATGCGGCTAGGCAGCAGGCAGAAGTGTGGTCCTCTGCTGGATGGACTGACCAGGCACAGTGTCCTCCTAGGTTAGCATCTACATGTGTGTTGCTGGGCAGTAAATAACTCTGCACTAAAACAGTACTTATATTTACAAGTACTATCCTGGTGAGGAGTTTATTAGCTTCCTGCAGCCTAATAGCACTGCACATGTAGACCCAAGACCTTTACTGCAGAGCTAATTAGACAACTGCAGTAAACATCTTGTATAGATGCTCCTGGGACATGTCTACACAAGATGCTGACTGCACAGTTGTTACTGCATAGTCATTTAGTACCTGTGTACAGTAAATGACTGTGCAGTAACCTGAGTTACTATACAGTAGCATTGCAAACAGCTTTTAGGTGACACTGGCTGCACAGTCACTTGTTACTACTGTACGGTAGCATCACATCATGCTTCATGACACACGATGCTACTGTGCAGTAGTAACAAGCTACTGTGCAGTCAGCATCTTGTGTAGATGGGGCTCCGGCATAGCTAAAATTGCTAAAGAAAATCTCTACACTTCTGTCCCAGCCCGAATAACCAGGTACTCATTATCAGCAGGACTATTGGCACGACTGTAGTGTGCAGCTCGGATTCATGCTTGTGGAGCAAGAAGCCTTAGGTATGCGGCTGCTGCAGCCTGTTAATAAAAAAAGGAAGAGGCACTGCTAAAGCTGTGGGAGAACAGCTTGCTTTGGAAATGCCCAGAGAAAGCTGAACACTTTCTAGATCCTTCTCTGCACAGAAGTGGGGGTCACAACAGTCTTGTAATTCAATGGCATATGCACAGTTTGCCTCTGAACACTGATTGTAAAAACTATATGCTATAGTCATACTGCAGGCACAATCAGAAATGTTTCATATTAGTACGTGGAAGGAGGAGAGGGCAGGCATGCTTGCCTCAAGCATGCTTATTATTTGATACCCCTTATCAGACTCACCCTTCAGCTTATCCCAGGGGAAAATCATTGCCATGGAGAAGCTATCCTGTGCCTTACTTCCTGTCAGAAATAGACGGTATCGTGTCTCCTTGCCATTGGTTTTCATTTGGCTTTAACTCAGAGGCTAGTCATGTATAAATAAAGAACAAAGGAGAAACCTCTGCCCAAAGCTTTCCTCATGCCCCAAAGCACTGGACAAGTCTGTGGCTGTACTGTGTGCATTTCTGTGCCCTTTGCAAATCATTTCCTTTCAGCGCTTGTAGAGGCATGTGTCTGTTTTAGACAAAGCAAGGAAAGCAAGCCTTCCCTCCTCAACTTTTCCTTCCCACTCCCTGTGAAATCCTCCCTTCCCTGTCTCCACGCAGCCTATTCCTACGCAGCAGCAGAGAGAGACCTCAGGAATGCTCTGTAAACTGTTTACAGCTCGCTCTGACCCCAGGCTGTTTTCCAATATTGTGGATGTTATTTTTTTTCCCCAAAAAAACATTTTGTGCTGTATTGTCATTATCATAAAAACCACCAGAAGCTTCCTTTGTGGACTGTAAAACTTAAAACTTGTGGATGTAGAGTCTAAACGTGAGACGGGTAGCTAATAGGATGACTTGTGCAAGAAGTAGCAATTGTCAGCTTGTTTTAGAATCCAGATATTAGGCAGGCAGATTGCTTGTCTTGTGGATGCTCACAGCTTTGTTTTATTATGTGTTGCCAATAGTATTAATGCTGCTAATTTGCTCTGTGTTTATAATTCTGTGATGAAAAACACCCGTGGCCTTTATCATAGACACAGTGGTTGCCACAAAAAAGTAGCATTTACCATAAAGTTAGAGAGAGTAGGATTTGAATTATCTTTCGCCAGTTTCTCTGTGAAGAGCAGGTGGCGCCTACAGGGGCAATGTTGACTCTCTTAGCATTGAAAAGACTTTTGTGCCGAGTTGTCTACATTTAAACTATTTCTGTTATGGGTTTTTTTCTTTTTTCAATCCTGCAGTCAACCAACAGCGTACAGTATCTTTAGGCCAAGCATGTTATAGTTATAATATCCTATAATAACTAAATAGGAAAAGAAGGCTTCTGCACAACAGAATCTTTTCAATGTATGGGTTAAATTGGGACAGCGAAGTAAGGGGCAAAGCCAATAAGTCACCCCTAATACATCCCATTTAACGATGAAGCAGGAGCCACTACAAACTGCCCTTGTGCTCATATAAGTTCAGCATGAGCAAAGTAGGCTGGCTGAGGGCACAAGAGGGATCTAGAATAATAAATCAATTAAATATTCAGGGCTCTGGGGCAGGGAGAACATGTTGGCACCTGAGGTGAAAAAGGAAGACATAATTTGTCTATGTGTGCTCCATGTAGGCAGGTGAGGTCACAATGCGGGCAGTGGTGCTGGTCAAGAGAAGGCAGTGTTCACATGGTCATTATACTGTCTTCCTGCAAAATAAAGCCTGGAGGACAGTTCTGGGAAGGCACTTGCTACCGTAACGTGGGTCACTTAAGAGCACTTTCCATTCAGCATATCTGGAGGTATAATGCATTTAGGCACTTCCATCTGGGCAACATCCCCTCCCCTCACAGACCTGCTAAATGCTCCAAGGCTGAGGTCTTCAAAGAAATCCACCTGGGGTACCAACTCAATGGGATTTGGTGCCTAACTCACCCTAGGTTATTTTGGAAATCCCTACCTGGGCACTTTTCTTTGATCCCAAATAATTTAAACAGCCAATAGTCCTCATGATTTGGCAATGTTTTTATACCTACTTTATGTCTGAGCAACAAGGAAGGACAGAAATTAAGTGGTTTTCACAAGACTGCACAGCAAGTGAGCAGCAGAACCAGGACTCTAACTGGACAAGAGGGTCAGCTACCAGCAGGACCAGCTGTCAGAAAATCGCTTGTTTCGGGGCTTAAGAAAATGAAAAATATTTTTTTAAAAGATTAAAGGTAGGTTATTCACTTCATAATAAGGAGGGTGTGCGACTCTCTTGCAGATGTACACTAGACAGTACCATTATTGTCGGGGAAAAGGGCTTGCTCTCCAGTTCAGTACTGGGTGCATAGCTCTCAGTGAAACAGAATGAAAGAACCAGGGACGTGGGGACTGTTGGTGTAACACTGATGTTGAAGCTAGAATTTTCTTTGCAACACAAGATGGCAGCACCTGCTTATGCTTTGAAGGAAATGTGGCACAACACAGGATGGATTCATGCTAGTTTTTCTTTCTTGTTTTTTTTTAAAACGGCATTTTCCAGCCATTTTGTCACAAGCAACATTTAGATAAAGAACAAAAAAACACCCACAATCTTTAGTTCATCCACTACATTTTATTGTTTGAGAGGATTGTGATGAATAGGTAAGACCTGTTTCTGACCTCAGTTACAGCCTGGATATAGATGGGCTCTATTGAATCTAATAGTGTAACATGAATGTCTTGGGTGTTAAATTAAAGTCTTATTTGGGAAACTTGTATTCGTTTAGTTCTAACATTCAGCTACTTTTGGAACTGTCCATCAAGCCGCTAAATGCAGAGCTAGAGGTAAATGTAACAGAAAGACAAGGTTGTGCTCTTAATGTAAATTCACTCTGAAATCACAGGTACCAGTGTTTTCCTGCTGAGAACAGCATGAGAACAGCATCATTACTGAGCCTGATCTTGCTCTCACCCCATTGTCATCCTTTTAATCACACTGAAAGTACTTCTGATATAATCCCATATCAGAGAAGAATCAGGCTCGCTGATGTTAATGGGAGCAGGCCCCTGTCCAAAAGCAGTATTGCACTTCTCAGCAAACCAGTTTTCTACTTGGAAGGACATGTAGAAACATACTGTATTATACTGTTATGTCCCTGCACACACAACCCAACAACCCAACCGTTTCATCAGTAGTTTGAATAAATCTTTAGACCAAGTTCATCTTCTGTTTAGTCCATATATCAGTGTTTTGTTTTGCTGCTGTATTCAATTACTTATTTATGATGTTTTCCACAGTCTTATGACAAAAGAAAGATTTAAAGAGTCATTATGGTGTTTATGAAATTGTTAACCAATTAAAACCTCAAGGTTGCATGCTGCTTCTATGGAACAACAAGATGAAAAAAAAATCAGGAGAATGAGTGATACAGTTAATATATTTATTGGCATTAGTACATTCTCTTTTATTGCTGGGATCAGGGTGACATCATTCATCATAAAGACAGCATAATTGTCTTTGAATGTTATAAAAGGTGAAATTCATTCTCCTGGAAATTAAAGAGAACATTTCAAAGCTTCAGTGAAAAAGGGGACTGAATGATACAGATGATAAAATGCACCAGCTTTAAATTTAAGTCCATAAACCTGGAGTAAAGCTACTGAGAATTAGTCCGAGATGAAGATTGTAATAACCTGAAATTAGTTTAGGCATCCCTCTAATCTCGTTTTTCATGGTGTAGGACTATTCATCATAAAATCTGTTTTCCTTCACTGGCAGCATTTCAGCTGTCTACTCTCTGAATGAAAACAGCAAAGGGGGAATGAAGACACTAAATGAAATATATGTTATTTGTTCTGGCAGAATTACCTCGGTGTCAGCAAAGCAAAGGAGCAAGCAGTCTTCTACCTGAGCTCCAGCCCCCGTACTCAGAACTAGTGTGCCAGCAGCTAAGAAGACTAACATTAGTCATTCCCCGTGCCCTCCCTTCACCCCCACCTCCCCAAGCCTTTTCTCTCCCACTTACACAAATTTGAATGCAGGAAAACAGTTTGATGTTCTTCTTGGGACTTTATTTTCGCTTAGATGTTGTGTCCCCCCCCGCCCTGGAAAATTTCATAACTACAAACAGACTTTGAAGATCTTTACTTTATTCTTCCGAAGCCAGTCTGCCACCTTTGGCCCCCATTCAGTGGTACTTTATGAAGCAGGATACATCCCCTTTGATCACTTGATGCCTTATAAGAAATTGAAATGCATGGTAAAGACAGGCAAGACAGGGAGACAAAATGCTGACAGGTCTTACTCTGTGCTGCAGAAATCACACTAAATCCATGTCTTTTCCTTGCATGATCAAACCTTCCCTGACTATACTTGTGCTTTGAACCAGCTTACTGCAGGGCTGTCATTGGATCACATTATCTTAGGGAAAGTTCTAGTGGCAAGATACCTCAAGCCGTTCACTTTCTTTTAAATCAAGCTTGCTGACTGGTTATTTGAAAGTGTTGGGTTTCTACTATTGGCAGTAATTATTCTTTCGCTCAGTATAGATATATGCTTGACTTTACTCAAATACATTTGAAATTACCCTTTACTCCTATGCAAGCCCCCATGTCCCTAAAAATGAAAGTCTCAGTGAAAACTAAACGAAACATAGTAGCATTAATTAACACCAGAAGAACAACACAGATAACACCTTGATCATGCTTGAGGACCCTTTGTTCTTAACTTTTACTTCCCTTCTAGATTTGGAAATTGCAGGTATCAGTTTGTTAAAATAAAAGAAATCCCTAGTGGGTACATACAAATTATTGAGCTAAGGATTATTAATAGTGTCTAAAAGTTAGAGCACAAATCAGAATTAAGCATGTAAGGGACTGCAGATCTTTTTTAGGCAAAGGAATCTAAGATTTATGGGTTTAGTTTCTTTTCCTTCTTGTTTTGAAAAGGTGTTAAAAGTTTCAGGAGCTCTGTCTGAGTCCCTTGGCAACATCTGAAGCTTTCTAAACACTTAAAAATAATTCTCACCCCTGCAAATATGCAAAATGCCATATGCCAGAGGATGCTGACTGATCAAAGGGCAGATCCAACTACACACAAAGAGCTGTCAAATACACAAATATAAAACTGGAAGAAATGGACAAATATTTTTCACAAATCTCATTGTTTACTGTAGTCATAAGAGTTGCTGGTAACAGGAGGGAAAGTATTTTGTCAGTGGCAGTGCCAGAAACAATAGTTTCATTCAAATTGGACACTGGTAGCTCAGATTAATACTTTGCCAGAGCATAAATATAAAAAGTTAAAATTTCCTCTGACCCCTGAGGCCGCCACCCAGCCCCAGCCCCTGGGGGGCTCGCTGTCCGCCTCCCCCACCTTGGCTAGGGGTGGTGGCTGGGCAGGGCCCCTGGGGTTGGGGGAGATGTCTGGGGTGTCCTCTGGCTGCTCCTCTTGTGACCATCTTCAGGGCCTGGAGGAGTGGCTGTGGGAGCTCCAGGCAGAGGTGAGCAGGCTACGAGGGATCCGGGCAGCAGAGCATGAAATTGACATGTACTTTTGTTCTCTGCAGGGCCAGAAAACTACTGAGGAGCCTCCCAGACCCAGAAGAGCAACTCATCGGTGGCACCAAGTTCCCCTTGGACCCAGGGCAGCCCGTCCTGCTGCAGAGCCTGTACCTGAGGTACCACTTGGGAACAGGTACGGTACCTGGCTACCCTGGAGGAGACTGCTGAGAAGCACCCCCCTCGAGGTGCCGATCGTGCACCATCATCGCAAGCGGAGAAGAAGAAGCGGTCGCAAAGGAGGAACAAGCGTCGAGTCCTGGTCATTGGGGACTACATCCTGAGGGGCACGGAGGGTCCCATCTGCCGTCCTGATCCCTTGGGCTGAGAGGTCTGCTATCTCCCTGGAGCGTGAGTTTGGGACATCACGGAGTGCGTCCGGAAGATTGTGAGGCCCACAGATTACCATCCATTAGTAGTAGTCCATGTGGGGACCAATGACTCTTCGAGAGGCCGGCCGGAGGACATCATTGAAGACTTCAAGGCTCTTGGAAGACACCTCAGGGAGATTGGAGCGCAGGTGATGTTTTCTTCAATTCAACTGGTGAGTCAATGAGGAAGGCGACATGAGACATGTATTGCAGCCGTAAACCAGCACCTTCGGGGTTGGTGTTATGATGTGGGCTTTGGATTCTTTGATCACAGCCCACATTTTTCTATGTGGAGCATGCTGGCGGAGGATGGACTTCACCTATCACCTAAAGGTAAGCGTTTCTTTTCTTCTAGGTTGGCTGATCTCGTGCAGTGGGCTTTAAACTAGCTTCGCCGGGGGACGGGCCTGCTGGGAGAGGAGAGGACGCTCTGCTGCTGAGCCAGGTAAGTCGGGTGAGAGTAGGTGGTTGTAGCTTGGAGGAAACACGTGGAGTGGGGGAGGTGGCAGTGGGTTGCCTCAAATGCCTCTATGCAAATGCTCGCAGCATGGGAGGTAAGCAGGAGGAGCTGGCTCTCCTGGTGACTGTGGAAGACCTAGATTTGGTTGGGCTCACGGAAACCTGGTGGGACCCGACCCATGACTGGGCTGTAGGCATCGATGGCTATGTTCTTTTTAGGAAGGACAGGATGGGGAAAAGAGGCGGAGGGGTTGCGCTCTATGTCAAAGAGCATTTCTCTGCATCGAACGTCAACCTGGGGGTGACTGAGGACCAGGTAGAAGCGATTTGGGTCAGGCTGCAAGGAGGATAAGGGGAAAGGGACTTAATGGTGGGTGTCTGCTACAGACCACCCAACCAGAGGGAGGAGCTGGATCTCCAATTTGCTGGCCAGATCAAGAAGGCGGCTAGGACGAGGGATGTCATTGTCATGGGTGACTTTAATTACCCAGACATCTGCTGGGAGAAGCAGTCTGCCAAGTCCAAGAGGTCCTGGAGGTTCCTGGCGGAGCTGCAGGACCTCCACTTGGTCCAGGAGGTGCATGGCCCCACCAGGTGGGATGCACTGCTGGATCTGGTCCTGGCCTCAGGGGATGATCTGATCAGAGGGCTCCAGGTACGAGACCCCCTGGGAGATAGCGATCATCGCCTGATAGAATTTGCTGTCCGGCGCAGTGTAGATAGGACCCACACTAGGACTAGGGTCCCAGACTTCAAAAGGGCCAATTTCATTGAGCTCAGGAGGCTAGTTGAGGAGGTTCTGTGGGACTGCAGGGTTGAGGACATGGGCATCCATGAAGGGTGGGCATTCCTCAAAGAGACGATCCTCCGAGCCCAAGGGGCGACCGTTCCTGCCTGATGCAAGATGGACAAAAGTGCCCGGAAGCCCCCATGGCTTAATAGGGATATTCGGGGGACCCTGAGGACTAAGTGGGAGGCTTAGTATCTTTGGAAGAGAGGAGCAGTCTCCAAAGAGGAGTACTCCTCTTGTGCTCGAGAGTGTAGGAGGGCTATTAGGAAGGCCAAGGTGGGAGTAGAGCTCCGCCTGGTGACTAGGATCAAGGACAGCAGGAAGTCCTTTTTCAAGTATGTGGGGAGCAAAAAGAGAGCCCCGGGAAGTGTCGGGCCCCTGAAGGACTCATCGGGCAACCTGGTGCTCACAGCTGATGGGAAGGTGGAGATCCTCAATGGGTTCTTTGCCTCGGTCTTCCTGAGGGGGGACCGGGACTTCCCTCCCATTGGAAGCCTATGTTCCCCCTCGGGAATCACTGCTAGGCCGTGGATGAGGGTTGACCTGGTGGAGGGGCTTCTGGAAGGGCTAGATGTCTTTAAGTCGGTGGGCCCGGATGACCTGCCCCCAAGGGTGTTGAGGGAGCTGGTGGGGGTGATTGCTGAGCCCTTGGCTCGGTTGTACGAGCTCTCTTGGAGCTCTGGACAAGTGCCGGAGGACTGGAAGGTG
>JAGPOW010000261.1:22048906-22088435 GCA_030014935.1 Caiman crocodilus
GCAGGTTTAGGTTGGACATTAGGAAACACTACTTCACCGTTAGGGTGGCTAGGACATGGAACCAGCTTCCTAGGGAAGTTGTTCTTGCTCCTACCTTGGACATCTTTAAGAGTAGATTGGATAGGTATTTGGCTGGGGTCCTGTGACCCTGGCACTCGTTCCTGCCATAGGCGGGGGGTCAGACTAGATGGCCTGCTCTAGGCCCCTTCTGACCCTAGATACTATGAAAATTGAATCCAAAAGTAAATCCAATGAACATAAAAGAACTGGCTATTAAAAAACAAGCCAGTGAAAGAAAGATACATTGCTAGCATTCAATATAAGAATACAGTATACAAACTCTCATTCTTTGTGGGACCTAAAGGTGGCACCATTTTGGGTCTAACAGCTTGAAAGAAACTGAATCTGGTTAACTGTATGCTTGTAGTATAAGGCAATACATCATTCATGCCTTGTGTTGATCCTCTTGGCCATTGCAGCCCAAATCTGGATAGGTTTCTTAGGAAGAAACCTAGTGTTCCATTAACCATGAAACAACCATGTCCTTCTGGGAAAAAATGTACCTATGGACACACATGCAAATGCTATCATGCAGGAGGAAAACAACCCCAGTGGTCTGTAACTAATGAACTTTGTGCTGTAGGCAGAAGCACAGCTGGCAAAATTGCAAGTCAGTTGGATCCCAGTACAAAGACTCAAGTCAATCAAGTTTTTCACCAAAAATGAATTGGAAACCAGATCTGATTATTGATCACTCTGAGAGGAAAGTAAAACTTAACGAACAACTTCTAGAGACTTGCTAAGGAAGCTTCAGAAAAAAGTTATAGGAAAGTGAGTGGAAAAGACTTCCTTCAAAGACATGTTTTAGGCATGCACCTGTAGGCATGATGGGATCTAATGCAAGATGCATGCAAATGCATCTTCTGCCATGTCACATGTGCATGGTAGAAGGTGTGACTTGGAATTGCACATTAGATCCCATCATGCCTTAAGCTCCCTCTGCACTGGCAAGAAACAGGTTCCCAGCCATGGGGGGTGCCCCCAAGGCACCTAGCATCCACACCTGCAGGACTCTGGGTCCCTATGCCCCCAGAGTCAGCAGCACTGGGCATGGTGCACCCCTGTGGCTGGGAAAACCCTACTACACATGGAAATTAAAGCTCAACAGCAAGCAGCTATGAAGTTAATACACATTTTTTAGGTCTGACCCTATAGCTGGTTGGAGCTGTTTACAGCATGATAGCTACTTTGCACATGTAGCTAATCTCAAGCTAACTGCACAATTAACCATTTAATTGCGCAATACCTGTAATGTGTAGAGAAAGCCTTAGTAATCTCTCCTCTGTTCATGGCTGTTATTTGATTTTTTCATTAACTGATTTTTGTGGTTATTGTTAGGAAGGAAGATGTAGTTACAGAAGTTATAATTTACAGGTTCTCCGTAACAAGAGACTGAGGGAGCTGGGAACAGGGAGATGGTCTTCCAGTTAGAAAGCAGCTAGCTAAAGAGAGACCCAGATGATCTGCAGCCTGCAACACAATTCAGGTTTATTGTTAGTTCTTCTTATTCATTGCATGTCTGTGTTCATTGAATCCAGGCCTCATTACATCCCCAATGCCTCAATTTGCAAGAGCAATGTTCTAGCATTTGCTATACTCAGCCTATACAACCAGGAACACCACATATATCTTACCTGTCTAACCTTGGGAATCTTCAAGATGCTGGTTCAGTTGGCTTTACCTCTTCCCCACTTGGCCCACCCTCTCCACCAACATCACCACAGCTGCCTGTGGGAGGTCCCTGCTTTCTGCCGCCATGCCCCTGCCACTGACACTGCTGCCTGTGGGTGGTCGCCATGCCCCCCAGCCTCCAGAGACACATGTCATTCAAGATTATAAACAATATCAATCCCCATATTTCAGGAAGCACTGCTGGCTGAAGTTGGGAAGAAATTCCTGCTCCCATCACCACAGCACCCATAGTGTAGTATTTCATTATTGTTCAGAGGCATTATGGGATTTTTATATATTGTTCTGAAGCAAGGCATGTACGGTGCTGGGAGTCACTGCATACATGGATTTTGTTTCTTACCACCATAAATCACTAAATTTAGCATGGAGATTAAATTTGTTATTTTTAAGAAATCTTCCCTTTATTTTCTTGCTAATACACCCATGGAGAATGTTTGATGAAAACAACACTGAGATCAAAGCCTCTCTTAATCAGATGAGAAAAGCTTTCTGTGACTGGCAAAACCATCCTCCAGCCAGAAGCAGGGAACTTTTTAGTGGCTGAAAGCTGAACCCAGAGGAAGATTCAAAAGATCAAGAACAAATGGTGGTTAGACAAGGTGAAAGAAATCCAACAATTCATTGCCAATCATGACATGTGGAGTTTCTTCAGTGTAATCAAAACTGTGTATGGACTAAGCTCTTGTGGATTCACCCTGCTTAGATCTGAAGATGGTAGTATGCTCCTCAAAGACAATGAGTCCATCCAAAACTGCTGGAAGGAGACCTAACAAAAGCTCCTGAACTGAGAATTGATGGTGACTAATGAAACTATCTAATCTATCCCACAGCTTTCCCATAAGGAAAATACTTGCCAGTTTACCAACCTCTGAAAAAGTCCATCAGATGAGGAGATCCAGTATAGGATCTGATGTGCTAGCTCTGCCTTGAGAAGAGTGTATCATCATGTGTTCAATGATCACAACATCAGGACTTGAATAAAATTCCTATTATATAAGGCTATGGTAATCCCAACTTTTTTATGAGTGTGAAGCTTGGGTGACCTACAGGGACCACCTGAAGAGCAACAGGATCAGTGCTATCTCTGGAAGATTTTGGCATAAAATGGAAAGATCACCACACAAGTGACAGTGTCCTCACTGATGCTAACACCACCAGCATAGAAGTGTTGATTATTCAACATCAGATACAGTGGACAGGGAACCGTGTGCACGTGCCTGATGTATATTTACCAAAACAACTGCTATATTCCCAACTCAGCCAAGGACAAAGGACATGTGGGGGCCAGAGAAAACACTTCAGGGACATCCTCAAGGTGAACATTAATAAATGTGACATTGACATCACAAATTGGGAAAATTAGCTTGGGATAGGACTACATGGCAACACCTTGTGAGAAAAGGTGACAGCTAGTAAATTATATTTAGAGATTTGCTCTTAGGAACTGGCTTGTAGGTAGAGTAGATATTATATTAGAACAATGACCTAGGGGAATGGCAAGGGTTAACTGGTTTCTAAAAGTTTGTTTGCGACAAAAGTTTCATTTTCTCAGCCACTGTGTCTGAAGCTAGCAGACATGTGTCACACAGTTCCCTGAAATCCCAAAACAAGAGATAAGGTAGTATCAGGTCATAGTGACCAGCTGCAAAGCCCCTGGGGTTTCCAGTTTTGGTGAAATGACCAAATTAGGAGGCTGGAAATGCTCAAATTAAGACACCAGTAAATGAACAAATTAAAATGTGTGCATGTGATGGGTTTGTGGAAACAAAGGAATTTGCTAGCAAAACAGAATATGGACAGTATGATGGCCACAGGGAAAACAATCAATGGTACCTGGAAATGAAGAGTCACCAGAGGAGAAAGAATACAAAAGGATGGATCCCAAGGTGGGGAGGGATCCTGAGGCCACCATGGGCAGAGGGCACACCACTAGCCCATCTTGCCCAACTCATGGGGAGGAGGAGGAGACTGAGCCTCCACCCTCAACCTCCAACGCTGCTGACATCTGACATTCAAGAAAGAGCCACAGGCTGACTGTCCAGGCTTCTCTTCCCCCTGTGAACCCTGGAACTGATAGATAAGTTGAATCAGGGGGGTTATTTTGTTTGCTTTGCCTGCATTAATCTTATCTGCTATCCCTGTGCATCAATAAAATTTGCCTATTATCAAATGGAAGAAGTCGTGATTGGTCTGAGGATTTTGGTCCACCTGGAATAAGGTATCGGGACTGGGTCATAAATCCAGTGCCAGGAAAGGTACATTTTCCTTTGAGGGAAACCGCCTCACCCCAGAGGCAGAAAAATGACAGAAATGGAAGGAAAGGGAACAAGACCAAGAAATCCATTGTTCAACTCTCCATTTAACCACCACCTGTGGCATCTGCCAGCAAGTCTGAAGCTCTAGAATTAGCCTTCTTAGCCACCAACAGACTCCTCTAGAAACTTTTACTTGGCCCATGGAAACGATCATCCTCAGCCATGAAGGATCACTAACATCAATAACAACCAACAGAGAAAACTGTGCAACATATATTTGTATAATATATGTTATACAAATATATTGTAACACCAGCTCTCTCTCTCTGAAAGCAGTTTTAAGTCCCTTGATTCCAATGGCAGCAGAGTGGGTTCAGTATTAGTGAACAAGGGCAATGTCTACCCAGTGATCCTCCCCAGTACTGCACTGGTGAACACATCACAGAAGTAGAGAAGAGGGAAAACCAAGGTTACAAACTATGGTTTAGTTTCCTATTGGCTACTCTACTTTATCAGGCTAGGGACAGAAGTTACACACAAACTGGTTTAAGTGATCAGAATCTGGTTTCAATCTGTAATAGAACAGAAGTTCAGTGCACATAAACCATTTTAAAATGGCTGAAACTGGTTTAAGATAAACCTGGCTGAATGTATTATCAGACTTAACTCATTTGGGTTAAACCAGTTTATGAAGCTTCTGTCCCAGACCCCTTCTTGGGTCAAGTTAAATCACAGTCCCCCAGCACTCCAGAATACTATCCAGCCCTGGGCTGGGCTGGGCTGTCTGCTCCTGAAGAACAGCGGGGAGGGGAGGGGGGCGTAGAGAGAGGCAAGGACTGTGCCCCCCCAGGCAAACCCTGACTGCAGTCTGGAGCCAGGGAGCTGTGATGGGGTTAAACCCTTCTTTCCCCAAGTATAGAGCTGCCTTGCCCTGCTACTTACTGGAAATTACTTCTGGTTGCTACTGTGGACTACAAATCCCAGAGACATGTGGAAGCAGGAAGAGGAAGTGATAAGCAACCCTGTAGAGTCCTGCTGCTATGATGCTGGACTGTAAATCCCAGAGACCTTGGGGGCAGCAGAAGAGGAAGTGCCAGACAGCCATGATCTAGCACGCCCCAGCTTCTAGCATGAGCAAATGCAGGCATGTGCATTTCCTGAATCAAAGGTAAATGCATGTCTAGTTATTTCCCAGTTTAGTCTTTGCAGCTTAGATTAACCTGCAAAGACTGAATCGATTTAGCCTCAGGCTTTTTTGACTGTACTTAGCCTCTCTGTTTGCTTTCTTTTTGCAGGCTTCTGGAGATTTTCATTCTACTCCATCCAAATCACTGTGCAAATCGAAGTTAACCTTGCAAAAGATGTACCCTTCTCAGCTGAATATAAAACGTCAAAAAAATTGAACTTGTTCTAACACAACTTAAAAAGTTTTCTTCCAGATCTGCTACTTTTAATAACCAATTTACAATATTTTCTTCCTGCAGATATTACCAAGCAGAAGAGGGACAAAGTAGACAGATTTTAAACACTGAGAATGCTTTGGCTTTACCCAAAAAAGAACTGGTAAGTGCATTTGAACAATTATTAAGTTGAGGAGTTTTGGTTTGGGTATATTGCTGCTGAAGTGAATTGGATTACCCCAAGTTTCTCTGTTAGAAGTTGAGAACAAATTAGTCCATAATGAGCAAGCTTTCTATACTTGCTGTCAGACAGAAAATGTATGTCCACGGTCAAGTAATTGCTTTCAATATGAATAATCATTCACCAGGTCAACACATACATTGGTTAGTGATTATTTGCAGTTCTGTAATTGTTCCAATTCCTTACTTAACACTTACCAGCAATTCATCTTGAATATTAATGAACAATGTACAAATTGATTCTCAAAGGAACAGGAAGATTAACAGGAACTATAGGATTTTTTTTCTTCAGGGAGGTCTGACAAAGTACATCTTGAATAGTGTAACATTTAAAACTTTAGCTGCTAGGGACAAGGACTATGCAAATGCATACATGCCAAATCTTTTATTTGGGCCTTTGTATGCTGCCTCAATACAAATAAATAATAATCAGCAATGCATATAGATCTTTTCCTTTTGCAGATGCTAGACGGTAATCTTTAGGTTAGGTAAACTAGTGAATAGCCTTTTTTAAAAAAACAAGAGCTGTTTGTATTTAGCATTTGCAATCCTATGGTGAAGATTGTAGTGACAACCATTCATCAAAAGAATTCATCACAGAGCTCATCAACCATCTTACTGCTGCATATGACACTCATTCTTGAGACTTTGGAGTGGCTTTCCTGTCCATCAGTAGTCTTGAGAGTGAAATTGCCGTTCTGAAGCATAAGCATAATAAAGCTGATGAGCATTTTGTCAGGTATTATTTGAAGGAGCTTGATCTGACAAAATAATCATCAGTTTTATTGTGTTTATGCTTCACAACTGCAATTTCACTCTCAGGACCACTGATGGACAGGAAAGCTGCTCTAGAAGTCTTAAGAATAACAACCTACAAGGCTCAGTACTTTATCTGTTGCTTGTCAACATGTACATTGTCAACCTGCCTGGCACCCAGTCCAAGAAGTATGGCTATGCCAATGACTTGGCTCTCACTAAATCAAACAAGTAATGGGAAGCCACTGAATCCACTTTGACATCAGACATGAATACCCTTGATGACTACTTCCATGAGTGACATATGTAGCTCCACCTTGCTAAAGCAGTTGCAATAGCCTTCCACCTAAATAACAACAAAACGAAGAAAGACAAAAAATTCATAATTGGTTCAAGTCAGAGACTTGAACATTGTCACACAATTGCTTATCTAGGAGTCAAGTTGGACCAGATCCTTACCTACTGGCAACATCTAGAAGGGGTCCAGGATATGGTAAAAGAGGAGGGTTAAGGTTAGCAGAGGAGCTCTCAATCCATTGCCTTGTTGGCACCACCTGGGTTGAAAGTTTCCACACATTTCTCACCTCTGCTTTGCCACTTACATATGCTTCTGCTCAGTACTGTACATGTATGGGGCTGAAGCATGCACACTAAGCTTGTGGATTCCAGCCTTAACAGTGTCATGAGTACAATCACTAGATGCTGACTCCAGTTGACTGCTTACCAGTCCCCTGAGGCATTCCACCCCCTGACATTGGAGACAACCTAACCCTAACCCTAGGTCTCAAAGCCCAAGATCCGAACCATTCTCTGCACTCCAGCCTAGCAGCCAGAAAACAGAAAACCAATTACCACCTAAAGTCTCAGAACCCATTCTCCACTCAGGCCAATAAGTTCATCGAATCTCCGGGAGCACCCACAGCATGGACCTCCCATCAGCGGAGCAGGCAACATGCTGCACAAGAACTGCAGCTAAAAAACTTCATCCCTAACACCAACTTCTGGTCCTCAGGCTGACAGCTTCCCCACAGGACCTGGACTGCTCTTAAACATCTCAGAACAGGTGTTGGACGGTTTAAGGTGAGCATGCACTCTTGGAGCTCTCCAACAATGCTAGCTGCAGCCGTGGTGCTCAATCTCAGACGGCCACCCACATCATATATGAATGCCCTTTCAACCCTCCTTTGGGTGCCTGAGGTCTTATTGACATTGACCATTCTGATGGTTGCTGACTTTCTGGCCCTCATGCCTCTGACACAAGAGTGTGGTGACACTCACTTCATCATCATCATCATCATCATCAAAAGAATGATTTTCTGTGAATCTGTTTTCCTTTAAAAACATCCAGAGTGGCTAGTCAGGCATATGTAATGAGAAAATGTCCATGTGGCTATAAAAGAATTAAAGAAATAAAGATTAAGTGTGATTTGTATTTGAAAAACGACTACTTGTTTCTGCCAACCTAACGTCTCTCGTCTGATAGGTTTCAGCCTTTTTACTTTGCAAATGAGAAATTATTTCCTCCCCTAAAATTTATTTGTTTGAGTTTCAATCAGCAGTCAGCATAGAAGACCAGAAACTAATGAAAAGCACAGCACTCTAGTACAGAAAGCAAGCATGCTATATCTCCTTAAAATCTCCTAATAGCCTTGCTAGCTGAAGACCAGATTCTGCCACACTATGTTAAATGGTAATCTTACTCCACAAGTAGCTCTATTGATTTCAAATCTGTGTGACCAATCCTCATTTGATATAAAGCAGCTTAGTTCTATTGATTTAAAGTGAAATATACTGATTTATTTCACTTGAGTAGTCTTATTAGTTCAGCTCAAGGAGCATAGTACTTAATGGGTTCATTTACACATGCCTAGTAATGTGCAGCAATAAACTCCAGCACTTATTGCGCTGGAGTTTATGGCACTGGGCACACATGTGCATATTCACCCAGGATAGCAGCATGTTGAGCCATGGCAGAGCAGGCCTGGTTGGCAGAGGGTATGGGGAGGTCAACCTGCCAGTCCAAGGCTGCTCTCCTCAGCAAAATGTGCTGTGGAGGAGCTAGCTGGGGCACAAGGGTGCTTTAGCAAAAGGCTAGCCAGCAGGGAGCCCCTTCATGGAAGCACCCTTGGTGCCCCAGCTAGCTCCTTCAGTGTCTAACATGTGCACTACTGTGGAGTTTTTTACTTCACAACAGGATAGTACTTGTATTTACAAGTATCAGCCATCTTTGTATTGTATCAGTCAAGTATTGTATCAACCACCTTTGTATATACAAGCACTATCCTGGTGCCAAGTACATTAGTTTACTCCAGCCTAATAGGGTTGCACATGTAGACACCCAGATAGTTCCTGTGTAGCTAATTAGTCAACACTGCAGTAAACATCTTGTGTAGACATGCCCATATTTACATGAATGGCAAAATATGGGCCTGTGTTTGAACTTTGTAAGTTTTGTCACAAAACTCTTTTTTTTGCATAAAGAAGTGAAATAAGGTACAGAATCATAATTTCAATATAGACTCACAAATTTCAAAGCATGAAGGACCATAGGATTATCTTCTCATATCTCATGTATAACACAGGCCCTAGAATTTCATCCAGTTCAACCTGCACTGAGCCTAATAACTCATGTAGGATCCCTCTTAGAAAGGCAAACAGAAGTGATTTGACTGTTTTAAGAGGTTTGAATGTTTCAACCGCTTTGCAGCAGTTAGTTTCAATAGTTGATTACACACACCTTCATGGGTAGGTCTAAAAATTTGAACAGAGCAGTGCGCATGGTGAGGTGTATCATCACATATAAAACAATGTAGATTTTTCTCCAGGTAAAAATAAACTAGAAGCTTTACTAATACACTAGGGGCCAAAGGCTGTTGCACAGTTCAATTGGTAGAACATCAAGTCCATTAAAAAGAAGAGGGTCATTAACACCTGTGGAATGAAGAGTTTACAAGGGGCTGGATAGATTACAATAAGCCATGAAGTCAAGTGACTCCCCTATACACTGCCTGACTAGAAATGCTGCCAGACAGTTGATGTTAAACTTTGGGTGGAACAGGGATTAAAAGGAGAGTGCAAGTACACCAGGGTACCTCTCCCTGGATTCATCCCTGTACACCCTATTAATTTTGTATCATACTTCTTATTTGAATGTCTCTGGCTTTAACTTCCAGGTATTGGTTCTTATTAGGCCTTAGTTAGATTAAAGAACCCTGTAGAAGCTGGCATAGCACAGATTGTGCCCTGGCATCTAATCACCACCCAAACCTTATCTCTAGGGAAGAGTTTGAAAGGAAATTCCCAACAATGATTTTGCAGTCTTCCTTCCTCACAGCTTTGTCCCTTGGCTTTTTCTCCAAGAGACAGCAAGTCATGCGTTGGTATTTCTTCCCTAATTTCTTTTCTTCTCAGTCCTTTTCACTCAAATATATATTTTGTGTTGATCCAAAACCTTACTTTGAAAAAAACTTCTTAGGGACCCCTCATGTTTGACATAGGTTTGCTATTGAACTTGATTTTTAAAAATGAAGCAGTGGGAAGGAACAATCAGGATTCATAGAAGATTGATCAAATCTGGCTAAACCACAGTTAACAGAGAAAAACACTGTATTTATTTTGTGTGTTTGGGACAGAATAGTCTTAGGGGTGGCATTTTACCTTAACACTAACTATCATAATTAAAAGGGAAGCAGAATTAAACCATCAATGTTTTTCAAAAACACAAGAAGGCAAAATTCCAATTTTAGTTACCCTGGGAACAACTGGGAATAACAATTTAATTAAATAAAATTATTCTGGATTTTTACCAGTGTAAATGATATCGGAATTTGGCCTGATGTCAGTTGTATCCAGAGAATTCAGTCTGATTTCCATGAATTATGCACAAAATTTGAAGTGTACTATAGCCATGTGACATAAAGAGAAAATGTACTCAAATTCTGTATAAAACGTCCATTTTAAATTATTTTGTCTGTAAAGGCATTTTAATTGCATTAAACTTCCTTGTAATATATTTTCATTGATGCATCTATAGATTATTTTGTATTAGCTTTCCAAAATATACAGAGCTGAAAGCCTCTTGCTTCAGGGCTTAAACTAATCCACCAGTTAGAGATTATGAGGAGACCATGGGGGAAAGATTATTTTATATGTGCCCAGAGCAAGGTTTAGAGCCTACCATGTAGTGAAAATATCCAAGTTAAATAGTGATCCATTAAAACTATCAAGATAAATAATGTACTAACAGCTCTACCTCAGGCCCCACTTCAGAAAAATATGCCATGCAGGACATTGATGTCAATGGGGGTTTAAGTATGTTCTTGAAGTTAAGTACCTGTCTAAATTCTATTTTACATAGGGATGAACTTAAGCATCTATGTAAATGCTTTCCTGGAACAGAACTGGGATTCTGCACCCTAGTTCAGAGCTTCTGTGCCTGAATTTACAGAGGAGGAAGGGTCATGATACTTAGGAGCAAGAGGGTATATAGCCCCAGAAAACATGTAAGATCCCAAAGGGACCAAAATCTCTAGGGGCAACAAATGCCTCCCACATAAAAACTACACACAAAACTGCACTCATTAGCAGCCTACAACATACTCCTACCCCACCTGGCCCTTTGCTCTGATTTAACACCACATCACCTCAGGCTACAATCTCATCTATTTTCTCCAACTACTGCATGTAGGGGTCAGCTAGATCAGTACTTTGATAGAAGATGCTCCCTAAGTCAGGGCTGGTTTGTACCTTGATAGCTATAAGTCAGAGATGGATAGAATAAGCAGGGGGCTTCTTTCAGCAGATGCTGTGAAGGGATTGCAGAAGCTGAGCTGCGAAATAGGAATTGGTGATTAGGATGCAAGGGATAGGTAGGGGAAGAGAGGCAAAGTGGGCAGGAGAGAGAAAAGCAAAATACTGAAGGATCTAAGTATCCCAGAAACATCTGTGTTCTACAAGTAAAGAAACTAAGGAGATTCAGAAAGAGAAATTTAGCTTCCTGATTTGGCTCACCTTCTGGGGCAGGGGTCCCCAAGCTGGGGTGAAACTCTGAAGGATACCATCCATCAAAATCTGAGTCTGAATCTGACTCTTCCTGGGCTGCCACAGATGTAGGGTTCCTCTCAGGTGGCCTGACCCAGCTCAGGGGTCGATGCCGGTCTCGTGGGGGTTCCCTCTCAGGAGATCAAGGCTGCACCAGCTCCCCCGCAGGCAATAGGACATTTCTGTGCACCATCCGTCTGTGCCTGGGCCCGACCTCTGGGGCAGTTTCATACACAGGGAGATTGTCCATCTGCCTGACCCCGGTACAGGGTTCCACTTTCTACTGGTCACCAATGTTATGTTTCCTGGTTAACCCCGGGTTCCTCAGAAGTACCCAGTATCCGGGGCGTAGCCCCTGCTCCCGGACGTGGGCATCATAGTTCCTTTTATGGAGCTGCTAGTTCCTCCCTGTGGTGTCAGCAGACAAACAGCAGGCACGCCACAGGTGTACTGCCCGTGGGTTAGGTGCTGCCCATAAGCTCTTTCCACTCCGAAGCACAAGGTGAAGTGCCCACATGCATGTGCATGTGGCCCTAAGCCAGGCTGGCAGCAGTAGAGTCAGGCAGCAGGAAAGCCCGGCAGGAAACAGAGCTCGACCTGGAGAATGGGAGGCAACCCTCTGGGACTGTGGAGTAGGAAGTTACCCTGGAGAGAGGGTCCCAACAGGGGAGGGATCTCCCCCAGAGTTGCAAAGGGGCACCACATGGGCTGTTCCTCTCTCCTTCCCTTCAGAAAGGGGAGTGACTTTATTTCCCTTGCTGTCTCCTGATTAGTGGATGGGCTGCACCAATCAAAACATCAGGATCTCAAGCCTGGGGCTTAACCCAAGCTCTGAAAGGTAAGCCTGATACACAGTGTTATAACCTGGGGTGCCTCCCGGAGAGGTGCTCATCTCTGCTCTGTGGACCCAGTAATTGTCAGGCTTGTGTCCACCCTTCACCGGGGATGGTAAAGTGTCCCATGGGGGATAGTGTAGCAGGCTTACCTTTCAGAGCTTGGGTTGAGTCCCAGGCTTGAGATCCTGCTGTTCTGATTGGTGGAGCCCATCCACCAATCAGGAGGCAGCAAGGGAAATTATGTCCCTTTCCTGAGGGGAGGAGGAGAGGAGCTCCCTTGGACCTGATTGAAGACTTCAAACTGTCAGATCTGGAAGACTTCAAGGGCAGAACCTTGGCGCATCTACAAGGAGCTGTGTGCCCAGCATGCGGGAGATACATCAGGGACAGAGAAGAGAGAAGAGCGGGGCTTAGAAAAAACTGAGGAGAGGTGCTCAGCAGGGTGAAGCAGTAGCCCAGGAAGAGCCCCTGAAGACTTCTATCAGCAGGGAGCGGCGGATGGCTCCAGAGGTTAGGCTCTTGGTACATAACATGGTGCACAGTGTCCAGACCCTGGGAGCTGCATGAGGCGGCTTGGGTCTGCAACCTCTGATATGAAGCCAGAGACACAGTGCACAGGACAGTGCATGGAGCAGGATCTTTGGAGCCCCTGGGGCAGCTCAGCTCCACAACCCCTGGAACAAGGCTGGGAGCTCAGTGCAGGAGGCGCTGCTCAGAGGGTGAGAGACCCTGGGAGCTGCACAAGGCAGCTCAGGACAGCAACTCAATGCAGATGCTGCTGCTCAGAGGGTTTGGGGGCAGACCGAGCCCTGGTGCTGCACAAGGCCGTCTGGGCCCCCAACCACTAGCACAAGGCAAAGCACCCACTACACATAGCGGTGCATGTGGCCCTAAACCAGGCTGGCGGCAGCAGAGTCGAGCAGCAGGAAAGCCTAATGGGGAACAGAGCTTGAGCTGGAGAATGGTAGGCAACCCTCCAGGACTCTGGAGTAGGAAGTTACCCTGGAGAGGGGGTCCCAACACGGGAGGGACCCCCCGGAGTTGTGAAGGGGCATCACGTGGGCCACTCCTGGGTAATAGCAGGGAGAGCTTTGGAGTCTTTCGGGGTCTTCCTCTCCTTTTCTTTCCCCCCACCTCCTTTCCTGTAGTGGTACCTTGGGTGTGGGGCCCCTGCCCTGGAGGGCACCCAAGTAGTCTAAGGATTGCTGGTTATATTTGTAGATTGTGCCTTATAGTTTATGTGAATAAGTTGAAGCAATAGTTTGTATATTAATAGAGTTATAAGGTTGCCTGATCAATATCCTTTGTCCTGGGCTGTTCTAATGTTCACCTGTATTTTAAAATAATAATTGGTTGTGTGTGTGTGTGTGTATATGGTATAAGGTTTATTGTTTGATAACATTGTACATACATAATTAATTCTATTACCCTTTAATGGTTTTGTTGTAATAATAAATGTGTATACAGTTAAGTAATTGATTGACTGGGCCTGACTCTATCGGGAACGGAGGTGGCCGTTGGGCTGTTGTGTCCCTCCGCAGCACACTGCCCTGCCAATACTTCCCTCAGTTGGAGAGAGGAGTACAAACCCGCTACAACTGTTCTGAACAAAAAAGAGCAGTATAAACATATATGTCACATAGTCTCTCTCCAGTCCTATGAATGGCAAGCAAAGACAAAACCGTCAGCAGGCAAGAGGGCTTATGGCTTATTTAACAATGATCCAAAAGCGAATAAGCAATCTTCTTCCCGTCTAATATTTAAAATATTTTTATTACATGAATTCTTTCTTAAAATTCCACTCGATTGGAAGGCTAATTTTTTTCTTCTGCCTTATAAAATAAAGCCCCTGGAAAGCCTGTTGTGCATTCTCACTTATCTTTATCAACCTAACTGAAACATGCCCATGCAGAAGATAAATGCTGTTATTACTTAAAATCCCTAGTACAAGTTCCAAAAAAAATGCTGACAAGTCACTAATCCTGATAAAATATATGGAAGTTAATTATAAACGAAGCATGCAGAAGTCATCCGGTAGATTGTAATCAACGAGATTCACCGAATGAGCACTTTGTTTCTTGCTGTTAAGGAGACAAGTAGTTCTTTCACCTCCCCTCTTCCCCTTGACATAACTCCCAGTAATGACGGCCACAAAACAAAACAAATGAACAAATGAGGCTGTAACCTAGGAAAGAAACAAACCATCTGTCATGTCTCACACCCAGCAGAAATCCTCTAAGTCTTTCAAAACTGCAAATGTTGTCCTGCTCATTTTTTCTGCTTCACCATCAACTTCATTATTGCTCCATGGAATAGATTCCTATTAAGCAAATGCATCCCACAAAGACATGCACCCGTGCACTGCATTCTGAAATTCAGTGAATGGAACATGTAGGGCACATAGAAGTCCAGCTGTAAACTCAGCAAGGCAGTCTTCACTAGTATTAAACTATTGTATGCTTTCGGGAGATGCCAGGTCATGAGATACTATATACATTGAAATTATGGCAGCTTCTGCCTTGAACTGCAGGTTGTTTGTTTCATGGTATTCTGAGAAGTCTTGTCAACTTGTAACTTCAATGGCTGTCACCTATAGTGACGGGCTGGATCATCCAGTTTATGCTAAGGGCAAGGAATGTCCCACTGCGTGGACCCCTTCCTCCTGTGTGGGAAGAGGGGTTGCCAGCCACTGTTGCAGCACCACTGCCCTCAAGACTGGAATGTCCAAAAAACCTTTCCCACTGTGTAAAGGGGATGATCAGTATGGAAAGAGGCAGCTTGAAAGAGAGCAGGATAATGTTTTATTCAGGTGTTATACAGAGAAGCTGTAGTCAATGTTCAGGAACAGATTAACTTTATTAATACACTAAACTAAAGGAGATGGAAATAACAAGGAGAGATAACTATAGTATAACTGCTTGGAGCCCTTGCTTTTAAACAACTGCCTACAGCCAGTTCTAACCGATCAGTTTGAATAGTAGTATAGTAGTACTGTAGGGGCAATATTTTTTGACAGACATGCCATTTCCATCCCCTTCCCCTGCCCAATCACTTGGTCTGCTATCTGTTCCCTGCCCTGTGCCTCTATCCAATCTGCTGCTCTACTTTCAGCTCACTGCCCTGTGCTTCCTGTCTGATTTGTTGCTCCCTGCCTTATCTACCTCAGTATTATCTGTCTCCTCCCTGGTTTGTAGCAGGTCACACACAGAAGTTGTACATGCCACTTGTGCCACAGGTTGGTCACCCCTGCATTAATACAAGTTTCTTACAGGACCAATATCCTCACAGACAACAAATGGGGCTGATGACTGTACATCCCTCCAAGTCCCACAAGAAATCAAGTCCATAGACTTTTAGCTTCCTCCAAGATGGGAAAATTCCCCAAAGGTGGATGTTCATGACCAACCATGCAACCCATTGACGGACATCTAAAGGACAGGTTCTTCTACTCCAAGGATAAAAGCCCCAATCCTTTGTGAATTGGTGAGGCTTTACTTACCAAGGCACCCCTGGGGGTCACAAGAAATAATGGCCACAAGCTAGCAAACAGCAGATTTAGACTGGACATTAGGAAGAATGTCTTCACAGTTAGAGTGGCCAAAATGTGGAATGGACTCCCAAGGGAGGTGGTGCTTTTTCAAGACAAGGTTAGATAGGCATCTGGCTGGGGTCATCTGAACCCAGCACTCTTTCCTGCCTGTGCAGGGGTTCGGACTCGATAATCTAGGGGTCCCTTCTGACCCTACCATCTATGAATCTATGAAATGTCAAACTACATCATTTCAAGCAAGGTGTCATTTATTTTACCATTATTATTGTTGTTGCTGTTATCATGTTATATGTTTAGCACTGCCAACATCAAAGGCATCATTTCTGACATTCAGAGCTTGAAGTCTAACAACAACAAAAATCCTTTTTATTTCTGTGGGATATAATTTACATTTTGATAGATAAAACTGGAAAGTGACTGCCACACCCTACAGCCTAGTTCCTTTGATTTGGGAATATAGGTCAATAGCTTCAAACCTGGGTGCATAGTCATGACCCTAAACCTACTTTATGCAGCCAATTAAAAGGGCATCAATTTAAAAAGAATGAAGCATCTCTAAGTCCTGTTAAAATCCTTCCCCAAGAGGAAGAGGCCAAAAGGTAAGACAAGATAATGAAGATCACCTCATTGTTTGGGTCTGGTATTTTTGAGAAGGCATTGGAAAAGTGATCACTGCCAAGAATTTACAGATAAAGAATGTTTCTCCAGGAATAGGCGCCACATAAGTGAGCAAGGAAATAGCCTTCTTGGATCAAGGTTGGCATGATTGATAAGAGCTTTTAATTAGGGACTCAGGAGAGATTTTGGTTGCAGAAACCGACAACATTTCTACACTGGGAACAAATACACACGAGAAAGAAGTTAGACAAATGAGGATTTGACAAGGGAAAAGGTACTTCAAGGAGTGAAAGGAAAATACAGAGCAACAACAAATAGTATGACTGACCAGTATCTCAGTCATACATATTCCAGGTGGGAACCGTTAAATTCAGATGGAAACAAGTGGAACATCTGAACTCATCCACCACATGACTGAGTGGTGATGGAGATGGGACTAGTAAATCTGCCAGTCTCTGGCCACGAATCTGCATATAGGCAACAGTAACCTAATGGTCATCTTGCACTTGGGTTGAGACAAGGGTGCAATTTGGCAGCTGCTACCATGACTGAGTAGTCCTATTCAGGTAGAAAAGGTGCCCTAAACTTCAGCTTTCTTATCTGCTTCTGGTTGGATAACTCAGTCCAGAGCGATCAGTCTTTCTGAGGTCAAAAACTTCATAAAAAGATTACGATTTTTCACTTGGGAGGGGCAGGCTGCTGATTGACTCGAATGGTGCTGCAATCTCAACCAAGCCGCTGCCTGTTTCATGGTAAAGTGTCTCATGGTCAAAGCAGAGAAGAGAGAGCAGAGAAAGGAAAGCAGATAAATCCTGACCTAAGGCCTACCATCCCTTGCAGAAAAATCTGCAACTTCTGCAGACAGCTATGTAACTCCAGAACCAGACTCTTAAGTCACCTCAAGACCCATCAGTGAGCTATTGTAGAGATAACCTCAAATTAAGGTATTGCCAATGATTATTCTAAGTAGGATCATCCCTGATTAAACTCTCAGCTGAAAGTCTCTAACCTGTGTCAATACAGCACCAGCTGGGGCTTCGGGACTTGGTAACCAGTTGCCTGCCTGGACCAGACTGTTGGTAACACTTTTGCTTGCCTTCAACTCACTGTGGAATTACAAAACTCTCTTCTGCCATGTATTGATGTTTATGATGTTTTGAATTGGGAGGTATCTGACTTGCAGTGCAGACCAAGGGAGTGTCCAGATAGTGACTTCTGGGGCTCCAACCTCCCTTACACCCTGATTTTATACTACTGATTGCACCCTTAGATCTTAATGGACATCTTGTCTTTGCTCTTTTATCTTTTTATAGGCTTGCAAACATCTCAAAAGAAGGAATCAACAAAACGAACTAAAAAATTTCAGGACTTTCCTTCTGCCCAGGTAAGTCTTGCCATCTCAGGCCAAAATGGGCATGGCACTGCTCCCTTCTTTGGAGGGTCCTGCCGTCTCAGAACTAACAGAAAAAAAAGAACCCCATCCAGATCTTTGCTTCCTCAAGATGGATGTCTGTCAGCTCTTGACTCCAGCCATTCACTCCCATCCGTGCACCAAACTTTACTCAGGGCCTTTCCTGGACACTGCATACACTTTGCATGTCCTGCCCTGGTCTCCATATTTATCCCAGCCCATGGCTGAATGTACTTCTCCCTTTTTTGTTTCAGTCCCGGGGTCATGGCCCAGCCTGTCAGGCTGTCTCTTTCTCTTTCCAGCTTACCCCTTCCAGGCTCCTGCAAAGAACTCCATAAATGAAAAAGAAAGAAAAAACTAAACAGACCTGGTTTGGTGCATGGCTGATTCTCCCATGGCCAGCTCATTTCTGGTGGGCTTTTCCATCGCTTTGGCTGTTCTTTCTTGTGGAGACTCTGCCTGGCTTACCAGACCTCCCCTGAGCTGTCCCACTGGTCTTCAACCAGCTCTCCAGGGCTTGGAGCCTTCCACCGCAAGTCCCAAGGTTTGGGACTCAGATCTCCCCTTCTAGGCTCTACCACTACTCTTTCTGGCCTTTCTGGGCCCCAAGATGAGCCTCCACAGCAGCTCTGCAGCTGTTCCAGCTGCACTGAGCAGCTGCTTTGAAAGTACATCTCTCTTGGCGTCCTCCACTCCCTCAGCAGGACAATCTCTTTTTTCAGACTGTTTGTCTCTCCCTGTGGTGAGTTCAACAGGTTTTTCCTTCTTTCCTTCACAATCTGCTTTTGAAATTTTCAGTGATGGAGATTTCTCAAGGTTACCTCTTCTAATATTTGACCGCCCTCATAGTCAGAGCTTCCTAAGCTCCAAACTAAATTTCCTCTGCTACAGTTTGAGTCCATTACTCCTAGTCTGAGTCCTTATGGCTACAAAGAATACTTTATCTCCATACCCTTTACAATTACCCTTCAGGGATTTTAAGAAGTTATCAGATCCCCCACCTCAAGAAACTAATTTCACTGATATAACAATAAAAATTGCTACCAATAACAGTTTAATGAACATATTTTTAAAGGAGCGTCCCAATAAATTTCTTGATCAAATGGTGACAGTAACCATAAGAGTAAATACTATATTTGATTTAGTTCTGGCAAGTAGCAAGTACCTTAACAAAAGAACTTGTGATGGAAAACAATTCTGCATCAAACAATCGTGACCTAACTCAGTTTCATTTAAACTGCAGGATGGACAAGAATAGGTCTACTGTTAAGGCTTCAGACTTCAAAAGGGTTCATTGAAAAATTAAAGGGCATTAATTAGGGAAGTAAACTGGATTCATGATCTAATGGACTTAGTGGCAGAAGAGAAAGAAAATTACTTTCAGGGAAAAGTGCAAATATTATCAGAAATAATCAGAGTAATAAATTGATTAAGACAGGCCAAACACATACTTGGATGGACAGACACCTTTAATGCAGACCATCTACAAGGAATGGAGAAAGGGATTAATTAGTAAGGAGATGTACCTCTCAGTAGTCAAGGAATGAAAAGTAAAATAAGAATGGTCAAAGGCTGAACTGTGCTAAGTCTTGCAAAGGAATTTAAAATCAAACAGTAAATGCTTCTTCAGGCATAAAACTAAAAATGTGGAAGCCAGCTTAAGTGGCTTGTTGGTGACAAAACTGGGGCAGCCCATATATTCTCCATTTCAAAATACTGGAAGAACAAGCACACAAAATAGTAACCCCTTTGGCAAAAATCTTCAATCAGTCTGACAACCCTGGGACAGTACCCTATGATTAGAGAACACTAAAGGCAGTGCCTGCATTTAAGAAAGTCTGACCCATTATCTTCACTTCAATATTATGCAAGGATTTAGAACAGATACTGAGGAAAAGAACAGTGAAGGGTATGGAGGTCAACAAGAAATGGGACATGGTTTTATCTAAGGAAGATAATGTTAAACTAATTATAACCTGATAAAGATAGAATACTTTGGAAAATCCAGAAATAGAGATAACTTCAACTTTATTTATTTTTTAAATCTAATGGGGTGCCGTTCTTGTTTTAAGAACCAATAAATATTCTTTCCTTCATTGATAGGATACTTCTCGGGGAAAAATAATTAGAATAAAGGACAGATAGTGGTTTAGAGAATTAGAGTTGGAGGCTCATTCCCTGTAAAGGTAACAGCATGGAACTATGCAGAGATGGGAGGTAGAGGAGGAAATGACTTGGAAAGGCTGCCATCAGTTATTGATGAACACCAATGAACAGCGAGGTATAGGACAAGAAGAAGAGTGTAGCATTTTGAGGGAAGGAGAAGGTCAAATTCTGGAGCGTGAAAGAGGAATCTAGTCAAGGGCTGTGTGGAGACAAGTGAAGTGGCTAAACTAATGGATGAGAGAGTTTTGTCAACCAGTTTTTGATGAAATTACAATAGGGTAACATAAGCATCTATGATTTTTTTTTTAACCTGTAATTAATTAATTAATTAATCTATCTTATTTCCTGGTTCTCCAATGCCTTTTTCAATTATTTTTAAAAAATACTGTATTAACTCCAGTTTAAGAAGACTTTCATTTGGAGGCCCTTTAAATTTATCTTTAAAAAAAGGAATTTTAAAAGTTTCTCTGTGACACTGACTTCCATTATTGGTTTCATGAAATGGGGTGCATTTGTCTTCACACCTGTGAAATATAAGTCACCATAGCAGTTTTTCTAGGACTTAGATGATAGTCAAGATGGCAGACAGTATTTCCAGGTGTGACAGAAGGCTCTGCAGGGTGAAGGAGGGAGGAGGTGTCTTGAAATCCAAAGCACTGGCACCTCATCTACAAACTGCAGGAAGTCAGAGATCCTAATATCTACAGATATGGGACAGCGATGTTGCCCAATATTGCAATGTCTACATTGTTCTTTGCAAACATGTGCCTTAAGACTGACTTACAGGCTACAGAAACAACTCTGATTTCAAAGTATCTTAACACATTACTCACTTAAATGGACCTTATCCAGCCAAACATTTGCAGAACTGCAAATGCGAGTTGTGAAACCCAACATGAGTAAGGGCTGCGGAATCAGACCCTGAAAAGAAAATGTAACCCTCAAAAAACTAGTAAAGGCATCAATCGCCATTGAGGAGAGAAGAATTTTTAGTTAGAGGGAAGTCTACAGTTAATGTTGGGCCCCCCTCTCTAAACATGTTGGAAAATGATGGTTTGCCATGTATGCCCCAATTCAAGGAAAAAAATCTAACCCCACAGGAGTCAATAAAACTGGCTAGGTTCTAATGAGGCCTTGCTCCAAAAGTAGATCTTTATCTATTGAAGTCAACATAATGTCTTCACCCCGCCCTGGAATCTCAAAAATTCTTGAGGATTCATTACCATAGATTTATTCTTCATGGTATAGGCAAGTCCTCCTTTTTTCAGATTGCTAAATGACCATGGATCTCCTACCCAGATGCTGCCTTTAGAATTCAAAGCTGTAAATGAAAGTGCTACCAGCTGTAGATTCACAAATGGCATGCTGCACTTAAAGTGATTACAGAGAAACTCTTTTAAAAGCAAGAGATGCTAAATAGTTCTAAAGAAAGGCAGGAATGCAAGAGCTAAAAATCATTACAATTATGTCTTCTAGAGAGGTTCTTAGAGTGAAAGCCTTTGCTGAAATATAATAACATGTTTCACTTGGACTGAGGACAAAAAATAGAAGTGAAGCACATGCACCAATTTGAATAACATTACACTCATTTAATTAAATTAGTTCAGAGAGATAAATATGACAGGATGCTAAATATCCAGCTGTACAGAATATTCTTACAAGTCCCTAGAATGGCAGAAGATTCCTGAACAGTTTTCTGTCTACATCTCTCTCCCTGCCCAGGTCTCCCTTTCTCCTCTGTTCAGAACACCCCTCTTAGTATATTCATTGCTCCCAGGTGAAATCCTGTTCCCTTGAAGTATTTGTGCCTTTTGTGTTATTGACTTCTGTTGGACCAGGATTTCATCCTGTATCTGCTGTTCATTGCCTTTTACTCCTAGAATCTCCTTTCTTTGCATCCAGGCTAAATTTATACAACTCCTGTGCTCCCCGCAAAGTAAGTTTACCACATACAGCAGTGGCAACCTCAAACACACTGAATTTATACATGTGCTCCGAGAGGCAGGGGGTACTTCAATAAGTGTAGCTCTGAGGGCTGAACTATTTAAAAGCACCTGAAGTGAGAGGTGTATCAGCATCCCTGTGCTGAAAAATGGCAGCAGTGCACTTTGAACAAAAGCTTGTCGAATGAAATTTAGTTTAAAGTGCTCGGCTGCCATTTTTCAGAGCAGGGACGCTGGAGGCTGCCGGAGCATGATAATTTCCACACTCCAGCAGACTCGGTTAATTGAGTTTGCTCTGACGCACTGGAATTACAATGCATCAGAGCAGGCTCCCTGCATGTGTATAGGAGCCCACTGTGCTGCTTCTGAACAGGTAGCAGGTTTCCAATGTCTGCAGGCTACCATAGACAGACTAATTACCATGGGGACAAAATAATCAGTCTTGTCAGTCGTGACAGTCTGCTGTTGGTACAAAATGTAGCAGCCTACCTTTTGACTGGGGCAGGTTGCCAGGAACCCATTACTTCAGTGCTGCAAAGTCTGCACTAGCTTCCAGTAAACATCTTGGTGCAATGCAAGGTGCTGCTATTTGCCCATAAAGCCCTATATGACCTGGACTCTACATACTTAAAAGATCACTTCGCCTTTTACACTCCATTGTGATCCCTAAGCGCAGCCAACAGCAAGCTCCTGCAAACACCATCTGTGCACCAAGTTCACTAGGCAACACCGAGAGGGAAGTCATTTCTGGTAATCATGCTACAGCTCTGGAACTTCCTCCCGGCTGAGGCCCTCTAGAGCCCGAGCCTAGATGCATTTCAAAAATACTGTAAGACCTTTATATGTGGACAGTCTTTAGCAGCAGAGGTTATGTTTTGGAGCACTGTTTGGGGAGTTTGCTGTTTACTAATATATATTGATATTTTATCTGTTTTATAATTTAGCTTGTTTTGTATTGGAAGCTGCCCTGAGTCTTTTCTGGAGGACATAAATCTAATAAACAAATAAATAAAATTAGCTGTGGCTGCTCTCCTCCTAGTTTAGAAGGCAATCTATGTAGAGTGGCGCATGATATCTGAGAGCAGTTCTGCTAGGCACAGTAGCTTGAACATGTAGACATGGTCTCAGATGCCTGAAATTAGATCCCTAACTCCTATATAGATACCCACTTTAGCAGCCGGATTACAAGAGCTTGGGGAAACTGCATCTTCAGTTTTCTTCATTGTTATTACCCAAAGGCAGAAGGCAGGATAGGGTAGCACCTTAGGGTATGAATAATAGGGGTGTGAGAAGCAGGCAGTATTTGATTCGAATTCAGATTCGGCCTGATTTGGGGGAA
Organism: Caiman crocodilus; assembly: GCA_030014935.1. Classification (NCBI taxonomy): domain Eukaryota; kingdom Metazoa; phylum Chordata; order Crocodylia; family Alligatoridae; genus Caiman; species Caiman crocodilus. Next base: position 22,072,213 of record JAGPOW010000261.1, read on the forward strand.
CAGTGATTTGATTAGCTGATTCAGATCACTGTATCAATTCAATTTGGCCAAATCTGAATCTAAAGATTCGATTCTGATTTGGAGAATCAGTGATTCGGCCACAGACACAGTTTTATGTTTTTCTATGTATTTTCTATGTACCTCGAGGTACTTGGGCAGCTCATGAATGCGGAAATGGTAGGGTAGATGAAGCATCTGCACTTGGTGGCCGATGTGGAAGTGATCAGAAGTAGTCATTTCTGGTTCACTTCTGGGTCCACTGCCGAGCGCGTAGGGGACCCCTATGTCCCCTTGGCTCAGCGATTGGCCCTGGGGGGACCCCGGGTGCGCTCCCATACCCAGGAGGCACTAGTCACTGAGCCGGGGGCTAGGGGAGGAGTCCTCCATGCGCTCTACAGTGGACCCAGAAGTGGACCAGAAGCATTGGCAATGCTTAGGGGGTGCACACAGGTGCACATGCACCCCTGAGATTGGCGGCACACCCCCTGTGAAAAGCACTGCTGACCCTGCCAGAGGTGCCTGAAGGTAGTTGCTGCTCACCACCACCACCCACTGCCAACGCTGCTGGTGGCATCTGCAGGCAATTCCTGATCACCGCTGGCCACCTCTGACACCACCAGCAGTACCATCGGCTGGTGCTTGCCACTCTGCAGCTGCCAACACCGCTGCGACCACCTGCAGGAGCTCCCTGCTCACTGCTGCTATGCCCCCCCACTGTCACCACCACCTGCAGGCAGTTGCTATGCCCCCCCCCCCACACACTTCTGGGGGCACATGGTGTTCATTTGGTCCACTTCCAGGTTTGCCACTGAGCATGTGGGGGATTCCCCCTGTGCTCCTGTGGGATGCTCCATCTGTCCCACCATCACAGTATTCACAAGCCGTGCCTGCTACCTCAAAGTACATAGAAAAAACATATAAAGATGTGTCTATGGCTGAATCATCGAATCTCTCTGAATCGATTCGGAGGTTTCCATTTAGATTCAGAGAGATTAATAGGTCTCCTGATTCAATTTGGAGATTCAGCTGCCAAATCGAGCCAAATCTCCTCTGAATCAAATCAGAGACCAAAGCTTTGCATAGCCCCAATGAGTAAGCATTCACAGGACCCAGTTTAGGTTTAGGCATCTTAGAGTAAGCTGCCTAAACCTAAGCCAGGAGTATCATATCCACACATATGCAGCTTGCTTGTGCTGTGGCACAGGCAGCCTGAGATTAGTAGCTTGGAGTGGGGAGAAGGAAGAGGCTGGAGGGGTTATGGGGGGTGCTGGTGGGTCCAGGCAGGGGGGAAAGGGGAGTTGCCCAGTCCTGGCAAGAGGTTGGGGGGTGAGAAGGGGGGCTAAAGATAGCTCAGTCAGAGCTGGGGGTGGGGTGGGGAGGAGAGTAGGAACAGAGAAGAGGAGAAAAGGTTGTCATGCCTTATGGAAGATAAAGTTTGGATGGACTCCCAACTCCCAGACAGGCTAGCAACAGCATTTCAAAACTGAACTACTTCTGTTGCCAGTTGCTATATTTCTGATATTGATTTTCACCACATTTCATCAGGAACACTTTCAACAGAAACACTCTATCTTTTATCTCATCAACATTTTTTGCAGGAAGGGAAAATAGTTCTTAGTTTCCATAAACTTGGGGTGGGGTGGGATGGGATGATAAATGTCCCTGTCCCCCCTTCTCCCCCCCACACATCAATTGCAAAACCATAACTCATTATTTCTGAGACACATCATGACAGGCAGCACTGAGAACTCACATAGTACTAAAGAACTGAGACATCACCATCATGAATCCAGCTCACAGAGATGATACAACTTCTATAATCATCATAGGTGCTCATAACTCATTTATCTCTACGCTTAACAAAATCTTAGTTGTGTGACTCCCAATAAAGTAAAAAAGTCCCAGGCTAAAACGTGTATAACAGTAGTTTCACCCAGTAGTAAAATTTTATAACTAAGCTCCAAACTCCTAAAATACCAGGGCCCATAATGGGAAAGTTGACAGAATCTTAGTGTTAACTTAGAGGGCTATATATTCAAGAAAGGTTTAGAAACAAACCATTAGCTGTATTTTATTGCTTCTTTTCTTTTGCTGGAGTGTTTGCAGTCCATCACTACTATATAGAAATAGCTGTAAATAATCCAACGCCTGCAACAATTCTTTAATTTTGGCAGAGACCCTATAGGAAGGAACAGGGAAAACATTTAAAATAATGACTAGAGTGTAAAAATTAATATTTTTCAATTTATTGCTCAATTGTAATGAATTATGGATTAGATTGTCTGGATTGTCTCCCATTGCCATCTAATAAAATTGTACGAGTAATGAGCAACTGCTCTGCTTGTACACTGGCCTCAGTATCATAAAGCAGCAAAGTTCCCAGTCTAAGTTCCCACTGCAGTTCATGCCTCAGACTCGTGCTGTTCTAGACACTGGCATAAGGTCCTAGAAGTGTGTTATCATCCTGCTAGAGATCTACCATGGGTATGCTCAAAAGATAGGCACTGTGGTTTAGATTTAACTGTAAATTCCTGTGGATCATGGCAGGCTCTGGCTACAAACTCTGGTTCTGGCCTCTTGCATGCACTTTCCAGGTATATACTACCTATCTGTCTGTAATGACTTCTGGGGAAAAGAATTCTGTAGGCAAGCTGCCTTGGCTGCTCAAGCGCAATCTCTGAAGAGACCCACCTCAGGGCTTCTCTGAGCTATAGTTTAAAACCTCTGGGCTCAGACTTTTCGGAAGGATTTCTAAATCTTGCAAAATTTTGCCATTAAACACCACAAGAGGAATACAAATCGATCCAGAAAAAAAGGCTGCATGCAAACTCCTGCCTTAATTTCTTCAATGTTATGGGGGTGCTCTTCGGGCTGCTAACATAGGTATCGCTATAGGAGTTAGGGATCTAACTTCAGGCGTCTCAGGCTGTGTCTATGTGTTCAAGCTACTGTGCCTAGCAGCACGTCTCTCAGATAGGCGTTTGCTGTACCTGGTCTATGTTCATGTGGCTTCCATTAAGCCATGGGAAAGTAGACCAGGAGCAGTGTGTACAGCCATTTGCTGGTCCTGGAAGCCATATGGGGAAGTCAGTATATCGAAGTGGGGAGAGTATATTGGGGTGGCCAGTATCAGGGGGAGGGAAACTAGCAAGTCTGTGGTTGCAGCAGGGGGGATGGCAGGATCAGGAGTACTGGAGGGTCTATGACTGAAGTGGTTGTCTATCCAGGGATGGAAGGAGATCAGAGGGCTAAGAATTACCCAGGCCTGGGTTGGATTGCAGCTGGCCTTTCCCAGCCCTGGGCCTGTACTCTAAACACATACAAGCATTAAATAGATCAGTTTAACCCATTCCCAATCCAAGTTGGTTCACTTCCTCAGATGAACTAACTTAGATCAGGCCCACCAAGTTTTGCTCAATTTAGCCCTTGAACACCTGCACAGATGGGCATTTAGATGGACCTAACCCTAGTTAGGTCCATCTAAATGTAACACCTGTACATACCCAGAAGCATTCTTTTCAGGATTCTGTGATCTCTCTCAGGCATCTCAGTCCTCAAACTTAATCTATTTTACCTAGTTGCGAAGTCTCCTCTCCCTCTTGCAACTGGCTCCATTTAGCTTTTGAAGTATCTGGCAGTAAAATGCATGCATTTATGTTCTTAGATAGATTGTTAGGGGCTGGAAGGGACCTTGCAGACCATCAGGTCTAGCCCCCCTGCTCTAGCTAGGAAGACAACTGGGGTCTGGGAAGCAAGTGACCTCAGCAAGGTGACTGTCCAGTCTCCTCTTGAAAATCTTCAGGGTAGGTGACTGCACCACCTCTGGAGGGCGTTTATTCCACAGTCCGGACACCCTGACTGTGAAGGAGTTTTTCCTGGTATTAAGCCTGAAGTGGCCTTCCAGGAGTTTATATCTGTTGGCCCTAGTCTTCCCTAGGGGTACCCTAGTGAAAAGTTGTTCACCAAGCTCCTGATGCACTCCTTTGACATAGCAGTAAGCCACCATCAAGTCCCCTCTCAACCTTCTCTTCTTTAGGCTAAAGAGGCCCATGTCCCTCAGCCTTTCTTCATAAGGCTTGCCTTGCAAGTCCCTGATCACAAGGGTGGCTCTTCTCTGTACTCTCTCAAGTTTTTCCACATCCTTATTGAAGTGCAGCGCCCAGAACTGGATGTAGTGCTCCAGCTGCAGTCTCACTAGTGCTAAGTACAGCAGGAGTATCACTTCCTTAGTTTTACACAAGATGCATCGGTTGATGCATGCCAGTATGTTGTTTGCCCCGCTGGCCACTGCATCGTATAGATGGCTCGTGTTCATGCAGTGCTCAATCATTACCCCAGGTCCCTTTCAACTGTGGTGAAGGTCAGGCTGTCACTTCCAAGCCTGTATGTATGTTGAGGGTTATTTGCCCTCAGATGGAGCAATTTACATCTGGAAGTGTTAAACTTAATTTGGTTCCAGTCTGCCTGACTCTGTAGCCTGTCCAGGTCTGCCTGTATCAGCAACCTATTTTCCCGTGTGGCCACACTGCCCCATAAATTGGTGTCATCCATGAACTTGGCCAGCAAGCTTTTCCCATCCAAATCATTGATAAAGATATTGAAAAGCACTGAACCAAGCATGGACCCCTGAGGGACACCACTGACCACTTTGCTCTAGGATGACACAGATCTGTTCATGAGAACTCTCTGGGTCCTAGCTGATAGCCAGTTTCCCACCCACTGAATTGTCGAGCAGCTGAGCCTGCAATCTTCCAGTTTTCCCACGAGGATATCATGGAATACTAGATAAAAGTCTTTTGGAAGTCTAGTTATATAACGTCAACCTTCTCTCCTGTGTCCAGATGGTGAGAGACCTGTTTATAGAAGGAGATGAGATTGGTAAGACAAGACCTACCCACAACAAAGCCATGCTGGCTGTCATTCAGAATCTTACCTTCCACGAGCGTATCACACATAGATTCTTTAATGAGCTTTTCCAGGATTTTCCCTGGTATAGCAGTTAAGCTGATTGGCCTATGGTTGCGCTGCACCTCCCTCTTCCCTTTCTTGAAGATGGGCACAATGTTGGTCCTCTTCCAATCCTCAGGGATCTCCCCCGTGCACCACGATTTCTGAAAGAGCTTTGTCAGGGGTTCCGCAATGACCTCAGCCAGCTCCTTCAGCACTCTCGGATGAAGTCTATCCGGTCCTGCTGACTTATGTCCAGCTTTTCTAGCTCATGTTGCACCCACGCAGCATCCATAGTGGGGAAGCTGTCAGTCCCGGCATGCCACTTATAAGCCTTATCTCGCTTGACTTTCCCCATGCTCCGTTGAAATACTGATGCAAAGTGGGCATTCAGAAGTTCAATTTTTTCCTGAATGTTGGTTACCAGCTGTCCCAAAGTGTTGAGCAGGGGTCCCACACTTTCATTTGTTTTCCTTCTACTGCCTACATACCTAAAGAAGGACTTCTTATTGTCCTTGATTCCCATGGCTAACCTAAACTCAGTTGCCGCCTTGGCTTTCCTGATCATTTCCCTACAAGTGCTGGCCACTAAAGTATAATCCTCCTTGAGGACTGTCCCTAGCTTCCACTATGCATATGCCTCTTTGTTCTTTTTTAAGAGGATCTCAATGTCCCTATTAAGCCAGGAGAGATTGCCAGCCCTCCTGCTACCTTTCCTCTTTGCAAGAACAGTTTTCTTTTGTGCTTCGAGGACTGTGTCCTTGAGGAACAACCACTCTTCGTGCACCCCATTTGCCTTCCCTTCCTGGTCCCTCATTGCCTCCCCTACTAATGCTCTGAGTCTATCAAAGTCAGCATTTTTCTGAGCCTACCAAAGTCTGTGGTTTACAAAGGCAGTTCCAATAACTTGTTTCTATTTTTTCTTCCTTTTCTGCTGGGAATATTCATTGCCCCAGGTCAACTCTATACAAACAAGCTGGGGAGAACTGTCTACAGTTGGGCAGTCTATGCAAACAAGCTGGGGAGAACCCCAATCTAAATGGTTGACTTCTTAGGTTACCTATTCATTGTTCCTCTCACATCTGCTTAAGACAAGCTGGAGAAATAGAGACCTCATTTACAAATAAACAATCCGTTATACATTAGGGCTTTTTCTATCCTACAGACCCCTGCTGGCATAGGTATGTGAGAGCCAAAGCTATGAAGACCAGTGGACCCTGACTGACATAGCAATAGAAACCCAATTATAATGTCAATGCTATCTTTTCCTGATATAGCTGTTTTATTTTGGAGTGGCTTTACAGTAATGATACAAAGTATATTTTTGCTGGTAGAGCTATGTCCACATTAGGAATACTTTGTTAGTAGAGTAAATCAACATTCCTGTACTGGTAAAGCATTTCTTCTGCAAACATGTTCCAAGATTATAGATATATATACAAGATGACTAATGAGTATTTATATATTTGTTATAAAGATATATAACAAATTCAGTGATGCAGCTTTATAAAGTCTGCTAGAATTCATGTGTTTCACATAGACACATGTCTGAAACTGTATCTGTGCATTCAGGGACTTGGAAGGTCTGGTGCAGTCTCTTATGGTCCAAATACTGCAAATATTCTGTTTACTAAATTGGACCCTAAAGTACAAAATAAAGCTTAATGGTTACACCATAGTGGAACAGCACAAGTTGCTGCATTTTAATTGCCTCCTATTTAGGAAATGGCACAAGATAATGAAGCACTTGGACTCTGGCCATAATTCCAGTCTCCTGTGCAGTTCTGTCCTCAAAACTAGACATCAGACCACAAAAATGGTTTTGGATTTTGTAAGGAATTGCAAATATGAGTCTAACATGGCATTTCTTTTTCAAACATTGATCCGACTTTCAAGTGTGGCCACAAATTGCAACTAACCCCTCCCCCCGCCCCGAGAATTGCATACATTTGCTTTACAAGTGCTGCTTTCCTGACTGCAATTTGTGAATCTTCAGTTGAGCCCCCTAGGTTCAAAAGCTTGTCCCTGAGCTTTTCCCTTTATTAACACTTTCACAAATCTGGCACCTCGCTCCATGACATGTCCTGAGGGCCATGGGCTTGTGCACCTTCTAATTCACATTCCTCTTTCAGCAAAGACAATTTTAGCAATTCCTATTTGTGTTTCATACAACCGCTACCAAAGTCTAGGGACATAAGTTACACATAAACCAGGTGAAGTAATCAGAAACTGGTTTAAACCTGTAACAGACCAGAAACTCAGTGCACATAAACCAGTTTCAAAATGGCTGAAACTGGTTTAAAATAAACCTGATTGAATCAAACCTAACTGATTTGCGTCTGGCTTATGAAACTTCCCAGACCTCTTCCTGGTTCAAATTAAATCACAGTCCCCCAGCATCCAAGCATGCTTTCCAGCCCTAGGCTGTGCTGTCTGCTCTAGCAGAGAAGGGTTGGGAAGTGTGGAGGGGGCAGGAGATAGGGACTGCCCCCACACAAACAAACCCCAGCTGTGGTCTGGGGCCAGGGAAGGGAGTTAAATTTCCCTTCCCTCCGTACCGACTGCCCTACTGCAAAACTTATGGAAACTTACTGCTGACTGCGACTACAAATCCAAGAGCCACTTGGAAGCAGGAAGAAGTGATAAGCAACCCTAGAGAGTCCTGTTGCTGTGATTCTGGACTGCCAATCCCAGAGACCTCAAAGACAGCAGGAAGAGGAGTGACACAGGCCATTCTGGCTACATGGGATGTGCTCTAGCCCTCCCTGGCTTCTGGCCTGATCCACTGCAGACATGTGGCTGCATTTCCTGAATCAAAAGTACATGTGTGTCTAGTTATTTCCCAATTTAATCTATGTACTTTAGCCTAACCTGCAAAGACTGAATTGATTCAGCCTTGAGCTTTTTGACTGTCTGTACTTAGCAAAGGGACTCAGTCACCTGAAAGAAGCCAGGCAGTGCTACTTCATTCTCTGGGTTTCTTCTTGTGAAGGACATATTCAGACTTAGCTCCTTTCGGAGTGATTGTTCTTTGGGAACAATGAATCACTTAATTCCCTGACCATACAACCTCCTTGTTCAATGACACCCTCTGTGGATTTGCTGACTTGGGGAGATTTCAGCTGCTTTTCTTTCTGCTACTATACTGACCTTTCTCAGGCACTCCATCACCAGAGTCAATAACCTTCCCATTCACTTGTTTCATTTGATCAGCAGGTAAACTGAGGCAGAGAATCAAATGGTGGAAGAGCTACATGCATGATTTTTCTACTCATTCTTGTATTCTAATTTTCATAGACTCATAGGGCTGTAAGGGACCCCAAAGGATCATCGGGTCCAGCCCCCTGCATGAGCAGGAAAGGTATTTGGGGTTAGGTAACACCAGCCAGGTGACTGTCCAATCTTCTCTTTTGAAGATCTTTAGGGTAAATGATTGTACTACCTCTGGGGGGAGCTTGGTCTAAAGTCTGGACACCCAGCTGTAAAGAAGTTTTTCCTAATGTTCAGCCTGAAACTATATGTCAAGAGATTGTGGCCATTGTTTCTAGTTTCCCCCCAGGGTGCCCTGGTGGACAGTTGTTCACCGAGCCCCTGATGTATGCCTCTGACATAGCAGTAAGCCACAACTGGGTCCCCTCTTAGCCTTCTTTTCTTTAGGCTGAAGAGTCCAAGATCCCTCAGCCTCTCCTCAATGGCTTGCCATGCAAGGCCCTGATCATGTGGGTAGCTCTTCTCTGGACCCTCTTGAGCTTTAGCACATCCTTGCTGAAGTGCAGTGCCCAAAACTGGATGCAATACTCCAGCTGCAACTGCACCAATGTTGAGTAAAGTGGGAGAATCATTTATTTGGATTTACTGGAGATGCATTGATTAAAGCATGCTAGAGTTTTATTGGCCATAGCATCTACTGTGTCACATTGCCAGCTCATATTCATGCTGGGGTCTATTGTTACCCCCAGATCCCTTTCATCTGTAGTGCTGGTCAGGTTAGCAATGCCCGGCCTGTAGGTGTGCTGGGGGTTCTTCCTTCCCAGATGCAGCACTTTGCATTTCTCTACATTGAACCTTATCTGGTTACGTTCTGCCCAACATGCCAGCCGTCTAGGTCTGCTTGTATCTGCAGCCTATCTGCAGGTGTGTCTGCACAACCCCATATCTTAGTGTTGTCCATGAACTTGGCCAGTGAGCTTTTCACTCCCTCATCCAGGTCGTTGATGAAGATATTGAACAGCACTGGGCCAAGTACTGACCCCTGGGGCACACCGCTGCCGACATCTCATCAGGAGGACACCAATCCATTCATTTGGACTCTCTGTGTCCTATCCCACAACCAGTTTCACAGCCACTTGATGGTTCCCACAGTTGAGCCTGATATCCTCCAGTTTTCTGATGAGTACCTCATGGGTTACCAGGTCAAAGGCTTTCTGGAAGTCAAGGTATATGATGTCAATCACTTTTCTCTCATCCAGGTGATGAGTCACCTGATCATAGAAAGAAATGATGTTGGCCATGTGGGGGCTGAGAAATGCAGGCAGAATGGGGCCGCCAATACAGTGGAATTAGGTGCAGAGAGGCATCAGTGGTTATAACAAAAAAACTTTACTTACAATCTGCAATACAGCAACGTATGCAGTGTAGACAGACTCCGTAGACAAACAGCATACGAAACCGTAGGCAAGCACACTGACGTTCACACTCACATGGGGTATGGGGTACGTCGTGGTAAGCGTGACAGGGAGTCGTTGGTGGTTGATCAGGCCCCTCTGTGGCTCCGAGGTACCCGTGGGGATCTCTCCCTACGCGCATCTGAGCTCTCCTCCAATTTGGGCAGGTACCACCCAAGCCTTTTGTACAGCCAGTGACCCAATTGCTGACTGCCATGTGTGCATAATTTACATTGAGCCAATCGAAAGCATGCACTCGATGGTGCAGCTGCAAGCTTTTGGCGGGCTCTGATTTTGCACCAAGGATTCTTTCCCGCCTTACAGGGGAAATCCCTGCACCAGGGACTTGCAATGCGCTTAAAAGCAGCTGTGCCAAGGCATCTCTTAACCATTCAGCTCTGACAGGCCAGACAAGACCTGCCCATGATGAAGCCATGCTGGCTGTCATTCAGTATCATACCGTCTGCAAGTTTGTCACATATAGCCTCTTTGATTAATGTTTCTAGGATTTTTCCTGGAATAGAAGTTAAACTAATTGGCCTGTAGTTTCTCAGGTCTTCATGCTTCCCCTTCTTGAAGATGGGCACTACGTTAGCCCTCTTCCAGTCCTCTGGGATTTCTCTAGGGGCCCATGATATTTGAAAGACCTTTGCCAGGGGCTCTGTGATTACTTTGGCCAACTTTTGCAGCACACTTGGGTGAAGTTCATCTGGTCCTGCTAATTTATATACATCTAATTTCTTGAATTGATCATACACCAGTTCTATGGCAATGGTGGGAATGGTGTGAATCCCTCCCTGCTCATTCTGTGTTCTACCTGGCATGTTGTTCCCCTTGGTCTTGTGAAAGACTGAAGCAAAGTAGTTATTTAGGAGTTCCTTTTTTTCCTGAGTGGTATTGACCAGGGATCCTGAGGTATAGAGCAGCTGTCCCACACTCCCATTAGTTTTCCTATGATGGGATGTGGGTGGGTGTGTGGTGGGGTATGGTGGGTTTGTGAGGGGATATGTGTGTGTGTGTGTGTGTGGTGGGGTGTGGGAGTGGGTAAGTGTATGCTGTATGTGTGGTGTGTGTATGGTGGGTGTGTATGGTGGGGTGTGTGTGTGTGTGTGTGTGTGTGGGGTAGGATGTTTTTGTTTGTTTGTTTGTTTTTGCTTTGTTACTAAATTCAACTTCCTGAGTAAAGCAGCAACGTCACCTGAGGAGCCCCAATCAAATCAAAAAGGAAAGAGTAGAAGACTGATCTCTCCAAGCATTTGCTGTCTTGTTATTTTTTGAATTTTCTACTAAATAATTTATGTAGAGCTTTACCTATAATATAGTTCATTGATGCAAGTAATTTTAGAGCTTTTTAGTAAAATAAATCTCTAGTGAGAAATATTCTTAGTTAATAATGAACATAAAAAAGACAGAAGTATTTTACCATCACCATAAATTGTGAGTTAATTTTATAGCTCCACTGAAGTGAAGATATTATTATAGCCCTCTGGTCCCAGGCCTGTCAACAGGCATGCCTTTCCAGTTGGAGGACAAGGTGCCTGCTGTGATAAAATGGATGGTAATGCTATTCAGCTATGATACTGCTCTTCCTGTGCCTTAATTTTGGACTCTTAAATTGATTGGAACTGAAAGCCATCCATGTGGGTCACTTCACATGTGGCCATCTTGGCAATGTTCCTGTTGACTATAATCTTAGTCAGGTTTACTCCCAGGTTCTGGGTCATTCAGAATCAAGTGGAAATCTCATGTGAAAAACTTCCTCTTCCCCTGGCCCACCAAAAAACAACCAGTTCCCTTTAGTAGTTTCAGGATGTTCAGAGAAGCTTTTCAGTTTCATGGGGCTTTTTAGACTGTTAGTGCTGTGAGTTGCACAGACGGGGTCTATTCACAGGGAGATGGCACTAACTAAAACTGTTTGGGGGGCGGGGGAGACTGGAGTTTTTAGTGTGCTCCCTCTCCTTCCCATGCACTGGCCTCTCTGATAATTCTTGGATCTGTGGCAGAGACCTCCTTGCATGAATGAGCTGGGGATTTTATAGCTTTCTTACTACAGAGTTGTATGGTTCAAGATAGGGTGCACATTCTCATCCCAGCAACCTACATCTGCATGCCCAGGCAGGCTTTCTATAACTGGAAAGAGGAGGGAAATTTTATATTCAAAATCCCTAAACCTCAGACCCATCCTGATTTCAGGTGAATCCCACGTTGATTTGTCATGCAAATTTAGGGCTCATGTGTACCAAACAGAATTGCTGAACTCTGTGAGGTTTACTCATCATGTGAGGTACATAAGATGCTCTGATTATATGTGCTCAGTATATGCTCTCTTATAGAACTTGAGATAAGGCATGAAAATATTACAATGGCCAAATACATAAATTCCTAAGAATGTATTGAAATGGTCCCTCATCTCTACAGATGGAAACTCACTATTTGGATCAAATGCTAATTAAACAGCGAATGGAACTGCATGCTGGCTCATGTTCAGCTTACTGTCCACTGTAACCCCAGGTCCTTTTCTGCAGAGCTGCTGCTGAACCAGTCAGCCCTCAGCCTGTACTGGTACATGGGATTTTTCCATCCTAAGTGCAGGACTTTGCACTTGTCCTTGTTGAACCTCATGAGATTCCTTTTGGCCCAATCCTCCAATTTGTCTAGGTCACTCTGAATCCTAGCCCTACCCTCCAGTATATCTACTACTCCCCCCAGCTTGGTGTCATCAGCAAACTTGCTGAGGGGGCACTCAATGCCATCTTCCAGGTTGATGATGAAGACATTGAACAAAACTGACCCCATGGCTGACTCCTGGGGCACTCCACTTGATGATGGCTCCCAACTAGATCTCGAGCCATTGATTACACTTTCTGAGCCTGATTTTCCAGCCAGTTTTCTATCTACCTTCCAGTCCATTGATCCAGTCCATACTTCCTTAGCTTGCCTGGGAGAAGGTTGTGGGAGGCCATATCAAAAACCTTGCTAAAATCCACCAGTCTCCCTGTATCCACAGAACCAGTAAACTCCTCACAGAAGGCAACCAGGTTGGCCAGGTATGACTTGCCTGTGGTGAATCCATACTGACTGTTCCTAACCACCTTCCTCTCCAGGTACTTAGAAATAAATTCCTTGAGGATCGGCTCCATGATTTTTCCAGAGATTGAACTGAGGCTGACTGGTCTGTAGCTCCCTAGAGCTTCCTCCTTCCTTTTCTTAGATATGGGCACTATGTTTGCCATTCTCCAATCATCTGAGACCTCTCCTGATAGCCACAAGTTTTCAAAGATGATGGCCAGTGGCTCTGCAATCACATCAGCCAACTCCCTCAGGACCCTCAGATGCATCCCATCCAGGCCCATGGACTTACACACATCCAGCTTTTCTAAGTAGTCCCTAACCTGCTCTTTCATCACTGAGAGCTGATCATCTCCTCCCCAAACTGTGCTCCCTGGTGCCATAGTCTGGGAGCTGACCTTGCCTGTGAAGACTGAAGCAAAAAAAGCATTGAGCGCTTGAGCATTTTCTGCATCCTTGTGACAGTGTGGTGTTTGTAGCCTCCCAGCTGCAGCCAGCCCCGGCTCTGGGTAGCTGCTGATAACTATAGAGCCCAGGCTGCTCCCAGTAGAGCTTGCAACCTCCCAGCTGGCAGCAGGTACCCAGAGCTGGGGCTGGATGCAGCTGGTAGGTTGCAAGCAGCTGCTGCTTTCCTGCCCCTGGCTCCAACATGTGCCGAGGCAAATAGCCTCACATGCCATGCTTGGCATGTGTGCCAGGGGTTGCCAACCCCTGATATAATATGTAAGCACAGCCCAGCTGCAGATGCTTCCTCAGCCTAACGAAGGGTATTCGTACCCGAAAACTTGCAAAGAATTTATCCAACTATTTAAGTTAGTAGATAAAAGATATCAGATTTATCCAAAGAACCTTGTCTGCCTATGTATAGATAATATATTAATTAATATCATATGCATAAGTGTTTATCTATAATAAATATAATAACTATATAATTATCATAAAAAATAAAAATCATGAATAATAATTTGTAGCAATTAATATAATATATTAATCTATTAATTGTGTATGTGTGTGTGCATATATAAATAGTTCCATGCTTATAATTGTGCTCCTCCCACATGGAGCATGTTTTGTGAAATAAGTAGTCATATAAGTAGTCCTGCACTGTCCTGCACTTGTTTCACGCTCTGTAGCAGCAGGCATTCACTCCAGCTCAACAAAAATAAGGCAGGTTAAATAGTAGTCCAGGCTTCTAATGACTGAAGGACCTGATCCAAATTTCATTGAGGTTATAATGGAACAGCTCCCACTGACTTCAATGGATACTTCAGCATATCTCAACTATTTAAAAAACACAATTTATTGTGCAAACTTGATTCAAACCTTAAAAAGGTAAATAGTTTGGTAAGTGTGTTTAGTGCTGTTTGCTTTTTTCTCTATCATTTTGCACTAGCTTCCATTAAAATAATGGCAAAAAGAAAATGCTAAGGAATTGCCCATTCTTGGAACCATTCTTGGAACCACAGAAACCATTCTTCACAATTTTTATCTTTGATTACACACGCTTGTCTGTGGCATGTGCCATGCAAAATCTTTCAGTAGATGGGTCTGCCTAGTGGTTAAACCAAGGTTATGACTCGAAACTCCTTGTTTTCCCATCTCTTCTGCTAATGTTCCCCTTAACATGTCACAGGATCATTAACCTGTCTGGATCAGTCTTTCTCTATATGCAAACTGTGTAGAATGGTGTCTTCAAAGGGGTTAAGATGATTTATTAATGTTTTTAAGATGCTTTGAGGTCTTCAAACATAAAGCAGTATAGAAATGAAAGCTGGAACCTTGATTGTGCAATCAGCTCTCAAGTCAGACTGAAGTTGTGTAGCAATAGACTGGCTATGCAAAACTCATTTTAGGATTCAGAACTATGTTATTATTACTGTAATTTAGAGCACCAATCTGTAAGTAAGTATATGGGTAACTGCAAGCCACATTAGCCTCATAATCATGGAATTTTTTAGTTTGGTAGCAGCCGTGTTAAAAATTGCATCATTTATGTCGATCCCTAAGCAAGACCGTAAACTGGTTTTATCACAGATTTTATACCACTTCATAATCTCTAACACTTAGTGCCCATACTGCTTGGGTTGCAAATGCTGTAATTTGTCACCCTTATGACTGCCACCAGCAGTAGGGTGAGAGCAGCAATTTTAATTAAAAAGTTTATATGCAAACATATTTTACAATTTATGCATGACAAATGGTGCTCCTCACCCTGTGGGTTTCCATGCAGCCGCTTTGAACAAAAATTGTTTCTTTTGCAAGTTTGAACCTTTACTGAAAAGCACACAAAAAATTAACACTGATTTTACCCTTCAGTTTGTTACCTGAAAATGGAAGGAAACTTTCTTTCTTTGCTCCCAGCCATAGATGACATGGAAGTGTTGACAATAGGGAGGCACAGCTCCATGCCACCACTGCTCCCACTGCTACCCAGCACTGGCTCCAGCCAGACTGCAGCCTTGCACCCCATCGGTGCAGAAATCTGTGGGGGGACTCATGTCCCAGCCCATGCCATCCCACACATAGCCTATGCTCCCAGCCCTTACCTGGCTTTCTTGTTTAGGCCTCCATCCCCCAAATGGATCAACCTGGGGCATTTGTGAGCCTTTATATTGTGAACTCTTTGAGGCAGGAACTGACTGACCCTCGTGTTCTGCCATGCCTAGCACAATCAGTTTCTAGGTATTAATATTTTGCCAATAATGATAACCCTTGAGTAGAAATCATTGACATTTTAAATTATTTTTAAAGTATCAAGGCCTTTCTCCAAGCATTCTAAGATAATATGTAACAGAAAAAAATCTAGAGCTGAAATGGACTAATTACGTTAACTATGAAACAGTGTGGAAAATAACAAGAATGCACTCATGTGACTAATCTATTGCCAGGTATGAATTCAAACAGAACTCATGGTAGGGGTGATATCTTTTATTAGACCAACTAGATTTTTGCAAAAAAAATCTTTAATTGCCAGTTTGGGGGCACAAGCACCCTTCTTCAGGCATAGGAGAAAGATTGTAAAAGTTCTCCAGGTAGAAATGAAAGTTCATACTTCATGGGAGAGGTAAAGGTGTGGTAAAATATCCTGTTTGGCACGGTTCATTTTATATGCAGACTAGGCTCAGAGAAAAGTCAGAATAGTCTTTTTACCTCAAAGTTGTTTGGTGGCAAACAAATGAATTCAGGTATGAATCCATGCATTGTTTCTCTTCATCATATTTCTCTGTATTGCGGCAGGCAATTATTTTGAGTGGAGGGCTGTTAATGAGTTTTGGTAAGCTTTTGAGGACCGCATGGGTAGTCCTGCCCCTTGACAGTTGCCTCGTCCTCTTGTCACCATCTTGAAACTGGAAATCCTATCCTTAGCCCCTGACTTTTGCCACCAGAAGTCCCTCATCTTCTGCCCCAGAAATATTCCTTTGGGGCGGGGGGGGGGGGGGTTGCGATCTTTGAACCCCAGAAATAAAAAAAAAAATGCACTAAAAGTAAAACACCAAATATAACATAGGTAAATTTTATTACCAACAATATTTTGCTCATTTT
>JAGPOW010000261.1:22091994-22115663 GCA_030014935.1 Caiman crocodilus
CGGGTGGGCTCCAGGGAAGGGGTCGGCCGGACGTGAGGCACCCCAAGGGAGGTACTCGGAGCCTGGAAGGTGGTCGGGCGCAGGGAGGTGGGCGGCTCAGAACGGGAGCGCCCCCTGCTGGCCCGCCACAGTGGCACCCTGAACTGAACAAAGAACTCCAGCTGCAGTCACATCAAGGCCAAGCAGAGCAAGAGGATGGCATCCTTAGCCTTGCTTGAGATCCCTTAGTAGTTGCATGCCAGAGTTGATTAGCTCTGCCAGCTATGGCATTGCATTGGTGGCTCATGTTCATGTTGTTGTCTATCACAACACCCAGGTCTTGCTCAGATGTGGTTCTATCAAGGGTAGCACTGCCAAGCCTGTAAGTGTGTTGTGGATTATTTCTCTCCAGATGGAGCACTTTACATTTCTCTGTATTAAATGACATGTGATTGAGGTCCACTTACCTAATAAGCCTGTCCTCAAGAGCCTGTATTGCCAGCCTGTCTTTGAGCATGACAACACTCCCCCATAGTTTGGTGTCATCAGCGAACTTTGCTAATGGGAGAGACCCTACACTGCAGAACAGCAGAGGCAAGGGGTGAGGGACACCCCTGCCCATATTTCTTTATTTTTGTGACTAGCGGACTGCAGAGAATTTCTGGAACTCAACCACTAAGGTACTGAGAGCAGCTCCTGTCTGTGATGCATTAACAGCAGGAGCCCTTATTATACTGGAGGAATGCAGTGGGAGTACTAGGTTTGGAGAAGCCCCCGTTATAGGCCTGTGAGGCTCTACTCCAGGCATAACTAATTATTTTTGGACTATTAAAGGCAGCCCTGATGGCAAAGCCAGTTTTTCTTCTCTGGGAGAGAATTCTTCATTAACACCATCAAGTCATGGCAGACAAGTATCTCAAGAAGGTAGCATATCCTTAACAGGGTGTGTGGCGCTGGTCGAGCTGTAGACAAAGGAAGCCAACCACACTTGGATTGCTACTTTGACCCTACTTTAAGAGCAGTGTTATGTTGTAAGTTGCTGAAAGAGGTCACTTTCTAAAATTCCATCATGGAGCTGAAAGACAGACTGTGGTGACTTCCACTGGTGTAATGTAACATAATAAGACAGTCTAACACAGGGGTGGGCAAAATATAGCCCATGGGCTGGATCTGGCCCACCAGGCAATTTCATCCAGCACCCACCAGTTAATTCTACTGCACCCAGCCCATGTGCCTCACTCCTACCTTCGTGTGTTGAAGAGCTCAGTCAGCATGCACAACATACAGATGGGGTTGCTGCTGCCCCTGCTGCAGCCTCTGAGGGACCTGCTCAGCTTACCTGGCCTCCTGTCCCTGCTGCAGTGCTCACTCTGGGCAGCACATAGGGAAGCAGTAGAAGCGGGGAGATGGAGGGAGAGGTGTAGCTGGACACAAGTGCAGAGAGTGGGGCTGGGGCTGGCAGGAGGACAGATCCCATGTCCAGGGGGCAGTGGGCACAAGGAGCTCAGGTGGGGAAGGTGTGGAATTTGTGGGCTGAGTGGGGTCTGTGGACCCCTTGCACCACGCCTTCCCATGGTGCACAGCTCCCATCACTGGTGGCAGCAGCAGTTGTCAGCGGGCCCTTGGGGAGCTCATGGGCTGCACAGAGGCTGCTCCCCAGTGGTGCGTGGCTCTAGCCAGTTCCTAGAGCTGCACATGGCAGCAAGGAGCAGAGCCAGGCTGGCCTACCTCCATCTCATAGGGCTCCCCACAGTACACATGCAGCTCCCAGGACTTGCTTGCCTCTGGGGAAGCCCTGCCCAATAGAGCTGGTGCTCTGGCTCTGCTCTCTGCTGCCAGGTACAGCTCTTGAGACTCCTCTGGAACTGGTGGTGAGCCCCACCCACTTCTTCGTGGTGAAGTCCTGTCAGTGGCACATGGTGGTAGGAAGCAGGGCCAGGCCACCAGCTCCATCGGGTGGGGCTTCCCCCTGGTGGCATGCAAGTTCAGGGAGCTGCATATGCACTGCAGGGAGCCCTGCACAATAGAGGTGGGCCTGCCTGTCTCCACTCCTTGCTACCACATACAATTCCTGGAATTGGCTGAAGCTGTGCAGTGTTGGGCAGCAGTGCCTGCATGGGCCACAAGCACTCCGAGGGCCCGCCACCTGCTGCTGCTACCACCACCAGTGGCAAGGACTATATACCATAGGGAGGAGTGTATGGGGGGGTCCCCACACCCCTCCAGCCTCCCTCACACCCCACAAATCCCACACACCCACACCTTGCCTTCACAACCTCCCACATATACACACACCTTGCAACATGCCCTACATCCCCCCAGACAGCTACACCCCTCACAAACCACATACATACCTAGACCTCATCCCACACACAAGGTGGCAAACCCCCCCTCCCAAAAGGAGTACTTCCAGAGGTAAGGGGAAGGACTTCTAGTGGCAAAGTCAGGGGTTAGGGACAGAATGCCCAGTCCCAAGATGGCAAACAGGAGGCAGGGCACCTCTCAAGGGGTGGGGCTACCCTTGTGGCCCTCAACAGCTCACCCAAACTCATTAAACAGCCCTCTAGCTGAGATAATTATCCACCCCTGGTCTAACATTATCTGTCTTCTCCATCATTGTGCACAGTACAAAATTCATTAGAACAAGGCCATTTTGGTCCAACCTAAAAGAAACAAATTCATAACAAAGTCTAGGCCATTCTCACTGTGTGCTGAGACGTAGTGCAATAGTTGCCCCTGTCAAGGTAGAGCTAATCTATAGGGAATTCTGTTGTTGAAAGACTTGTCTAAGTACAAGAAGCTTTTATTAAAGTGAAGGTATTATTTCATTAAGTTCTAACCCCATTGAATAGTTACTGTAATAGTCAAAGTAAATCCTCAACCTCATCCCTTATAAATTTTTTTGTAACTAAATTAATTAGCTCTTACCTATTTACAAGGATTGTTCACATTCTGGAAACTGGAAGGGCAGATTTGAAAATGGCTATAATATAATCCCCAAAATCATAAGTACCTAAAAGTGAGAAGAGAGAATATGGATGAGGTCTGACTTGCTTATAAACTTTGGTCAAAGGAAGCTTAGACTTTCACACACAGTGTAATTTGAGCAGTAGTGTTGCATCATGGGAAGGCAAATATGGACTATCCTAAGTGGTTCAGAGTGAATCATTAGAATCTCATTTGATATCACCAAAAGGAATATTTTGTTTTGTTTTTCCATTTCCACACATCTCTAACAAAAGCAAATGGCTAGATTTAGACACATAACCAGCAATGTCAGAAAGATGCCCCTTCCTCCCTCCCCCCCCCCCCACACTTTTTTAACCCAAAATCCTGATAGGGCACTGTGGCAGAGCACCTTTGGGTACCTGCCACTTTAAGGGCCAGAGCAGGCAGCAGGCACATGTGGGCTAGCCCTGATGAGACAGTCATATGACTGCAGAAGAGCCCTGGGATAGGGGAGGGTTGAGCAGCCTCCATTTTAGATCCAGGCTCTCAAGGCTGAGGCAGCACTCTGCTGTTGGCAGCCAGAAGAACACCTGGCAGAGCTTAGAACATCTGGAAGGTAAGGGCAGGAGCTATGGCGATGGCCAGAAGCTCTTTGTCCTGGGGCATGACCAAAAACTGCACCCTCCTGGGAAAGGATGGCCTGGTGGGACTGCCCATGGTGGGGCAGTTCCCCAGAAATGCCAGACCAGTTGCCTCCCCAGTGAAAGACAGGTAGGGGTGCCTTATAACTCCAGCCCCCACTACCCAGTGGGTCCTTTTAGATCAAAGGCAGGCAATGGGGCCAGGCATGTCTGCAGACACCTGAGCCCATGCATTACCAGAGCCCAGAGGCCCCAGAGAGGGGGCAAAGAGGTAGAGCAGCCCCACTGAGGGGGGCGGAAGTATGTGTGGTGGCCCACACAGAGTAGGGTGCACAGTGACAGCCTGTAGGACTCTGCGTTGGGGGTGCAGAGTCGGGTTGCAAGGGCAGTCTGAAGGACTGAACCAGCGGTGTGTTGAGTAGGGCTGCAGAGGCGGTCTGAAGGATGGCACATGGGCCAACCACATAAGAATGTGAATGTATATGAGTTTCCCGGATAGGAGCAGAGTTTGGCCCAGTGTAAAGCAGAAGGGTGGTACCATGTAAAATAGGGAAGCTCGAGTGACCCAAAGTGGCTGCGTGGGGTCTGACCAGAGCAAGAGTAGGGAAGCCTGATGGCTTGAGAGGGGCCGCTCATGGAGCAAGGGGGGTTGAGAGTGGCCCTGTATGTGAAAGTCGGGGAGTGAAAGAAGCTGTGTAAGAGGGGGTGGTGCAAAAGTAGCCTGGTAAAGGGTGGAGTGCTAGGAGGAATGTTAGAGGCTCTGCAAGGGGCAGTTTGGCCCGGCCTGGCATTGGAGCTATTATCAATCTCTGATGCCATCTGCAAGGCATGGGACACAGTGTAGGGACAGTACGGAGCTGTGTGTAATGCCCCTGGCATCCAGGCATTAAATGGGCAGCCTCCCACATTTTATACCAGGTTATTAAACAGCAAGTTGTGACAGGTGAGACTGGGCGGACTGCCCCATACAGACAGGTGGGCGAGCCAATGTTAGGATCCAGCCCTGAGCTGGCCCCCTGTCACAGGCACTCAGCTAAAGTGCAGGAGATTCAGTTTTAACATGCTCCCTGCCCTCGGGGGGTGTGAACCCATAACTCCCACCTTTCAAGAAAGCCCACAACCACCATATTGTTCTCAAGTGAATCACTCTCTCTCCCTCCTGTTGAAGCTGTTCTACTTCATACAAAATAGTTAAATATGCATTGGACCAGAGAGGGAAGCAAAAGAAAGAACGATTCTCTAGTCAGGAGTTAAGGGCATTCCCGTGGGACATACAGAATCCAGTACCTGCTCCAATAAATACATTAATATTTTATATAAATTAGAAAAAACTCCAACTGAAGAGACTGAGAAAGACCCCATTGTGAGTATCCCTCAGCTTGGTAGCTTGTACATGAAAGATGTAGGCTATGGGTTCAATTCTCTGGGAAAGTGATTTGGACTTTGATCTCCCATATCTGGGGTCAGTGGTCAACTACTGGGTTATTGAGTTTCAACTGAAACTATTCTTTTTTGGCAAATAACTTTGCCTGGGGGTGGGAAGGGAATAATGCAGTCCTTGTCACAAAGGCCTGCCAAAAAGTAGAAGGCCAGACAGTAAAAGGTGAAGAAGTGCCTGAAGGGCACTGTGCTATCCCCTACAGGTCCTCTCATCCCTGCCTTGTCTCTCTGGGTCTTGTCCTGCCTTCTCTTGCTTGTCACATCTTGATGGACCATTTATGAAAGAGATGCTGCCCCCAGAGACTGGCCAGCCTATGGTGCTCTCTCTTCTTCTGTGGTTGACTCGCATGAATATACATTAAGGGCTTATTGCATGGCTCCAATCTGTCCCTACAACATGCCCCATGCCTGGTGGATGGTTTAAATCAGCAGTCAGGTGGGACACTTGTACCTATGTGTCCAGGTCACTTCAGACCTTTCTTCCCTAATTGAAGTTTCTGCCTTCCTGGCTTCTGCCCGTCTACTCTGGTGGGTCCCTTAGCCAAGGCCCACTGTTCTCTGCACCAGGTAATAGTCCCCTGTCCCCAGGTCTGCAAAGTGGCTTATCCTAACTCCTGGGTCTTCCAGAGACCCTGCTGCCAAGGGCCCAATTCCTCATGGCTCTCAGGGCTGGCCACCCTGCCAGGTGCAGGTGTATGTAGTCTGACCTGTCCACAGGGATGTTTCTTAACCTCTGCCCTGCTGGTTGCCTATGCTTAAGCTGCAAAGACCCTGATCTTGAAGGGACCATGCCACCTTTCAGTACCAGGGCTGAGTTCCCTGTTAAGCAGACCCTTACTTGGTGTAAGTCATTGCTACACTTTGTTCTTCAGTAAATCTTATTTGGCAGCCAACACACCCTCATGTTAAGTTGAAAGATTCAGAGTGCAGGCCCAATGGTATGAAAGCCATAATAGGATTGCATGATGTCTGGGATTGCCAGTGGATCACTGAACCTACACAGCTTTCGTCCAGCTAAGGGTTTGGGCCTGAGTGACTGAGTCTGGTAACCAGTTTGGAATTCCACCTGCACTGCTCATCCAGCTTCACCAAGGTGCCAGCAACCAAACTTTCCATAGAAGTAAAGGTCACAGTGGGATATTTGTTTTTGTCAAGCAAGTTTCATACTGGGTGGACACCTTTGGCTGCTTTGTGATGTGATGATTCAAATATATGCAGACATGAATGTCTTTTTTCCAATGTGGAATTATTTAACTGCATGTAGCTGTGACATCCAGAAACTGGCACACAGATGCCTCTAGCACACTAGGCCTGCATTTACTAAAAGACTCCACATCAATATACATATACTAAACTATAATTACACTAAGACACCTCAAAGAACTGTGGGAGTAACAGCCTTCACTGCCCACTGGATGACCTGATGAAAGATGTGGTGAGCAACAACGCTAATTCAAAGTAAGAAACAGTAGCTGAACAAGTTGGGGAGTAAAAGTTGGAACTCACTAGTAAAGCAGAGATAATAAGCAATCTGTACTCAGCAGGGGTAATTCAGTAGGGAGTGAATTAGAAAAGCCCAAACTCAGCAGGGACTTAGCTATAGGTGCCTGAACTTGGCAGGGGGACCTGCAGCTGACAAGGAATGAGCTACAGGTCTGGACTTGGTAAAGAGACAAGTAAAAAGGCACATCTTGACAGAAAGAGAGAGAGGGTTAGCATGGAGTAGGGGCATCTAGACCCTAAATACAGGGGTTCTGAGACTTGCTATACAGACCCGCTAGCATATTGTCCTAAAAGACAATAAACCTGACCTTTTGCCACCAAACATGAATTTAAGTTTTTTCTTTCTGCATCACACCTGAGATCCAGGAGGCTGGTTGCAGGCAACTGCCTCTGAAAGCACCCTGACCCAAGCAGCCTGAATACCAAGCGCGACAGCAGACAGGAGGCTGGTTGGGAACCCTCCCAATCCTCAAGCCCTTCACAAGTACAAGAAACATGAAACATTTGTCTGTCTTACACACAGATATGGAGCTGGTGCACAACTATGGACTAGCACAGGGGTGGGCCAGACTCCATTTCCCTGCATCACTGTGTCTGGTTTCCACAAAGACCCTAGGAGCAGCAGGGTAGTGAGTGCATGTGGAGCCAGAATTTCCAAGCAGACCAACTCCAGCACCCTGGCTGGATGGGAAACTGCTCTGGGGTCAGGGCTGGGATCTTGCAGCAGTGGGACTGGAGCTGGGGAACAGCCTTGATCTACTGGCTGTACACCCCTGCCCATGGTTTACAGGCAATTGATCACACCCAACACACACAGCTTACCCCTTGGGCAGCGCAAGGAGGTGGCAGGAGTGTGGCTGTGTGTGCTGGCAGCCAGAGAAGGTAGCAAGGATGGTGCACAGGGCGCTGGAAGTCTGTGCAGGCTCGGGGAAGTGTTGGATCAGGTATCTAGGAGCTGGGGCAGCACCCAGCCAGGTAGCAGCCTGCCTGGGCTTCCAGCACCCTGTGCACCATCCTTGCCACCTTCTCTGGCTAGCAAACCCAGCTGCCCTCCTGCTACCTTCCTGCGCTGCCCTAGGTGTTGCCAGCCCATTCCCAGGTGGGCTTAGGTGTTCTGCTGGCCACAGGAGCCTGCTGAAGGCAAAAGTGGTGAAGGGTCTGATCCTTTTTTTTTCCTCAGGAGAGCCTGCCCGCCTCTCCTGCAGCCAGGTGGCAAGCTGACGGCTGCATCGTTGCAATTTGCTACATTGCAAACTAAACTACATCAGGATGTAGTTTAGTTTTCAATCATGAAAACTCATTTAAAACCCCCAGAACTCTTGCACTTGTACAGTGTGATGCCATTAAACCACACAAAGTGTCATTTTTGTCATGTGTACATGGTAATGACACCATATGTACAAGCACCCTATGGTTTCATATAAGCATCAGTATTGTTTCTCTTAACAAATCAAGAAGCCCTTTGGCAACATGATGGACTCCTATCCCCTTGAGGAGCACGATCACTTTAATGCTTATTTTATTGTTTGAACAGATCATTTGTTTGAAATCATTTTTAATTTTGAAAGGGTGTTTAACAAATGGTGTATTGTTTGCATCACAGATGTGAAAAATGCCACCTATTAGCCCATCCTAGTCTCATAGGATCAGGACACGAGGGCACAGGGCTGCCCTTTTAGTTTATGAATATGACCTGTATGGTTGGCCAATTACTATGAAGGAGATTTCCTGTCTGACTGTGGGCAGCACCACACTGCACAATATCCATCATGTTAACATTCTTGAATGAACCACCTCTTATCCTTCCTGAAAGGATTCACATGCTGGAATAATGGTCCGCAATCAACCAGATGAAATTCAACCAGGAAAAGTGCAAAGTCTTGCACTTGGGATGAAATAACTGCATGCACAAATGCAGACTGGGGAAATGGCTGGCTACCATCAGTGTAAGAACATGGCAGAGCACCTAGGGCAACTGCTACAAACAAGGGCAGCAGTGACTTCTAGTTGCCGCTGCCACCATGATCATTGATTGCAATTGCACAGCTTCAGCAAAAGTTATTTTTTCCATCCTTCCAACCCCTATCAGTGACTGGGGCAGTTGCCTCTGTCACTCAGCCCTAGTTACACTGCTGCTGGCTAGGCTGCAGTACTGCAAAGGACAATAGACAACATGTCAAATTGAGCCAACAGTGTTCTCTCTCTGTGAAAAAGCCAACAGTATACCAGATTATATTAACAGGAGCATCACTTGCAAATAAAGAGAAGCAATTTTTCCATTCTGTTCAGCACTAGTGAGGCCTCACCTGGAGTAGTGATCCAGTTTTGGGCTGTGATATGTTGTGAGTTCAGCAACAACACTCTGGACACCCCTGTGTTGAACTACAGTTCTTTATTATTATAACTCTCTGGGCTTATATATAGGGTGGATTGAAACAATTACCCTCAGTACATGTATGCAGAATTTACACTAGCTCTGTCTCTGATTTGACCCAGTCCAGCCCTGTGGAGGGAGAGGAACCAAGAAAGCCTCTGGCTCCTCACGGCAGAGACAATGGAGTCCCCAGCGCTGCAAAACTGCCACAAGCATCCTGCAGTGCTGAACAGGAGGGCTTTGACTTTCGAGGGACAGTACAAGGAAAACACAATAAGACACAACAGGCTGCACAGCTGAAAAAAGATACAAATAGATTGAAGAGAATCCAGTAGACAGTGACAAAAATAACCAGAGACCTGAGAAATGAATAGTGGATTGGGTCATGGACAGTCTGGTCTAGTGCTTAGGCCAGCAGAGAAGGGCCAGAGATAGAGGCAGTCTCAAACAGGCCCAATCTAGGGTCAGGAAACAAATACCAAGTTACCAGATCCAGGATCTGGGTCTAAATCACAAGCTGAGTCAAAGCACAAGAATCGGAGGCCCAATTAACAAATCCAAAGGAAAATCCAGAAACTGAAGTTCAGGAACAGAGCAAACAGTCAGGAAACCACAAGTACTAGATCACAGAGGCTTATCAGGGCAAACCTTTAACAGGAACTATTGACTAGCCTGCAGCCTGTTGCTACAGTTAGAGCTAAATAGGAAAAGCTGTGCTCCCAGCGGTTGATCTCCTAGGAGGCCCAGATGGTGGCTAGCTGGAGTTAGTAGCTAGGTTAAGGCTGCCAGTCAAAGCTCCAGGCAAGTGTGGCCCACTAGGCAATTAGCCCAGGCAGAGCTGCCTGCCTCACCTCAGCCCCTGTTAGAGCACCTGACTGAAGGATAACCTTAGGGGGAAGGCTGAAAGAACTAGAGGTATTCAGTCTGGAGAAGAGCAGGCTGAGTTAGGATTTGATAAAAGTCTTCCAATACCTGAAAAGTGACTATAGAGAGGATAGAAATGGGCTTTTCTTTGTGACCATAGGGACAGCACTGGGAGCAATGGTCTTAGACTGCAGCAAGGGAAATTTAAGTTAGAGATTAGGAGGAACTTTCTATTGGGGTGGTTGTGCGTTGGAATGAGCTACCTAGAGAAGTTATAGAAACGCCATCCTTGGAAAGTTTCATGATCAGGTTGGACAACTTTCTTTTGCTCCTATTATCTTGTGCCCTTTTCTCAAGGGAAGTCCAGCTCCATCCAGCATGTTCTGCTTAGGGTTGCATGCCATAGCTAATATTTGCTTCTCTTCAGGGAGTATTTTCAGTGTGTTGACAGTGCATGTGAATTAGACAGCATTCCAATGCATTCCCAAAATGTCGTGTCCCTGTGTCTTTCTCAACAGTTCCCCTTGCTCCCCCTGTTCCCTGGAAACTTTGTAGTATTACATAGCTCCTGGTTCAGTATTAAACCCTTCATTTTACTTACAGAGTGCTCCAAACGCCAGCACAGCCCTTACCAAGCACCTGACTGCCAGTTAAGCCCTGCCTATGCCAAAGACTTGCTCCCAATGTGCAGCTATCTGACCAAAGGAACCCTCACGCATTCTGCTGAATGTCTGAGGGGAATACTCCAGTGCCACAATTTAAACCACAGTAGCAGAAATAATAAGCAGTCCAATAATTTGAGCCAACTTATTCAGCTGGGCATTCACAGGACTGGCTCACAATGCTAAGAACATATCAGACACCCCAAGCATGTGTACTGAAAGATGGCAAAGGGCCCAAATCATAGGTTCAATAATGCTCCTATGATGTGCCTCAAACTTCAACAAACTCAGAACAGCCTGGGCAGCAATCAGTTCTACCAGCTTACCTGGAAAATTTGCTTATTTGAGGGTCTGCTCAGCACTGATCCCTGGACTCTCCTCAAGACGTGGAAGAGAAGTGGGAGCTTCAGCCCTGTAAATACTGCTTAACGTGCACATTATTTTTTTAAGAAAAGATTTTGCACAAAGGAGAGATTTGCTAGTAAATGGTCAAATACCAGCTGCTAGGGGAGGGATCTGGGATTCCCTAGGGAACAATCATCTTCAGCTAAGGGTGTTAGCTTATTCAGCAGCTTGCATCACATGCGTCCCAAGATGGGTAAAACTGTAAATGCACTAGCTGAGAGTGTTTCATCCTATTGTCTTATCAATTTTAACTACACTTGGCTGCATACCTCTCAGGTCTTGTTATATAGGGAGAAAATATTTTTATCAATGTAGTGTCATCATTTTTAATACCACAGCATTTATGAATTGCCATTTAAGTAAACTCATATAAAAAGTGAGCTGTGACTTTGCCTGTGAGCCATCTCGGTCCCTTTCGACGGATATTTGTCACTCTTAAATCACCTGAAGTCAGTTCTGTCCTTGCAAAGTCCTTTTCCCTGAAGGCTACCTCATGGAAGAGGAACAATGTTTCTTGGCAGAGGGTCTACTGAGAATTCACAGTTTCTGTGGAAATAAATTGCTAAATCCCTCAATGACTGATACTGGGTTTTAAGAGATGGGGAAGGCAAGGTATTCCACAGCTATCGATCAAATAGCACTAATGTCAACAGCTCAATGGGTTTTTTAGCTCTTTCCTGACTCCTGGCAGACAATGCTTGCAAATGTGTCATGCAGCAAGAATGCTACCCAGTTAGCGTTGGCCCATCTTCGTAATGGACTAGGTGCCTACGTTCACTGATCCTCTGTGCAGTCTGCAGGACCCAAAGCATCTGCTTTGCAAAGACTGTAGGGACTCCTCCACTGGCCTAGAAGGCCACCTCTCATTTCTGTATGTGAGCCAGACCTCTTCCTTTTGTGAACTTTTCTTTTCTATATTCTCTCTCTCTGGAAAACCTACTTCCAAAGGATCAGCCTACAACTCTCCTCAACACAAAATCCCCCTTTCAGCTGACTGAGGTCTCCTTTTTATTCATGGCTTGTATATGGGCTTGGCCCCTGATTGGTTATTTGGGCTGCCTCAGTTGCTGCTGGGTCTTAAAGATTCTTGCATTCTGATCCCCTTTCTCTGTTGTGTATATCCCATAAACTCCTCTGTGAGTTTTCCAACCTGGAAAAAATTAGAGAATGCAAATTGATAGAAGAGTCTGTGACCTACACAGACAGTTCAATCTCTATTTTACATTAATGAACATTTTAGGTTATTTAACTTAAAAGAGGGGGAAAGAACTTCCCCAACTGAGATCAATTGTTGTCTTCCTAATGTTTTACCTGTTCTAGGAAACCAAGCTGGGAAGTGAAAAAGGAGAGTATATCAAAAGTAACAGAAAGTTGCAAACTGTGATCTTGTCACAAAAAGAAAATAATCTACAGGGAATTTATTTCTGACATTTCTGTAAAAAACATATATATATATATATATATATATATATATATAGTACTGAATATACCCTTTTTTCTCGTCTTTGCAGGCTCTTTGAGAGCTAAAGGTCCAGCCATCCCACACAGAAGCCTGGGAATACAGATATTGCTTTAGAGCAGGCATTTTCAACCTTTTTAAAGAAGTGTACCCCTTCTGGTGGCAGCAACTGGAACATGGAGTGGGAGGGAGGCAGGGGGGCAGCTGGACGCAGAATGTGTGTGGCGGGGAAGGGGGGGCTAGCACATGGTGGTGGCACAGGGTGGTGGATGGCAGTAGCGGCCACCACATGCGAGCTCCCTAGCTCCCTGTGCCTGTGCGGCTTGCAGAAGGCAGCAGTGTGGGGTGGTGGGTGGCGGCGCTCCATCCCTGCCCACCCGCACATGCCCCCTACCACGTTTCCAAGTGCCCCCAAGGGTATGCATAACCCTGACTGACAACCCCTGCTTCAGAGAACCAAAAACTAAGCATGGCATGAACAATTGTGTTGGAGAAATCAAAACAAAGGTGCTAAATGCAGGAAGCTACTGCAGGCATGAGAGCAGGAGCAGAGAGCTTAAAGAGATCAGGGAATGGGAACCCTGGAAATGGAGCAGGATTAAGAATTCCTGTCTCAAAAGCTCTTCTCAGACACCTGTAAGACCCTATGTAGGCAATGTCTGTGAAGGCTTCTGAGAAGGCCCCTAGTCAGTGTCCTGTACAGGATTAAGTCCCAGGGATGGTTCCTTTATGGGCCATGGAGTTTCCAGCAATGATAAAAGTATTTTACAATACAAGTCCATCAGCAAGTGTGTTATCTGGAGCCCTGCAAGTCTCTTGCTCCTTCACCCCTCCAGTGCATTGTCATCATGGACAGACTAGTCAGAAGGCAAAGTGATTGGTGGTTCTCTGGGACTGAGCAGCACAGGCAGCTACAAGGGGGCAAAGAATCCTCTTCTGACTCTACCCCCAAGCAGCACAGCACCATATGAAGAGCTGAGGAGAAGGAAAAGGCAAATGAGAGCCTCTGCAGACAACAGATCCCATCACCTGTGGGGCTTTCTGCATTTTTTTCAGAAGTGATTTTTAACAGGTTGAAGTTTTGCTTTGTCCTTTGGCCAGTGGTGTACCCGGGCAGAGGGGAAGAGGACAAGCAGGGCACCAGCTCCATGCACCAACTTAGAAGGGCATCAGAATTGCACCTCCCCTGCAGAAGTCTTTCCTATAGCAGGTGCAGCCCTGGACAGCCTGGCCATAGTAATCAGGCAGGCAGGCAGGCACAGCCCTGAGGATGGGCAACAGGAGAGGGGGAAAGCAGAATGGCACTTCCTGAGGAATCTCTGCCACCCCCTGAGGCACATCCCTGAACCAATACTGTATTGGGAAGGGAGGAGTAAAAGGGGCATCACTGAAGACCCCAAGGAACCCAAGCCACAAGGCTTCCGAGAACCCGGTTCCCAGCTGCAGCAGCCCAAACCCACACGGCTGCAGCAGCAGCCAGAGCAGTAGCAATACCTGAGTATGGAGAGCTGGGGCATATAAGACTCCACTCTTCCTCTCTCCTCATCACCCCTCCAGCTCTCCAATGGTCGGCATAATCCACCCCAGTCTGGGTGCTGAAGGACTTTGCTATTCCTCTGCCTTTTGTTACTTGAATAGCCCCTTGTTTGAGAGTTAGAAAAGGCACATTCACTGCTTGTTAACAGTCAGCAAGACATACTGTAGTGTTCTAAACTACTTTCTTGCATCTCTCTAGGGGTTTAATACAACTCAGTATTTGTGTTAAACAATTGTCCACTTAATTGTAAGGAAATGGGAAGCTGCAGTTCTGCCAAGAGGTTTTATTAAAGTATGAAAAAGAGCACCAAGCAATCCACATACGCCAGCAAATTGGCACCCTATATCCCCCAACTAGCAAGCACAAAAAGTTAGGTTTAAACTGACATTTTATTTGACAAATAAATCAACCCTTACTTAACATAATCCATAAAATTAATCAGGCATACTATAACCCATAGATTGGCAGTCCCTTGACCCCAGGAGTTTAACCAAAATAAGTACAACATCAACAGGGACTTTAAAACCCTAAAACAAATCAGTATAGTATGTCTCATATTATTTCACTGCCTTCAACACAGCATTTGTATTAACAATTCATTGCTCTCTATAATATTCTAATGTGGCATGGACATGAGCATATAGTGCAATGTCCCTTTAATAATCCTTGCCTGTCTTGAGCTAGGTCCCATATTGTTTATGGGCTTGGGGCAACTCAACTAGGTGAAGGAGTTCAGTGTCCAAATTCCATTTCAATAAAAAATATGATCTTCTAGCTCACAGATAGTTTAAGCATGCCAGGCCACAGTCGTGTGATATTTGGAAAGTCTCCATCCAAGTGCAGAAAGCACCATCTTGACTTCACCTCACAAGTACTCACTCTATCACTATTATTCAATGCCTAAGAGTGTAATTGAATTATCTGTATGGTCCCATATTGTCTGGAAGAATATTTCTTATACCCACAAATGGACAACTTTCAAAATAGTATTGGAAATCCCTGCTGCCACCACCCCAATAGTTGACTTGCCAATGCCAAATTTGTTAACTATAGACCTGTAGCAGGCCAGGGCAGCCAGTTTTCAGTGATGATGGTAACCAAAGTGTCTACTGGGTATGATTGTAGGCTGTGGACATAGCCATTAACTGACAGACCAAGCAGACAGGTACAAACTTCAGAAGTAACAAAAGCCTAAGTTATGACTAATGTGCCCTTAAGCTAGTATATAATCAATAACCTTATACAAAACCCATAAGAAGTAGCCTGTTCAAGTAGAATAAAAATATATTTGTCAAGGCTATTAATATTTAGGCTAGGCCAAGGGCAAATAACTGTGTTTTGGAAAATGTTTAATAGAAGTTAAAAGTAACAATTGATGTTTTTTGCCTTTTGATAAGAACTAAATTGTAGTCAGCTAGAACACTGTTGAAATTGTAATTTGTTATAATAAACTAAATATAGTAAAGCCAAAATAGGTTGTGTGTAGAAAATAAATGGGAGTGGGGGGTTAAAGGAGTTCTGTGTGTGTGAATCCAGGAATACAGGGGAAAAGAAGGAAACCACAATTGTCAGACTTGGGCATTTTCAAAGGATTTATGCTAAGCTTCAGAAGTCTAACTAAAGCAAAACACCCGAAAACCTAAATCAGAGTAAACCTTTGCAGACATTACAACTAGCCTGGTGAGCAAAATAAAAGAAACAGGATGTGGCAAGCAGTATTCCCAGATGGTGAGGGAAAGAGATAAGAAGTCCTCTCTTCCAGAATTATAATTTTTCAAGGACATAGCCGCAGCCAACTGGCATCTTTCAAGCCAATAGAAAAACTGGTTCAGTCCAGTTTCCAAAGTCTCAATGAGCCAAAGGAATTGAAGATTTCAAGAAAAAAAAGATTGTGTGTGTACATACATACATATATATGTGATATGTGTTTGTTTTAATTTAATAACTATTTTTTATTTTTCATTATATATTATTTATAAATAAATAAAAGTATGTAAAAGGGAGCTTGGGGGATAGTGTTTGGAGACTTCAGTCAATTCAAGTCAACCTGCTGACAGTCTGTATGCCAGCCTCCTTCTCCCTCCTAGGAAGGGACTGTTGCATTGTACTGTTTTGGGTAGCTAGATATACACTGAGATTGCTTATTCTTGTGCTTTATGGTTTAAAGAATAAAAGACTGGTCTGTAGATCTGTTTCTTGTTTTTTTATCTGATTTGGGTGATGGTAATACCCTATCTGCTAAGAAGGAATGGAAGATCGCTGGGAAGTATAATTGTATCTTGATTTGGTGGGCAAATAAGGTAATCATTAAAGGAATTGTAACTGTCCCTAAATTCTGTGTCTAAGCTTGTAAAAGAGGTTCTGATCATATGTGGGCTGTTGTTTTATCTCTTTAAAGATTGAACAGTCCCAGGTCTTTGGTCACATCATGGTTTTTGGTCAGAGCTGGAATGAGCTCCTTGCCAGGTCTGTGAAGATCTCCTTCCCCATGTAGAAGTTCCAGAGTAACTGGAAAATGATGTAGTATCTAAAAAATTACATGGCTCCACAGTGCTGTCCGACTATAGAAACACATGGGGAGAAGGTGGCAATTTCAGCATTCATCACGTCTTCTGAATCTATCCTGTGTTTCCTCTTTTCCTTCTGTGTCTAGGACCCTGGCATATTCTGTAATGCCTGAAAGGCCTGTCAGAGACACTCTGAATGACCGGCCCTCATCACAGACAGTTGGGCTGCAACCAGGAGTAGCAACTCCAATGGATCCATTCAAGCATATGAAACTGAGACGTGTGCTGGGACTCTAAATTTCCATGCGAGAGCAAGCTAAAATCGTTCGCAGCAGGGGATGCATTCTCACGATCCCGCGAATGGCAAAATCTGCGAATAAGGCACTGCGTTCATGAAGTGGTGCGAGCCTGGGAGTGTGGCAGCAGGAGCCTGGCAGCAGCAAATGCAGAGCTCCCAAAAAACTCCTGTAAGAGTATACAGTGTATTTAAAATGCGGGTTCAGCATTCGCGAATATTTGAAACTGTGAATGCCGAACCCACAAATAGCGAGAGTTTCCTGTTCTGGCCTTCAGTGGGCAGAGTATTTGCATTTAAGCAAGTCACCCACCAGCTTCCTTATTGAGATCAGTCAGCATTGTGTCCAGGGTTACCAGCCAATCTGTTTTATAGCACAGCCTTGTCCTCTCAGTAAAAGTAAAGCAACATATCAAGCCAGCATGCTAGAGAGAGAGAGAGAGACATTTCATTTTAATTGTGGAAAATGTTGATTTGGGGGTTTTTAAATCAGATAATTTGGGATTTCATAACAGAGAAGCTGGGATTTTTAAACAGAGAAAACAAGGATCGTTGCTCATGTAGCCTGGGTATACATGGGTTTGTATTCCCCTTTCCAGTTAAGGGAATTATTGGCAGGGCAGTGTGCTGTGGAGGGACACAGCAGCCCAGCGGCCGCTTTCGTCCCCTATAGGGTCAGGCCCAGTCAATCAATTACTTAACTATATACAAATTTATTATTATCACAAAACCCTTAAAGGGTAAGGACATAGATTATATATATGTACACATTTACAAAACAATAAACCCTATACCATAGATAGCTAGATAGATGCACTCTAGTATTATTCAGAAATACAAATGAACAATAGACCAACCCAGAACAGAGGATATTGATCAGGCGACCTTATAACTCTACAAATATACAAACTATTACTTCAGCTTATTCACATAAACTATAAGGCACAGTGTACAAATATAACAAGCAATCCTTAAACTACCTGAGTGCCCTCCAGGGTAGGGGCCCCACTCCCAAGGTACCACTACAGGAAAGGAGGTGGGGGGAAAGAAAAGGAGAGGGAGACCCCAAAGACTCCTAAGCCCCCACTGTCACCCAGGAATGGCCCAAGTAGTGCCCCTTTACAACCCTGGGGGTCCCTCCCCTGTGGGGACCCTCTCTCCAGGGTAACTTCCTACTCCACAGTCCCAGTGGGTTGCCTCATGTTCTCCAGGTCAAGCTCTGGACTTTCCTGCCACCTGACTGCTGCCACCAGCCTGGCCTAGGGCCATTTGCACTGCTGTGTGTAGTGGGTGTGCTAGTGGTTGGAGGTCCAGGCAGCCTTGTGCAGCACTGGGGCTTGGACTGCTCCCTGACCCTCTGTGCAGCGTCATCTGCATTGAGCTGCCGACCCATGCCAGCACCTGTAGATCTGGGCCACCTCAAGCAGCTCCCAAGGTCTCTCACCCTTTGTGCAGCACTTCCTGCACCAAGCTCCTGGTCTTGTGTGGAGGTTGTGAGCCTGAGCTGCCCAAGTGGCTCCGAAGATCCTGCTCTGTGCACTAGCCTGTGCACTGTGTCTCTGGACGCACACAAACGGTCGAAGACCTGAACCAGCTCACACAGCTTCCAGGGTCTTGGTGCCATGCACTGTGCTGCACAGCGAGAGCCTAACTGCTGAAGCCATCCACAGGTCCCTGCTGATGGAAGTCTTCAGTAGCTCTTCCAGATCATGGCTTCATCCTGCTGAGCAGCTCTCTTCAGATCTTCTACACCCTGTTCTCTCTTCTCCATCCCTGATGCATCTCCTTCCTGCTGCACCCAGCTCCTTTTATACTATCTCGGGCTCTGCTCCTGAAGTCTTCCAGACCTGACAGTGTTGCAGTCTACAACCAGGTCCTGGGGAGCTCCTCTCCCTCTCCACTCAGGAAAGGGGTGTGGCTTCACTTCTCTTGCTCCCTCCTGATTGGTGGATGGGCTCCACCAATCAAAACAGCAGAATCTCAAGCCTGGGACTCAACCCAAGCTCCGAAAGGTAAACCTGCTACACTCATTAGTAACAGCCAGCCCTCCAGCCAAGCTGCCTACCTGCAGCTGGTGCTCCAGCCCCTGAAGTTGGTACTTTCAGCCACTAAAGCCGCTATAAATGTTTGGAGTTCTTTAGAGAAATCACACAAATTTGGGAGCATCTGCGATTATGAAAGCCAAGAAGCTTGCCTGTCTGTGTTCTTCCCATTGCCTCCAAGGAGATCTTTCAGAGGAAAAGGCAGAGGTGTAACACAAGTGGACACCTGGGGGATTGCCACCACATCACCAGCACAGTTATACAGCTGCAGTAGCAGTGGTTTCCCCCACCCCACCCTAAACTGATGCCCAGCGCAACTTCCCCAGTTGATCTGCCCTAGTCACATCACTGGGAAAAAGTGAAATTTCAAGAAGAAATTCTGCCTTGAACGAGATATCTTAGCCCTCTTTGATACATTTAGCAAAATGAATTCAAAATGTGCCCATTCTATGAACTTCTTAAAATGCCTCAAGTGTAATAAAGGGGTTAATAAGTCACCTTCTCCTCTGCATTTAGACATTAGTTTTTAATGTTAAAAGTTACATTTTACAGTTTATATACATTTTATATAAACCAATTTTTACGGTCTAGACATTGCTGTATTTATGAATCATCCTCAGATCCTTCAGCTATTTGAGTCTATAAAGAAAATTAAAATGTTATTTGGTACTAAAATAGTTTGCTTTTTTAAAAAGCAACATAAAACGAATTAATTCCAGGGTGCTGTTAAAATTCTTCCCTCTGCCGCAGAAACATTTAAAGTAATAAAAACTTGAAGTGACAGGTAATCAAACAAATGGGCATGGGTACTTACTGCAAAGGTAACCCTGGGCAATAAAACTGGCACAAGATTAAACATCTGCAGGATGTCTGGGGATTGAAGTAGAGACACCCCATACTTTCTAGACATTCCTTTTTTTCCTGTAGTTCCCAAAAGACACAAAGTGGGACTTCAAAACCTAATACGTATAGCATTTACCTCACACCCTCACTTGAGCTTTCCTGTAATTTTCAAACAATGCCGTGTATTCTGCTACCAAATTGGACCTAGAAACTTATATAGCTTATCCATAATGCTGTTGCCAGAATCATTTATGGAATATATATTTCATCTCTGGAGTTGATGTCTTGAAACAGATTTTATTATTCTGGGCTTACAAGCAATGTTCGGTACCCTGAATTTGGAAGCTGCTGACAATTCATTTTCATTTCTCTGCATTTCCATGTTTAAATCTACTGGAGCTTTGGCAAATGAATGGGTCTGGGAATGCATTTCCTTCTAGAAACACAAAAGAGGAGAAACATCTTATTAGAAGAAGATAATAATTAGAGTAAATTACTGCATGACTCTTTCCAGAACAGACAGATAAATTTGTATAGAAAGATAAAAGTAAGATAAATCCCTAAGATTCATTAGGAAATAAACACTTCTCAACCAATGCTCAAGTGTGGTGCTGTTTTTACTGGGCATAAGGCAGGCAAAGAATCCCTCACCAGTGAAGTAACCATGGATATATATACTAATTGACCACTTAAATAAATACAAAAAGAAAGCAAAAATAAATGATAATCGAGAAGAGTATTATGTCATGAAATATGTCAGCTGAAACACACAAGAGGGTGCAAATGTATTAGTTAATACAGGCTCAGTTATGCTAAAGTCCTGGACTCACAATCTAGCAAAATGTAAGTACATGCTTAATTTCAAGCATCAGAATAGTACCATTGAGATAACACTTAAAGCAGGTTTTTAAATGCTTTGCTAGTATGGGGTCATAGTGCTCTGTACCCAGCAAGACTGAATCTTATATTCACAACTTAAGCTGCATACAAATATTTGGGGAGGTTAAATCATGTTACAAATGCCCCCTGATATAACATATTTCTCCCAGGCACAGACCTTGCACTAGTTAGGTAGATCTACATGAGAACTGTACCGAAGTTCAGGACAGTTAGATCAGTCTAAAAATGGCTAACTTGATTTAAGTTAAGTGCATTTCCAAGATAGTTTAACTTAGATCGGGTCTGGCAAGACTGATCCAGCGTAGCTTCTGTACAGTTCCCAGCACAGCCCCAGGGCAGGAAAAGCCTAGCAGCTGTCCCCAGCCTTGGGGCTGTGCTCTTCCTTCCCCTTCCCTGACACTGGGCTATTTTTAACCCACTAGACCCAAATGGACAACCCCACCATGGACTAGCCAGTCCCCCAGCCCACCAAACCTTAATCCTGCAACCTGGTACCAGTTTTATCAGCACTTGTTGAGGACAGGAACTGAAGAAGTAAGTCAGGGTGGGAGGAGGGGCAGGTTCACTGGAGGGGTTGTTTGTCTGGGGGTTGGAGGGTTTTGGGGAGCAAAAAATAGCCCCTGGACCCAGGAGTGGGGGACCATGCCCCCAATCCTCCCCACAGATCCTGCAAGCCCACCTGATCCCATCAAACCCCTCCGGACCCCAGTAATTCCCTTGCAAACACTGCCTGCCACCTTCCTCCCTGATCCCCAAGCCCCTGTGAACTCTGCCTGCTCCCCGATCCTCCCATGGACTCTCTAACTTCCCCATCCAGAGCCTGCTTGCCCTCTGATCCCCCTAGTGCCCCTGCTAGCCTCCCCAGTCCTGACTTACCAAGAGAAGGGGGCCTGTCGAAGCAGCCTCTGTGCTTATGTATAGGTGCCCACATAATCCAGTGCTGTGCAACTGAAAGCAATCATGTATTCAAGGATTTCCAAAAAATCACTACTTCAAACCAAAATTTCCACTAAAAAAATGACAGAAGCCATGGGCAGTATGACCCAGGGGAAGCCCGGCTGGCTCCCTGAACATCAGGCTGCACCCAGCCCTGCCCTCCTATCTGGAAGCCCCAGCTGGGGCTTCTGGCCTGGGTCTACGTGTCTGCCCTGGCATAGGAACCTCAGCTAAGGGAACAGGGTGGGTGTTGGACCCTGGGCAGGGAAGGAGCCCAGGGAAAAGCAGCCTGGGAAAAAGCTGAGCGCAGGGAAAAGTGGCCTCTTGCCCGCCCCATGGCCTGCACTTCCTGCTGCAGCTGCCTTCAGCCTGTGTGGGGCTGTCCTCAGCAGGCACAGGCAGCCCCAGACAGGCTGCAAGTGGCTGCAGTGCAGGGCACTGGCCATAGGGAGGGGGAGTGGCTGCTTTCCCCCCCCATCCACACTCAACACCAGCTTGTAACCCACCTCGCTGCCTTCCTGGGCCCTGTGCTGGCTCTGGGCTCACCTGTCAGGGCTGCTCCATGGCAGGAGTAGCTGTGGCCCCCACACTTGCTGTGCTGGGCAGTGTTTGCTGCTGCTCCTACCTGCCTGGAGCTTGCGCACTGGGCAGCACAGAGGTGGCAGTGACAAACACTGCCCAGCATGCCAACTGGGGAGGCTGCAGCTGCTGCTGCTGCAGCACAGCCCTGATGGGCGAGCCCAGAGCTGGCACGGGGCCCAAGCTGGCAGCAGGGATGGATTACAAGCTGATGCTGAGCATGGGGCTGGGGGAAGTGGCTCCTTTCCTGCCCTGTGGCCAGTGCTCCATGCTGCAGCCACTCACAGCCTGACTGGGCTGTGCCTGCTCAGGACAGCCCTGCATGGGCTGTGAGCAGCTGCAGCAGGGACCATGGGTCATGGGGCAAGCGAGGGGCCACTTTTCCTGTGCTCAGCACCAGACCCTTCCCTGTCAGGGAGCATGGGGTCAGGGCTGCATGCTTCCCCCACCTGTACCACAGGGTTGGGGGAGCACTGGGAGTGAGTGGGCATGGGAACATGAGGCCTGCACCAGTGTCCCGGGCCCGGTGCTGATGGGGCCCAGAGCAGGGCAGCATGAGTACAGGGTTCCAGCTGGCAGGGGCTCTATGAAGCTGGGCTAGCTCCCCACTCTCCCTGGTGGTGCACCCCAGCTCGGCTCCACAGACCCCTGCCAGCCTGCACTCTGATCTGGGTCCCACCAGCGCTGACCCTGAGATATTGATCTGAAGACATTGGGACATTGGTCCCAAGATGGTAACCAGGGGGTGGGGCACCTGTCAAGGGGCAGAGCTACCCATACAACCCTCAACAGCTTGTCAAAACTGGGTAAGCGGCCCTCTGCCAGAAATAATTGCCCGCCCCCGCACTAAAGGCACAGGAAAGTAATTGGTTACTTTATGCTCAGAGATTCCTAGAAGGAGGACATATGCTTCACACCATAAAGGAAGGCAAAAACCCTCACAGTCCTTGCTAGTTTGACCTAGAGGAATTCCTTTCATGATTAGTATTACCTTGAGTGGAAGAGGAAGATCTTCTTACTAGGAACCTCTAAGTTTTCCAAGTCCCAGTAACAGTCCACTCAAAACCTTCCAGCCTTAGCTCTGGCAAACATCCCACTGCTTCAGAGAAAAGGAAAAAAGATCTCCCCAGAAGCCAGCAGCATTCATGAGAGGAAAATTACTTTCTGGCCCCTACAGGTGACTGGGAAGAGGGTCTTACACTTGCTATATAGAAGGATGGAGGGCTTTAATTAGAGCAGCTCTTGGGAGCTGCTGATTAGCATGCTCCAGCAGCTTTGATTAATCGAATCTGCTCCAACGCACTGTAATTACAGCACCTCAGAGCAGATGTCCTGCATGTCTACAGGCACCCTACAAGCCCTGAAGTATGGGATTACTAGGCATCAGCCATAGCGTATGAAAGATACCACACGTCTAGCGGCTATTTGCATTTAAAGCTTTAGGTGATTATGTCTTTAAAATAATAATAATAAAAAATTAAGATAAGTGGGTATACACTGTTTTGAAAAAAATAATCACTGCTTAACTTTTCTTATTCTTATAATAAAATGTTTTCTATGCTGTTGATACATTTTAAATGTCAAGCACCCTTCCTTAAAATCCTAGCTTACTGCTCAGCTCTATTCCCAGATAGGCTGTTAATACAATAACAGCATATCATAGTATCATAGTACCTAGGGTCAGAAGGGGCCTAGAGCAGGCCATCTAGTCTGACCCCCCGCCAGTGGCAGGAAACGAGTGCCAGGGTCACAGG
>JAGPOW010000261.1:22115763-22131877 GCA_030014935.1 Caiman crocodilus
TTCCACTAGGTCAACCCTCACCCTCGGCCTAGCAGCGATTTCTGAGGGGGTATACATTCCTCCAATGGGAGGGATGTCCCGGTCCCCCCTCAGGAAGACAGAGGCAAAGAACTCTTTGAAGATCTCCGCCTTCTCATCGGCCACAAGCACCAGGTTACCTGACGAGTCCCAGGTTACCCGGTGAGCATACATCATTATTCTAATGACGTTCTGTACGATGGTGTTTGGGGGCAGTGAGAGGGTTCTGTATACTTTTTTAAATGCCTGGGAAATTTAAAAATGAGTTAAAAGATTGCTTAGCTTGCAAAAGCAAGTCCCCCAAAATTAGGGAATACCAAAATCAAGGCTTTCTCTGCACACTGAAAATTGAATGCCTTCATTATGATACAGTCTGTAAATCTGAATGCATAGTATTTCATGCTCTTTCTCCCAGACTATTCCTTCATTCAGTGCTCTGGATCACAGCAATTAATAAGGCAAACAGTTGCAAGAAAAAAAAAAAGAAGTTCTCATGTTGTGGGAACTGTATTTGAACTCAAAGATGATCTGTCCTCTTCCTAGCTCTGCTATAGACTACTACAGTTGGTAGAATTTGTCATGATCTATATGCACATGAATTATAGGTGAGCAGGCAAACTTAACATGAACTTTAATAACTTTGAGTGCTCTGCTTTTCAATTTAATATTTCTAAAGACATTTTTTTTGGTATGTAATATTAACCATAATATTGATATCCAAAAATTATATTATATAAATAATTCAACTATAATCTCAGTTTTGGTTTTAGCAATTATGAGTTCCATAACTGAAAATAACAGATTGGAAGAGCAAATATACTTACCTTCTAAAAAATAATTACACCCAGATTTATAATGCCTGGAGAATTTAAGCTTCACTGAAGTGAAGATTAAATATATATTTTAAAACATGGATCCCACCTATTCTCATCTTCTTTCTTTATTAATGCCACAGTAGTATAAAGTACTAAGTCAGTACTTTAATATAGTTAATATTATAAATGTTCAACTAAAATGCAATAAATACCTTGAATAATTGTTTTAACATCCATTAAATATGAAACTCCTGTGGTAAAGGTTCATTTTATCTTATTAAAATGAAAAGTGAAGATAATGTGTGCTGATATGCTGTAGATGTTGAGGGCAAAACAGGGTACTTTCCAGTACTATCTGTTTCTTACCTTTCAGAGGGAAGAAAAACCTTAAATAAATGGTCTGAAAAATAGCAAAATGAGTTAAAAAGTGCACAGAATGGATCAGCGGAGAATCCAATTTATGACTAGTAGTGTTGGAGGGATAAATCTTTATGAGTCACAGGCCTTCTATTCAATACTTCTCAACTGGGCTATGGATGTACAGAGTACTCCATTTGAGTCCAAACCCTCAGGACGGAGAAAAGGCAATGTGCTTAGCTTCATCTGTATGCACAGTATGCACTTGTCTGAACTTGTAAACAATACTCATCATGTACATAGCTCTGTCAGTGCTGCTATTAGGAGTCTTGAAAAATGACAGGAGCTAGTCAGCTCAAGGCTGTCAGAAGTCATAAAAAGGAAGGAAGACAGCAGTTCTGAAAATAACTGGCTAGTCTTATTTTTCAAGGCTCATTGATTTGGATCACTGTCCCTGATTCGATTCGGCCAAATCCAAATCTGAACATTTGATGCTGATTCGGAGAATCAGAAATTCAGACATAGACACAATTTAAATGTTTTTTCTACATACCTCAAGGTACCAGGTGTGGCTTATGAATGCTGCGATGCTGGGAGGGATGGAGTGTCCCACAGGAGCATGGGGAGGGATCCCCTTCATGCTGGTGGCAAACCTGGAAATAGACCAGAAGTACTTCCGGTCCACTTCTGGGTCTGCCATCGAGCATGCAGGCCCCTCTTGCCCCGCAGCTCAGTGATCACCCATGGGGGTACCCAGGTGCTCCCCAGTCCCAGGAGGCACCAGTCGCCAAGCCAGGGGGTGGGGATAGCCCAGCGTGCTCCCTGGTGAACCTGGAAGTGGACCAGAAGTGTTTCTGATCCGAATCTGCTGCCGAGTATGCTGGGGACCCCTGCTCCATGCTTCTATGGGATACTCCATCTGCCCCAGCATTTTGGCACTCACAAGCCACCTGGTTCCTTGAGGTATGCAGAAAAAACATTTAAAGTTGTGTCTATGTCCCAATCATCAAATGTTTCTGAATCTCTCTGAATCGATTTGGAGGGTTCCGATTCAGTTCGGAGAGATTAAAGGGTCTCCTGATTCAATTTAAATTCAGAGATTTGGCCACCAAATCAGGCCAAATCTCCAAATTGAATCAGCGACTGAAGCTTTGCACAGCCCTAATGGTTACATAAATAAAGGGGAGTATCTTCAGTTCCAAAGTAGCCATTTACAGTTACAGTTAGAATGCAGTAAACTACAGTACAAGGAGTAGGCCTGCACTAATAGGGAAGTATTTGTTTCACATTCAGCTGATTCAGAGGACAATGATTTGGTTCAGAGATTTGGATAACTGTTCCGAATCTTCGGAAGATTCGGAGATTCAAATTGACCGGAGAGAGGCAAGCACAGTTGGGCAGCTGCAGGTTCTCTCATGGTTCCTCTGGCTGTGCCTGCTTCTGCCCAGGCAATAGGAGCTGCAGGAGAAGCCCCCATGGCTGCCTGTCCTGGCCCCATTCCACACCTGGCCCCAGCCTAATCCCAGTATTTAAACAAAAAAAAATAGCCCTTCACTTGCTGGCTGCAGCAATGGTGATTGGGGTCTCTGGGTGCTCATGGCAGAGCCCTCCCCCGCAAAGCGTGGTGCTGTGGGAGGCAGCTGTCACATTGTGCAGGTGCTGCGCACTGTCTGGGAGCTGGGGCTCTGTGGTGCCGGGCTCTGGCTGACAGATGGAGCTGCCTCAGCTCCTAGACAGTGTGCAGCAATCTTCCAAGCTGTGTTGCACCCATGCCATGGCACAGCTGCCATGCAGATGCCAAGCATGGGTGGGCAATCCCCAGTGCATTGTGCTGCATGGGAGGGGCTCTGCCACAAGCTCTCAGAGGCCCCAATCACCGCTGCCAGAGCCAATGAGTGCAGGGCTTTTTTTTTTTAATACTGGGAGGGTGGGCCAGGTGGGGGATGGGCAGGGCAGCTACGGGGGCTTGTCCCATGGCTTCTTCAGGTGTGCCTGCCCCTACCCCAGTGTGGGGAGCCACAGGGGCAATGCCCTGCTGCTGCTTGCCCAGCTGACACAGGGTGGGGAGCACGATGCAGGAGCAGCTTGCTCTGGGTAGCACCAGTGCATAGTCCCCACTCTGAGCACTACCATGCCTGCATCATCTCTAGGGGTGGGGGCTCTGCCCTGTTGCTGCTTGCCAGCTGGCATGGAGGATATGGGATGTGGGTGTGGCAGCACTGGGAGCAGGGGCTATATCCTGCTGCCACTTACCCCCTTCTGCCTAGAATGAGCTGTGCCTGTATCTTGCCCTGGCTAGGCAAGATGCAGCAGGGCATAACCCCCATTCCCAGTGCTGCTGCACCCAAATCCTGCCCCCACCACTCTCCCTGAATAACACTCCCCACCATCCTGGCTGGGCAGCTTGTCCCAGCTCCAAATCCCTCCTTTCCCCATGCTCCCCACCCCCTCCCCCAACCCCAACAGACTTACCAGCTGAAGGCAGCTGTGTCAGCTGCCTGTTTAATCTATGGCCAAATCTCTGAAGCAGCCAAATCTCTTTTGAAGCATTTCTGAATTGGCTTCAAATTGATCTGGAGCTTTTAATTGGTCTCCTGATTTGATTTGGATTCAGAGATTTGGTCCCAAAATTGGACTGAATCGCCTCCGAACCGAATCAGCTAACAAAGCTTTGCACAGCCCTAACAAGGAGCTTACAAACTTGTCAGTCTTCTCCTCATGTCTCTACACCACATTTGACCATTTTGTTACACATCCTTGTGCTCATTTATTGTACTTTGTGAGACCTTTCATTGTACATATGCCTTCAAGCAGTGGGCACTGCAGCAGGTGGTGCATAGTCTGAGGCTCTGTGCTGTAGTCACAGGTGGTTGAACCAAAGATATCATCCAATTTCTATTTTAGTTCCTTGGAGTGTCTAACTGGGGTATGTAGACAGTTGAGACTTCACCACCTCTGCCATGGTTCAGCAGCCCCTGGTGGCAAGTACTCGGACACTGGAATGTCCATCTTTTCGATGACAGGTATTTTCTTCAGCCTCTCATTCCACATCTGTAGTCATGTCTCCTTGGTATGACGTGGAGAGGTTTGGGGCTGGCAAGGAAGCTCCTGCATGACTTTAGACATCTGTACATCTGTATACTGTAGGATGATCATACACTAGGTGTCTCATATAGATTCACAGAAGTTTAGGGGTGGAAGGGACCTCATGAGATCATTGAGTCCAGACCCCTTGCTCTGGGCAGGAAAGACTGCTGGGGTCAAATAACCTTACCAAGGTGTGCATCCAGTCTCCTTTTGAAGATCTCCAGGATAGGTGCCTGCACCACCTCTGCTGGGAGTCTATTTCAGAGTCTGGTCACATGAACCGTAAAGAAGTTTTTCCTTCTATCCAGTCTGAAACCTTCTAGGAGTTTATGACCATTGTTCCTGATTTTCCCTTGGGGCGCTTTGGTGAGTAGTTCATCTAGCCCCTGATGCTCTCCCCTGATATATTTGTAAGCTGCCACCAAATTCACCTGAAGTCT
The DNA here is from genome assembly GCA_030014935.1 of Caiman crocodilus. Lineage (NCBI taxonomy): Eukaryota > Metazoa > Chordata > Crocodylia > Alligatoridae > Caiman > Caiman crocodilus. The sequence continues at coordinate 22,120,481 of JAGPOW010000261.1, forward strand.
TCTCTTTTATAGGCTAAACAGTCCCATATCTGTCATCTTCAGTTTGTCTCAGTCACTCTATCAGAATGACTCTATTCATTCAGAAGCTCAGTGGCCACTGAGCTTCTGACGTCAGGAGGAGAAATGCCATCTAATAAGTACACACTGTTTAGGCTCTTAGGCTTTGGACATTCTGTGATGCATCAGCAGCTATCATTCAGAGTGGGGTCAAGGCACTTAGCATGTATTCAGCTTTCCCATAAAGGGTATGCATACTTGGCAAAGGAGAAGCTGAGCCAGAGCAGAGGTTTGGATGGTTGAGGGGCTAGCTGCCCATTTCGAGTTGGTGAATTTATATAGAATGTTGTCATGAATGTCACCTTTGCTTTTATCTTCACAATGTGTTCTTTGTATGAGTGGGTTCGATGAAGGGTGTCTCCAAGGTCAACTGGATTTGGAAAGTGGGATAGGGGGATTCCTAACCATGTAATGTTGAGCTGGCAGCTGATTTCATGGTTTTTCAGATGGAAGGCAGAAGGAATTGTGTTTTTGCTAGGCTGATGAGTATTTGGTTTTCACTGAAGTATGAGGTTAGGCCCATTAGTGTCTTACTTAGGTATTTTTCAACATAATCAAAGTGCTCAACATAAACAAGTGCAGTGTTTTGAGCTGTTATGCACAAGTCACCTGCATAGATGAAACATTTTGTTTCCAAATTGATTGGTTGGTCATTAGTATAAATGTTATATAACATCTGTGCAAGTACACTTCCTTGGAGGAGGCCATTAATCTATTACATCCATCTTCTTCCTTCCCATCCAGATTGGCAATAAAAAAATCTGTTTTCAAGCAGGGTTTGTATCAGCTCTGTAAGGTATAGATCTTAAGTCTTGTGGAGAAGCCTTGTGGAGTAGTCGTTGGTGGTTAGCTGTATCATAGGTGGCTATTAGTTCAATGAACACAGTTCCGGTGATTTGGCCTCTTTCAAAACCATCCTCAATATGTTGAGTTAGATTGAGCAGCTGGCTCAGTGATTTTCCAGAGTGAAAGCCTCCCTGTTTGGAGATTAGATGTTTATCCATGTAGGGGGCAAGCCAGTTCAGTATCAAGAGTTTGTACGATTGTAGAACTGGAAGACTACAGAATCATAGAGAAATTGGGCTGGAAGGGATTTCCTTAGGTCAGCTAACCCAACCCCTCGCCTGAGGCAGGACCATCCTTTGCCAAACCATCCTATATAAATCCATTGTCAACATCTTAGCAAAACTACACAATCAACCCTGACACAACACAAGACATAACACCCTAACCTGCCACAGGTAAAGCAGGGGGACCATAGTAATCAACTTCCTGCTGCTGTAAAGAGCCTTAATATATATGTAAGAGAGCCCAGGAAAAGGGCTACAACAAAGGCAAAAACCCACACAGTCCATACCAATCTGACAATGGGGTAAAATTCCTTCCTCACCTGTTTTCAAGGTGTGGGTGTGACCCCAAATATGGCAATCAGTCTGACCCTGAGCAGAGGGACAAGACCATTCAGCTGGAAACCTCCAAGTTTAAGTCCCAGCAGGAGCACTAGCATATCCCAGTCAAAATCCCCATTGTTGGCTGCAGACAACACCCATTCCCTCTGAGGAAGGCTAAAATAAACCCCTTACATTCCCTCTTGGTGCTGTGTGGCAACCAGCAAAGCCCAGAAGCATTGGAAATACCCACAGAAGAGCATAGGCTACGTCTCAAATATCCCTAACCAGTGGCTGTCCAAACTCTTCATGAGCACCACCAGTATGGAGAGAGTCCACAGCTTGCCTAAGCAGTCTGTTCCACTGCCTCGTTGTTCTAACACTGAAGTTTAAGTTTGTTCTACTTAAGCTACTTTGCTGCAACTTTGAGCTAGCTATTGGTCTGTGTCCTACTTTCTGCAGCAAGAGAAAAAAGCTGTTTTCCCTCTTCTTCATGGCAGCCCTTCAAGTATTTGAAGACTGCTATCAAGTTAAGCACCTTCTCCACAAGATGAACATACCTAGCTCCTTCAATGTCTCCTTGTATGATTTCCCTTCCAAACCCTGTATCATTTTTGTTAATTGCCTCTGGCTCTCTCTAACTTCTTTTCTCTCTAACTCTTCTCTAACATCCTTTTTAACATGTGGAGCCCAAAACTGCACAGCTCTACAGATGAAGTCTAACCAGTGCACCCAAGATAGTATGCACTTCAATGGTTTAACTAATATGCATATGAGTGATGTTTGCTACTATGTAAGCAGCAGGCAATGAGCTGGGACCAGCATTGTGCTATGTAGTTACATGAATTCTTCAATTAGCTGATATGCCTACAAATGGACTATAACACAGATGATAAGAAAAACCACAACAAAGCGGTAACAATGATGAGGACTTTCTATGTGACTAGCAAATCAGGTGATAGTTATCACTAATAAAACACAATGAGAAATATATTCCTGCTACACAGTTATGACATCTGATCTGATACACTTTGTCATGGGATTTAGCATCTGATGATTTATTCTAGTTTGACCTACTACATTCTGCTGCATTCCCAGGGAATTTTCCCCATTTCCCACTGACATACAAAAATCTCTCTCTAATAAAGTGGTGATTTCAACTAGTTGGCCTGCCAGGGTCTCTGGGTTGAAGTTCAAATGCCTGTGATATTCAGAACGCTGCTGAACTGCAGCAGCTGGAATTACAACTCATCAACTGCTAATCCAGTTACTCCATCTACTGATCAAATCATTCTTCTGATCTTGGAGTGTTGTTCTGCAATGCCATTCTCTCAAGCTCTTGCATAAACTGAACTCGCTTGAGCTCAAGTGAAAGTAACTGCATCATGAAACAAGGCTTCAGTAACACAAAAATGATTGAAAAAAAAAAGAGTTGATTGGATTAGCAGACTGCTGGGAATGCTGAGTCTCCATTATTAGGCTAAAAACAGACAACAGTTTAATTCTGGCTTGATTCGTTGTTTTTAGCTTCACTGGTTCAGCTTCAGAAACTCTTAGCTACAAATCATATCTGTTGATGGACCAGCTGCCTTGAGGTTAAAACATCATTTAAAATGAGGCATAGATGTTTACATGCAAACAGAACTGCTGAGGTACAAACTTACATCATCATCGTACCCAGGGGCAGAAGGGACCCATAGCAGGCCATCTAGTCTGACCCCCAAGGAATCACTTGGAGCCCCTGCACTGGCTGGGAATTGAACCCAGGTCTCCTGCATGGCAAGCAGGAATTCTACCATTGAACCACCAGTGCTTGATGAGGCCCACCAGTGCACCACATCAAAGCTCAAGTTCACAATAGAGTCACTCGGGACACTTTGTGCCACCATGACTAGACGGCTTCCATTTGGAGCTAGCTGAGGTATGTCTCCCGTGCCTCGCTGTAGTGTAGACATAGCCTGACAAATGTGGTCAGTCTAGCTGTGCTCTCACCTATTTTAAACAGAATACCTCAGGTACTATAACCTTTGCCCAGTCTCCTGTGTCACTAGACCTCAGACCTAGAGAGAGCCTCATCATAGTCATGTACTGTTAGTACATCTCACACTGTCATAGTGCCCTAGTTAAACATGTGCAATGTGTCATAGTCCAGCAGTCAGTAGTGCCCACCCTCCCTGCTTCTCTTTGATGTGGAAGGGGGATATGGAACCCCCAGTGCTATTTAGGACCTCAGCTGTATATGGCATGTAGACCAACACAGCTACAACCAACAACCCGATGGCATGCAGAGTCAAATAGGTCTTGATGTTATCTAGAGACTTACTCTCCACACTTCTGTTATATCTTATGCCACATAACAGGGCTCTGGGCCAAAGGGCAACGCAGCAGCCTGTAACAGCCAGTTGTGCAAGAGACCCTCAGTTATAGTGCCCAGCCCTTCCCAGCTGTTAGCACTGGGATTGTACTGCATCATCAACAGACTGCAGAGCCAGGTTGAGACAACAGTGTGTGTGGTCTCCCCTCACCACCACTAACCACTCTTATCTGCTTCAAGTTGAGGGAGGGCAGGGCTCATTCCTGGTGCCTGCTGCAGCTTTTTCCACTGCCTGCCTCTGGCCACCTGCACCAGTGAAAGATGAATGCCAGGGCACCCTGGATGCTCTGTCAAGGGGCTCACTGGGGTTAATCCTAACCCTGTCAACTGCCATGATGACCATAGCAGCCATAGCAGAGGCATTCATGTCATGGCCGTGTCAGATTCTAAAAAATCTAAAACTTCTGCTAAATACCTGTCATCAACAAACTCAGACAAGACACAGGAGAAGAAGAAACTGGATGTGCTTGACCATTTCTACGCCAGGCCCTGTGGCCAACCATGCCTTAGGCCCTCCCTTCTCTCACATCTGCATTCATACCCTTCCTGGAGGAAATAAAATAGGTGATCATTTTGGTTTCCATGTTTTGATGACCTCCAACCCTCAGCTCTGCTACATATCCCCCCTTTCTCACCAAGGAGAAACACAGGGTGAGGAGGGCAGAGGTGATCATGGGATTCTACTCTCAGATCTTTCCAAGGAGAAATAAAACTTAAATTGTTTTATAGTAAAATCATTTCAATTCCCAACTTCCACAAAAAGCAGCTTCATTAGATATGGTATTACGAAGCAAATGTTGCAATGCACTTAATTTGATGTTAAAAAACCTCTCTCTACCATAGTTGAGTTCAGTGCAATCAAATGCTAGACTATATCAACACTCAAACCTGTCACTACTTTAAATGCATTAGTGAGTGAAAAAAATACCTCGTTCTATGAAACCAAGTGTTTTTTTTGCCTTTTCTCGTCTTAGATAAACGCTGTACTTTTCTTCCTTAAAATGACAATGAGGTATGTACAAAATGAAAAACAACAAAGATGATTTCCAGACCCCCAGCACATCTGATTTGGTTTAACAACAGAAAAACAAAGAAACAAAAGAAAAGAAGATTCATTCATAACACTAAGAGCAAAAGTCATTCCCCACCACTTTTGTCTTCTCTATAGCTGTTACTGCTGTGTATAAATGAGAAAACACTTATTTGAATAGATTTTTGCATACAAAAAATCACACAGAAAAAGTGTTTGGATTATAGGGTGTCCTGTTAGTCACAACACCAGGCAGTATCTAAATTAAGCTTCATATGTCCCCATCAAGAATACCAATATTTAGAGACTGAAGCTTGGGAAATTTGCAGTAGTTTTTGTATGTATAGAAATAGCAGGTTCACAGGTCAGCAGTATCAAAATGGAATGGTTAAACTGCTATAATATATACTTGTATATTGTTTACTGAATAGGAGAAAGCCTGAACAACGAAAATATTACAAATGGGATAACATAAATTTGTACCAGAAATGTAAATACTCAGGAATGGAAGATAGGGAAAAGGTGGTGGGTTTTGTTACACAGTTTCTATTTTAGTCTTGAATGAACAACTAAGATTCAGGTGGCTTCTGCATATTTATACAAAATAGGACTGCACTTTTGTTATATATATATCTTGGGATTTTTTTCTTTTTAACTTATAGTATCTGCAAAGCAGGGCTAAAAAAAATAAGGCAAATATTGAATCAGTGCACAATAGTTACTTCTCTGTTCCAATAACAATGAAGGAGCTGATCTTCTCAATGGCATTCAGGCATGTAGAGTTTCTTGGTGGAGTAAGACTGATCAGATAATGATCCCTGAAATTCACTGAAATGTATTCATAAACCTGGTATATGATGAACTTGATTGAATAAAGAACCTTAACCAAAAAGAAAAAAAAATAACTTTAGCGTTGGGTTCAATAATTTTTTTTGTCATTTAAGCAAGTATCCTTTATGAGAAAAAGAATACTGCGCAGGCAACTGGGCATTTTCTGGGCTCTAAGTCCTGCATTGCCATTGACTTTTTAGACAATAACTTCCCTGCTTTGTTACTCAGCCAGTCCTGCAGCCTGTCTGTGCTCAGAGAGTAAAAGTGCCTTGGCACAGCAGAGTTGTCAGCACAATGCGAGCATTTGGTGCAGGGATTTCCCCCGTGTGGCAGAAAAAACCCTTGGTGCAATGATCAGTCCCTGCCAAAGCTTGCATCTGTACTCTTTGCATGCATGCTTTTGATTGGCTTATCATAAATTATTCATACCCGGCAGCTGACAATTGGCTCATTAGCTGTATAAAAGTTAGGGCAAGTTTCCGCCCAAGTTGGAGAGCTCCGCGTACTCGCTGGAAGAGACTTCCACATGTATCTCGGAGTGAACTTGGAGGCCTGATCAACCACCAACAACTCCCCGTTGCCGTTTACCCTGACGTACTCCGTGCCCTGCATGCTCAGACAACATCATTGTGCCATCCGGTTTTCTTTTGTTCTGCAACTTTACAGAGTGTGCCTACACTGTACTCCAGTTTGTAAGTAAAGTTCTTTTGAATTCATCCAATAAGCTTCTGTGCCTAATTCCATTCCATCGTGCGGCCCCATCCAGCTAGTCTCGTTCCCCACACAGCCCTGCCCCACTCAGAAATCTCCCAGTCCCACTCTGGCTCCTTGGGGTAACTTCCATTTTAACCTTGCTTGCTAGCCTTGATGTTTTTCATAGTATATAGGAAGACTGCCCCCAGGGTCCCAAAGAGAGCCTCTGTTCCTCAGCCAGCAGGTCTTCCTCATGCCCACCCAGCCCCTTGTCACTAAACCATGGCCTTCTTGGCCCTATCAGTGCTTTAGGGCACCAATCGTCTTATGGGCTGTATTATTCATGGCGTCTGTTCTCCCCTCCAGCCCCACCCATTCCTCACAGATGCTACTTTTGGTCCAAGCACGAGCCTGTACAGGCCTAAGCCCTCTTGGCTTTGACCCACTGGTTGCTCTTGCTGTTGACTTGGCACACTTGCTCTAGCCTGGTTCCTCAGTCCCAGCCTGCCTTCCTCTGCTGCAGCTTATCCCAGCTGCTAACAGCCTCTACTCTCAGGCTGCCTGGACATCTTCCCCACACAACAAGCTTATTGCAGTGCAGCTACCTTTTCCGCAGTTTGTCCCAGACCCAGTTTAAGGGGTAGGCAATGTGGGCGACTGCCTAGGGTCAGTGAGTGCCAGACACACACACACACAAGCAGCCCATGCTCACAGTAACACTGTCCTCCTGCCCTGCCCCAGTCAATCGCATCTAAGATAGGAGGAGTGGTGCCCAGTCCAGCTTATACCCCCACCCCCAGCTGCTGCTCCAGAGGAGCCTGAGTAGTGCGGATGGCATCAGTGGTCTGGCACGCCATGCCACTCTTCCTCCCTGCCAGACTGCACCCTACACCCCTGTCTGCCTGCCTCTACCTGCAGCAGTGCTGCTGACTTGTGGGGGTGGGGGCAGGGCTGGGGAAGCAGTCAAAATACAACTTTGCCCAGGGCACCATTTTCCTTAAGGCCAGCTCTGGCCTGCCCACACAGCAAGGTTGGCCAGCTGCACTTTCCCATTAAAGTAACAGGAGCCTCTGGCTCCCTGTTACAGGACCTTCCAAGGAAATTTAATTCATCTCCACTGGAGCTAATAGATAGTGTTGTAGCCTAGAAATTAGCAGACCATGACTCTTCTGCACTGTGCTACCGACCTGTCATGTAGCAGGACAAATCAAATCACCTCTCTGTGCTTGTTTCGCCTTATGTTCATCAGCTATGTTTATTGTAAACTCTTCAGGGCAAAGAAGGTATTTCAGTATGCAGGATATGTCTACACCACAAGCTGCAGTGAAATGTTAAATTATCCAAGTGAGCTTTAAACAAACAAGCTTAGGTACCGGAAAATGTATAACCCTGGCAATATGGATCTCCCCGTAGGCTAATTTATTACCCTGCCTTTCAGGGTAAATTTACCTCTATGGGCTAAAAGAGCTTATATGAAACTCTGGGCTACTACACCTAAACTACTCCCAGGGTGTTTGTAGATATGCCAGGAGGCTGCTCTGATGTGCTGTAATTACAGCGTGTCTTAGCATGCTAATTTGCATGCTCCAGCCAGCCTCTGTGTCTCATGTATTGGCGTTCCTGCACTTTAAAATGGCAGTGGGGACGCTTTAACCAAAGCTTGTTCAATGATCTTCAGTTAAAGTGCCCCTGCTGTCATTTTGAGGTGCAGGGACACTGATACATGATACACTGCGGTGCTTTAATTAAAGCAGCTCTCAGAGCCACTCTAATTAAAGCGCCCCCTGCTTCCCCAGAGCACGTGTAAAAAAGCCCCCAATATCCAAGCTAGCTCTTTTAAAGAAAGCTCAGGCATCTCTATACAGACCTGTTGACTCCAATACAGACATATCTCATGTGTTTATGCAGTGCCTGCTGCAATGAAGCCCCAGTCTCACCCAGGGCTTCTAGCCTCAGATGGAATAAAAATAATAACAAGATTGCAGTACTTGAGATCCATGGATGGAAAGTGCTGATTCTGTTCCCTTATCCCTCAAATAATACTGATGTAAGTACAGAGGCATATACAAAGTCAAGACATATATAAACACAACATACTCTTTTTCAAGCAGAGCTTTGTGTAGAAAAATTCATTTCTAAATGTAGATTAAACTACTGGAAACAGAATGCTCCAGTCCACATATTCTTCTCTCAGTAATAGAGCTCATGTGCTTGTGAAATGGCTAATAAAATGTTTGTCTTTATATTTTCTAGCCTTGGTGCTGAGAACCGTATACTAGTAACAAACTGTTCACATAAATTTTAACATTTTTTCTTAGCTAAAGCCACAACAAAAGGAAAACAAATCTGCTGACATTGATAAAGAATTTTTAAAAGCTCCTATGCTGTGTCATTCCTGTCTGCCAGTTTATGGTCTGGGAACATCATTACAGCTTCATTTCCACAACAAAAAGGCTCCATTCTTTTCTTAAAGGTTTAAGTGTTCATCCTGTCCTGGGTGCTTGGCATCATATATACAAGACATGTTAGTGTTCCAAGGTAAAAGTAAAAAAAGTGTAAAACACTACATAAAAAGACAAAACATTTGTAAAACTTCTTATCTGAGGGGAAAATGTGCTGACTGTATACTTGCACTAAATCATTTTCATGCATCAGCTGGTTTCTCCTGGTGAGCGTTTCATGTACCAACAGCATCTATGTAGAGAAGACAGCAAAACTGAACTTGTGGAATGGAACAAAAGGGGCCGGAGGAAGCTGTAGGAGAGTGTCAGCTGCTGTAAGTTTCCATTGACTTCAAGGGAATTTAATTATTTTACATCAGCAGATGATCTGGCCCTCCTGCCTGTTGGCTCCTGTAAGCCAACAGGCAGGAGGCTCAATAGCAAGGGTGTCATACATTAAACTGATACTACACTTGACCTTGCTTTCTGAAAGCGAGATAACGGATTAACTTACGTGGAAGGTTGCCAGACACTGAAAACTGCAATTGAACTAGACAAAATATCATAAAATCAGTCTAAGCTCTGAGGCAGTTCGGCCATTAACATTGAAGTGGAAATATTTTGGGACATCATTAGGACTGACTAATGGATTCACACTCCTTGAATGTCTGCAAAGTACAACACTGCAAGGGGAGGAGAGTCCCTAGTTCCATTTGTAGCTCCTCTGAGGACTGTGAGGACTACTGAGACTGAAGCTGCAAACTGCTTTTGTCCTGTTTCATGATATAGAAAAGGGTTCCTTACTATGAAAGACATCCTTAGCTAGTTTGTGAACAAGGGAAGAATTTGATGGTGGGGGCAAATGGTGCCTGCAGTAAATGGGCATGAGAGAGAAAACAGGAAGGGCTGGGATGGAAACAGGTTCACTGCAGTAAAACTCAAGTTTTAGCTGGGCAATGAAAGAGGATGTGCACGTGGAGGGACCTGGGGCAACCCTTCTTGGCTGGTGCTGGTGTCTTCCTCAATCACCTCTACTTACGCTACTATGCCTTGGGCTACATGCAATTGTTTGGCAGGAACTGTAGGTTTCCAGTCCCTGATATATGGATTGTTATGGCCCTGGGCATCACTCCCAATGATGTATGCAAAAAGTGAACTCATGGACTGAGCATCTTTCCTGCGTAACTGTTGGACAGTGTAGAAATTTAGTCTGTGGATATATCCATAAATTCTTTTTTTTTTTCTAAACAAAGAATAATCCATCTCATTCACTCAGAAGTGCGTGGCAGTTAAAAAGATAATAATTTTAAATGGTTTTGTTGAAATGAAAAATAGCCATAGATATATGCCTCACCCTCATCAAGTGAGTTCGTTTACTAGGACAAAAATGGCTCTTAAATGGCTAATGTACATAAACATATCAGTGATGGATGAACAATTGGTGACCTTCTTGTAAGAGATATCAATCTACTTTGATAGGTGTTATGAAGTATGATTTAAAAATTTAGTCAGAAAGGTTCCCAGATGAAAGTGTTTTCTCTTTTATTTCCCTTGTCTATCACCAAGACAAATAAAGACATCATTTCTTCACAGTGGTATCTTATCTAGATATTGATGAAGTATCTAATCTGGTCGTGAAAGCTTCACTCTGAGAAAAGTTAAAGGAAACAGTGCAAGGATGAGAAAATCTGACAAATGAGATTAGGAATTTGAGAACTGAGAACGTGTGTGACTGAGAAAGATAAGGAAACATGCCATTATTAGATGGATCCAAGACACACCAAAAAAACCAACTTGGGTTATACATGGCTACTCCCAAACCTTTCAGTTTGTTTGCAGAGCTCAGACACCCATTGTTTAAGGTAGCAAAACAGTCTAGGCACCACAAAAAATCCAAGACAAATCCAGGCCTGATAATACAGTTTGGAAGTCATTATGAACTCGTTCCAGATCTTAATGAGTGAAAGTTTGCTTAAAATCGCCATGACCTTTGGTCATGTAAAAGGTGTAAGTCATGTCAGTAGACAAGTTGAGCACTTAAGAGAGACAATAGTGAACTATCTTCTTGTCCTCATGGTGGGGCCTTTCTTCAAAATGCTACAACAGCCAGTGCACTGGGAGTTCTGGCAGTTTGCCTTCCTGCAGCTGGTTTTGTACTGGTTCTGTGAACCAGTTGTGGACTGGGTCTATGAGCAAGGATTTCATTCTTCGGCTGTATCATTCTGATATATTCTACCAGCAATAAACTGGCTAAAATGTACTCAGGATCATTTTAAGGAAAAATAAGAATGTTTGAGGAAATAAAGAGAATTGGTGGAATGTTGAATTATTAGATTAATAAACTGGCTTTCAGTAAGCTGGTTTACTTAAAGCTGTTAGCGTTATTTTATTTCTAAATGTCTACCAATGACTACCAACATAGAATACTGTGACGGCGCCGGGCCGTCCCTAGGGACCCGAGAGGGACCCCGGGGGGCGAAGGAAGAGGCAGGAGACTCACCAGGGACGGGAGAACCGGACGGCGAGGGACGGCACCAACTGCGGCGAACGCCGGCGCAGCCACGCGAGCCGCGCCTTCCCCGC
>JAGPOW010000261.1:22131977-22148239 GCA_030014935.1 Caiman crocodilus
CCCCGCAGGCGGATCCCAACTATACGAATAACACCACTGACCATCCTCCCCTTGATATTGCGAAACATCAAAGTCGTGGCGGGCGAGAAAAAGGGGTAACGGGACGACCTGCAGGAACTACCCACGACCCAGGGGCCCATAGGGGTCACAAATACAGTAAGAATATCACTTCTGTGTGGTCTACAAAACCTGTGATTTGTGTACTTTCCATAGGCATAGCAGCAGCTAATGCAAATACTTTTTCCAGAGTTACACAGACATTACTGATTGTTGAACAGTAGGGCCTTAAACTGAGGCACTGGATTGCATCTGGAGTTAAACAAAAGTCCAACTATAGGAGTTTGGAACCTGAACTGGTCATGCAGTATGGATGGGCCACCCTGAGCGAACACTATGTTTAAAACCTGTACTTTGGACATGAATCTAATTCGTCTTGATCCATTTATACTGATTGCCCAAACCAGATGCCTGATCTGCAGAAACTTAGGCCCTGGTCTTGGAATGCGCTCCATGTACAACGTAGATCAGTACATAACTATAAATTGTAGTGATGCCTACATGTGGTAGCAGTAATATACTGTTTTGCAGGAGCAGGCCCAATTACAAGAACTAGAATAAAATTCACTCAAAATGTAGTCATAGCATCTTAATTTGCTTTCCGACCCCCAAATTGATATTTTCTAAGAATGATTTGACAATATCTGCCTAAGTTAGGTCCTTCCCCTGAAGCAGATTTTTTTAAGACTAGCTCTGAGTACTCATCTATGCCACAGAGACGTTGCAGGTAGGCTGGCAGGGTCCTCTGGCAGAGATGTAATATGTACCAAAAAAAAAGGAGCTTTTTTGTTGGCAGAAATATCCTCTTTTCTTGATAAAATGATAAAAGCTCTCTTCCATTAGCAAATTTCAGTCTAACTTAGTGTGAGCTTTTTCATGCTCTTAGTTAATATAGGTATGACAGCAAAATTTTGCAGTACAGACTAGTATCAGTCTCAACTGGCAGTCTTTGACTACGCCATGGGTGGACTGCAAGGGCAAATAGAGGATAGGTGCGGCGGGTCAGCTGGCTCATTCCATTCTAAATGTGCCTGCAGCACCAGGCGATACTATGCTGAAATGCAACACCTCTTTGTCCATATACCTCCTGGATGGGAAGCAGCCTAGCTGTGGGAAAGCTAATTAACTCATGCAGCTACACTGTAACTGGCTCAGGCAATAGCACGCAGAGTCCTAGCTCAAGTAATTCTGCCTGGCACTTCCCAGTGCCAACATTGCATTTCTTTTGGTTCCAACTAGAGAATTTCTGGTTCTGAAAGTTTAATTGATCACTTTGGGGTTGGTAAGGTGGGCTATGGGATCAGAAATGTTGAGAACCATTGACTGCATTGTGGCTCCAGTGTTCAGTGGGCACATAGATATGTGCAATTAATGTGAAGCAATAAACTCCAAAACTTATTGCCCTGGAATTTATTACTCTGGGGTTCACTATTTGAACACGTGTCTGAGACTGCAGCATGTTGAACCATGTTGGAGCAACTCCAGCTGACAGGGCCCCTGGAGTCCAGCCTGGCAGCCTAGTGCTGCTGCCCCTCAGCTCAACATGCTGCAGAGGTGCTGACTGGGGCAAGTGGTGCTCCAGTGTGGAGTAGCTGGCAGGTAGCCCCTACCCTGAAGCACCCTCATGCCCCAGCCAGGCCAGTATCTACACATGCACTGCTACAGATTAAAAAATGGTGCAACAGGATAATACTTGTAAATACGTTGAGTTAATTATTTTACTGCAGCCTAATAGGGGCATATGTGTAGATATATGACATTTATTGCAGAGTGAATTAGTCTATCCTGCAGTATACATCTCAAGTAGATGCTCACAATATAATGTAAAGATACCCGAGCTAGCCATCTTAAATGAGCTAACACAGGAAGTGAAAATAGCTTGGAAGTCTGCAAGTTAATATACTCTGGGCATGTCTACACGTGCATTTATGCCAGTTTAAATTTACTGCACAGTAAGCAGGAATAGACCAGTGTCTACACATGCAGACATTAACACTGCATGTGGACTGAGTTGGGACTAATTTTAGTTAGAAGGTATCAAATTTATGCCTGATTAGTTACTGTGTAGTAACAGTGTGTATGGACTGACTTTGTTCCCAAATCAGTCCACACACAGCGTTAATGTGCTTTAATGCTTGCACATGTAGATGCTGGCCTATTCCTGCCTATTGCACAGTAAATTTAAGAAGGCATAAATGCATGTGCGTGATGCAGGTATCAAATTTACAGTCAGGTTGGTGTAAGTCACCATATTTACTATGTAGTATAGGTGTGCACATGTAGAAGATCCTGTACTGTGCAATAATTTTGGTAACTGCACAGTAACTGTGCACTTGTAGACACGTCCTCTGAGACGCAGGATAGAGTTAACTGAAGTATCTCTACACTACAGTGAAGTGCACAGTATAGATATAATGGTCTAGGACAGACATTGCATAAACCAGTTTGAGGCAAATCAGTGAAGTTCAACCAGGTTTATCTCAAACTGGTTTCAGCCATTTTGAAACTGGTTTATGTGCACTGAATGTCTGTTCTGTTACAGGTTTAAACCAGTCTCAGATCACTTAAACCAGTTTATGTGCAATGCCTGTCCCTAGCCAATGAGTGCCTTCATTTCAGCTGATTCAGAGGTGGTAGGAGGATATCGTTAGAGCCCTTGGCAACAATGAGGGCAAGCCATTTAAACTGCCATAGAGATAATGGTTACAATTGTCCTTCTGCTTACTCTGCCACAGCTACCTTAGTGGCTGACAAAAAGATGCATTTAAAAAAATCTTTATTGAGAAGCATAATTGGTGCAAGGATTTAGATCATCATCCCTAATATTCCTCTGAAACAGTTTGTAATATTAAATAGCTGTAATTTTATTTCAAAATACAGAGCTGCATTTGCAACCTCTTCCATGAGGCAATTAAATATCTCCTCTTGCTCCACTCACAGTTTTTGGCGTATACAAGGTCTACTGGGCTTGGTTCTTTACACTACTTCCTCACTTTTGTACTGTTATAAATCTAGTATAGCCAAATAGAGAAATACCCCTGGAAATACAAGTCTGCATTGTCAGTCTCTAGTTTCAGTACAAAAGAAAATAAATCAGCTTATCTGTTATATATTTCTTGTCTTTCTGATTTCTAAGAGCAAAACTGTTTTGGATGTGTGGCCTGGCCATGATTGTCTTGTGAATGTCAAGGTATTTGATATTTGTGTGTAAGATGTTAATGTATATGTGCATACATAAAGTAAATATATATATTGCAAAATATAAAATATATGTTTCCAACTGTCAGAGATTGCCATGGAGAAAAATTTGAAAACATGAAAACTAAAGGCTAAAATCCAAGAAACAAAATTGCCCCACAGTTCTTTTCTCCATAAGTCTGATTAATGAATTTTGACTGTTTGAGGCTGGCAACACTGGAGACAACAGATGGAGCCTCTTTCCTTGATCCTCAGAATCCCCCCTTAGTACTTCAGAGCTGGCTGGAAGGCTCTGCTGCTATACCTATGGCAGTGATCTATGATCCCAAGACAGTCTGGTTAGACAACATGAAGGTTTAGCCATTGCATACGCAGCACAATACACCTCAGGCCTTTCACACTTCACCATATTGCCTGGTGGAGGAAGAATGCCTCTTTGAATATCTGTTCAATCCACAGTCTTTCCCAGACCTCAGCGTTTTGCTCCTGCAGACAATATGTACAAACAAGCCTCAAGCCATAGATGTGCACTTGATGAACTAACAGGATTTTTTCTTTTCTAACTTTTATGGTAAACAGGTACATAAATATCAAAAACATTCCTTCCCATTATTTTTGCTCATGCTGAGAAATAGTAAGCCACTCTGTGTGTGAAAAATATGCTGAGCGGAATGGCAGAAGCTGCGCTCTGGTTAGCGAGCTGCGAGCACGAGCTTCTGGCAAAAGACTGGAGTTTCTCAGAGAGGAGTGTGTATTTTCCACAGCTGTTATATTTTCCATACGAGGCATGAAATTTACTCTTTGAAAAGCACATTTCCTTTGTGAAAGAATTGGTAGCTTTGAAAAAAGTAAGTTTCAGGCCTGCTTTTTACGTTATAAAGGAGCACAAATAGGACATAAGCCCATCTTTTTTACAATCCTTTGCAGGTCACCTTTAAAGGCTGTCATTTTCTGTCAAATGACTTTGCTGTCTTGTCTTTCATCCAATTCCTCCCCATCTCACATCTTCACAATGTTTTGCTTCACTGACCCTAAGGGATAAGGACAGAAATTACACATATTCAGACTATACTTTCTTAAAATGTAGCTGTCTACTAAGTTTATCAGTAATGGCCCATCAATAAGCTAAACGGGACATCTGATGTAATGTTGTATAGAAACTACATTTCATGTCTGTCATAGACTGAATTCCTTAGGACTTTCAGTTTCCTGTACAAACCTAGGTACAGTATTCATAATATATATTATTTAGTAAAGTAAATGAATACTTATCTTTTTATTATCTTTTTGTCTTTATGATGTTCAAACGTGGCATTGTGTTTGTGTCACTTCTGCTGTATGCCATTTGTCATAACAAGGGCAGGGTTCAATTTATCTAAGTGTTCTGTTTTTAAATTAAGGACTACTATGGCTTTAATACTGCAAGCTATGCACCTATTTCTGACTTCTTACTGATCAACTTTACAGGTGGCTCTTTCCCACTCAGAAACTTTGGGAATTTGTTCCCTAAAGTGTCTTTTCATTTGAGAAAAGTGCAAAAGCATTCAGAAAAAACATGAAGGCTCCGCAAACGTATTTATATATCAGAATAGGAGTAATCCCAAATAGTGCATCAGGAGATTGGTTAATTCCATATTGCAAAAGGAAATTATCCAGAACTCTGTTACATTACATGCTCTACCTTCTTAAAACCCCACTCCTTGAATCCAATTGAGTCTAATGAATCCAGTCCATTGAGCTCCCACTGGCACTGTGAGGTAAGTCATCTCAGTGCTGATGTCATCTGTTGGGGCACTCCACAGTTCAAGTCTGCAGTGCTGCCATCCCAGTACAACCTCACTGCACAATGAGCTCTGCTGTTACTACCAGTCCAGTCAGGATTCCATGCAGTCACCAATTCCAGTCAAGTCCAGTCTCTGATGGAAAATACGGAGGACAGACCAAACAACAACTGTGCACCAAAATGAATGCACACTGAAAATCTATCAAAGGCAAGAATACCCAATTACCAGTGGGGGAACATTTCTCACAAGGAAACCACTCTCTCTCCAATCTCTCAGTTCTAATCCTCAAAGAGAATTTACAAAACACTTTTCACAGATAAGCCTATGAATTTCACTCATCAACCTCCTGGATACAAAAAATTGTGGACTAAATCTAGACATTGGATTTATGACACATTAAAATCTGCCTGACATCTGACTCCCCAGGTACCTCTCCACTATTTACACGCTACATTCATTCTCACCCCCCTCCGCCCCATGCTCAATTTACATCTTCACAAACTGGCTTTCTTGCTTGCAGCCCAGCCTCTGGCTTCTTTACTATTCATTCCATTTGGAAGGGGCACACACTAACTGCAGATGCTTCCTCAACCTGAGGACAGGTTTTTAAATCCAAAAGCTTGCTCAGAAATTTTTTTCCAACTATTTAGTTGGTCTAATAAAAGAGATCAGATTTACCTAAAGAATCTAGTCTACCTATGTCCTTCAACCAACACACCTACAACCTATACCCTTTTAATTCAATTAATATTTTAATTTATGTAAATGAAACTTACTGGAGTTGGATTTCTCCCTTCCTGCTTATAGAAGAAGCAAGGGAGTTCTGTCTCTCTAGGACTTGTAGTCCAGGGACTTGCATATTATTTAAAATGTAAGTGACTTTTGAAGCTTTCCCTGAGCCACTACAGAGATTATCCATTTGTTCATTTGCCATGATTTGTACACTTTTTCTTATTTTCCTGTAATTATTTTCAATGTTGAAGTGACATTTGTGTAGGTGAGAGATTTGGGATCATATCAAGAGCAATTCTGAAGTGGAATTTGGTGTTCATCAGCTTCAGGTTGGATTTGTGATGTGAGACTTGTTGGCCAGTTTACTGGTGAGAGATTTCTGCCTTTTTCCATGGCAGTCCTGTGAATCTTCAGATGTTGAACCATGACTTGGCTAAGTACATCAATATTGTCCTGAAAGGGCCATTACAGTGCACCTGACAAATCTACTAAGCAGGCTTTTAAATTGTCTAAGTATTGACAAACCTCTTATTGGGAAATTTGTGCAAACCCTGTGCTTTGAAAATAAAATTCTCCCCTTCTTAGCAAAGCTTGTGTACCATTTAAGACTTCAAACTAAAGTGGTGTAATTGTAAATGTTACTTTCATGTACAGGTGGGTCTGGTATCACTAACAATTATTAAGATTGCTCGACTTCTTCTTTTAAGACTCTGGTTTAAATTCCCTGTAATTTTGCCAAACGTTAACCTTTAAGGATATAATGTTTAGGATGACTGTCTGCCTCAGGCTGACTCTTTTTCATATAAAACTATTTGGGCTGTTCTTGAGAGAAGGACAAAGAAGGGCAGAGGAGTGTGGTCTAGCCCACATTAAAAAATTCTAATAAGTTTTTAGAAGCTCTAGCTCCCCAATACTTAGAAGCAGGGACTTGACATTTGGGCAGGAAGATGATCTTTTAGTTAGAGATTTTCCTTTTGCCCTCTCCATAAAATGTGCCCCAATTTGATGAAGCTATAAGCTTTGAAAAATAAATCACTAGAGACTTATTAGACTCTGCAGTTAAATTTTCCAGAATTCCACCTGCACTGGGTGTGCTCCAGCCCAGAGCTGAACCAGACCTTCCTAGGAATAGTAGCTCTGGGCTTGCACGACCCAGTTGGGAATGAACAAGGGAAGTAAAAGTGAAGAGCCCATATGTCCTGGGTTTCCAAGGCTCCCCTGCTTGCCTCAGAAAGCATGGAAGGAACTTCTGCCTGAAATCCAGCAGGACCAAAAATAGGACATGGTAGAAAAACAGATTGAGGCAAGGAGCCTATGATGGGGAAAGTCAGTCTGGACACTGATGAATTAGAGGAAAGTAAACTTGAAAATGTGTTAGAGAGAACTAGTGAGGAGCTATTACCTGTATCCTTACAGGACCAATTAGCCTGATGAAATGCTGTGCTAATGCAGCTGCACTGCTTCCAGTACCCACGCTAGCTCTTTATAAGTTATGTCAGGTGTCTCTACTGCATTTTGTCATGAAGTTCCTCAAGCATCCAAAGAAATGTGCTGTTAGTAACATCTAAACAATACTGAATCTGCAGACAGGAGGAGGTAGGAATTCCATATCCTCTGTTCTAGTATCTGTGGGAACACATCCTATAAAATCCCAAATGGAAATTTCCCTTAGACACTGCCCATACATATGCTCTGAGGGAATGGGAGGCACATTTTAATTAGAGTGGTTCCTGGAGAGCTGCCCCCCCACTTTTTCTGAATTAACATTTGGAAAGTTTAATAATCCAGAATGACATTGACCTTTACTGGCACCTATTTGCAGGTACTTTTTTACCTCTTTAGTTGTTTTTCCCCCAGGATCTTGTTCCCTGTGAAGGGAGCAGATTTATCAGCTGCATTCTCTTAACCATGACAATATAGAGATGAGTCTGGTTGTAACTTTAGTTAAAGGGTGTGAACAGCAATAGAGGGTGAAACATCTCTTTATTTCCCAGACATATGCTGAAGTTTTGGGTAGTAGTGTTCTTAGATTTGAAATTGCTCTTTGTAAATTTTTTATTATATCTATTACCATAAATGCATGTGAAAGCTCTTCTAGCAAATTAAAACTGATGAAAAACCTATGCAATATTATCAGAGCCAAGAAGTCTTTTATCTTGTGCATCAGCTCAACAGCAAGTGAGCTTACAAGACCTTCAGTAACATAATAGATGCTTTTGCAGCCCACAGTCAAAAAAAGGAAATCTATAAAATAAAAACAATTTGTTTAACTTCCTCCTATGTTATTGTGTATTCTAAATTAATTTCCTGTGAAATGTTTATGCTTTTGTTATTTTAATTAGAGAAAAAAATGTGTATTCTATAAAAATCTTGCTAGCATTGACTTCTACAAAATAAACTCCTGTTTGCTCTTTAATAGCATTAGCTTTCCACCAAGGAAACTCACACAAGATCTTCAGTTATACAGACCCCTATTTATGTCAATTTGGATGTAATTTAATAAAATAGAAGGGGCATGGAAGTCACCGATAACAGCAATGAAACCTTAAGGACACAGACATCATATCAGATCAGTTAAGTCATTATTAAGTCTTATTCAATGGCTTAGTGCAGGGGTGTCAGACATACAGCCAGTGGGCAGAATCCAGCTTGCAGACCTGGGTCATCCATCTCTGAATTTTTTGCACCATATCTGGCTATGCTGGGGTACTTTCCCTTGGGGGCAGCCTAGCTCCTAGGTAAGAGCCATAGTACTGAAGTCCTATCAGCATCATGGGAAGAAGCCCAATGCCACTGCTTGTTCCAGTAATAGCCAATTGCCCATGGGTGCCAGGGATCTTTCTGCAGTACTGCTAGGGATCCAGTGCTACAGCTCTTATTGGTTTGGCTGCCACCTCTAGTTGTCCCTTTTCTGCAATATTCATGGAGCTTCCCAAGATATGCAGGTTTCAGGCACAGGGAATCTATCAGTACCAATTCAATAATGCCCTGTCTGAACTTCTACCTCTTCTGCACCCCACTTTCCCCATAGAGTAATAAACAGGGATGAAGAGACAAGAACCCATTCTTTGAAAAGTATTGCTGTGTAAACAACAAGAATAACAAGGCCTGCTTTGTTACAAGTATGATATTAAGAGGGAAGGATGGCTCACATGGCTTGGACTGCTTCAGGGCAACTTTGAGACTGACTCTAAACTTCATTGTAAACATAGTCTCAAAGTTACACAGAGAATTACATAAACAGAGCCAGTTTTCTGCCAGGTCCTTCTTCATTCTTTCACCCCATCATCCTCAGAGCCCCTTCCCAGTCTTGAAAGGCTCTGGAAATAGAAAGTCTATTTCAACTTTTCCTCCCATATGCTTGGGTACTTTAATGCAAGGAACCCTTCTAGCTCTCACAGATTGTTAGTCATGCAGACTATGCTCAGGGCATATTAGATTCCTGTTCTGTTCTGTTGGATTATAGTTCCAACAGAAATATATACATATTGGATTCCTGTGGGTCTGTAGCAATGAGTCTGGGAGCCAGCAGGGAGCTAGAATAGTAATCCAGAACATGTGCATCACATGGTGGTAATGTGGGGGGTAGAATCTAATGGGGCCAGGCTAATAACTTTTTCAGGCTGCCCTAATGTCTCAGGATGTGTTTCTGATCCATGTGACCAGACAGTAAAGAGGCTACTTATTTACAAAGGCGAAGGGGAGCCCAGCAAGATATGCATTGCAGTTATTTACCAGAATGGTCCCACCTGATGTTCTGAAGTACATAGTCATCTACTTAGGAATGAGAGTCTTGCCTTTTAATGTTAGATCCTGGCTAGAACAATTTTTGTATCTAAAATTCTATTTCATATCCCCTGTGGACATGATCAAGATTGCAATTTGGCATTTATGACACAGCAATAGCTTTAGGCACACTAGGAGTTAACAATATTGGCGCCTTCCTAATAGCACTGTGCAATGTAGGAGTTTGGTTATGGCTGTGATGTAGGACTTTTAAAATTAGTATTGTACTTAGCAAAAGACCTTGCTACATTTTCCTTGGTGAAAATACTTTTCCCTGATGAAATGAAATAATTTCTAGCTTAATCACAACATACTATGTAGGATGCAATTTATAATTGATCTACAGAACAACCTGCTCTCAATAAACACATTTCTATTAGAAGGTTTTCCTCTTTGATTCTGGTGCAGTCAGCATTGGAACAAGTGGCTGGTGAAGGAATCGACACTGGAAGAGATAGGGAGAGCCAAGAGAGAAAGGCGAGGGCTGTGCCTGGCAGGCTGTACATAGTAATGTAGGCTATAGCATTCTCACCAACTGCTCATAATCATTTTGAGCACACAGTAATGTGGTTTATAACTTCACAGGAATGGGGAGTAGAACCTGGAAAGGCTACTGGCTCTCATCCTCCCTATATGACAACATACAGCTCAAGGAATGAAAAATAAATATGAGGTGCATATCACAGAAGGCAATACCAATAAATTAGAATAAAGGCAGACATAATGGTGATTATCAGTCATCTGCAGCACTGCCAGCAGACCGAGTGCATCCAAAGACAAAAAGCTGGGACTGAGGGGCTAAACATCCAGGTGCTAATTGTGCTCCTAGATACTGAAGATCCCAAGGGCATTCTTATCTATGGAGCCATCAGCCATGCAGTCATTGCTGTCTTCACATACATTGGCCAGGTCTGAAATGAAGTGGATGATAATGCCAGTATCATCATAATATAAGCAGGTGCCTTGAGCACTACTGGAGATCTGGGTTTTGTCCTTCCACATAGCCAATCCCTTAGCAACACCCTCAAATAATCTAGTGTGCCCACACTCCTGGGCTTTCTTGAACCTTCCTGTGTCCCCTGAGGTGGATAAGACCCAGGATACTGGTTGGCTTCACTTGGACACATAAGAAGGCAGCACTGCAATGAGCTAAAAAAAAATGGAAATGAGACTGATTCTGGGAACAAGCAGATGGAAGTGAACTAAACCTGGCTTCATGTTAGGTTTCAAACATAGAGGTAACATCTAGTCACTGTGACCCGAGACCAACGATCAGAAGGGACCTTGTGATCTTCAAGTCTGACCCCCTGCCTGGGCAGGAGGAAAACTGGGCTCAAATGATCCCAGTCAGGTAGGCATCAAGCTGCTTCTCAAAGAAGACCCCCAGGATAGGAGCCAGCACCACTTCCTTTGGAAGTCGGTTCCAGATCCTAGCTGCCCTGACTCTGAAGTAGTTCCTACAGATGTCTAATCTAAACCTACTCTCCATCAACTTGTGGCCGTTATTCCTTGTTATCCTGGGGTGTGCTAGGGGAAACAAGGTCTCCCTAAAACCCTTCTGGTCCCCCATAGTGAGTTTACAGATGGTCACAAGGTCCCCCCTCAGCCTTCTTTTGTGAAGGCTGAACAGGTTCATGTCCTGTGGTTTCTCATTGTAGGGTCTGCCCTGCTGTCCCTGGATCATGTGGGTGGCTCTTCCCTGGACCCTCTCAATGTTGTTCACATCCCTCTTGAAGTGGGGTGCCCAGAACTGGACACATTACTCCAGCTGTGGCCTGACCAGTGTCACATAGAGGGGGAGGATCACCTCCTTGGCCCTACTTGAGATGCACCTGTGGATTTACGATAGGGTCCGGTTGGCCCTGCTGACTGTGACCTCGCACTGTCGGCCCATGTTCATCTTGGAATCAATGATGACTCCAAGATCCCTTTCTGCCTCCATGCTCTCAAGAAGGGAGTTTCCCATCTTTAAAGTGTGCTGCTGGTTACTACTGCCCAAGTGCAGCACCCTGCACTTGTCCATATTGAAACGCATCCTGTTTTTGTTACCTCACCCTTGCAACCTATCCAGGTCTTTCTGCAGTCTTTCCCTCCCTACTAGCGTGCCCACCTCATGCTAAATCTGGATTGATTTTGGTATCATCAGCAAATTTGAACAGGTTGCTATTCACCCCTTTGTCCAAATCGCTGATAAAGAAATTGAACAGTGCGGGCCCAAGGACCGAGTCCTGGGGGACTCCGCTGCCCACTTCCCCTCAGGTCGAATATGACCTGTCCACCACCACCCCCTGAGTATGACCCTTCAGCCAATTACCAACCCATCTGACCGTGTACGCATCAATGCCACAGTCGCCTAGTTTTTTAATGAGGATGGGGTGGGAGACAGTGTCAAAGGCCTTGCTGAAGTCCAGAAAGACTACATCCACAGCGACATCTACATCCAATGCTTTTGTGACCTGATCGTAAAAGGCAATCAGGTTGGTCTGACATGACCTGCCCTTAATGAAACCATGCTGGTTGCCCTTAAGCATCATCCCTGATGCCAGCCCATCACAGATGTGCTCCTCGATGATCTTCTCAAGCCGTTTCCCCAAGATTGAGGTAAGACTGATGGACCTATAGTTGCCCGCATCCTCCCTCCTCCCTTTCTTAAAGATGGGGACCACATTGGCTATCTTCCAATCATCTGGCACCTGACCTGAGCACCATGAGCACTCATAAAGCCATGCCAAGGGCCCAGCAATAACCCCTCAACACCCTGGGGTGGAGAGCATCTGGACCTGATGACTTGAACATGTCCAGCCCCTCCAGAAGCATTGTAACCTGGTCCTCCTCAACCTTAGGTCTTGAGGCATTCCCCTCAAGTCTGTCTTGAAACACGGTGAGGGAGTCCCAGTCCCTGAACAAGAAAACAGAGGTGAAGAATTCATTAAAGAGGTCTGCCTTCTCCTCTGGTGCAATCACCAGATTGCCCAGCACATCTTGCAGGGGCCCCACATTTCCAGGTGCCTTTTTCATCCTCACTATATATTTGAAAAAGGACTTTTTATTATCTTTGATCTTGGACACTATTGGAAAACCACTGGAAGAATACTAAAAAAAGTTTGTAGCAAAGATACAACATGAATAGTTGTAAATGTAACTTCCTATAAGCTTGCTTTCAACAAAAGTAAAAATATATCCCCACTTCACCTGTTATTTTGTAGTAAGGAATTGCATTGTATGGATGCTTATCTTGTAACTAAAATACAACTCTATTTAATTGTTTAGGAAATAAAGTAACTTCCTCCTTTTTCCCCCATTCACTGTCCTGGTCTGGGTAAAAGATGAGAGCTCTGGTGCGTGGGCCACTGAAGGGAATTCCTGACTCCTAGGGTGAGCAGTGAAAAGTGGAAACCCTACAAAACCCAGTGCCACAAATACATTTTCCATGCCCTCATGCACAGCAGTTACCTGGGACAAAAGGTTACCTTAGTTCACCTGAGAGGCACCCCCAAAAAACAGGTTGGATGTTTGCAAGGCTTTAAAAAAGGGTTATTTGAGCAATTGGGCAACATTTGCTGGAGGGCAATACAGCAGTGCACAGGCAATCCATGAAGTTTTTGGAGAGTGCTGGCGACAACTTCCTGGAGCAAGTGTTGGAGAAGCCAAATACGGGCTGTGCTCTTCTTGACCTACTGCTCACAAACAGGACCGAATTGGTGGGAGATGTTAAAGTGGATGGCAATGTGGGCAGCAGTGACTACAAGATGGTCAAGTTCAGGATCCTGACAGAAGGAAGAAAGGAGTAAGAACCCTGGACTTCAGAAAAGCAGACTTTGACTCTCTTAGGGAACTGATGGGCAGGATTCCCTGGGAGGCCAGGCTGAGGGGGAAAGGAGTCCAGGATAGCTGGTTGTATGTTAAAGAAACCTTACTGAGGGCACAGGAACAAACTAGTCAAATGTGCAGGAAGACTAGCAGATATGGCAGGCAACCAGCTCAACTGGCTTAGCTGAGAACTCTCCAGTGAACTTAAACACAGTAAAGAAGCTTACAAGACGTGGAAGCTCGGACAGATGATGAGGGAGGAGTATAAGAATATTGCTCAGGCATGTAGGGAAAGCAGGCCAAAGTGCAATTGGAGTTGCAGCTAGCAAGGGATATGAAGGGTAACAAGAAGAGTTTCTACAAATATGTTAGCAACAAGAGGAAGGTTAGGGAAAGTGTGGGTCCCTTACTGAATGAGGAAAGCAACCTAGTGACAGATGAGGAAGAAAAGGCTGAAGTGCTCAATGCCTTTCTTACCTCAGTCTTCACAGGCAAGGCCAGCTCCTAGAATACTGCATCAGGCAGCAAGTCTGGGGAGGTAAGCAGCCCTCACTTGTGAAAGAACAGGTTAAGGACTATTTAGAAAAGCTGTATGTGTACAAGTCCATCGGGCCGGAGGCAATGCATCCAAGGGTGCTGAGAGAGTTTGTTGATGTGATTGCAAAGCCACTGGCCATTATCTTTGGAAACTTGGGGTGATTGGAGAAGGTTCCAGTTGGTTAGAAAAGGGCAAATACGGTGCCCATCTTTAAGAAAGGGAAGAAGGAGGATCTGGAGAACTACAAAGCAATCAGCCTCCCCTCAATCCCTGGAAAAATCATGGAGCAGTTTCTCAAGGAATCCATTTCTGAACACCTGGATGAGAAGAAAGTAATCAGGAACAACAACATATATTCACCAGGGGCAAGTCGTGCCTGACCAACATGATTTCCATCTATGATGAGATAACTGGTTCTGTGGACATGGGGAAAGCAGTGGACATGATGCTTTACAAGGCCCAGGAGTATAGGAGGGCTATTAAGAAGGCCAAGGCAGAGATGGAACTCAGGCTAGCATCCAGGATTAGGGACAACAAAAAGTCCTTTTTCAAGTACACTGGGAGCAAGAAGAGGGCACCAGGCAATGCAGGGCCCCTGCAAGACACAAACGGTAATCTTGTGGCCACGCCAGACAAGAAAGCTGATATTTTTAACAGTTTCTTTGCCTCTGTTTCCTTGAACAGGGACCAGGATATCCCACCTACCAGAGGTAGGGACAGTCTCGGGGATAGCTCTATCAGGCCTTCAGTCAGTGCAGATATAGTTAGGGATCTTCTGGAAGGGCTAGACATTTTTAAATCTGCAGGTCCAGGTGCCCTCCACCCACGGGTGGTGAGGGAGCTGGCAGGGGTCATTGTGGAGCCCTTGACCCAGCTGTATGAGCATTCATGGTCATCTGGCCAGGTGCTGGGGGATTGGAAACTGGCTAATGTGGTTCCAATTTTCAGGAAGGGGAGGAAGGAGGACCCAAGTAACTATAGGCCTGTAAGCCTCACCTTGGTGCTCGGGAAGATCTTGGAGAGAATCATCAAGAAGCATATCTGTGGGGGGCCAGCACGGAAGATCATGCTCAGGGGCAATCAGCATGGGTTCAACAAAAACAGGTCCTGCCAGACCAACCTGATTGACTTTTATGACCAAGTAACTAAATCCTTGGATAATGGTGTCGCTATGGACGTAGTCTTTCTAGACTTTAAGAAGGCTGTCACAGGGAGAAGTCCTGGGGGCACGTCAAAGCTCCCCAAAGAAGCCGCGGAGGCAGAGGCGGGCTGCAGAGACCAAGAGGGAAGAAAAGGAAAATGGCGGTTACTCACCTTAGGATCGCCGGAGAACCCCGCACATGGCTGGGATGACAGCGTGGAACACCTGTGGACGGCAGGTGACGTCAGCCCGAGGCACCGGCCGGAGAGAATAAAGGAGGAGGCCGTGGCCAGGACGAGGAGGAGCACATGGCTGCCAGGCAGGGGCCGCACAGAAGCGGCTGGAGTTGTGGAGCACTGGCGGGTGGAGCAGGCTCTGAGCAGGAGTGGGAGCCTGGGAGGCGCGGCTTGCCAGAGCTGGCTGCCGATGCGTGCTCCAGGCTAAAGAGCAAGCCCGGAGGATGCAGAACACCAGGGCCAGCTGCCAGCATGTGCGCCGGCCAGGAGAGAGGATCTGGAGGAGGCCGAACACCAAGACCAGAAGCAGACAAGCCACCCGGAGGCTGTGAAGAGCCCAGAGAAGAGCGGATGCCGGAGGATGGCGCGGCTGCAGCGGGTGAGCCGGGGAAGAGCAGGGAGAGAGCCGCGACAGCGTGGGGAGATCCGCAACCCAAGGAAGACCCAGAGAGAGAACTGCGGTTGGGGGTAGGATCTGGGAGAGAGGCTGCAGCCCTGGGAAGACCCGGGGAGGGACGGCAGGGCGGTGTGGACCCCAAGAGAGGGATCTGCATCGGGGAGAACCCTGAAAGAGGGTTACACCAGTGGGAGCAGGGTAAGGAGTGGCAGGTAGCTGGCCCGGAGAGTGAGGGCTAGCAGGCTGAGTCACGAATAGTGACTTGAAAGAGGGACAGAGGGGCAAAGGCCCTGGTGTTGGTAGGCGGCAAGCTGTGTTTAAGTTCAGCAGAGTTTTCTTTTGGTTTGTGTTACCCCGGATAAGAAGGGGCTGCAGTGTAGAGATAGGCGGGGAGGAAAGCCTTCCACGTTGGTGGCAGCCACAGAAAGTAGCAACAAGAACACCTGGAACCGCCGGGCAGGGTAAGGGCGAGGTGAAAAGGGTGGAGGAGCCTCGCAGAAGATCCCGACTGCAGGTAGCCAGAGGGGACAGCCGCCCGGAGGGAAGCTCCACCCACTGGAAGATCAAAGTCGTGGCAGGCGAG
>JAGPOW010000261.1:22148339-22164863 GCA_030014935.1 Caiman crocodilus
AAGATCCCGACTGCAGGTAGCCAGAGGGGACAGCCGCCCGGAGGGAAGCTCCACCCACTGGAAGATCAAAGTCGTGGCAGGCGAGAAGGGGCGGACCCCGGAGCGGAAAGAGACCTGCCCCAAGGCTTCCTGCAATGGCCAGCCAAATATCTACAAAACCTCGGGGCAAAGAGGCCCGAGGTAAGATGTTCGATGCACGGCGGCTACAAAGGCCTTTGAGACTGTCTCTCACCCCATCCTCATCAATAAATTAAGTGACTGCGGCATTGATGCCTGCACAGTTGGATGGGTAAAAAAATTGGCTGATGGGGCGCACCCAGAGAGTTGTGGTGGATGGGTTGTACTCAACCTGGCAAGATGTGAGTAGTGGGGTACCCCAGGGCTCAGTCCTCAGGCCCACACTGTTTAACATCATCATCATCTACTTAGATGAGGGGGTGGAAAGCACGCTGTCCAAATTTGATGATAACACTAAGATGTGGGGCGAGGTGGACACACTTGAAGGGAGAAAGAGGCTGCAACTAGATTTAGACAGACAACAAAAGTGGGCAGATGAGAATAGGATGGGGTTCAATGTAGACAAATGCAGGCTGAGGGGCGACCTGGTGGCTGCCTACAAACTCATCAGGGGAGATCAACAGCAAATAAGCAGAGCCCTTTCTCCCCAGCACCACCTGGGGTGACAAGGAACAATGGTAATAAGCTGATGGAGAATAGGTTTAGGTTGGAGATCAGAAAGTAATATTTTACAGTTAGGATGGCCAAAATCTGGAACCAGCTTCCCAGGGAAGTGGTCCTCACCCCTACCTTGGGCAAATTTAAGAGGAGGTTGGACGATCCCCAGCATTCATTCCTGCCTGTGACAGGGGGTCAGGCTAGATGATCTGTTCAGGTCCCTCCTGTCTCTAGCTACTATGAAACTGAATAAGACAGATGAATGGAGGCTGAGGGAACTGAGCTTATTTTGTCTGCAGAAGGGAAGACAGAGGGGATTTAGTAGCAGCCTTTAATTACCTAAAGGGACGTTCCAAGGAGCGTGGAGCTGGACTGCTCTCACTGGTGGCAGATGAAAGAACAAGGAGCAATGGGCTCAAGTTGCAGCAAGAAAAGTTTAGGTAGATATTAGAAAAACTTTCACGAGGGGGGTAATAAAGCTCTGGAACAGGCTACCCAGAGAGGTTGTAGAATTTCCATCCTTAGAGGATTTTAAGACCCATCTAGACAAAGAATTGACTGGGATGATCTAGTTAGGGATTGTGCTGCTTTGTGCAGGGGATTGGATTAGATGACCTCCTTAGCTCCCTGCCAACCCTAATTGTCTGTGATTCTATAATACACAAATGACCCCAGGTCATTATTTCAGGGTGAGTGGACAAGCCTTTTAGGGGGCACCCCAAATAACTTGACAAGCAAATGGAAGGCAGCTGGGATAAATTCTGCACACATATAATTGACTCCAGAGGACCATCTTGTCCCGGGTGGCCAGAGCCATCCAGAGGAGGATTGCTAATTTAATCAGATGTCAGGCGGGCCGGTGATGGAGAGGCATGACACAGCATATTGGTTGCAAAAATAAATTTTACTTTAACTTTACTTACTCCGCTGGTAGCCACGACGCAGGTGGTAAGGTTGCTTACATAGTTACAGGTAACGAGTTGCTTGCGTAGTTACAAATAACTGGCAACAGAACGAGCTGGCGAGCTTGTAGACAGAAACGAGCATGCAGGATGAAGGATACGTCGGGAGCAAATGGTGACGGGGAGATGTTGGAGGATGGCCAGTCTGCCAGCTTTTCTCTTCCACGTGGCAAAGTTCTCCGTACTCTACCACGTGCTCAGAGCTCTCAGACTTGGGCAGAAGCTGCATGGACCTTTATACTTTTAGAGTAGCCAATGACAAACCGCCAGGTAGGAATAACTAAAGAGGCAGACCATACCAAATTTAAAAGTAACCGCAGTTGCTTAGGGCAGTTCTATTGTGACAGGGACACTCAACTAATTTGGTTATGACACATCTAACCAAAGGACCCTGGGGAAGAGGTTTGAACAGGTCACCAGGAGGTCTCAAATAAGTTGGAAAAGGTTCCCCATAAAGCATTCTGGTAATAAGAACAGAAAAATAAATTAGGACTATAGAAAATATAACTTGAGCATGATGATTAAGATTTTGAATCAGACAGAAGCCGTATTCTCTGATAAACTATGCAAGACAGAATGCTTCTAGATATAAAATGAAAAAGATTAAGTGTGGTTCATTAAAAAAAAAATTGAAATGTACCTGAAAAAAATGAAAGGATGCTCAGAATGGTAATAAATGGGATTATTCTGTTTCAAAGTCAGACACACAATAAGTTTACTAGGGAGTAAACTGACTTTCTTCCATAGTTAAAAATGGCATGGATACATGACACACAGCCTTATTCCAGTGTAATTCACTCTACGCTAGGATCAAGTTATCTATGACACAGTTATTGTGGGCACAGACTGAAGTGACGATTATCACCTGATCTGGCCCCAGAAGTATTCTACAGCCATGATTGAACACAAGTACATGGCTGCAGACCACTTTAAAAGGGCCCAATCCCATGAAAATCTGAACCCTCATTGTATGAGGGTTCAGATGAACACACTCCAAAACAAAGAGCAGCTGTAACTTGTATCTGTGGAGCTCCCAGCCTGTCACTGTTTTCAGACTGGGAGAGGGGAAAAGGGAGCAGAGAGAGTTTGGTTTGGGGGTTTTCCACCGGGTGGGAGAGGGGACTGCAGAAGGGGTACGACTCCAGTCTGTTCACTGCACCCTCCAGCACCCGGTAGAGGGAACCCCAAGAACAAGTTCCCTTTACTCCCTTTTTTTTAAGCTTCGTTAGGAGTTGAGACTAGTTAGTTGAGTTAGGCAATTGGTGGTGGGTTCCAACTTTCACCGGCGGGGTGCAGACCTCTATTTTGGACAATCCTTTTATGAAGTGTGGGTCTCCCAAACTGATGTAGAGAAAATGGATTTACAAAGGTATTATGCATACAGAACAACTAGTAGTAGTAAATCATATTAAATCCTTTTCTGAGTTCTGTGATGAATCTGACCTTCTGAAAAAAACTGAATGGCAATAAATGTGATTGTAGCAGGCTTACCTCTTGGAGCTTGGGTTGAATCCCAGGCTCAAGAGTCTGCTGTTTGATTGGTAGAGCTCATCCACCAATCAGGAGGCAGAAAGAGAAGTGGAGTCACACCCCTTTCCTGAGGGGAGGGGAGAAGAGCTCCACAGACCTGACTACAGACTGCAACACTGTCAGGCCCAGAAGACTTCCGGGGCAGAGCCCTGGAGAGTATCTAAAGAGCAGCGTGTCCATCATGAGGGGAGATGCAGCAAGGGACTTAAGAAGGGTGAAGCGAGAAAAGCTGGGGAGTTCTTCCCCAGGGGGCAATAGGCCCAAGGCTCCTGAAGCTGCTACTGGAGGAGCAGCCTTGGGAGCAGTGTGAGACTGCTTGGGCTGTTGGCGGTGCACAGGGATGGTGCATAGAGACCTAGCCCTGGGAACAGTGTGAGACTGCTTGGCCTCGTCGCAGTACGCAGTTAGGCATGCAAAGCTCAGGCTCTGGGGGAAGTCGCAAGCGGCAGCTTGAGCCTGCAACCCCAGAGGACCAGGATGCCACTCAGTGCATGGAGAAGCAGAGCCAGGAAGCAGCAGAGACCAGACAGCTGGATCATCCTGAAGGGCCTGGCCTTTGCTAAAAGAGCCCTCGGTGCCAAAGCCAAGGCATGGGGAAATAGCGCTGCAGTGTGAGGCCCAGCACTCAGGAGCCAGCAGCGGTGGTGCAGCAGTGGAGAAGAGCCGAGCCCTCAGTGGCCAGAGTGGGGCACAGGGTGGGGAGCGGCCTAGCGGCAGACAAGAGGCCTGAAGAGGCACTCCAGCAGTGACACAGAGGAGACCCCATCAAGCTGCGCCCTGACCACTGCCACTTGAGGAAACATGAGCCATTGGGCCCTTGAGTCGCACAAGGGAAAATATTTGAGGTGGGAGTAAACCCCAGAGAAGGGGTGGGCAGTCTCTTCCATGCCCCCACAGCGACCCCATTGAAAGAAAGACTATCTCTTGCCATGGGTCAGGGAATATATTAAGGAATAGATGTTATTAAGATTGTTTATGTCTGCCTTATATTTTGTAATTGAAATGTAGTAATATGATGTTGTATTGTGTTGATACTGCTGAAATTGTTTTATTGTGATGGGTAAATAGTGCTATTATAGGACAGGATAACTTCTGAAAAGCACCCTGTTGGTTTCTTTGATTGCTAGTAGGGCTGTGCAAAATTTCGCCACCACTTTTGTTTCGACACTGTTTCAACCTGTTTCAAGGTCAAAACAGCAAAACCAAAACGAAACAAATATGGTTGAAACAGCCGCCAAACAAAATGAGGCAAGTTGAAATGTTTCACCATTTCAATGCTGTTTCACTGTTTCACCCATAGGCTATAATGGGGAAGGTCAAAACAGCCTATAACTTTGTCATTTCTGGCCAGATTTGGATAAAACTTGCAGAAATGGTAGCCCCTTCTGAGGGAATAAAGTATGCCAAGCTTTAAGATAGGTGCAGGGAGTTTGGAGAAAATGCACCCCAAAATCTTGAGAGCCAAACTTGTGTCATGTGTAGGTGTTAAGCCACAGCAGGGTCAAAACTACAGGGATGCTAGCCCCTGCTGAGGCCATGAAACCGGCCAAGTTTCAAGAAAATAAGTACAGGAGTTTGGGGGAAACTGCACCTCAAGCTATGGACAAGCAAAACTCATGACATGGGTGACACTGTGTGTGTTAAGACACAGCAAGGTGAAGGGTATAGGGCTGGTAGCCCCTGCTGCAGCCACTAAGTCTGCCAGCTGTCGAGGAGATGGGTCAGGGGTTCTGGGGCCCTGCACCCCTAGCTACTGACAGACAAAACTCGTGACATGGGTGCTTGTTGAAATGACTGTGTTTGTCTTGAGGCAGTTGATTGTATTGATTATTTTCTCTCCTTAGTTGTGGTTTTGTAGATGTTAATCCATGCTTGTTAAGTCTTTATGTAGTAGCTAGGTACTGTATATTGAGCTGGTCCCTAAGTGAATCATGATTAATTGGTAACTGGTAGCACAGTAGCTTAGCAGCCAGGCCTGCAGTAGTTGGCCTCTTGCCCCCACCCGTCCAGTGCCCCAAGACAGTCAGTTTCACAAGCACCCACGTCACAAGTTTTGCTTGTGAACAGCTTAAGGAGTTCCCCACAAACCCCTGCACCTATCATCTTGAAATTTGGCAGGCTTTGTGGTCTCAGCAGGGGCTACCACCTCTGCAGTTTTGACCCCACTGTGGCTTAACACATACATATGACATGAGTTTTGCTTTCAAGAATTTGGGGCTTAGCTCCCCACAACCCCCCTGCATCAATCTTCTTGAAACCAGGGGCTAGCAAGCCTGCAGTTTTGACCCTGCTGTGGCTTAACACATACTCATGACATGAATTTTGCTTTCAAGATTGTGGGGTGCAGTTTTCTCAAGTCCCCTGCAGTGAGCTCCTTGAAACTAAGCAGGCTTTGTGGCCTCAGCAGGGGCTAGCAAGCCTGCAGTTTTGACTTCTCTGTGCCTTAGCATATATACGTGACACAAGTTTTGCTTTCAGGATTTTGGGGTGCAGTTTCTCCAAACTCCCTGGACCTATCTCCTTGAAATGTGGTAGGCTTTATGGCCTCAGCAGGGGCTAGCATATCTGCAGTTTTGGCCCCACTGTAGCTTAACACAAACGTGACCTGAGTTTTGCTCTCACAATTTTGGGGTACAGTTTCTCTGAACCCCCTGCACCTATCTTCTTGAAACTTGGCATGCATCATGCCCTCAGAAGGGGCTATGATTCCTGCAAGTTTCATCCAAATCTATCCAGATGACAAAGTTATAGCCTGTTTTGACCTTCCCCATTATATCCAATGGGTGAAACATCAAAACAGGGTTGCAATGGCAAAACGTTTCAATGGAACAAAATGGAACAGCCATTTCAACTCAAAACAAAAGTTAAAATGAAACTGTTGCGTTCAAATGTTGAAATGCTGGTCAAAATGAAACGCTTCTGTTTCGGGCACCCTAATAGCTAGGTCCCTTAACTGGGTTGGGGTCCATTGATGCCTATTCTCCTGCAGTAAAGAAAGAGGGACTGTTTGTTTATAGGGGTAAAATCACATTTTCCTTGTTATACTTTGCATAACGTTTTAATTGAGTATGGGTTCCCCACTGTGGGGTGGTGGGGCTGTAGGTTTATTATGTATATATTGTTTTTCCTGGAGATTGTGGTTTGAAGTAATTTTCCCACGGTGTTATTTAGGGTTTCACCTTGGTTATTGGTTAATGGTCACTGTGTAAATATATGTATATGATATTTAGTTTTATGTTTATGTATATATCGGGTAATAACCACTGGGTACGGACGTGTGTCTTTACGTCATGATGACATCCACTGACCCCCTCAGGGAGGTTGCAGCCTGTTTCTAGTCGGTTTAAGTGGGGTCCAGTTCTGTCTTTTCTCTTCTTCCATGACTTTGATGTTTAAGAAATACTGATGAGAGACAGGTGGTGACTACCTGCCTCCACCCAGAGACAATTTTTTTCCTTCTCATTTTTTTTATGTCTATGTTTTGCCTTTTGCCTTTTTTCCTCTGGCAGTTTGATCCCAAGAGGAACTGGGTTCCTGGTACCATGTCAGGGCTTGTTGGAGGCTTCTCCCAGCTCCAGGCTCTCCCTGTGCTCTTTGCTGATTGCAGCCATGCCCGGCTTAATTGGCGGCACGTGACCGTTTAACAAGTGTAGGGAGCTCCTGATGATGGCTGAATTGTAGGAGGGACAGTCTTCCCCATCCTCCTTGCTCTGGCCTGACTCAGCTCCCCTACCCCTGGGTCCAGCAGTGGGGATCCTCAGGAAGAGTGGAGCTTTTCCCCTTTTTCCAAGATATTTTTTTGTGCCAGCTGGAGCCACCAGCTGAAGCTGCTCCGGGCTCGCTCAGTGCTCAGCGGCAAAGGATCTGCCGTTCAAATAAATGAAAAAAATCTGAAGAAAAAGAGAAAAAACAGGGAAAAAATGAAATTGACTGTTGGGGAAAGGATTCCTCCTTCCCCTCCTCTTCAACCCCATAACAGGGTCATTGCCACATATTCAGCATCTGGCCCTAGCCTTGCTATGGCCTTGGGGCATTTTTCTCCTGTCCTGGGCTCCCCAGTTCCTGTCTTCTCACCTTTCCAATTGGCTTCCTTTCCTTTTTTTGCTGTGCTCCTGGCTACCAGATATTGCCTTGGCTGCGTATTGGCCCCAATCCGCATCACCTGCTGAGGTGGTAAGGATGGGCAAGGGCAGAAGGGAGCTCCCACCTCAGCATGGAGATCTCGACCTGGCAAGGTTTGTGTTCCTGGTCGGGGTTCAGGCCCAGGTGAGTACCTTTTGATTCCTCACATACCTCCCTCCTTAACTTGCCATTAGTCACACTTACTTCCTGAGGCTTTAATCCAACAGGGTCTGCCCTTGTTGCCCTGGGTTCCCCTTCACCTTTATCCTCACGGCATCTTGAAAGAAAGTTGGCAACCAGGTTAGTCTTTCCTGGCTTATAAATGATCTTAAAACTGAAGGGCTGCAAAGCCAGAGCACATCAGGTAATGCAGGCATTGTCCATTTGCTTAGTTCTCAGCCACCTTAAGGGGGCGTGATCAGGGATGAGGGTGAATTCCCACCCGAGTAAATAGTACCAAAAGTATTCAATGCCCCACTTTATGGCAAGGCACTCCTGCTCAACTGTGGCATACGTTCTTTCTTGTGGGTTCACCTTTCAGCTGGCCTAGGCCACGGGCTGGGAGGCTGCCTCAACTTCCTGGGACAGCACAGCCCGTACCGCACGTTCCAAAGCATCCGTCTGCAGGATAAAAGACATTTTGAAGTTTGGGGTCTCTAATACCGCTTCATGGCAGAGGGCCCTCTTGGTTTGTTCAAACACAGGAGTACTCTTTGTGTCCCGTGAGATAGAGCCTCCCTTCCTTCCTCGCAACAGGTTGGTGAAGGGGGCGGTGATATCGGCGAACTTAGGTATAAATCGCCTGTAATATTCCGCTAACCCCAGGAAGGTCCTCAGCTGCCTGCGGTTTTATGGCTGCTTGAACTGGTACAAGACTTCAACCTTATCTGCTAAGGGCCGGACTTGCCCTCGCGCCACCAAAAACCCCAGATACTTGGTCTCTGCCTTACCCAGGATGCACTTTTTTGGACTAGCTGTCAGTCCCGCTTGATGTAATTCCTGCAGCACTGCTCTTACTGCCTTTTGGTGTTCTTCCCATCCCTGAGTGTAAATTATGATGTCGTCTATATAGGTGGCTGCATACCATTGGTGTGGAGCCAGTATCCAATCAACCAGCCATTGAAAGGCAGCAGGTGCTCCATGCAATCCGAAGGGCATTCTCTTAAATTTATATAAACCCCACGGGGTGCCAAAGGCTGTGTTGGCCCTGTTTTCCCTTCATAACAGCACCTGCCAGTAAGCTTTTGCTAGATCCAGGGTGGAAATGAAGCAGGCTTACCCCACCCTCTCAAGGATCTTGCTGATTTGAGGCATAGGGAAAGCGTCAAATTGGGAAATGGTGTTCACTTTCCTAAAATCTATACACAGTTGCATGGACCCATCGGGCTTGGTAACTGCTACTATGGGGCTTCGCCAAGGGCTACGCGATTCTTGGATTATGCTCTGCTCCAACATCCTAGTGAGTTCTGCATGGATGGCCTCATAATGGTATTGGAGATTCCTTCTCCATTTTTCCCTGATGATATTCCCTGGGGGCATGACCATGCTGTGGGTTATCCTCTTTGTACACCCAGGGTTTTCACTGAAGACATTGTGAAACTCCTTCACCAAAGCCCTCATCTGGCACCATTGCTTAGGGTCAAGTTGGGGTCCAACTGGGACAACTGGGTCGCCAGCCCCTAACTCTACACCAGGGCCTAACTCTTGGCTGAACTCATCCTCTGGCATGGAAGGCCTAATTAATAGGCCTTCCTGGTCTCTCCATTCTTTATGCAAGTTGACATGATAAATTTGCCTGTCTCTCTGGGACCCTAGCTTATACACTTTGTAGTCTACGGGGCCTACTTGATAGGTCACCTCAAAAGGCCCCTGTCAACTTCTCATGAGCTTGCTCTCAGTGTCAGGGAGCATCACTAAGACCTTCTGGCCAGCCCAGATGATCCTCTCCTGAGCCCTTTTGTCATACGCAGACTTCTGCATTTGCTGGGCTGCTCTCAGGCACTCGTGCTAACTCCCCTGCCCTCTGTAGGTGCTGCCGCATGTTCTGTACCTATCCAGAAGTGTCTGGCTCCTCTCTCTATCAGGCCTCCCACCCTTCCTTGACCAGGTCTAGTAAGTCCCTGGGCCAGTGCCCATACACCAGGTCCAATGGGGCGCACCCTAGGGATGACTGAGGGGCCTCTTGTGTTGCAAACAACAACAGCGGCACCATCAGGTCCCACCACCGGGGCTCTGACTGTATGCACCGCCTCAATATATTCTTCAAAGTTTGGTTAAACCTCTCTACTACTCCATTAGTCTGTGGATGGTAGACGGTTGTGCGGAGATGTTTGATCCACAACAACCTACATAAACTGTGTATGATGCCCGACATAAAATTAGATCCCTGGTCGGTGACAATGTCTTTTGGGATGCCTACCCGGGTGATCTATTTCATAAGTTCCTCCGCTACCCGGGGCCCTGTGACCGACCAC
The DNA here is from genome assembly GCA_030014935.1 of Caiman crocodilus. NCBI lineage: Eukaryota > Metazoa > Chordata > Crocodylia > Alligatoridae > Caiman > Caiman crocodilus. The sequence goes on from JAGPOW010000261.1 coordinate 22,158,103, forward strand.
ATGGGAACCGGCTCTGGGAACCTGGTCGTGTAGTCTATGATGACAAGCAGGTATTGGTGGCCTGCTGAGCTCTTTGAAAGGGGGCCTACTATGTCCATTGCGACCCGCGAAAAGAGGACCTCAACTATCAGCATGGGTTACAATGGGGCTCATGCTGGCCACTCACTCTTTGGCAAGCTGGAAAGGCCCAAACAAAACTTCTCTACCTGCTCATACAACCTGACCCAGAAACACCACCTGGTCAATCTGGCTTCTGTTTTATGGTACCCCAGGTGTCCTCTCAATGGGTTCTTATCTGTTAGTTTTGGGAGGGGAAGTCTAAACTGAGTGGGGATCAGTAGCTGAGTTATTTCCGCCCCCTTTCCCAACCCCCTAGTGAGCCTTGCTTTACCTGATACAACAGCCTATTTCTAACCTCAAATCGAGGCAGGTGCGTATAGTGACTCGGGTCTACTATTTCTTTTTCCACCTTCACCAGCTCAGCTTCTCATGTGGCCTGGAATTCTCTCTCCTCCTCCTGAGGGATCCGGAAAGCGTGACTGCTCATTAGCTGTTCGAGATCCAGGTCTTCAGTGAGATCTCTGGCCAGACCAACCTCACCCTCGTCGCTCCTCCTTGTCACGTTGAGAACTTCGTAAATTTCCTGCCAGTCCTGCCCCAAAATCATGGGTTATGGTAGGTCCCGTGCCAACCTGACTGGCATTTCTCCGGTGGTGTTCAGTACTGTGACTTGATAGAACTTTTGGGGGTAAAAGGTACTGTGCCCATGCATACAAGTCATCCTCACAGGGGTGGCCTTCTGGCTATAAGTGGAGGGAGCCAGCTTGCTTTTGACAAAGGTGTGGGAACAGCCCATGTTGATAATGGCCTCCAACTTCTCACCACCAACCCAGGTGTCAACCATCGGGTAGAACCCAGGGCCTCCTGATGTGCCTCTTCCCACACTACAGTCATAGATTCGGTACCTGCCGAATCGGCCAGGCCAGGCGCTCCACTCAGTTCTGCAAACGGCAAATGTGTTGTTTGAGTGAGGGCCTGGGATACATAAGCACAATCCTGGGACATGTCCCACCTTTCCACTGGAAGCAAAATCACCCCAGCACTGTCAGTCTTCAGGTTTTCCTGGGCCTCCTGGTTCCCTGGTTTGGCAGGGTCGTGAGGTCTCAAATATCCCGCCACTCTTGGGCCTTGGTCCTTGTGGCCTCTCCCCTTGGGCACTAAAAAAATTCTCAGCTAGCTGCAACGTTTCTGCTGGTGACCCTGACCTGTGACAATGGGTCCACCTCTAGGTTTCTTCATCTAGATCATTCAGAAATTGCTCTAGCAGAAATTTCACTTTTCAAGCTCTCAACAGGTTTCAGCCACTTGGAAGGCAGGTCAGCCAGCTGCTGTAACAACGTCCACAGATCCTTTGCTTCCCATTGCTTCTGGGCCCTACAAGCTTGGCGGTAAGGATCAGGGTTGATGTCCAGTCTATATAAAATCTTCTTAACCTTACCATAGTCCCTGGCTTCCTCACATGACATGGATCCATAGGTCACTTGTGCTTTCCGCTCAAAGCTTTTGAGAAATACCTCAGGATCGTTGTATACTGTCATCTTGGGGATCCTTACCTCCACCGTGTTCCACTGTTGCAATGCCTGTTGCTAGATCCAGTTTTCTTCCAAGGCCAGCTTCCGTGTCAATTGCTGCAGCTGATGCTGGAGAATTTGTCCCATTAGGTGTAGTGTCTGCTGGACCGGGTCCATGCCGGCTGCAGCTGCTGCCATGGGGACTTCCATCCTTCCTATTTCTTCTTGGCCGTTGTCAAATGTCCAGGCCAGCGCACCAAGTTGTCAGGTAGCCATCAGGCTCCCATGCATTTTTACATCCTGATGACATCCACCAACCCCCTCAGGGAGGCTACAGCCCATTTCTAGTCAGTCTAGGTGGGGACCAGTGCTCTTTATTCTCACCTGCCATGACTTTGATGAGAGGGAGGTGGTGACTACCCACCTCCATCTAGACCGACCACCAAGCTCCACCCAGCTCCTGAAGCCTTGGGGAGGGAGTGGCCAAAAGGACTAGTCAGAGACAATTTTTTTCCTTCTCTATTTTTTTTTTATTTCTATGTTTTGTCTTTTTTCCTTTTTTCCTCTGGGGCTGCCAAGCAGTTCGATCCTGAGGGGAACTGGGCTCGTGGTACTCAGGGCTTGTTGGAGGCTTCGCCCAGCTCCAGGCTCTCCCCACGTCCTTTGCTGCTTGTGGCCATGCCCAGCTCAATTGGCAGCGCATGACTGCTTAACAAGTGTACAGAGCTCCTGATGATGGATGAATTGTAGAAGGGAAGGTCTTCCCTACCCTACTCTGGCCTCCCCTACCCATGGGTCCGGTGGTGGGGATCCTCAGGTAGAGCAGAGCTTCTCCCCTTTTTCTGGGATGTTTTTTTTTGGTGCCGGCTAGAGCCACCTTCTTACCGAAGCCACTCCAGGATTGCTCGGTAGCAAAAGCTCCACCATTCAAATAAATGAAAGAAAATCCGAAGTAAAAGAGAAAAACAGGAAAAGGAACTGAAGTGACTGTTTGGGGAAAGGAATCCTCCTTCCCCTCCTCTTCAACCCTGTAACGGGGTCATTGACAAATCTTCAGCATCCGGCATGACGCTTGCCATGACCTCAAAGCATTTTGCTCCCATCCTCAGCTTCCTGGTTCCTCTCTCCTCTCCTCTCCCGTTGGCTTCCCTTCCTTCTCTTGCTCTGCTCCTGGCCACTGGATATTGCCCCGACTGTGGATTGGCCCCAATCTGCTTCACCTGCTGAGGTAGTAAAGGTGGGTGGGGTGGATGGGGAGCTCCCACTCCAGCGTGGAGATCTTGACCCAGTGAGGTTTGTGTTCCTGGTCAGGGTTGAGCCCCAGGTGAGTACCTTTCAAATCTTCACAGTATATTATATGGTAATAAATATTTTAATCAGTTAAGAGCCTGTCTAGAGTCCAACTCTATGGACGAAAGATGGAACCATGTGTCAGTGATGATGATTCCCTCCCAGAGCACCCTCACCTCTCAGCACTCCCTTGTGATTGGGATCAGGGTACATTCGGGCTGCACAACTGTAACAAGAATTAGAAAATCAGTTTGGACCTGAGGCCTTAGGTATAGCTAATACTCCAAATATATTGTTTTTTGCCTTGCAATCTGCTTCTCTTCTCCATTCTGTGCCATCACTTTACAAATATATAATGTCAGAAAACATATCTGAAATAAATTGAATTTGAATGAAGCCCTAGGTATCCAGATGACAGAATCCCAATGGAAATCAGAAATTCACAATATTTGAACATTGATAATGATCTTAGACCTCATCATCTACAACAAAAAAGATCATTTTTGTCAGCACTGGGCTTCCTCTACATTAAAAAAAATTAAATATTTTTACTTAGCAGTAGATACGTGCTACATATGCAATGCACTGCAGGCAGGCAATACTTAGTCATATATTTTGGTCATGCCCTATTATCAATTCCTTTTGGAAAGAAAATATAAATAGAGTTAACATGATTTTGAACACAGCACTGATAACTTTAGCAAATATGTATGTTTCTGGGTACATCCCTAAGGAAGTCAAACTGAATCCTTAAACTTGACTCTTACAGTGGGTCTTACTGGTGACGCACAGGATTATATTACTGCATTAGAAGAGTAAGATATCTCCAAAAGCCAAAACCTGGTACAGCGAGATGGTATAGCTGGCATGTATGGTGAGTGTCAAGTTTAACAAGCTTAACTGTTTAGAAAAGTGTAGTGGAATTTGGATGATTGTGGTAATCAAAATATTAGTCCTTGCACATTTATTTTTTGTTCTTCTTTCTCCCTTTTTACTTATTATAAAAGATAAGTGCATAGTTCATATTTGTGTGTGTGTATTTCATTTTTTTTAAATTATTATTAAGAAAGTAAGCACCTTAAGAAAACCTAGAGACCAAACAAGACTCTTGTAATAAAAGGTTACTACAAGTAATCAAGACCTTTATTTTATGTTATATCTGGAATATAAATCGCATCAATGTCATAGCAGCATTTTGATGCTTCATACAAGAACATCTGTTATAATCAAGATAAAAATATTGCAATACAATAAAGTAAATGCAATATAAGACATCGATTAATTAAATCTTACCACTTTATCAGAGGAGTGCGTCTGGAGCTTGGTGAACAACTGTTCACTAGCGTACCCCCAGGGAAGACCAAGACTGATGGATACAAACTGCTAGAAGGCTGCTTCAGGCTTAATACCAGGAAGAAACTCCTTTACAGTCAGGGTGTCCAGACTGTGTAATAAAATCCCTTCAGAGGTGGTGCAGTTACCTACCCTGGATGTTTTCAAGAGGAGACTAGACAGTCACCTCTCTGGGGTCATCTAACCTCAGTTGTCTTCCTGACTAGAGCGGGTGAGAGCGAGGTGGGGCTGGACTCAAAGATCTGCAAGGTCCCTTCCAGCCCCTAATAAACTATGAATCTATGTAATCATTTTAAATACGCAGATGCCCATAGCATGTTTCTAATGAATTTTCATTTGAGTTTTGTCTTTGACTTCAATGGGGCCAGAGTTTACCTAAGAATGCTTACGTATTTTTAAATTTTACTCGCCAAGGCGAATTTAAAGCAAAAGCCAGATGGTAAAAAAGGTATTATTTATGGAATATAATGGAATAGATTTAACACACAATGGACTAGACTTTATTTTGATATAAATATGTATAGCTCCTTTTTCATCAAAAAATTTGCATGGACTTAAGTCAGCTGAGGTATGGACCAAGATATTAAAACTTGCCAAGGAGTAATTCATCAATTATTATAGTAATTAGAATTTAGTGGCCTGACTTCAGCTGTGAACTCAGTTGTTGAAAGATGTGTGTATAACAGGATCCCAGCATCTGGTGGTTAGGGAGGATTGTGGAGATGAGAAGGTCCCAAGAGGCCCAGGAGCAGGGCCAGAGACCTGGGTGTAAGGCTGGAACTCAGAAACAGGACAGAGTAAGGATAGAAAGACCTGGGAGTAAGGCCAGAGCCTGGGAGCAGGATAGAGAAAGGGCAAGAGAGCCCAGGGCCCAGAGAGGGACTAAGAGAGAGTGAGGTAGATCAGGGCCACGGTCCCACTGGACTTAATGATAATATTTGATTGATTGGTAACATCTGCAAGGTGTGGGCATAGCTAAAAGGGGAGATGAGGAGGCCACAAAATTGCTCTTAAGGAAATGAGCAATCAGAACCTAGCTCATGAATGGATAAGATCTGGCTTGGGATCCCTGGAGCAGCCTCTCATTTCTAAATCCATGTTAACATCAAGCCATGGCAGATGACCAGAAGGGCAGGATGCTTTACAGACAGGGTAAAACAGGGGCCAAGTAGCCACCCCGGGGTATTAAGGCCACCCGTGGGGAGGCCTTTTTTACAGTGTGAATGTTAATAAATTGTTACAGTATTCTATATAATTGAATGTTGACAGAAAAGTATGAGAGGAAGACTGGGTTAATATAAATAAAAAGGACTATTGATATGAACCAAAGACTATGTTGATATGACTTGAGAACAAAAGTAGAATGAAGCCAGAAATCAATTAATTTTATATTTCAGTGTGTCAGAAATCAGCTGTACTTATTTCATAGTCATTAGGCTGGAAGGGACCTTGTAAGATCATCGGGTCCAGCCCCCTGCCCAAGGGACAGGAAGTCAGGTAGAGTCAAAGGATCCCAGCAAGACAAGCATCCAAATGTTTCTTGCAAGTGTAGGTGCTTGCAACACCTCTGGAGGGAGTTTGTTCAAGGTTTTTGGGGCTCAGACAGTAAAGACGTTTTCCCTTATGTCCAGCCTAAAACAGTCTTGCAGGAGTTTATGACCACTGGACCTAGTCATCCCCTGGGGTGCTCTGGTGAACAGGTGTTCCCCAGATCTTGATGCACACCCCTTATGTACTTATAGGCTGCCACCAAGTCAGCCTTGAGCCTTTGCTTCTCCAGGCTGAAAGTCCCATAGCTCGCAACCTCTCTTCATAAGGCCTGTTCTCGTGTCCTCTGATCATGTGTGTAGCTCTTCTCTGGGCTCTTTTTTAAGCTTCTCCATGACCTTCTTAAATTGTAGAGCCCAGAACTGGATGCAGTATTCCAGCTGCAGCCTCACCAATGCCAAGTACGGCAGAAGGATGACATCCTGGGTCTTGCTTAAGATGCATCAGTATATGCAAGCCAGAGTTTTGTTTGCTTTGCCTGCTGTGGTATGGTATTGGTGGCTTATATTCATCTTGTAGTCAATCATGACTTTCAAGTCCCTTTCAGCCACGATGCTAGCAAGCATAGCATTGCCAGGCCTATAAGAGTGATGCAGTTTTTTTTAAATCGCAAGGTGAAGCACCTTGCATGTTTCCATATTGAATGCCATCAGTGTGGAGAAGCACCAGTGGTCCCTGCCACTTTAAGGACTAGATCAAGCAGCCAGCAGGTGTTTGATTATGGCAGCCATTTTAGAACTCTGGCCCCATATAAAAACAAGAGCAGTTTGCTGCTGGGAGCCAGGCAAGAAACATTGCCTGACTGAGCTGCTGTATGGGAATACCTTGCAGGTAGGAGCAGGAAGCTTTGGTCTTGAAGCTTGGTCTTGAAGCTTGGGGGAAGCTTCAAGTTGGCGGGCACGGATGACCTACACCCAAGGGTGTTGAGGGAGCTGGCAGGGGTGATTGCTGAGCCCTTGGCTTGGTTATACGAGCTCTCTTGGAGCTCTGGACAGGTGC
>JAGPOW010000261.1:22164963-22179587 GCA_030014935.1 Caiman crocodilus
AGGACCAATGGTCACAAGTTACTGGAGAGCAGGTTTAGGTTGGACATTAGGAGGCACTACTTCACAGTTAGAGTGGCTAGGATGTGGAACCGGCTTCCTGGGGAAGTTGTTCTTGCTCCTACCTTTGGCGTCTTTAAGAGTAGACTGGATAGGTACTTGGCTGGGGTCCTGTGACCCTAGCACTTGTTCCTGCCATTGGCGGGGGGTCAGACTAGATGGCCTGCTCTAGGCCCCTTCTGACCCTAGATACTATGAAACTATGGGCATGACCTAAAACTGCACCATGCTGGTAGTGGTTGGTCTGGTGGGGCTCCCAGTGGTGCGGGAACCCCAGGAAAATGCCAGGCCAGTTACCACACTGGTGAAAGATGGGTAGGGGTGCCTTAACTCCAGCCCTTACCTTTGGGTGGGTTATATGATCCATCTAATCCAGGGGAGGCCACGTAAGCTTCTTGAAGCACCTGAGACTGCTGGAGTGCGTGACCCACAGGGCCAAGCATGCTTTGTTAAGCACCTGAGCTAGGAATAGGGACCCCGATTCCTGAGTGCAGGCAGAAGGCTTAGACCTAACCTGAGGGACTTGACTGGTCAATGCTGGGACCAGGATCCAAACAGGGGTCAAAAAGGCCAGGGGCCCAACACAAGGGATACCCATGTAGAGCAGAGAAGCTCAGGTTCCTGACTGGCCTGAGACAGGGCCAGGGCTTAAAGGGAAGTCAAAGGTCCCAGGTAAGGGGCCATAGCTAATGGGCAAAGGAAACAGTTGAGTTGGCTGCCTGAGATGCCATCTCTGGGGCTTGAGCCACAGTGTAAGGGTGGAACAAAGCCACAGACAGCCCTCCCAATATCGGAATGTATAATGGGCAGCTTCCCGCCTAATTATCACATCAATATTATTACATCAAGGCGTGGCAAATGAGTGAGGCAAGTGGCTGACCCGTAGACAGGGGGCAGGCCAGTGCTTACCCCTGTCACAATCAGGTATTCATCTGCCCACCTGCAAGCCTATCAAGGTTGGCCTGGATCACCAGCTTATCCTCATGTGCAGATATTCTTCCCCAAAGTTTGGTGTCGTCCGTAAACTTGGCCAGTCTGCGTTTGACACCTGCATCCAGATGGTTAATGAAGACATTAAAGAATACAGGTCCAAGAACAGAGCGTTGGGGGACACCAGCAGTCACCGAGTGCCATGTTGATTCAGTTCCATCAACTACCTCTCTCTGGGTCCAACCTCAGAGCCAGTTCTCCAGCCATTGGACTGTGGAGTAGTTGAGGCTGCAGTTTCCCAATTTTTCCATGAGGACATCATGGGACACCAAGTCAAAGGCTTTTTTAAAAGTCCAAATATATGACATCAACCTCTTCCCTCTTGCCTAGGTGATACTTCACCTGATCATAGAAGGAAATGAGATTGGTCAAGCAAAACCTACCTTCAACAAACCTGCGTTGGCTATCCCTCAGCACGTTGCCTGCTGGTAGCCTGTCAAGAATAGTTTTTTTGATCGTTTTTTCCAAAATCCTACCAGGGATTGAGGGCAAACTGATTGGCCTATAGTTTCCCAGGTCGTCTTTCCTCTCTTTCTTGAAGAAGGCCACTACATTGGCCCTCTTCCAACAATTCAACAATAGAACTAAAAGATAGTTAGTTTTGTGCATCAGCCTCTTATAAAATCCTTATAAAGAGCTGCTTTGGGAAGTGGCAGTGGTGGAATGAGCCTCTGGAAGATTCTCCTTTACTACAGAGACACTGAGAGACCTTGGAACCAGTGCGATTCTCCAATGAGTGAGGAACACAAGGCTGATATATGAATTCCTTTCTTTCTTTAGCTGTTCCTTTCCAATCCATGCTAGATTCTCTCTTTTTCTCTCTGTCTCCCCCACACAACAAATTCACAGCATCAAAGTCTCCTTAACCTGAGAATCTGGGGAATGAAAGGGATCTGAGCATACGGGCTGTACGCTGTCCCAGATCAATCCAGAGTGAGCACTGCCACAGCTGACTTTTTCATCCACAGACCACTAAGTTTGTGAGTTATATTCTAAGAATATCACTAACAGCTATATTTCTTTACATTGCTCTCTCTCTCCTCTCCCTCTTGGAAAGTTTTTTTTTCTGTGAAAATCAGGAAAAGCCGTTAACCACTTGTAGGGGCTACTCAAAATTCAACAACAGATCTAACTCTTTCCCTGCTAAGAAAGATGTTTGACAAAATAGAAGAAACTGATATCCTTTTTTTGAAAGGGGCATTTATAGGTTTAGATCAAGATTGTTTTCCATAATCACACAATTTGTATATCAGAATGCTTCAAGCTTTTGTTTGTTGTTCTTTTATTCTGTATCAGAATCGATACACTTCCAAACGTTGACAAGAATTATCTGGTTTGTTTGTTACAGGACCAAGAATGCCGAGGTCTCTGGATTCAGAACCCCAAACCACACTCCTCTGTATAAAGCTATATAGTATCAGGATTATATTAACATCTTCGACACCTTAGCCGTACTTATTCATTGAAAGTAATCTAACGCAATCCACTACAAAATATGTCTACTTCTATACCATTTAGTGTATTTTGTTATCCATATAGAATTATTGAACCTCAATAAAATTCCTTCTCAATTGCCCAGTCCTGCTTTATACTAATCAAAAGTTATCAATGACAATTCAATCAAAAGTAATTTGAAATTAGAAAGGTAAACAACTATTAATTCCTGAAATACCAATTCAGTTCCAAATTGCTTTGCTGATAGTTATTAATGATTTTCCCCTACCGTACTGACTGAGCCTTGAGACTTTGATGAAAAAATAATGTACAACTTGACCTACTGTACCCTAGAAAAACAGTGACCCAAACAGTCATAATCCCTTGGTTCTCTTTTCCTTGAGCAAAATGAATTGCTGCTTCTTACAAAGTCCAATTTATTCCACCTTTGTTGACTCATCAGTATGGTTAAAATAAGGAATTTATATACCCCCATTCCTTTTGGAAAAATAAATTTAAATAGTAATGGAAATGTATGGCTCCCTCTACCTAATAATGTAAATGCTTTTAGTTTTGTGGATATTTTAATACATGTTCAGAGAAATATATGATGATGAGATATGGTGAATAAGTAGTACTATAAATCTAGCAGGCATTTTAGCTTGAGATATGTTTAGACTAAGATGTATTATCAATAATGGATACTTTTTGTACACCTCAGCACTGCACATCTTTCTGATTCTGTGTACAGCAAATATCATCACTCTGATAAAATATGTTAGTACAGAATTATTCCCAAGGCAAGTGCAATATCAATACTTGATATATCATCCAGCTGACAAGGCTCTGATGTACATATAAAGAATTGTGCCTTCAATTTTATGATATATGCATTAACACAGAACTGTTTCATACTAAAATACATTAGAGCAACAGTATCTTGGGTATACCGTACATCAGAGACTTGTCAAAAAGCATAATACAAAGAATGATCTTTTTCCAGAGACTTAAAAGTTACAGCTGATATAAGGCATATTTAAGCTTACTGGAAATGAAATGTCTTCTGGAGAGAAAGAGAGGAAGTTTTCACATTTTTGATCTCAAATAAGTGTAGCTTCTTAAATCTTGACTAAGGATTGTGGGAAGAGATTGCTCTAAAAGACCAGGTTGTTAAGAATTTACAGTACAAAAGGCCAGTATGTGAATACTAGATTTAGATTCAATTTGCTTTTCTCATATTACTTCTCAGGGGTCAGAAAAATAATACTTTTATTTTGCAAGAGTCAAGGACATTTGCGGGTAATATCTTTTACTGGACAAACAAGCTTTCGAACACAGTGAATTCTTCTTCAGACCTAAAGAAGATCAAAACAGACCTGAAAAAATGCATTGCACTCAAAAGCTTTTCCAAATCTATTTCTGCCATGCAGTTGGTCCTATAAAACATGGTCAGCCACAAACACCCTTGCCTCTCACACATTTCTTGGACTATCATGGCTACATCATCACTCCAACACTATCAATACTTTTAATTATAAGAAAGTTGAGCATGCTTTGAAATTCTATAGGCAGAGACAACTCGGTGTGTATAAAAATACATGATTTGCCAGGTCAGAGCTGACTATTTATCCAAGTTTCTCCATCAGCAGAGGACAGTAGCTTCTGTCCTTTGCTGATGGAGATGAAGCAACCTAGATTAACAGTAAACTCTGACCTGAGGAATTCTCCCCAGCCTCAAGTCTAATACAAGGGCAGACTTCCTACCCCAGTTCTTACCTTTTGTGACACTTGGGCAGAAGTATTTAGAAATTCTCTTGCCGGGAATACCCCCCAGCATGTAGGGAAGTCCCCAACAGATGTAAAGCCTGCTCTTATGGCTCTCTGCCTGCTGCTACTGGCAATGGGACACAATGGGGATAAGGAGGAGGAAGTGACTAGAGTGCAATTCCTTAAATTATTCCCATTTTGCACATCCTCCCTATAGAACCCTACTCAGCTGGCACTAATTAGAATAGCCTGTACTTGAAACAAGGCAGAAGAATGGGAAGCCACAGACAGCTCCCTCATATCTCTGATCCTGCTCTGCTTCAGTGAAGCAGGGTACAGCCACTATGCACGTAACACTATGCAATATGCTTGGGTGAGGTGAGAAGTTATTCCTGACATTCACAAGGATCACACACACTAAAAATAAAAAAAAGTTAGATTGGGGAGAAAGACTCATTGAATTATGACGCCAAGGGGAACAGCAGGGCAGTTCTGATCCCTGAGCAGTGCCAGGGAAGATATTTATGCACACCCTTCTCGCATAGGTGGTACTGCTGTCCTGGTTGCCCCTCTCAGTTACAGTACTGGTGCAGCGTACCACATTAGAGCATGAGCTCTGATGAACTTGAGTATCTCAAATTTTGCAGCTATAAATGTTGTCAAGTGCCATGAAAATAATAATACCTCTTAAAATGTCACAATATTTTATTCAATAGCCTCTGATGACAATGAATTCTACAGCTTGACTCTGTATTTCTTTGCCATTTGTTACATGTTAACGCCCTGTCAGAGATTGTAATTCCTTAGAATCTGCAAAACTTACAATGTACAAGCTGGAGAGTATATGCACCACTTCCTTTTGCTGAGGAGCCCGCAATCCAGATCAGGTCTAGGGGGTCAGGTGAGTTTGATACCCTTGGCTTATGTGGCATATATGTGATTCAAGCACTGACTGCCCTTTCCTCCCTTCTCCAACATCTCATGTGCAGTTTGATGGAGGCTATGCCATCTTTAGTTTGTAGTCCTTGATCTTTACATTTCTGCACAAAAAGCAGTCTACACAGGGACACAGAGATTAGAGGAGATCAAAAGCTGACTGAATCTCAAGTTTGGCTGTCCAAAATAGAAACATAATTACCTCAATTATTTTTTATTCAAAATGAGTTTCACTTTGCACGTGGACTATATCTGTCTATTGACAAAGAACTATTTACTTGAACTAAGTAAATGCCCCAGCATTTAAATTCTGACTGGATGATGCATTTGAACAGAAAGTGGAAATGAAAAGAAGCTTCTGGCCTCAGTTTTCTTCGGTCAGGTTACAAACAGATGTTTCATTTGTCTTGGGAGAAACCATTTTATCAAAGAGCAGAGTGCAGTTGTTCAGACGTCCACATCCCAAAAAAAAGGTTTACAGGATAAAAAGTGCTAATAGTTTGTCTTGGAGCATTGAGAAGTGCATCTCAACTGTTATTTCAGATTCTGAACAATGATAGAAAAGTAGCAATGCATTCAGACAGTCACTAAACCCTGCCTGGAAGGGTAAAGTGTGTACATGCCAATCCCAGGACTTTTCTGTTCTAGCATCAAATGTGATATCTGATCCTACCATCACTCAATAAGTACCCCATAATCAACTGCAAGCTCTATCCAGGGAGCATACTACACGATGTAAGCAACAGAGCAGCTGAAATTTAGGAAACTACTAGATACAGCATACACATCATATGGCATATTTCTTTTCTTGTTCAGTGATATTTACAGGGTAACAGAAGCAGAAGATCAGTTTACATTTTTATCTTCAGGTCAGTTGTGCAGGTCACTCCAGTATAGTTAAGTAGAAACACCAAAAAAAAATCAAAATAAATGATAAAATAAAAAAAAATAGATTTTAAAAGTTATTTAATATTGCAGAGTGATCATGGTAACTGAAGTCAAGTGCACTTAAACATTATGTTTCTAACATGTTTTTAATGTGTATACACAATTTGTTGTTTAAAAAAGAAGAGTTAATTTATGTTCCTCTTAGTAGCTTGATTGATGCATAAAAGATCAGCTATTTTACACTGCACTTCTGTTCAGTGACTTCTTGTTTATTGTGTTTTAGTTTAGCAATCTTCAGAAGAGATTTCACACTTACATGGACTGCTCAACCAATTGGCTTTATCACTGCAGAAAGTCACTGCATTTTAAAATCTCAGTAAGAGTTTAAATCTAACACTTTTTTACCCTATGCAGTTAACTTCAGACTCGTGCTGTGCAAAGAGGCTTTCTTATTTAACTTTGGTAGAGAGACTCAGTCTCATGAGATGCAGCTGCAAGGCATCATTCTGAATGTCTTGTCTAAACTAAGTAACCCTAAATTAAACTGAAACTATGGACAAGACTCGGCTGGAGAAGAAACCTACAGAATAAGCTGATCTTGATAGCCAGTAGGGAACACAAGAGAAACCAATTCAGACCATTTAGATATAAAGTAAACTAAATTTAAATAGTAAACCATTTAGGATTTGAGCTGTACTTTCCTATTTGCATTCAGCAAGGTGTGCCCACATCCTTCATAACTAAAAGCTATTAATAAACATAGAAAAAACAGACATTAAAAACCTGAAAAATGTGGAACTGGCTGTGCAGAAACATCAGGAAAGCATTAATCATTTCCTTAATGGCCTCATAATTTCAGCTGACCAAGAAATGTTAAGGACAAGTTAATTTCAAGCAACCTAGACCTGATTTGTAAGATTTCTTTTATAAGAACTGCTGTTGCCAGAACTTAGCACAGGTCTACCCAAATGAAGTAAGACAAGGAGTATAATTATTTTAGATTCGTGTGTAAGACTGAGAGGTGGACAATATTCAGAATATATGAAAGCTTTAATAATTTGTTATATGAAGGAAGGGGAGAAAAGGGAGGAGAGAAGACCAGGGAAGAGTGAAGAGCAGAAGGCTCCAGGGCTGCTTGAAAGCAGGGACTCTGGGCAAAGCATCAATTTAGGCATGTAGTCCACAGTCAAAGGTGGGGTGCAACCATGCCATTGTACTATCACTAGATCCACCTCTGAGTTTATGGTGGCAGTTTTGCTGGAACTCAATGCTGGTATAGTCCATAAAAAGTTAATGTAAGTTGGCAGGTGTCCACACTAAATGAAGTGCACTGTAAGGACACAAAGTGACAGCTGTGGAATCAGAAAAAAATAAATGACTTAAACTTTGATCATTTGAGTTATGACATAACCGCTTTGTGAGGAATTGCTGGCTCTGTACAGTGGAACAGATAAGGGAAAGTGTTTGTTCTTTGTAACTCCTCTGCAATTGCTTCACTTACCGCAGCCTTGACGATAGCAAAAAGTATGTACAACTCTGATTTCCAGGTGCAAGAAGGAGGTTTGTGAACTAACCTCCCCCCTGCCCCAGTTCCCTTCCTGATTGCAGCAAAGAAGTAATAAAGTAAACTTATAGCCACTTTTCATGCTAATTCCACTATATGATCATGTGAGTTGTAAGCGACTGTTAAAAAGTATATAAGCCTCCTGATTTTGCTCTTGGGTGGGGGGAACCCCTTTTAAGTGCTTGGGAAATCCATGTCACTTTGGAATCACTCCTACAGCTGTAGTTTCTTTTGAATAAAAGCTTCTGCTGACCAGACCCAAAAGTATGCTGCGTGTGTTTCCACGACACAGCATGCCTACAACACCGTTTAGGTGCTATATATGAATTCTGATAAACATTTGCCATCAAACTTTCTAACATAGAAGTGGCCTAGCCAGGTCTACTCTATAGATTTCTGCTGGTGTAGCTGTCGGAGATCTGAAAAGCAAGATCCCTAACTGACACTGCTCTGCTGGCAGAAACCCCTTGTGTAGATGCTGTTATAGCAAAAACAAACTGAAACCTGTGTTTTCACTGGTAGTTTAACTTGTGACTATAGAGTTCAAGCTATATTGGCTTGAAGTGTTGCTTTGCTGATATCACTGCACCCACACTACAATGAGCGTCTTGCTAAACAGGCAGTCTTTGACTTATGACATTTCGAGTTACAACAAATGGCGTTTGCAACGTTTATAAATTGACACCCTGATGTCAGTTTCAACGTTATGATGCTTGATCCAATGCCATGCCACGCCAGTGAACAAGTTTACTGTGTCGCCCAGTTCCCTGCAGAAACTTCCTTGGATACTTTCTTTAAGAAAGCAGACAAGACTCCAGAAAAACCTGTAGCCAAGACTCCTTAGAAGACCCCAGCCAAGAGCCCTTCAAAAAGTCCAGGAAAGTCACCTTAAAGAAGTCCTTCCAAATCAATATGATTCCTATTTACAATATAAATATATTATGTAGTTATATTACTTCTCTATAATTGATTGAGTACAAAATTTTGGGTAATTTTTTATGAAAATAGGGTATCGGGTCTTGGTTCAGGAACCAGTCTTTCATTTATGATATTGCTTTCAGTTCTGAGTTACAACATTTTGACTAAAGATGCGGTTTTCAGGAACCAATTGTGTCTGAGGACTACCTGTATCAGCAAAGTATTCCCAGTGTAGACAAAACTTTGAATTTCTAGTTCCAGCGGTTCTAACCTGGCTGCTTCCCTTCCTGATGCATGGGCCATATTAGGAAAAAAAGCCCAAAAATGGAGATGTGATGTTACAGCAGACATTTTCTGACAGAAGGCACCCTGGCAACATTATTAGACAAGGCAAAGCTCCATGTGGGGCATAGGGAGAATCAATGTTTGTTTTGAATAAAGATTCTAACGAGACACTATTAAGGAAAATGAATGCTAACAACTGAAAACTGAGTCTGAGGAAAAGGAATCAGAAAGCTAAGACTACATAGTTTACATATGTCTATATTATCATCTCCTCAGATAGATTGTCCTCCAATATGATAGATTTGCTAAATTACTCTTGGAACTCTTAAGGGTGAGCACAGTTTCTTGGTATTTCAGTTCTCCAGCTTGTTAATAGACTGCTGATCTATTAAAAAAATGTAAAACGTTGTCTAAGGGAGTTTTCATACTGCATGTATTTTTAAGGTCTCGTTAGGCTGAAGACGATTTACTGCATAGTCTTTTATGCTTGATCCAATATGTTTGACTTTTGTGTAGTCATGGTTTCAAAGTCTTGCTGCTGCCTCAGAAAAAAACTATTTCAGAGTCAGAGAGAAATATACTTTCCTCTTTTTGGTACTTCTTTTCTTTCCTCTTTAAAAATATTAAGGGCATTTAACACAGAAAAAGATTCTTTGTTTACTTGTCATCTGCTGCTGCTGTTTATATTCCACCTGGAATCATAATCCCCTCTTTGTGATATCACTGGTGGCTGCTGTGGACATTCTATTTCCAAACTTCCTAACTTATGTTGTTTTAAAATCAAATTATGTTGTGCAGACTAAAAGCACAGGATATGTAGGTGCCAAACCCAAAAGTGTTTTCAGTTTCCCTGAGGAAAGGCAGAAATACCTGTAGTGTTCCAGAGAATAAGAACAAACTGTGAACTTTGAAAGGAAGGCCAGATAATTCAATTGCCTTAAGAAAGCAGCTGTAAAACAGGATATTTTATTTCTGCTAGAGAAACGCTATTTCAGGCAAATGAAATCAGTTTACTGCATTCATAGCTAAGTAAACCTGAAGAAAGGGGGTTGAATTTTTGGCTTGTCAGCTAATAACAGAATTCTTTTATTTCATAGAAATCATGACAAAGGGCCTCCATAGGCCATCTAGTCCATCCCCCTGCCTGAGGCAGGATCATCCCTTTCCAAATGATTCTATACAATCCATAATCTAACCATTTAAGATTATAGATGTTGTATCTAATTGACTATAATCTAACTGATTTAAAACTACCATCAGCAAATTTCCACCTGACCCCAAATGTGGTGATTGGTCTGACCCTGAATGGAGGGGCAAGATCCTCTAGCCAGGAACCTCTAAGTTCAAGTCTCAGCAGGAGCACTGGCACGCCCCGGTCAAAAGCCTTGGCTGCAGCCAACACCCAATGCCTCTGAGGCAGGCAACCCTCGCCTCAATATGTAGCAGAAGTAGGGGAGGAGGGAAGGGGTGTTCCCTACCAGCCCCATGTAGCAACTAGCAAAGCACAGAAGTACAAAATACCCATAGTAAAACATAGGCATGGCTATTAGCTACACCTTGATCATCCTGGATCAGTGATTGTCCAATCTATTCCTGAACACCTCCAGTTATGGAGAGTCCACAACTTCCCTGGTGGTCTATTTCCCCTAGAACAGCGATTCCTAACCAGGGTGCCAGGAGATCCTGTGAAGAGTGAAGCAAGAAGTGTGAGAACATAAGTCAGGTGTGAGGAGATAAGCAAGTAAGGGCAGGATTACTTGGATCGCTCCAAGAGTGAGAAGAAAAGCAGATAAAACCAGGGTCAGGCTCCCCCTTGCCTGATCCCTCTGAAGGAAGGAAGTACTGTCAGCACCATACCTAGACTCTTGGTGATCCTGGGCAAACTTTTACTATCATCCCCCCTTTGCCATAGATAATGATAATAATAATGATTAAAATTACCATTTTCAGGCCCCCTTTCTGTCTGGGCCCTGGGCAGCCACGTGGTTCATCCATGCCTACAGCATCCAGGTCTGAGTACTGTAATAAATACTGGAGTTTTCAAAATTTGTCGGGGAGGATGCTGTATTCACAAGTTATGGAGGGAGACTTTAGTCAAAAAAGATTCATGAAATCAAAGATGCAGGACTGGAAGGGACCTCTGGGGGTCATCTAATCCAATCCGTGCCTGAGGCGTGATCATAAACATCCCGTAAGAACTATAAGCTAAACTCTAAAAGCACAAATAGTGGTCTCCCTTAATCAGCTGAACCAAAGGGATCCCAAGGCATAATCTAGACCCACTTCTAATAAGTCTCCCATGCTAGATACAAAGGGAAACTTTATTGGTTACAAGGAGTAGGTTTGGAATAGGGTATAGGGTTGAGCACTATCAGAGAAATCCCATAGAGCAAACAGGGTGGCTGGGTAGCCTTTGATCATGCATAATGAGGCAAACGCATTAATTTGAGTTACTGAAAACTATATATCTAGTTACATCTCAGGTAGTTTACTCACAAGTATCATTCAGGGGCAGATGGAGATTCCCTCTGAAGGCAGGCAGTTCATTGATCATGAGTTTCAAAAGAGAGAGCAAGTTTCAGATAGTCCGTAATTTCATATTTTCGTAGTAGCTAGGGACAGGAGGGACCTGAACAGATCATCTAGTCTGACCCCCTGCCACAGGCAGGAATGAATGCCAGGTTCACAAGACCCCAGGCAGGTGGTTGTCCAACCTCCTCTTGAATTTGCCCAAGGTAGGGGCGAGGACCACTTCCCTGGGAAGTTGGTTCCAGATTTTGGCCATCTTAACTGTAAAAAATTGCTTTCTGATCTCTAACCTAAACTTATTCTCCATCAGCTTATTACCATTGTTCCTCACCACCCCAGGTGGTGCTGGGAGAAAAGAGCTCTGCCTATTTGCTGTTGATCTCCCCTGATAAGCTTGTAGGCAGCCAGCAGGTCCCCCCTCAGCCTCCTCTTGCTGAGGCTGAACACGTTCAGGTCCCTCAGTCCTTCCTCGTAGGGCCTGTCCTGCTGCCCTCTCACCGAGCGGGTGGCTCTTCTCTGAACCCTCCAGCTTTTCTCTCTCTGAGTTTTCATCATGACTACTACACCTCCCCTTGGGCAGTCCTCAACTTATATAGGCCTTATGACCTCATTTACCTTTTCCCATGGAGACCAGCACCAGTCGACTGCCAGCCAGCCAATTTGAAATGCATCCCTGGTTGCCAGGTAGACTGGCAGGGTCACTAGCCCCCTCCCAGTCAAGTTGGCATTAGAACAATAGGGAGCATAAGCCCCTCACCCAGGTGTGTGATCCAAGTCACGTAGGCAGAGGGAGCAGGTTTCCCCCCTCCCTCAGGATGTATCCAGTTCAGGTTACAACTCAGGGTTACCTAAGGGGCCCATGGGAGTCTGCCCTCTGCAGGGACCATGTTAACCAAATTGTCACATAGAGGAGTTTTGGGGGAGCGACAGAGGTGGCATCCTGCCATGGAGGTCACACTCTAGAGCAGAGGTTGTGAAACTGTGGTCCATGGACCACCACTGGTCCACACGCTCCATTCAGGTGGTCTGCAGAAAGGTGACCTCAGGCTAAAGCTGACCAGCATTACACCCAACTTCCCAGAACGTTGCTCAAAAAAACAGACATATCCATCTCATTCAAAAGGTAAGACTACTGATATTAAAATATGAGTTGTTTGCTTTGATTTGTAGGACAAAATGAAGTTTATTAAATGGTCTGCCGCGACCCTCAGCAATTTTCAAGTGGTCTGTGAAAACAAGATTGAGAACCACTGCCCTAGAGGAAGGCAACCTCCTCCCTGCCCCATACCAAATTGACCATGAGGTTCAAGTCCCTCCTGACCCCAAATATTGCCATCAGTCTGACCCTGAGTGGGGGCGCAAGGCCCTCACCAGTCACCACAGACAGCACTGCACTTTGCAGTGTAGTGCGGCCATGACCAAGTCGCCTCAAGCCAGCAAGTACAAGTGCCAATGGGAGCAGGCAGTGCAGAGCTGCGTGCTTGCTCCAGGGTCAGCCTGGGCAGCAGCTACCCTCAGCTGAGCTCCAAGCTGCTGCAGCTCCACTGCAGCCCCTAACTTCAGGGGGGCTCAAGCATGTTGGTGTTATGGGAGATGCACCTGCCCCAGTGAACCTGACAGTAAGAGGGATGGGCAGCACACCTGCTCCACATCCCAGGTAGGGCAGGAGCAGTGGGAGTCACAGACATGAATGCCACGTGCCCCCAGAGGCTGGGGCTGCATGGCAACTGCCCGTGGGCAGCAGTGTCCACGGCAGTGGCATGGCGGCCATCACCGACACGTGCCTGCAGGCAGCCTCCGCAGCGTCAGCAGTGGGAGGGTGACGAGCGCAGACCAGCGGTCACTGACCACCTGCAGAGGCCACCGGTGGTGTCAGCAGCAAGGGGGGTGATGAGCTGCAACCGCCTGCAGGTGCTGATGGCGGTGTTGGCAGTGCTTTTGGCAGGGGGTGCATGGAGAGCCTCCCAAACTCTGCTGCAGGGAAACGGGTAGAGCTGGGTGCTGCCTCCCTGCCCCTCAGCTTTCCCTCAAAGGGCGCAGGTGTGGCAAGCAGGGCTGCCAATTGTTCAACTCTATTCCCAGAGGTTTGGTCGCATCATGCAATGACATTAATGACTCGGCATCAGGAAGGCCAATGCACATTACTACCACACTTTAAAACTCCGCTGGACTACTGTATACATCAGATTCAACCTTTAATATTTATTTGAAGGAATGCCCTGTCATTGATCTCCTGGGGGACTCTCGGGAGTATTCAACATTTAATATTTATTTGAATGAATAAATCCTATCACTGATCTCCGGAGTCTCTGGGTCATTTTTTCTTATGTTTTTACTTCTTTTTTACCGCTAATCCCTGGAGTGTGCAGGGCAATCCTGGAGGGTCGGCAGGTCTAGTGGCAAGGGCACCCTCGTGGGGCCTGCTGCATGTCTACCTCGCCCACTTTAAGCCCAGCGCCACCCTGGGGGCAGCAAAGCGACTCTAGCAACATCGCGCAAACATCTGCGGGCCGCAAAACACAGCTCGCCGCACACCGCCATGGCAACTACACCATCCCCGCCTGCACTGACCAACACCCCCAAGGGGCCATTTTAACCACACCACCCGGCTAAGGACGTACGCATGCGCAGTCCCCTCTGCCAAGCCTTACTAGCTCCGCCCCCTCGTAGCCACTCATAGGCTAGCCCGCCTCGTTTTAAGCCCCGCCCCTTCCCTTGCCTGTGCTCAGCGGATAGAAGCTTTACGCATGCGCAGTTCCCTCTTTTTTTTACGCTTTCCCTCGTCCCATTGGACGAGCGGTTTTCGCGCATGCGCTGTTGGCTCGCGTCCGCCGCGGCGGGGGGGGCATTTTAACAGTAAACATCCTGCCGATTTGAACAGTGGGTTTGGGCGGCAGGAAGGGCTGTGGCCGCCATCTTGTTTGTTTGAGTGAGCGAGTGGCTCGGCTCGGGGAGGAGCGGAGCCGTTACCCAGCCCGGCCTCCCCTCCGCCGCCTCCGCCTGCCCCGCCGCCGCCCAGCGGGATCCCGGGTAAGGGGCTGGCGCCACGGGGGCTGCGGCGGGGCGGAGCGGGCGGGGTGCGGAGGCCTAGGCCTAGGCCCGGGCGCGGCGGGGAGACGCCGGCTGGGAGAAGGGACGCGTTGTCTCTCCGCCGGGTCGGAATCCGCCCGCTTTCGGCTCCTGGAAATCTGCTGCTGGAAGCGGGCCGGGCTGTGGGCAGCAGGGTCTTCTCTCTACTGGGGGGGGGGGGGAAAAC
>JAGPOW010000261.1:22188130-22225284 GCA_030014935.1 Caiman crocodilus
CATCCACTACCACCCTCTGGGTGCGGCCCTCTAACCAGTTGGCCACCCATCTGACTGTGTGGGCATCAACACCACAGTCTCCCAGCTTTCTGATGAGAAAGTGCTTGATCTGTCTCTTGAAGATGGTAACCTACTCTGCATTGGTGCATTTCCTATTGTCTGGTAATAGGTACAGCTAGAGAGAACATGCCTGTTTTGTTTGTTTGTTTTCTGCCTTCTCAAGGCACTCATTTAATTGGGTGCATAAGGGTCTCCCCTAAGTTTGTGGTTCAATTGCAGTCACAAATCTACCTAATAAACTGTTTATGTAGGGGACCAGATACCATATTTCTACTTTTGTTCCCAGTTGTTAGGACTAGGTTTTTGCATTAGCAGTAGGAAAGCTGTTCCTGAACAAAAAAAAATCACTACTGGTTTCCCTTGCTTTGTCCTGCACGTGTGTTCCTGGAAAATGGTGCATAACTTGAATTTGCATAAAGGGAACTCGCTTTGCAATGTAACAAATAGGGATATGTTCCAAGACCTTGTCTGTCCTGATCCCCAGACCCATTTCTACCACTTTTACGAGTTTTGGTGCTCACCAAGAACAAACAGTACACACAAGCACAGAATGGTGGTGAATGTTACTGTAATGGGGGTGGCAACTGAAGAAACGCATGTTGCAGACAACAAGCAAGGAGCACAGATCCACATAAGAGACTGTTTTGGTGCGTGTCACTCCCACAAAGCAGCTGACTGCAGACTTCCACCCCACCAGTCTCATAAGAGTGAATTTACCTTGCATATAATGATTTTTTTGGTATAAAAAGGGTCATTGCATAAGAGCAAATTCGCACATGCAGAACCCACATAAAGCAAGGGAAACCTGTATTATCCTAGACCAGTGGTTCTCAAACTTTTTTTGTGGACCACTTGAAGATTGCTGAGGGTCTTGGTGGGCCATTTAAACTTTTTTTTGTTCTACAGCTCAAAGCACAGCAATTGTATTTTAATAACAGTAGCCTTACCTTACAAGTTCAGATATTCTCCATTTGTTCGACAACCGTTCTGCGGACCACCTGAATGGAGCTCGTGGTCCATAATCCTGAAAACCTCTGTCCTTAATTAAAGGATAAGAATTGAACATGCCTTCCCCCTGAAGGATTGAATGTATGGAGAGTTCTAGTTCTGTTCTTAAATAAGTCATTACATGGATTCTGAAATGAGGCTATGGCCCTGCTTTCCATCTGTGAAAAGCTGATTTATCAGTAGTCTGTGTGTCAGAGTATAAAGAAAGGAACCATAAGAGCTGCTACAAGGCTAAGGTAGCTGAAGTGAAAAAAAGTGGAAGAATGGATGAGGATTTCTAAAGCAGTAGAGTTTGGTGGTATCAGTAAACAGATCCTTGGTAGAATTACAGACCTGGGTATATTAAGAGAGAGTACCATTTGTGATCAAAGATGATGCCAACTCAAGCAATGGAAGCAGATGAAAATCCAAGTTCTTCAAGGATAGGGCTCTTTAGCAGCTTCCAGTGAAGAATAGCAACACTTGAAAATCATAAAGACAGTTCTTGCAGACATAAGAGATGCAAAGAAGAAGCCTCTTAAATATTTTCTGTTCTGCTTATATAAAGTCATTTTACTTTCTTTGGTTTGTAGAAAAGAAAAGGGTCATGTAGAGTTGAGACCAATTTCTGGTATGAAATATTGCCACTTACCACAATTTTTTTCTTTGCAGGTTCATATCTTGTCTTGTAGGCAGCTGGGACAATGTTCTACGCCCATTTTGTACTGAGCAAGCGTGGGCCGCTGGCTAAAATCTGGCTAGCGGCCCATTGGGATAAAAAACTAACTAAAGCTCATGTATTCGAGTGTAATCTAGAAAGCAGTGTGGAAAGTATCATTTCACCTAAGGTAACTGTTTTACAATGCTATTGATGATGTCGTTGGTTCTTTGGAAACAAAGAACAAGCATGACTGAAAATAAGTTAATATTCTGATTGATTAACCTGTGCAATTCTTTTAAGATGTCGGTAATGGAAAGACGGGTTGTTTTAAGTATGAAATAATACGTGAATCATTCTGCTGTAAAGGCAGAGGCTTGGGCTAGTCACTCAATTTTGTTAGGATTTTTCAAGGTATGGCCAGCTTTAATACACTTTAACCAAAGCAGGGTTTAACATCTGTGAATTATCTTAAAACATTTCAGCTCCATAAGCAATACATTAAGTGGAAGAGCAAAAGGGAAAACCCAGCTACATGCTAATAGTTGACCATTTCTCACTGTCCTTGTTAAAAACTATTGAAATGGATAGTACCTGAAAAATACTTGCCTCTGCTTTGTAGGGTAACTACAAACTAGATTCCTTCTCATATTAAAAAAGGTCAATGAATATATGTAATAGCAATGTATTATTATTAATAGCAAGTAAGTAAAGTTCTCTTTCCTCCAAGATAGGGCCTACATTGATATAGGAGCCTTGGCTGCTTCGCCTAATATTAAAGTACAGCTAGCAGAGCAAGTGTGAAACATACCAAATGACAAAGTATGTCAACTTGAGAGAGAACAGAATGTTTTCTTCTTACTGAATACCTACATATTGGAGGGAAAGCTTTTCAGCCCTTGTGCATTCATCTTGTCTCCATCTTCATTTCAAAACACGTACAAATATAAAACACAAGTCACCGTACAGACACTTGAATACTGTAAAGGTGTCATAACCAAATCAGTTGAGTGTCCAAGTCACAATAGACTGCTTGGAGCCATTACCCCAAATTTGGTCATTGTCCGCTTCATTAGTTATTCCTACCTAGCAGTCCGTTATTGGCCACTCTGGACATATAAAATTTCATGCAGCTTCCGCCCAAGTCGGAGACTTCTGAGCACATGACAGAGTAACATGGAGAACTCTGTAGCGTGAACGAGGAAACTTGGCGAACTGATCACCCACCAGTATCTCCCCGTCACCGGGTCCTTTTGATGTGCCCTCGTTATCCTGCAGGTTCCTTTTTGTTCAAAAACTTGTTTACTAGCAACTCGTTTACTTAACTGTGACAATGCAAGCAAGCTACCTCGAGGCCTACGCTGCCATTCCACGCAGCGTAAGTAAAATAATCTTTTAAAACCAATAAGCTGTCTCGCCTTTTCATCGTCGGTCGCCTGACATTCGGAGGATGACATCAGAGGATTAACTTAGCGATCCTCTGAATGACTCCAGCTGCCCGAGACCAAAGGAAAAATGATTTTTTTTTTCAAAAGGCCCTGAAGCTTTCTTCTCTGCTTAGTATTCTAATAGCTATAATGCTGTCTCCAGCTGGGATAGACGTTCTTGACTGTTTCATTGCAGCTAATATGAACCTTATAAAAGCTCTGAATACAAACACATAATAGATATAATGGCACTGCATTGTATCCCGTAGAACTCTCTACAGGGTCAGAATCTAAGCTGCAGGATAAGCGGTGCAGCTCTGGGAGATTTTTGTTTCTGTTTTCAGTTGAAGCTGCTACTATTCATCCTACCACCAAATTTCCAGACTTACAAGCTGAATAACGGGTTCACAATCCAAATTGGACCACCCCTGTTTTAGTCTAATGTTGTTCCACATCATGTCTTTAATTCTGTGACCCTTTCCTTCTTTACACCTGCATTTGACTGTGTACTGTTTGCTAACTTACTTGAAAATGACCTGGGCATTTCAAATGAAGCCTTCAGTAAATGAACTAAAATTAAAGAAAAAGCATTTGGTCCTATCCTGTTAATACAGGATAATATTGCCATATATTATAAACCTTAAGTGGAATGCAGGCTGTTTACTTTTTTTAAAGCATTTTGAAGAGTGCATGCTATATTAGGTAGATAATAAAAATATTTGGCTACTTACAAACATAAACCCACCATCATTTCTTCCCTCCACCCCCGTGCTTTACTTCAGACTCTTCATGCCTGTGCAGTGAGCCCTGCACATGCCCAGAAGTGGCATCACATTAGGTGGACTCAGCTCGCTCATTGTCTGTCTAAATCAGGTGCTTCCTTTTTGCCACTTTTTTCTATGGCTGATTCAATCCATTATTAGATAAAAGCACCCTGCTAAAACACCTGATTTATACAGATGCTGCGGAGCTTGGTCAAACTAATGTGCTGATTGCTTTTGGTAAAGTGTACTACCTCCCTTTGCCAATCTGTCAGCACCCTTTGTTACTATTTTTAGAAATTTTGAGATTTTTTTTGAAAGTGTAGAACACTTCATATCAGCTTTTTCGGAAATAATGCACATCTCTCTATACTGTGCCTTGCAAGCTATTCTACAGTGATCTTAAATGTGCTTAGTATCCATCATAGAAAACTCTAGTATGGCTGACTTTCAATGAAGTTTTTTGCCCAGTAAAATTAATGTTTGTAAATTGTATACATCTGTCCTTACTTACTGATTGTAGTATATTTTCAGGTGAAAATGGCACTTCGAACTTCAGGACATCTTTTACTGGGAGTTGTTAGAATTTACCACAGAAAAGCTAAATATCTTCTTGCAGACTGTAATGAAGCCTTCATTAAGATCAAGATGGCTTTTCGTCCAGGTACTTGGCTTTACCTAAATGCTCCCTTCCAAAGGTTATGTTACTATAAATAGTGCTTTTAATAAGCAGGCATGCCATCCTGTGTCATTCTGATAAGAGCACCATGAGAAATGCTTGGCTCTTTTTAATGTGGCTTTAAGTTGCCTCTATTGTGGGGAAATGAACAGTTCACCTTAAATGCTGTCTTGCATTTGGGTGGCTATGATTTGTGCTGAGCCAAATTTTGCTAAAATGCTTCTTCCTTGCCTGCATTCCATCAGTCAAATTATGCCCTATGGCTTCGGCTGTTGTCAATACAGACAACACCACTAGGTGATGTGGATATGTAATGATGTTGCATAGTTGATGCCTCTCTCTGGTGGTGGAAAAATTATGCTCATTGGGAGAAGCATTGCAGGGAATTGGAACTAGTGGGCTGGCACAAAATCAGCTGTTGGACTGTGTCTGAAAGGTGCATTGGGGCTGTCACTTCCAAACCAGCAGCTGTTCCTTTTCACACCACTCCAGTAGCAAAACTGCAGTGTCCAAGCCACCTGCTGATACCCCAGTCCTGTCTTGTAACTTCCTACTCCAGCTACTCTTTAATCTCATGGCTGGTTGCCATCATCACTGACTGTTACCAACAATGAATTCAGTGGTGAAAGAGAGAAGAGAGGGCTAAGGCAGCAGTAGGCTGCAGAAAAACAGGTCGCATGGACTAGGCTGGAGAAGAGGAACATCTTGGGAATGTTGGCACTGATGGGCCTAGCACCCACCCCTTCTGTGCCACTTCCACTTCTTGCATTTTCAAGCTCGAAACAACAACAAAATCAAACAAAACAAAAGCCTTTGAAACAACTTCAAAACAAAACAAGGGAACTCAAAGTTTGGGAAGTTTCAAAACATTTGGAGTTTCAAAGCCAGGCTTACTGGTTTCAGTGCTGGTCCCTGCTGGCAGCACTTGTCATCCATCAGGCAGATGGGGGACACTCAGCCCTGGGGGGACTGCACAGCCCTCCTGGGGGTGCTGGCGGGCCCCCAATCTGCCTCCTGGCTGACAGGAGCCGGGTGCTGCTGCCTAGGGCCAGGGTAGATCAGCTCCTGCAGGGACCCACCATCCCAATCCTGCAGTGGCGGAGGGTCCCTGCAGGAGCTGATCTGCCCCAGGTCCCACACACTCCTCAAGCCAGCTCTAGTACAGGGATCAGGGCAGCGGGTCCCCATACAAGCTTATCTGCCCCAGCCCTGTACCAGAGCCAGGTTTGAGAGGTTGCAGGGTCCAGGGCAGATCAGCTCATGTGGGGACCCTCTCATGTCCTGAGATTGGGGCTGGCGGTCCCTGCACAAGCTGATCTCCCCTGGCCCCATGTGGCAGTATCCAGCTTATGTTAGCTGGCATGCAGCTTAGGGCCTGCCAGCACCTCTGGGAGAGCTGCAGGGGCTATGCCAGAGTCCCCATGGAGCTGCATGCCCCCAATCTGCCTACCAGCTGACAGGAGCTGGGTGCTGCTCCTGGGGCCAGTGGCAGCAGCAGTCTTCTTGGCACTGGGTGTGAGCTGTGCCCAGTACTGGTCTGTCATCTCACAGGCAGATCAGGGCCCACACCCCCAGGAGGACTCAGCACAGTTCCCACAGCCCTTCAGGTATGCGGGCAAGCCCCTACTATGCCTGCTGGATGAGAGAAGCTGGGTGCTACCACCTGGGACCAGCAGCAGCACCCATCTTCCCAGCTCCAGTCCCAGGCAGCAGCAGCACCTGGCTTCTTTCATCTGGCAGGCAGATTTGCAGCGCAGAGCCCCGGCCACCCTCCCGGGGGTGTGGGCAAGCCCCTGATCTGCCTGCCTGGTGCATTTTGTTTCCTTATATCCTATGGGCGAACCATTGAAACTGTCAAAATAACAAAACAGTTTTGACAAAATTAAACGTAACAGTGCTTTTGAAACTTGAAGCAGAACACTTCCATTGAAACAGAAGTCAAATTGGAACAGTGCTATTTTGCACAGCCTTAGTACTTACAGCATTATACAGCAGCTGACCAGGGTGTTTTAAAGAGCTAGATTTTGACCTTTTAAGGTACCTTATACTCTTGTAGATTTGTACCTTAATTAGCATGCTCAGAAACACTGACTGTTGACTTGACTTCCTGCCTGTTGAAATCATTGAGGATGGTGGAAATACTGTTGTGCAGAGGTCAGCGTATAATTCTGCTAAAATCTAGCATTGGTGTAGATACAGGAACTTACTGAATGGGATCCTTTTCAGGTGTTGTTGATCTGCCTGAGGAAAATAGAGAGGCTGCGTACAATGCTATCACCTTACCTGAGGAATTTCATGATTTTGACCAGCCACTGCCTGATCTAGAGTAAGCATACTTTCCCTTATTTACTTGCTTGAATAATTTAATAAATTTAATAATTAACTTTTTAAAGAATACCAGGACTTAAAGGCTAAGCATTTCATGTGGCAGTTGATTCAAATTCTAATATTCTAACCTGGGATGTACTAGAATTCAAATACGTAGATAAACAGTTGCATTGTTATGATTACTTGAATATAAACTACTGTTTAATTGTGATAGAAGAAAAAAATATTTTGCAAGGAAATATGGTGAAGATGTGATATATACTTAACATATACATCTTTAAGCATAATTTTTCTTCTGTAGGAAGGAAATTACTTCCAGAACTGTCAAGGCACACGCAACTAATGCTATTTTTTAGTTGATGGCCATTTTCTAATAATTTCAATTCTTAATCGCTCAGTATCAAAACTTTTTATAATGGACATGATGACAAATTAAGTATCCAATTGGAAATTGTGGGTTACTTCTTTTAAAATATTTACATTGGGGTATTTTCTGGCCTAGATTATTCTGTACTGGGAGTCCTAGAAAAGGGGCCAGCAAAAATTTTGGCTAGAGTGCCAAAAACACCCCAACCCTGACCCACACCTTTATTTGATATGCCAGGGGCAGACTGTGAAGGGTGCCATCCTCTTTGCCAGTGGCGGGTGCACACATGCCTCTGGGCAGATGGCAGGGGTGGCTGTCAGGGTTGCATTTCCTTGGCCTGTCCCTGCCTTGCCTCCCCAGGGTGCACTTGCAGTTGCTGCTGGCATGGAGCTTGTGCCAGGACTGTGGAGCCCGGCATATCTGTTGACAGCCTGCCTGCCACATGCTGCAGCTGCCAGGAGGCTGCAAACAGTTGTGCCTGGCTCCAGAGCTCTGGCCAGGCTCTGTGGTGGCACTTGCATGCACTTCTCTGGGTGTGTGGTGGAGGAGGGGCTGGGGTTGCACTGCCCTAGCCCCCTTCCCCACCCTGCGCCCTGAAGCATGTGTGCAACTACTGTTGTCACAGAGCCTGGCACGCTTGTTTAAAGCCTCCTGGCTGCAGCCAGCCTGACCTCTGAGCATCTTACTTAGGCAGCATCCTGGCTGCCTGCTGTGAGCAGCCCAGGCTCTTTAGTTGGTTGCGGCTGTCCAGAGCCCAAGCTGTCTGTGGCATGCCCAGCAAAACAGCCTTGTGCATGTTCTGGCATCATGCCAGGGGTTGTCAACCCTGTCCTAGAATGTAAATTGCTTTGCCACTATCTTCTTAGTTTACAGTTAGTTTAAACTTGACGTACTTTTAACTTAAAAATTAATCCCATTCAAAAAAATACTTAGCATTTTCTAAAAATGCTAACGTAAGTTCATAGCTGCATACTAAAACTTGCTGAATATATTAAATTGCTGAATCTCGTAAATCTTTTTTTTGAAGCTAGCATTGGGTATTGCTGATTTATTCCTGAATTGAAGATCCCTTTTGTGATGCTGACAGCTCTGTCTTGTTTGTTTATTTGTTCTTCTCTGGACACTGATTACAGTTTAAGGTAGCACTCATGGAAAATCCTAACATTATATGTGGTTCAGTCATACTGAGCCTATGTTTTCTTTTTAAATGTTAAATGAAGGCATTTGTACAAATGTCCAGCATATTGATAGAAACAGACCTCATAAAAGAATGTCTGCTGATTTTAAAGCATTGTAGCTTATCTGTAATAGACAACTTTGAAATTATATCTTCTGTTTTATTTAAGCGATATTGATGTGGCCCAGCAGTTCAGTTTGAACCAGAGTAGAGTGGAAGAAATTACAATGAGAGAAGAAGTGGGAAATATCAGCATCCTTCAAGATAATGACTTTGGTAAATGCTTTTCTGTTTAATAGTGCGTGAAGCTAAGTTTTCACTAGCTCTTGTGCTAAAATTAAATTTTACAAATATTGTTGCAGCCCTACTTCTAACTGAACAGTTGAAGTTAATTCTGTGATAACTGCACATGAAATATTGCTAGCTAAATAGTAGTCAAATATTCCTATAGGAGAGAATGTTAAACTTTCACTTGACTTTATTGGAGAAGGGTTTTTTATAAAAATCTTACCTAACAGCCAAAAAAGATGCAACTGTCTTTATAGTAGTAGCAGTATTCATTTGAAGGATTAATGATTATTTAATATTACTTATATTCCCTTTGCTATTTAAGCATGACTATCCAAACTGTTAGCAACTGTGTTTTTCTATCTCTTTTCATTGCATTAATAACTTCTTAGTATTAAAAAATATATTAATTAGCAATCAACATGGGTTCATTAGAGGCCAGTCCTGTCAGACCAACCTGGTGGCCTTCTATAACCGGGTCACAAAAGCCTTGGACGTAGGTGTCGCAGTGGATATAGTTTTCTTGGACTTTAGGAAGGCCTTCAACACTGTCTCTCACCCCATCCTCATTTAAAAATTAGGGGTCTATGGTGTTGCCACCTACACAGTCAGATGGGTCGCAAATTGCCTGGAGGACTGCACCCAAAGAGTGGTGGTGAATTTTCCACTGGGAGAGATGTGGGCAGTGGGGTTCCCCAGGGCTCGGTTCTCTGTTCAGTATCTTCATTGGCGATGTGGACGACGGGTTGAAAAGCACCTTGTTCAAGTTTGCAGGTGATGCTAAGATGTGGGGAGAAGTGAGCATGCCAGAAGAAAGGAACAGGCTACAACTAGATCTCGACAGGTTACAGAGGTGGGAGGATGAAAATAGGATGGGTTTTAATATGGACAAGTGCAAGGTGTTGCACCTCGGGAGGAAGAACCAGCAGCATACCTATAGGCTGGGGAACTCCATTCTTGTCAGCACAGAGGCAGAGAAGGATCTTGGAATGGCTATTGATTCCAAGATGAACATGGGCCGCCAATGTGAGGATGTGGTCAGGAAGGCTAACCACACTTTGTCAGGCATCCATAGATGCATCACGAGCAGGCCTAAGGAGGTGATCCTCCCCCTGCATGCAACATTAGTCAAGCCACAGTTGGAGTACTGCATCCAGTTCTGGGTGTCACACTTCAGGAGAGATATAGACAGCATCGAGGGTCCAGAGGAGGGCCAGTCACATAGAGGGCAGCAGGGCAGGCCCTACTAGGACAGGCTATGGGACCTGAACCTACTCAGCCTCCACAAAAAAATGCTGAGAGGGGATTTGGTGGCCATCTATAAACTTGCCAAGGGGGACCAGCAGGCAATGGGAGAGTCTCTGTTCCCCCAAGTATTACTGGGGATAACAAGGAATGGCATCCATAAGATAACAGAGTAGATTCAGGCTATATATCAGGAGGCGCTACTTTGCAGTCAGGGCAGCTAGGATGTGGCTGCCCTAAGATTGCCCCTACCCTGGGGGTCTTCAGAAGGAGGCCAGACAGCCACCTAGCTGGGGTCATTTGACCCCAGCATCCTTTTGTGCCCATGGAAGTAGGTCGAACTAGATGATCTGCGTAGGTCCCTTCTGACCCTATCAACTATGAAACCATGAAGCAGTGGCTGAGAAATACTTAGGCAGCTGAACAATTATAATGGTGTATGTAACTAACTGAAACTTGTCTGTTGGTGTATAATTATAAAGTGTCTTAACTGAATCAAAACAGGAAAAATAATATATTTGGAAAAATATCCAAAAATGAGTTCTGTGCAGCGTTTAATAGAGCTCTGTTAGTAGTAATCAGTAGCCTACTCATAGAATTGATAGACCTCTGTAATATTGTTGTTTCCCTTTTTCATTAAACACACTTGCTGCAAGGAAGTTCTAATAAAACCTCTTCCAAGACAGAGAACCTGGTTGCATTTTAAATATATTGATGCTGTAGTGAAGCCAACTTCAAAGTGAGATATTTAGAATATGTTCTGCATGAGAAAAATGATTGTTCAGAAGAGAAAGGAGGAAGCTGCTTCTATAAATCAAAACTAAATATGAAGAGAATGTAGAGGTAGACTAACTGAAAAGTCACTTAAAGTAGTAGGTAAATTAGAAAAGACTAAGAAGCAGTATGAACAATTCATTTTTGTGAATAGAAACACTTGTAGAATTGACCTACATGATGATAAATTGCAATAATAGGACTGAACGTGTAAAGCTATACATTTGTATAGTTATTCCTAGGTAGATAAAATAATCTCTTCATCTGTAACAATAAATGTTTTTACAGGTGACTTTGGAATGGATGATCGTGAGATGATGAGAGAAGGTAGTGCATTTGAAGATGACATGTTAGTGAGTACTGGTGCTTCCAATCTCTTGCTGGAACCTGAGCAGAGCACTAGTCATCTTAATGAGAAAGCTAACCACTTAGAATATGAAGACCAATACAAAGATGACAACTTTGGAGAAGGGAATGATGGAGGAATATTGGGTATGTTTGTAATAGTGTAGTAACTTGTTTTTATTCTATGTTGCCTTAACTTGTACTTGAATTATAAGACTTTTTGGGGTGCGGGCTTTTTTGAACATTTGCATCATGTTTAGTAAAATGGACCCACGGCCCCTGGGTGCTACTGTAACCTTGTTAATACTTCAAGGTAAGCACTGACTCTCTTTTTAAAGAGATCCGGATAAATGTCACTTCTCATATTCAAAATACTCCATTATGTTCATGTATAGTTTGAAAGAGAAGCTAGTATGTGATTCTCCTGGCACATGTAAGCCTCTTGGATGCTTAGCAGTGATTTTAATTTGTGTTGGGAATATTACTGGATCTTTCCTTCCCTCAAATTCACAATTGCTGTGAAAACTTTCCATACTGGACTTAAACTTTTTATGTACCATATAAAGATTATATGTGATTGAATAATAAGAATGAGAGGATTAATAAAGCTGACATAAATTTGTGACAGATAATTTGTCTTAATACTGTTTGTTAATTAAAAACTCTGCCAGAGTTCACGTTTTGTAAAATATCCCAACAGTCTCTTCCTTTTATTTTTTTGAAGCATAAAAACTATGTAAAGCATATACAAACTGTAGGTTTAACAGCATAAGTATAGATGATACAGATTTTATGAGTGTTACCAGAGTTTTGTTCATCTGTATTTGTAATTGATTCTCATACATCACTATTTCAGATGATAAACTTCTCAGTAATAATGATGGCGGTATCTTTGATGATCCACCTGCTCTCTCAGAAGGTGGAGTTATGATGCCAGAACAGCCTGCCCACGATGATATGGATGATGATGATAATGTATCAAGTAAGTGTTTTAATCTAGAACTACTTCCAGTTGAAGATTACTCAGAATGTTGTTCCATAGTGAAGGATTTGTGCTCACGATGTAAAAAATTCTGAGGTGACCCTGTTGATTTTGTTCAGAGATGAGGTGGAGGGCTCGAGGATCTAAATGTTCCAATTTACAATCCGATGCATGTAATTCCTGGTTTTTTTTGTAGTGGGTGGACCAGACAGCCCAGATTCAGTAGATCCAGTAGAACCATTACCTACTATGACGGATCAAACAACACTGGTTCCAAATGAAGAGGAAGCTTTTGCTTTGGAGCCAATTGACATCACTGGTGAGTAAGCCACTTAGAAGCCCTTTGCTTGAAATATCTGAGATCTTAACTAGGAAAATCTTGGCTCAGTAGAATGGAAATGAGTCTGCTTGTGTTACAGCTAACTTAGTTTAACTTAGTCGTGCTTTCCCTTCAGAATGTGAAATTGTCTTAATCTCCAGTAACTTATCTGCTGCATTCCTTGGAAAATATGCGGTACAATACCATGTACTAGATTGCAATAGTTGGACCATCTTGTCCTTGCTCAGTCCCTTGTTAAAAAAGAACATAAATTTGTATACTCATACAAATGCTATTAATTGCATGTTGGAAATATTACCAGCTTGATGCCTCTGACCAATATAACCTAAATAAAATAAGAATATTATAATTATATGTAGGAGAACTGTTTACAGTGTATACAACACTTATGAATTTAAAAAACAACATTCTATGGATTTTTTGTTCAGATAATCCTTGAAAAACATTGATTTTATTCTCTACTAGTTTAGTTAATAACAAAATACTTTAAATTTCCTAATCGCACCGAACCGGAGTATAGCTTATAGTAAAGTCCATGAGTAATCAATGGAACTATTCACTTATGTTGCTTTCAGTGTGTGAATCATTAAAAATCAAATGGTAGTAGATTTCAGTTTCAAAGCACTGTTTGTATATTTTACTTTACTTATAAATAATAACAATGATTTACTGCCTTTTCCTGAATAGGAATCCCTTCAATTTCTATTTTAAAACAAAATATGGGAACTTGTAAGATTTCTTTTTTTTTTTTTATCTAAAGTCTGATGTAGTAACTGAGATTTTGAGCCTGAATCTTCTATTTCTCTTGTCTCAACAGTCAAGGAAACTAAAGCAAAGAGGAAGAGAAAATTGATTGTAGACAGCGTGAAGGAGTTGGATAGCAAGACTATCCGAGCCCAATTAAGTGACTATTCTGATATTGTCACCACTTTGGACTTGGCACCTCCCACCAAGAAACTGATGATGTGGAAAGAAACTGGGGGAGTTGAAAAGCTTTTCTCTCTGCCTGCTCAGCCTTTGTGGAACAATAGATTATTGAAGGTAACGAGTACTTCTGAAAGATTATTTTAAAACATAAAGTACCATAATGGAAGATTAAAGTCAATTAAATGAATGCTCTTTATAATGAACAACATGATGCGATAACAGCATCTGGTAGATTATGTATTTTTGAGAGCTTGCCGTGACTGAAAACGAACTACTTAGTTGCCCAGGCATTAAAAAAGCAAAAAAATCCAAAATATTTTATTGCATTTGAATCCCAGATTAAATCTTTGACAAGCTCTTCTTTAAAGAAAGAAGACTGGAGGGGAGAGTTTCATAACTCCATGTCTAAAAAAAATAATTACGAATTAAAAATAAGCTGATAGTTACAGCATCAGAGAATGTTCTTACAGTAGTGATTTAACTTGTTTTCTTACAGCTTTTTACTCGGTGTCTAACGCCTCTTGTACCTGAAGACCTTAGAAAGAGAAGGAAAGGTGGGGAAGCTGATAACCTGGATGAGTTCCTTAAAGATTTTGAGAATCCAGAGGTACCCCGAGAAGAACAGCAACAGCAGCAGCAGCAGCAACAGCGGGATGTCATTGGTTTGTGATTCATTAAACAGGCATTTCCTTTTAAAAAGATTGATTTTTTTCACTTGGCGTTGTGCTTTACATTAAACTGCTAAAACAAGAACAAAGTTGTGAAGCACTGGGTCCTGGAATTACTGTGTAGCCTGTTACACAGTCAGTAATCACTTTCTGTTAGAATCTGTTTCTCTTAAAACAGAAGTTCAGTTTGATCCAACTGGTGTCCAGTGAATTAAATGGACTCTATGGGCTGGTCAACATGCATACGTTGACTTTTTTTTTTTTTTAATTAAGTCAGTGCAAACACTACAATTGAAAATTTGGGCCTAACTGTTGTAAATTGCAAATGTGCTGCTGAGCTCCAGTCTGTTTAGGCTTTGGAAACAACAGTGTGATCATTTTTTATACCCCAGGAAGCTCAAAATATCTATAAAAAACATTTTTAACTTGTCATAATTCATAGATGAGCCTATCTTGGAAGAGCCAAGCCGCCTACAAGAATCCGTGATGGAAGGCAGCAGAACAAATCTGGATGAATCTGTAATGCCACCCCCACCACCTCAAACAGGAGTAAAGCGCAAGGCTCAGCAAGTGGAACCAGAGCCTGTGTTACCTGTGAGTCAGATTACAGTGCCCCTGTTTGTTCCACAGGTGGATGTTTTTAAACGTATTCCCCCTAAAGAGCATGCATCATCCCATGCATGGCTCTCCTTACTTAGAAATAAATGGTATCTTTGACAGGAATATCCTGATCCTATTGCATAGTGAAAGTGGAAAGATGAGTGGTGTTCATATCACTTTGTTTTGAACTGGCTTGGGTAATATTTTTCAAAATGTTCAGTAAAACGAACACCTTTCCCTTAAAAATGAAATGGCAAAAAGCCTAGTTTATTCAGAAAACAATCTGCAGAAGATAAAATCTGTTACTCAGGAAATTGTGAAGCCTTTTCATCATGGGAAGTAATGTGCAAACACTTTTCTGTTAAGGGAAAAGCTGTTACTATGCTAAACAGACAAGCTCTTATCTTTTAAATGAAAGATGTTTGGACTCTTTCCATGAGAGATGCTTCTCTAATGACTACATGCTTATGAAGTAAGCTAAAAAGCTAAAGTAAAACCAAATACCTGCAGACATAGGACTGGTATGCCCCTGTTTGGATATAAAGAGGGTTTGGCGGATTGTTTTAGCTCTGATTTGTCCAGGAAGTATCTGAAGAGCAAATCAGTCAGAGCCCAAAGCTTGCTCTTCTTCTCTCATACTTAATTTGATCTTTTGGATATAGTTTGCTCTCTTTCAAAGAATAGCAGAAGGTAGTGGTGTTGCCCACATCTTATGATGGCTTAGTAGTTAGAGCACTAGTTTTGGAAGTGGAAGACCTAGATCTAGGTCCTCTTCAAACCAGAGGAATTGGTCACAAATGTCACTTTCATGAGCTCTAACAGCTAGTGTACTGTTAATCTCTCCTATTGGAATCTGTAGTGGCATGAAGCCATGATGGCAAGTTTCATGGGGCAAGACAGAAAATGAGTGTGTGTTACTGTAGTTCAGGGATGAAGAGACTCTGGGGGTGGGGGAGAATTCTGAGTTTTTAAAATTGGTACATTAACTCCTAAATCCACTTGCACTTTTGGAAACTACTGTTGGTTAATATCAATTGTCCCATGTTTAACAAAGGGTGCCATGGTGGTTCTGATGTACCTGAGAAGCATTCCCCAGTCAGTTAACGAAGAGTTTCCAGCTGCAGTGCATCTAGGATTTTAAAGCCAATGTGTGCATGCCTGAAATACTATGTTTTGAAATATCAGTAGTATGGGTTGATCAGAATCAGCAGTGGTTAGCCTGCAGTATTTGTGGCACAAGTGGCATGACCAGCGCGTGGCATGTAGCAGATCAGGGAGGGAGCAGAAGGCGGAACAGCCGATAGGACACGGAAGGGCATGGGGCTTTTTGACAGGTATGCCACAAACTAAGTTGGCATGTACTCATCTAAAGTACTAAGCTGGGAAATCTACTTCTGTTTTATTGATTTCTAGGCTTAATGGAATCTTAGGGGATTTATGGAGAGCAAAGCAAAAATACTTGGATCTTTGGAAAACGAATGAAAGCTAGATTCTGTGCCAAACAGTATTTTATTAATCGACTTTCAATACTAAAAGTATCAGTCACTGAAGTTTATATTAAATATAAAC
Source organism: Caiman crocodilus (assembly GCA_030014935.1). Taxonomy (NCBI): domain Eukaryota; kingdom Metazoa; phylum Chordata; order Crocodylia; family Alligatoridae; genus Caiman; species Caiman crocodilus. Next base: position 22,204,313 of record JAGPOW010000261.1, read on the forward strand.
ATCTCCAAATCCCATTTAATTTGATATCTCCTTTATATATTTTCAAAAGCCTCAACCAATGCCACAGCTGGAAATGCCGCAAGTAGAAATGCCTCCAGAAGAGCCTCAAAATATATGTCAGCTAATACCAGAGCTGGAGCTCTTGCCGGAGAAGGAAAAGGAAAAAGAGAAGGAGGAGGAAGAGGAGGAAGAGGTAGGAATTGAAGTCTTTAAAACTAATGCAGGCTAAATCTGTGTTTAAACTCTTTTTTTTTTCTCTTCTGTTTCAGACTACTAATAAATGGAGTTGTATTTGTCCACTTGAGAGATTATGGAAACAGTGCATTTGCAATTGAAACTGAAAAGTCCATTTTTTTGTAACCTTCATTTGTACAGTTTGTGCAAACTTAATTACATAAGCTTTATAGTTTGAGAACTGGAGAACATTTCTTGCATTGTGTATATTCTGAGTTTGGCCATGTCGATTGTTCTCCTTTAAGGCATAAGGTTTTAAGATTTAAATTTCATAAAAGCAAGCTTTTATCAAGCAGAAGCACAAGTTATGTCTTATGAATCTGAATATAAGCTCTTCACTAGAATTTTAAATAGGTGCACCCATATATCAGTATATAATTGGTCTCTTTTTCTTTTGTCGCCTTTTCCTGCCTCTCCCAAGGCAATCCAGCATTTTTCTCATATTGTAGAAAGTGCTTCTTTGGAATGTAGAGCTTCACTTTTGACAGCTGAGCGCTTCTCTATGAGAAAAGGCAGGATGCTTCTCTAACTGCAGTCCAAAATTGGAAATTGGACAGAAATTCTGTTCTAGTTTTGGCACTTGTAAAACTTCTGTTTCTTAAACTGTATTTCTCTAGGTCTCATTTTTATGACTCACAAAATAGGAATCCTGAATTAGCACATATGTTTGGAAAGCCTACTCTGAAAGGTCCTACAAAAATGTTAGGGGTATTGATCAATGCTAAAAACGCCACAGTGCGTCCAAAGCCATTCTTAGATTATGGAATGCTTACTTGACAAACTCCCATTTTTTGTCATTCTTTGAGTGCCAGCTTAGCAACTGTAAGAGCAAGCAATAGCCTTTTTTGTCAGTTTATAATACCTGCAGGGAATCTTCCTTGAAATATAAGAAATCCATATATTTCTTCTAATGTAATCTCCAAGTTGAAATATCTTAGCCTCACAAATTCTTCACTGCCTTCAAGAGAGCAGTGCTGTAGGGATACTGAGAAATACAGATTTCACATTGTGACACCTACAGGCTTGATATTTACATTTTGCATAGCTAATGAATGTGGCTTTTTTTCTTTTGTCGGTTGCAGGAAGAAGATGGTACGGGGGGTGATCAAGATCAAGAAGAAAGAAGATGGAACAAAAGAACTCAGCAGATGCTTCATGGTCTTCAGGTATATATGATGATACACTTTTTATAAGAATATAATTAGTGCCATACTGGGCAAGACGAATGTCCATCTAGCCAAGTATCTTCTCCCTGACAGTGGCAGGAGTGGATGCTTTTGAGGGAGGAGCATATGAACAGAATATATCTAAAGTGATTTTTATCCGTGTCATACCTTCCCTGGCATCTGCCATCACTGGTTTAGAGCGGCCTGTGAGGTTAGCTATCAAACAGACCAGCTTTGAGGCATAAATGAAGGGGCAGCAACCCATGGCATGCAAGGCCGTTTTGCTTAGTGTGCTACGGCTGGCCTGAACTGTGGGCAGCTGCTGCCGAGCTGCTCACAGCAAATGATTGGGAGGCTGCAAGTCCTACTCCAAGCAGCTCAGGCTCTGTGGCAGGCAGCAGCTGCCCAGAGCCTGGATTGGATGTGGCGGGCAGCCAGGAGGCTGCAACTGGTGCGCTGAGATCTGCAACCCTTGCCTGGCTCTGTGGTGGTGGCAGTTGCTCATGTACCTCGGGGCTGACTGGGAAAGGGGCCAGGGGCATCACAGCTGGTACTCCCCTACTCTTCTTCCTCCATGCTCCCTGCATGGAAGGTGCCAGCTGCAGCAGCAGCTCTGGCTCTCAGGGCTGCAGCCAGCAATGGAGTGCAGCAGCCACTGAGGTGTATAGTAGGGTTAGTGCTTACGGGGCTAGGGAGGGCCCAGCTCCTGCTGTAGGTGCCGCTTTACCCTGGACACCTTCCCCCGCTATTCTATGGCATGAATGCTGCCCATGCACATGGCGGCAGTGCAGAGGCAGTACAGGTAGTAATAGATCTGCCACAGTCCTGAGGGGCAGTGCTGGCTGAGTAGGGCCCCACAAGCCCTGGGCTGGGGGCAGTACAGTGGGGAGTAGCAGCAGCACTCGGGCACCAGCAGCTCTGCCCCTACACTGTGCTGCCCTGGCAGCTGTCTTCTCCCTGTTGCCATTTGTGTGCCCTACTGAGCTGTCACCCCATGCCTACGCCGCTGCTGCTGGGGAGGGAGGGAGGAGATGTTGCTTATTCATGCAGCAGTGGAAAGTGTGTGTGCAGGGGGGCAGGTGGGAGGTGTGTTCCATCAGGCTCTGTCCCTAGTACAGTACCCCCAGAAGGGAGGCAAGGAGGGATGTTTGCGCCCCCCAATGCTAACTGCCATGCACAAACTGCACGCGGTGGTGAGGGCAGCAAGAGCCTTCCCCTGTCCTGCTTTGTGCCCTTCCCTCCCTAGCCCCTGAGTATAAGGGCAGTTGCTTCCCCGGGTGACCCCTTCCCTGCTCTGGGTTTTAGTGCCACTCCTTCCTCCCTTCCTGGCTCCCCTCAATTCCTCTCCCCCACCCCCAAGCTCTAGTACAAAGGAATGGGAGAAGCCTGGAGCTTTTTTGGCAAGACAGACCCGAGAGCAACAGCATGGGGAAGGAAAGAGAAACCGCATGTATCGCTCCCAAACAGGAGCCTTGCTCTCCCCTATTTATTGCTGGTGGCAGCTGCATGTGGGCATCTGGGCAGATAGCAGGGAAGGGATCGAGGCTGTGCAGCCACAGCAAGGATCAGGCCCTTTGCAGCTCCCTTGACATCTTCCCCTGGCATATCAACATCTTCCAAGTTGAAGTTGTATGGTTTTTGGCACTCAGCCCAAAAACATTGCCAGCCTGTGTATTAATGTGTCCATGAATGTTATCTAGACCCCTTTTTGAACCTGGTTATACCATCTGTCTCTACACCCTCCTATGGTAATTTGTTAATTATATGCAGATTAGTTTTAAAATCCTCTCCAGCTAATAAGAGTGGGTGCCCACTAATTCTAGTATTTTTTTCAGACTTGAACAGCAGTTCCTTATTTGCTTTATCCATATTCTTAATGATTTTATAGACCTATCATAATTTCCCTGATCCAAAAAATGGTAATATTTGCAAAATGCTAATAATACTGTGTGGCTCTGGAGCCAATTAATCTGATTCATCCAGAGTCAGGTATAGCAGTTGTGTTTGTACCTCTGGCCAGCAAAATGCAGGCTCCACATGAGGCACTAGGAAAATTATTGTACAGGAAAGTAAAGTATCTTTTATAAGTTTGAATGAAAGATCACAAGGAATTCAGACTTCTCAGTGCAGAGTTTCTGATCCATTGTGAAAGACTGCATGGACTGAGTTCTGTTGACTGAGATTAAATACAGCCTCTCCCCTGCCATTGGGAAACATAGTTGATTAGTTTGGTCACCTTTGATCATGCACAATCAAACCTTGCTACTACGTCTGTGTCTGAAATTTGATTCCTGTTCCTCTTCCTCTTAGAAAATATATAGGTTCTGATCCATTGATAGTTATGGTGGTAACACTTAACAGTTGGATCACAGGCAGTGTTTCCCCTAAGAAGCAGTGGTCCATGAGCATGCTGCCTCAGTCCGGCGTGGGACACTTACCGAAGGGAACTGGGGGCTGGAGCCGAGAAGCAGGGGCCAGGGGTGGGAGCTAGAGCCTGACACGGGCTCCCCAGCTCCAGGGAAGTGCTCCAGTCCCCCCACATCAGGCCCGGAGCACTTCCCTGGAGCCGGTGGAGCCAGCCTCCATCCCTGCCTTGCCTCACTTCCAGGGAGGAGCCATTGCCTGTCCTGAGGTGAGGCTCCACCAGCTCCAGGACACTGCTCTGCTCCCCGGCCCTAACACCACATGCCTCCTTGCTCCCTGAGGCAATGCAGGGGAGTGGAGCAGTGTTCCAGAGCCTCACTGGGGCAGGCAGTGGCTCCTCCACAAGGTGAGGCAAGGCAGGGATGGAGGCTGGCACAGGCTCTGCCAGCTCCCGGGAAGTGCTCTGCTCCCCAGCCCTGATACAGGGGAGCGGAGCACTTCCCCAGAGCCAGCGGAGCCCACACCAGCCCCCCATCCCAGCCTCTCCTTTGGTGTGCAGCCTTGAAAAGACTGCGCAGCCACACTCAGTTGTGCATGGCTGCGTGCACCTTATAGGGAACCTTGATCAGTCATTTAGCACACGGTGTGATAGTACTACTAACTGAGGCTTGAACTGCTTGATACATCTTCAAGAAGAAAAATAAATTGTCTTTTGTTTTCCTTTTCTTGATTATAAAATCCCTATTCTTGCATGTGAACCTAATTTGTTCTTCCTGCAGAAAAGTAGCACTCAGATCAGCAGTAAAAAAGACCACCTCAGAACCACTGACTACTGGAATAGAGACTTATTTTTCCCATAATACTGAATGGTAGAGCCTCAAAGCTTGGAAACCACCATTGTTCTAGACTGTTGCCTATGCACTCAAGGCTAAAGCTGCTAAATCTTTGACAGTGTTTGAATGACTTGTCAACATTGGCCATTCTTGGTGTGTATATATAGAACTTTTACTTTTGTTTGGCATATCGACTGACTTTGTGTTCCTGTTTGTGTTTTGTTTTCCAGAGAGCTCTTGCTAAGACTGGAGCAGAATCTATCAGTTTGCTGGAGCTGTGCAGAAATACAAATAGAAAACAAGCAGCAGCAAAATTCTACAGTTTCTTGGTACTTAAAAAACAACAAGCTATAGAGCTGACACAGGAAGAGCCTTACAGTGACATCATTGCAACACCTGGTCCCAGATTCCATATTATTTGAGTGGTGAGATACAGCAGAGCTAGTGTTAATTTCACTAGTGCGTACATATTGCCCCATGTGTAGGGCCTACAGATTTAGAAAATTTTGGATTTTATTGTCTGTACAAAGTCTTTTTTCTTTTTGGTTTTTGTATTTTACCACTTCTGATTTTAGTGACACTGCTGGGGTGGGTGACTTGAGTTTCAGTTGCAGAAGCAAGACAAGCAACTCAAGGACCCAGAGACGAAGATTGTTTTAAAGATTAAGAGCAGATGTGTGCAATATTGGTGCATGTCATATTGAGTAACAATGGAAATGACTTGCTATAATTTGACTTGCTTTATTCAGCAATGATATTTTAACCTGCACAAGTAAACCTGAATGGCCAATCTATTGTTTGATTAAAAATTTTGCCAAATTTGTCCAAAAATGTCAGTCTGCTTTCCATACTAGTGATTTTTTTTTTTCCTTCCCTAGATCTTTGTCAGTATCTTCCTTTGTACCATGGGTGGTGTTACAGCTGCTGGTATGAATGGTAGTGCCTCATATATTGGCTTGTTGTCACTGCAATTTTTTGCAGTAGGACCTCATAGCCTTTTGATGCTAAAGGGAAACGGGTGTCTCTGGAAAACACTTCTTCTAATTGATCCTATTGCTTACAGAAAGGACAAACCACATATTGAACGTTTTAAGACAAAACATTCCTTTTTACTTATCGCTTTCACTGCGGTCCACTACTGGTAATGGCTAATTACTGTTAATAGGCAGGCAATAAACATTTTAGTAATTTCATTTAAACTTTAAAATATCAGTGTTGTAGAGCTGTGTACAAAGACCATACTTTTAAAAACAGACTTCTAGATTGTAATTTATCTGATCTTTTTTTATTCTTTTTTATTAAACACTTAAAGATATGAACGTAAGAGAAGTTGGACGAGTTGCCTTTGTAAAAATGCTTAATTTAGACACCACCTATATTGAAATGGCAGCAAACTAAATATACCATACAAGCAGGCATAGTTCCATTTAATAAAACTAATATTGCGTAAAGTGTACTAATGGCTCTTCAGATATATTTATGGTTTTAGTATCAGTTTTCCAATAATGCACACTCCTCTGTTCAAAATGTATTTAACAGCTTTGCAGAAGTCCTATTTGGTTTTACTATAAAGAATGCAGCTTTACTGTTAGGACCAGATAGCACAACAAATTATGTGAATATGTTGATTATGGAAACATGTCTTAACTTTTTTTTTTTTAGGGCAAAATTTAACACTGAAAGTTCTGGTTTTAATGTTGGCACTTTTGTGAAATGATTCTTTTTTGGGACTGAAATTTCAGTGTATAATCAAGTGTAAAATTATGTGAATGTTTTAAAAATTGAGACTACATAATGACCATGTTTTAATAAATCTTGAAAAAGTTAATTGTATAAAATAGTTATTGCAGCTTTATTTTCAACATGTGCCTGTAAAACCATGATTTTCCCCTTTGTAAAAAGAGACATTGTAGATAACTTGAATGTTTAATTATAGAAAAAGGTCATTAGTTTTTCTTGTTACACATTTTGTTAGTCTGTTTTTTTTGTTGCTTTTCAGGGTTAATATTCTTGAAAATAGTTGATGCTGTTATGTATAACTTTTCTAATAAAAGTTGTGTTATAAGCTGTTATATTAGTGCTGGAACTTGTTTGAACACTTTTTTTTTTCCCCATGTTTATATTAAGGAACTACTGTTTACGGCTGGCTTATTTTGTATTTAGCAAATGCAGCAACGATTTAGTCCTTTACGTAAGAAAGCTGAATGTTTTAAGTAGAGGCACCTTGCCACTAAGAAGGAAGGTGTTCAGTCTTATTAGCCATGCTGTCTGTGTTTTCCATTCAGGTATTTATGCCAGATATGTTTGAAATCTAGAATTGAACAAAGAAACTGGAAAAATGTTTTATCTCAATTTCCACTCTCTCCTTACGCCAATAATGAATCCAAAGTTGAATCTATCTGCTTTAAGAATTGCCTGAACTTATGGATTATGCAGACAAATATTCCTTGTAAACCTGGACACTTGGATCCAAGCCTATAAAAGAACAGGGCTGCCCAATGCACTTTGTGTATTTCATTTCCTAACTGTCTCTACACTGAAGGGACTTCATTGTACCTGAAGAGCTTAATTTAGGTCAGGATCTTTGCATGTGCATAACTTGTTTTCTCCATGTTGCACCGTTATGTAATGTCAGTTCTATCAGCAATAGCTATATTGTGCAAGATGCAAATGTTGTCTTTTGGGGAATGTTTGAGCTGCTTGTTCAAAAGTATGGACTAATGTAGCTAGATAGCCAGGAAACTTTTTATGGCTTTATTTAATTGGCAAACAGCAACAGCAGGCCACTTAGATCCAGTCCCTCTTTTTTGATGAAACTCAGAATACACTGACTTTGTTGGGGTGGGAGGGGGAAGAATCTGACCTGAAGATTGCAACAGTTGTCCTCAGACTTTGATGCACCAGTGCAAGCTGAAGGTTTTTCTGTATTATCCTGGATCCAAATTCTTTTTGGGAAAATCACTTGGAAAGTGGTAACCAAGTTTCAAAAACATCACTTAGCATCCTAAATGGTTATCAGTCTGACTTAAGACTAGAATATACTTTCCTCTTGGCATATATACATAGTCTCAGGTAATGGATGGAGATCAGAGTCCTAGAGAATTGTGTTCTCTGTTCTTGCTCATTACACAAGACTGAAATGTGATATGCAATGAGGTTACCTTATTAATGTTGGTTATAGCTAGAATTTTCTTCACTTTCTTCTAAGACAACCAGTAACCAATGCTGTCACAAAGATGTCATACTTGTAGGAGTTAACCACTTAAATCACTGGTTCTTTTTAGACTCAAGGCACCCTGGGATAGACTTGAGGCACTCCATGGAAAATGCCGGTTTTTAGTTTTCACACTATTTTTTTTTGCCTTTTTGAAAGCAGTTTTGCTGTTGTGAAGACCTCAAAGAGACCAAAACTATAGATTTCTATTTGAAGTTTCTGGGTTTTATCTTGTGGATCATGTTCTTAAACCTAACTGCTAACAGTGTGGCACCCTTGAAAGAATCTCAAGACGCCCCAGGGAGTCGCAGCACCCTGGCTGAGAACCACTGACCTAGATTTTGTTCTATACAAGTTCATAAGTCACACTCCATTGTATTTTCTTGGCTTGGCTGAAGAGTATCCACTTTAAAATCAATAGTTTTAACTTTGTATGTATGCTATCTCCTATCAAAGGGGGTTGGTTTGTTCTTTTAGACAGAGCATTGAAGTAGTATTAAGGCTTTTCCAATTGTTCCTTTCCATCATCCTTGGAAACATCCTTTTCTTTACCCAGCAGCATCCTAGCCATAATCTCTCCAACTCTTGATAAGGTGACCAGAGCCATCCACCAGATGAAGGACAAAGTAATCTACCTGGAGCTCATGGAATCCCTGCCAAAACCTTCAAGCAGGGGGAAGAGGAGCTCACATCACAACTGCATGTCTTAAGATTTGGAATGATGAAGAAATCCCAGATGACCTCAGGGACACCATGATGCAAGTCTTCAAGAAAGGACATGAGTTCAATTTTTAAATTAGAGGGATTACCTTGCTGTCCACCACAGGAAAGATCATTGTGAGAACTCTCCTGAAACCTGTCGTCTTCCACTTCTGAAGAGCTTCTCCTGAAATCTGTGTGAATTTAGGGCATTAACAGGCATATCTGACATGATCTTCACTGCTCTCCAGCTGTGGGGGAAAAATGCTGGGAACAATATAAACCTCTCTACGTGCCCTTTGACCTCATGAAAGCCTTCGACTCCATCAACTGAGAAGTGCTGTAAAGGATCCTTATGAAGTATGAACCAAAATTTATCACCATTCTTTGCCTGCTCCATGACAGTGCGAGGGATGGTTCTCAGTAACATGTCTACCATAGATCCTTTTGAAGTTAAGATGAGTTGAGCAAAGCTTCATCATCACTACAACACTTTTTTTGATATTCCTTGCTGCATCTGACCACCAGCAAGCCTCTAGTTGAAGTAGAACTAAACTACCATGGATGGTAAACTGTTTAACCTCAGCTGACTGAGCCAAAACCAAGACCACCACAACCTCAGTCATTGAGCTCCAATATGTTGATGATGCTGTAGTTGTGCTTACTCAGAAGCAGACCTTCAGGCAATCGTTGACATGATTATTGAGGCATACAAGAAAATGAGACTGAGGCTTAACATTCAGAAGACTTGGGTCCTCCGTCAACAAGCTCTTAATGAGCAGTCCCCAGCTCTGGTAATTCAGATTTATGGTGAGACTGGAGAATGTCAAATATTGCCTGTACCTTGGAAACCATCTCTCAGCAGACTGACATCACCAAAGAAGTCCAACATTGCCTCATGTGCAAGTGCAGGCTTTGGAAGTCTGAGGAAATGAATGTTTGAAAATCATGACATCACATATGAAGTCAGCCTCATGGTTTACCAAGCAGTCATGATCCCCACCTTACTATATGGAGCTGAACTGTGGACAGTGTACAGGAGACACCTCATGGCATTAGAGAAGTACTATTAATACTGCCTGCAGAACTCATTGAGGGTGCACTCCATCCTATGTTCTAGATAGTTAATGAAGATACTGAGCAAAACGTCCCAGGACCAAACCCCACAGTACTTCACACAATACCAGCTGCCAACTAGGCATTGAGCCATTGATCACTACCTGTTGAGTCCTGCAATCTAGTCAGCTTTCTATCTATTTTACAGTCTATTCATCCAACCCATACTGACTGGGAGACTATCAAAAGTCTTGGTAAAGTCAAGGTATAATCTCCCATCTCCATAAAATAAGCCTGTAGCTGAGATCCTCCTAGTGGGAGGCTATAGTAGACTCTAGTAGGGGGGCTTCCCTGCAGTGCATTGGACAAGTCCACACCCTCAGCTACAGGTTGCCATTTAAGATGATCTTGGCCCACAAGAGGCTGATGAGAATAGGGACTACACTGGATCTAAGCTGAGGGAAAAAAAACAACCCTACACTATCTGAATAAGATATGGTAGTGCCCATTGCATTCAATCCTTAGCACCAACTCTTTTTAAAGCCATAGTGAGCCACTACGTTGAATACATTTCAACTTCATCTTCACTCCCTGAGCACAGCTGTGTCTTTCTTTCCCCTTTCCAAAGATTCCAGTTTCTTCACCAGCTTTAAATGCCTGGCAGTTCTTGAGCAGGCTCCCAAACAGTGCACCCAGAACCTCTCTGTTGCCCTCTAAGCCTGTTGCATGTTAGTGTGGACTGCCCTCTATGAGCTGGAACCGGCCCAGGTTACCTTGCAACTTCTCTGCATAAACTTTTGGAGATCTTTGGAGGAAACTCCTGCCCAATTTTTTTTATTTTATTTTAAAAGCGCACACGTGCACCCTCTTCACCCTGCCTTACCTTCCCATCAGTAAGTTTGCCTGTGACGGACCACATGTGTTATAGTCATTCTTAAACTTGTCTACATTTTAGTTTGCTTCATAGTTGACTTCCATTACTTGAGTACGTGCTGCTTTCGGCAGCACTTTAATGATAGTTTAATGTGGCTTCATTATATGCAATTGCAAGACAAGATGCTAAAACCTGATCTTGTATTCGAGTAATGGTAGATTCCTTTATTCCACAAACTCAAACTGTTTCTAATGTTACTGGCTGCAGGTCTTAAATCTACAAAATATATGAAGTGATTACATTTTAGGAAAGCAAAGAAATTTAATGAATGATCAGGTTCAGCAACTGACTCAAGTATATCAATGCTTAGTATAGAGTGTTGTCATGGCTAGTCAAGCAGCTGAGGGGAGACCAAACAAATTAAATGTGAGCCCACAACTGATCTTGAAATCTTCATCTTAGATGTGTCTAAGATATTGACAATCTTATATCTGAGATTTGGAAAGCAAATATGCAAATTTATAAACAGTTACTATGGAGGTTGATGGAGGGAGGTAGCAAGAAGCCAGAAAAGTATTGTAAGATTTCTTCCTGGGAGCAGTGAGACAAAATACAGGCTCTTGACTGCTTATCTGTACTGAACTGATTGCAGGAGATCTTGGTTGCTCTTAGTACTGAATTACATTTTCATGTCTGTCAGCAGCAGACCCGGTTTAATTGTCAGTCTGCTCTGCATTGTGAGTGGGAGCAGAGCATTGATAGCAGGATCCTTCGCACTTTTTGACCCTTGATGCCTGTGAAATATTTGAGAGAATCTTCATATCTTCAGATGGATATGTGAAAAAGTTGAAATCTGGCCTGAAAACATGTCTGTGTATAAACAGGATGTCCAAAGAATTCTCAAGCTGTTCTTCGTTTCAGCAGTAAAGCTGTTTGAAATGCCCAGTCAACTCGGCATTTTGTATCATTCCACTGTCTCATTTTTATAGTCTGACTGGGGGGGAGGGTGGCCCATTCAACAGAGCAGAGCAGATTTTATGCAGTTTCACTGAGTACCAATAAAGTTCTTTCAATAAGGCAAAATTCAGCAAATGGCACACTGCATGTGGCACTATAGTAAAAAGCTATATTTTAACATACATTGTACTCTAGAGCTGAACTAGTTGCTTTGACTTGCCTGGAGTGGATAACAACAGAGCTTTATGGTTTACTCACTGGATTCCCTCCTTTGGGGTCTGTTTGCTGGCATGAAAACTGATAACTGTTTATTTTTGGATTCGTATGCAAATGCAGATGTACATAGACAAAAATAAACAGTTTTAGGCTGTCTTGTCCCCAAACAGAAGCAGATTAAATTGCCACTGTAAAATCAAGGTTAACATCCTTTGTCAACTGGTAGTTGCGTCCTGTGGCAGATTTGGAGCTGATTGTAAATGATTATGACCAGAGTATTACGATGTTTACTGTGCATTTATGGAGTGAATTCAATGTTTGGAGCATCAGGAAATGAACCCAGGAAGGGGGAGGTGGAAGCAAACATCTAGTAAACACTGAGTGACAATGCGACAGCTACTCATTTTAGTGCCCAGGTCTGGGCATCAATGAGGGCAGGTTTTCCCAGGAATATTTGGTCCCTTGGAAGGAACAAGATCAAAGACTCTGAATGATTACAGAGAGACTCTCAAGGGAAAATGATGGGGTTCTGAGCTAAGGATACTCCATAACCTGCAGTGTGGGGATCTTGGAAAAATAAACCTGTCATGGATCCACATGAAGTGTATGATTAAACTCTGGGTAAGGATTTTGCTTTGAAATTATTGTTCTTATGTTTCCTTCCTATGGCTAAATGAATGGCACTTTTATTTTAAGAAGGATGTTTTGGTTTACTGTAATTCATTGGGCACAGGCTTCCAGAGGGAAAAACAGTTATGAAATCGGATCATAGCTGCTAGGAATAGGCATAGTTGATGAATAGGATGCTGTAGCTTGAAGTCTGGCTCAGACTGGGGGAACTCTGAGGCTCTGTCCCACGTGTGGTAAAGAAACAAGGCCTGACACTTATGGGAAAGCACTCCAAGACCAGAGAAGATGTCAGGTTCAGCCAACATGGCACCTATAAGACTGGGGAAGAGGTGGTAGAGTTGCTATTGCTTGCCAATACGGTACATATACTTGACTATGCAGGATGTGTACGCTGCCCTGCAGCATACCCAGTGTAAGCCTACATATGACAGCTGGGAGTTTTCCAGTATTTGTTTCACTATCCATCCTATTCCAGGACTAGAGCAAAAAGGTGGCAACTGTTTTGCCACCATATGCCACTGCTTATGACCCAGCCCTGGCTGCAGGCTGTAGCCCTATACCCCTTGGAGTTGGCAGATGCTCTGAGGGGATTAGAAAAAGGCAGACGATAGGCCGCCGCAGCAGAGAGAATAAAATGAACGCAGCAGGTGCTAGGCCCCTGGATGCCTCCTCTGCTGTTGTCAGTGGAGCAAGATCTCAATTCCCTGAACTGCCTCAGGCCAGATCCAGTCTCTTCATGGGTTGGATTCAACCTGTGGGCCATATGGTGCTGGCCCCTGGACTAGCACTCGCCTAGGGTGTAGGAGAGAAGCACTCCACTCCCTGCACCAAATCAGGAGACTAGGTCCTCTGCCTCTCCAGAAGCATAGCCAATTGCTTATTGCATAGGATATTTGAAGAAGAGGGCTTTTTGCAATATAACCTGCTGTAGCTTTTTCACGTTGTGTAGAATAAGTGTTCACTGTGTAGGATGAGACTAACTCTATAGCCCTGTAATTCAGTCTCCCTTGTGAGACACTGAAAGACCTCCATTTTTTTTTTTTTCAGGCTCTAGCTTTCACAACCTCAAGAGTGACCACTTTTTCTGGAGAAGAGCAAGTGCAGGGACAGAACAGTTATACCACATACTGTTTTAAGCTATAGTTTTTCCTATATGTGAGTAGCCTCCCAGCCCCTGGCTGAACTTCTGGTCACTGCATCAATATTAAATATGGAGTTCTGTACCTACTGTAAGATGTTCAGACACCTCAAGGATGAAGGCCATACAATATTCTAAATAGACTACAAAAGAAACGGTCTTATATCACCATTTTTATGTCTGTGTCTATCATTTTCTCTGTATCGTTGCCCAGGTTTTGCCATAAGTGAGTAAATCCATTTCCTGTCCAGCAACTCAGTTGTGCAAACTTACCTCCATTACCTGCACAAAAAGATACCTAACAAGATACTTAACCATCACAATAGTGTCATTTTATTATGCAAAATAGAAGATGGTGAGTGTTTTGGTGTACTTTGTGCACCTGGGAGTGACTTAGAAAAGCAAATCCTGCAGGGAAGGATGAAGAAGGAAGGGTTTATTAAAGAGAAACAATATGTACTGAGGTTACTTGTGTGTATTAGGTACATTATGAGCAGCCAACAAGTTGTAAGTAAAATTAAGAAAGAAGGTCATTACTAAAATTGAACAGATAAAAAATGTTGTAGCTCAAGAAAGCATGAAAATGTAGTGACTCGAGGTGATACCATCCCCAAGCCACCTCCAGGGAGGTACCATATAACATTAGTGTGGGTCTCAGTAGGTCTGCTCAGATTCTAGCCCACAGTAGAATACCAAATTCTCAAAACAAAGCATTTTGAAGATTTCTGAAGTATTGTGCATATATTTTGCATATCATGAATGGGATGTGCTGATTTAGTACGTAGTCTCTGTCCTGTATGCTGATTTAGTGTGTAGTCTCTAATATCAAGATTATGTTGAGATTCACTATGCTGTATTTGGTATCTATTTGTAGCTAATGATAAGACACTTTTATTCCTATTACTTTGATGTCTATATGGATTACAGTATTTGATATTAATGTATTTTGTGTGTTATGGTACAGCTTGAATGTAGTAATATGGTAGTAATTGAGTTACATCTGTCAGCCATTTTGGCATGAAACTAATTGCTGAGAATTTTCATTTACTGGGGGTAATGATGCAGGGATAAGATCATATACAGTTGTCCATTTTGTCTCATATCTCTGTCTTAACATACAATTTTTGTTCTTATGATGTCTCTTCTTTCTGTAGTAAACCTTTGTGCTAATTCTTTATAATTCACTTGTCAGTAGTAAGTGTGAGTTCAGAGCATTTGACCATACGGATGGGTCCCTCCTGCAGGGGATAGGACCTATAATTTCTAAGACTGTGGGACAAAAGGGTGTGATCCTTTAAGCTGACAAAAGCTAAAATCTATCTCGGGAAACTTCCATCCTCTCCAGGATTAAAACCTGCTATAAAGGCTGCCTTTTACTTCAACAGAAATAGATACAGTCAAGGTGAAATGTATTCAAGGGCATGCATTTTACTTGACAAGTAACATATACAGCTAATTTACAGGCTAACAGTTTAGTTTGCCTTGCAATATGTTACACTATGTAGGCACAGCTGAGCATCTCGCATCATTGAGCTGCTGCTTCTGCCATTAAATGATCAGATGTAGACAGGTCCAAACCTAAAGTCATTCCATGGGCTTTGGTCCATCCTCCATATGTGTTTTTTCTAGCGTGGGGATACAGTTTCTGGGAGGGTCTTCCTGCTGAATTTCCGGTATATCTTTCTGTAGAAAGCATGGTGTTTACCCTCCAACAGAATAAGTATGGAGTTTAATTCCCCAAACATGTGAAGCCCTGAAGTTTCATGCAAATTCTGGAGGGTCCCTTGGCACAGAGGCAGCCTCACAGATGCTTCCTTCTCTCTTCATAGAGGTCTGCCCTACCTCACCTGTCTCCTACTGTTAAGTCTGAACTCTGCCATCCCTGCAGCTATCAAGGTTTGAAGCTCTGAGAGGAACAGAAGTATCAGAATCAAAGCATAAAATGCCATGTAGTAATATTAACTTTGTGCATCTATATGAGATGTTTACTGTGTAGTAGACTAATTAGCTGTGCAGTAAATGTCACACATCTAAACATGTGCCCCTATTAGGTCAGAGTAAATTAATTTAGTCCATGGCAGAATAGTACTTGGAAATACAAGTACCATCCCGGTGCGGAGTGAAAACTGTACAGCAGCACACATGTAAACACTGGACGGGCTGGCTGGGGCACAAGGGAACTGCAGTGCAGGGGCTGCCTGCCTGCCAGCAAGCCTTGCACTGAAGCTCCCTGGTGCCCCAGCCAGCCCATTCACAGCACATTGAGCTGCAGGGAGCAAAGCAGATCCCAGGGTCCCCTGCTAGCCAGGGCAGCTCCAAACCAGCTCTGTATAATGTGCATGAATAAACACTCTGAAATTCCTTGCTCCCAGGCCCACGTTCAAATGCATAGGCATTGACTCCATGGGTGTCTGGGGCTCAAGCACCCACTGAAAAAATTTAGTAAGTGCTCAGCACCCAGAGTTACTTGTAGATATTTTTTTAAAAAGCGTTACCAGAAGAAGCAACTTGGGACTTCAGCCCGACTCTGTCGCATCTGTAAAGATCGGGCACTTTAGCGGGGCTTTTTGGCGCTTTTAGCTGAAGTTGATTTAATCCACTATTAGATAAGTGTAAAAAAAAAAAAAAAAAAAAAAAACCACTTGGGCTTTACAAATACTGCAGAGCCAGATAAAAGTAACCTGCTGCCTCTTCTGGGAACCATGCTGAGTTAAAAATAAAGTGCTGCGGGGAGGGGAATTAAGCCTACAAGCATCCACCAGCAAAACAAAAGAAAAGTCATCAAGTGGCACACCCAGGATCACTAAACTCCAGAGCAATAAGGGCCAGAATTTATTCATACACGGTAATAGCACATGGAGACACGTCCATTCTCTGGTTTTTTGGTCCTGTGAGACAGTTGTGGGGGAAAGCAACAAGTGGCCATTCCCCTGTACTGCCAGCTTGCCTTCTCTCCTCCATGCAAAGCCAGAATCCACTGAGGCACGTTAGAGGGCAAGAGAAAAATGGAGTAGCAGCAGCACTCTTGTTACCTGTGTCTTAAGGATATTCTGTGATGTATCAGCTCTTGCTCCTATAGTGAGAAAGATGGTATGTTACCTTGTTCTCCCTTACTCAGACAAAAATGAGCATCTTTGTATAATCTTTATATAATTTTTCTGTTTCTCTCTGGGCCCAATCGTGGAATTCAGTGGTTTTATACATAACCTAAGGGGGGGAAAAAAAGCCTGGCTTCTCCTTGTCAATTGTATAAACAGATTAGAGTAATGAGTACCCTTCCACTTCACTATGATTCCAGGGTCCAGCAGAGAACAGCTGATAAGTTAGCAGCAGATTTTAAAATAGAAAAGATGAACATAAAATGCATAGTAAAACTGAAAACAGCACTTAGGCACGGGTGAAATAATGGCATTTCAGCTCTTTGTAACAGCCTGCTGCAAAAATGGCAAATTAAATTCCTGCGTTCTCGTTAATGCCATTCAGGATCATTCTGTTCTGAACACTAAGAAATTATTTACAAACAATTTAATTGAAAGGTACAATAATAATGAAGTTGCCTGTTTATGAAGTTTGAGCTACGCAAAGAATTGATTCACAATTTGGTAAATCATCACTGAAAATATGTAGACTGAACACATGCAGAGCATATCCTCTTCTCAGTGGCTTCCATAATGCAATGGAAAAAGCTGGCATTTAAAACAATCTCTTATGAACTGTAATTGCCACATATTTTCCCTTCCAATTAACTAAATTTCAGGCTGATGCTTCAGAGGCACAGTAAGTCTGAAAGATATGAATCCCGGTTGGAAGCCATGTAGTAGTGAGCAAAATGCCAAGGAGCAAAGATTTAAAGGAGTGTAATTTCCTGCTGCTTGAAGGACATCTGCTAGGTCACATTTATTTATCTTTGATGATGATGGCATATTTCCTTGCAAGGGGGATACATGTCTTTCTGATGCTTTTGAGCCTATATTTTAATTTTAGAGAACCTTAGAATGACTGACAGGATCATGAACATTAGTGTGAGGGGAAAGGATCTTAAGCCCTTGAAATATTTAAAGAATCATTTGAGTTGGAGACAGGCCACTGGAGAAATGTCATCAGCTACCTGCCAGCACTCTTCATGTCTGTCAGCATCCCACCAAGGACGCATCCAGCTGACACATGGTGACTTTATGCCTGGAATGATATCACAAAGCCCGACACCTTTCCCTGAAGTAGTGCTTTCAGGGAATCGCAGCCCTGAAAGTACGAGTCTCCCTGCCACTGTTATCTTGGCTCTTATTTTTTTCCAGCATTGACAATTTGTTGTTTTCATCGATTGATCATTAGTCCCTCTTTTGTTTAATTGTGAGGCATCCCAAACATCTTGCATTAATGAGCTTCTACACTGGTACCATATGCTTTCATTGGCATACAGAAGTTTAGGAACTGAGATGAATCAACAGAATCTGAACTTTGTGTTCTCTAATGCACTGAAGGCATTTAAGTCATAAATGGAAAAGACCAATCAGTTTTTGACCTCATTGCTGTTTCCATGGGACCAATCTTAAGGGCCTTACTCAGTTTTTGCTGATGATGTTTCACAAGGTTGTGTGCCTGCATATTTATGCATAATGTCTGAATGCACTTATCGGTGGACAACCCTTTTGTAGGATATGATTACATTCTTCATGATTAGGGGTCATATCTTTGCGTATTCTCTTTATGTATTCCCCACTGTCTGCTGTCATCCATAGTGTTTAAGAGTCATGGCAGCTTCTGGTAACAAGAGCAGCTGTAAATCAGCACAACAGGGATGTGCCCTTTTCCAGCTATGTTTGGAATGATGTTTACAAGCTTCTGTTTTGAAAGGTGAGTTAGATGCAGTTATCTAGCTAAACTGGACTTCTGTACTGTGCTCCACTCACGGCCAACCCCCAGGGACCATACCAATGCAGCAGCTAATGCAGACTGTAGTGCCCAACTGCTTAAAGACTGCCGCTTGGTGCAAATCATACCAATGCCCTGCAGGTTGCACTGAACCTCCATTCCCACCTGGGCACCATTGATGTCATTGATATTGAACTTCTAAACCCTCTTGATATGAAGCCTATCTACCGGATAGATACCAGGCACGTCTACACAAGGTATTTACTGTGCAGATACCTAATTGCTCCATAGTAAATGCCTCAGTGTCTACACATGTGTTAGGCTGCAGTAAACTAAAAAACTGCAGCAATAAGCTAATAAACTCTGCAGCAGGCTAATAAACTACCCTGCTGTGGAGTTCTTAGTGCACAGCAACACATGTGCAGACACTGATGGGGCTGGCTGGGGCATGAGGTGCTTCAGTGCAGAAGCTGCCTGCTAGTTAGCCTCCACACTGAAGCACCCTCAGGCCCCAGCCAGCCCCTCTGCAGCATGTTGAGCCCCGCAGGCAGACCCCCAGAACTCTGTGTCAGCTAAGACTGCTCCAACCTGGCTCAACGTGCTGTGGTCCCAGGCACACATTCAAATGGCACGCCCAGAAGAAATAAACGCCAGCATGATGCGCAAGGTATGTACCAGATTTCATTGTTTCGCATTAATTGCATGTGTAGATGTGCCCACCACGTGGGTGAACTTTAGGGATGAAGTTTTTCCTCTCAATCTGCAAGTCTGTTGTTAGGTAGTAGGGACGTTAACTTCAGCAGTTGGCACTTGATCCTCAGATGTTTAGTAATAGTCAGGTGTTAAGTCAGGTTTCAGATGTTAGCTCGAGGGGTGAAGGGTAGAATGTGTTTCTTGATCCAGGATTCCCGAGTCAAGGCCCTTGCTGAAGCTGGCGTCGCTACTTGCTTTTACGTTAACTGAGGATCTAGCCATATACTTCTAACTGACATTTGTTCTTGGTTGTTTTGCAATTGCTTGAAAATATTGCAGGTGTCCAAGACACATTAAGGTAAATGTTAGATTCACAGGTTGGCTTGGAAAAATGTTGTCAGTTAGAGGACCTCAGATTTTCAGAAGTCAAGCAGCTTCTTCAGATCTTCTGAAGGTTGCAGAACAAACAGATGAAAGCTGTATTAGTGTGTGAAAACATCCTAAATCTACTGTTTTATCCATTTCTGATAAAATGCAATTCTCTTTAAACCTTTGTCTCCAAGCCTGAAATGTCTTTTAGGAAGTAATACACTTTTGCATTATACCTGTGAACTGCAAATTTTGTTTTGGTAAACAGCAGAACTCCCCCATCTCTCTTGAGATAATATCCTTTATGAACTTGATAAATGACTATTTGATGTGTAAAACTAATCCAAGCAGTATCCCACCTGCAGTGTAGGAGTGCTACTAAATGACACAAGGAGAATAGCTATATAGCAATGCCAAGGAAAACAATGCCAATCTGTTTTTAGTGCAGTTTCAAGGCCCACGGAGTTCTGGTTACACAAATAGCCTTATATGTGGAAATTGGGGGTCTTGATTTGTATCTGTTCTCTGGAAATGCATGTGTTTGCTACCTCTATCACCTATACAGAAATCAAATTTAGGTGATTTGACAAGGCTGTGTGAAAAATAGCAGAGCCATGTGATAATTCAAATGCAACTTTGGCCTTCTCTCCACTAATTGTCAAATACCTACTTTTCTTTTTAATTAACCCATCAAAGAGATGTTTGTTTCTCTTTCTCCAAGTGTGGAGTTCTCTGTCTTCCCAAATCATACTCACCTGAGGTGCAGAATGGGGCCTGTATCAGTGTACATTTCTAAATGTGAAAGTGTCAGCCATGTCAAATTTGATTTCTTGTGGCCTTCAGAGCCAGACGCTAGAGCTGAACTCCTGGCCTTGCAGAAAATCAATAGAGGATTTCCATGGACATTAGAGGGGCCAGCAGTTTATCCAGGATATTTATGCCATTGGAAAGGGCTTCTCAATGGGATCTCCTGAGCATTTTTTGACAACCCTTGCAGCAGTAAAACACTGACTGCCATTATCCCCCTACTTCACTGCCTGTGGCAGCTTAGGTGGTGTGACAGTTGATTGTATAGGGTTCATCTGTATGGGGTGGTTTGGATAGGCATGATCCAGCCTCAGTCAAGGGGTTGGACTAGGTGACCTCTAGAGGGCCCATCCAGCCCTGCTTTTCTATTTTTCTATGAGTATTGAATCAATTTTGTGTATCATTCTCTAAATCTCTACTACTGCTGCTTCACCAATGGTAGTAATGGCAAAAGCTGTTATTACATGGAGCCGTCTTGGCTTTTATCGTATTATTCATCACCTCTTGGCAAAAGCATCCATACTGGCTCTATTAATTCCATCAACACTTGCACTGCTGTAACTCTATTGGCAAAGAAATACAGCTACAGTTTATCAGCACAGGCACCTTCAAAGATGGTCTGAGCTCTGGAATAATATTAGCTAGCTTGTCCACTTAACCTCTTTAAGCTTCTATTTACTCTTCAAGTTATAAAATCGGTTGCTAACTTGGATCCCAAATATCCCTTCAGATAATATCTATAAACCAGATCATGTTAATGTCGCACCTTGAGAGCCTTAATTTCCACAGACTCCTAGGGCGAGAACGAACGCTCTCTAACTAATTTCTTTTTCCCGCACTAGGCTTTGAT
>JAGPOW010000261.1:22225384-22244641 GCA_030014935.1 Caiman crocodilus
GTCCAGGAGGATCCTGTTCGTGACGCCATGTCGCACCTTGAGAGCCTTAATTTCCACAGACTCCTAGGGCGAGAACGAACGCTCTCTAACTAATTTCTTAGGCTTCTTAGGTGGTGTCATGAGTCACCGCCTACAATGCAATCTGCACAGTTAAAACAAAGCTAAGTCACACCTGCAAGAAGCTGAAGGGCTGATTGTGATTTGTTAATGGGGAACCTACGGGCAAATTTTTTACTAAAAAAAATCATTGATTCTCTAACATGGCCAATTATCAGCTTGATCAATTTGTGTATCACACTCCTTTCCCCTTTCAGAATATGTAAGTGTGGGGGCCGAGAAACGCCGTTGCAATGGGGCCACCAATAGAGCGGAATTGTTTGGACGAGAGGCAGCAGCAGGTGTAACAAAAAAACTTTACTTACAGGCTGTATACATGAAGTATGCAGTGTAGGCACAACCCGTAGACAGACACAAATGAAACTGTAGACAGGCACACTGACATTCACACTCACTCGGGGTATGGGGTATGTCATGGAAACTGCGATGGGGAGTCATTGGAGGTTGATCAGGCCCCTCCATGGCTCTGAAGTACCCGTGGGGATCTCTCCCTACGCACATCCGAGCTCTCCTCCAATTTGGGCAGGTACCACCCAAGCCTTTTGTACGGCCAGCGAGCCAATTGCTGACAGCCACGCGTGCATAATTTACACGGAGCCATTTGAAAGCATGCACTCAATGGTGCAGCTGCGAGCTTTTGGTGGGCTCTGATTTTGCACCAAAGACTCTTTCCCACCTTACAGGGGAAATCCCTGCAATGGGGACTCGCAATGTTCCTAAACACAGCTGTGCTGAGGCATCTCTTAACCGTTCAGCTCTGACAATAAGCTCTGGGAACAGAGATGGTGCCTTCTCTTCTTTGGAAAATAATCCATGTTGTGGGTCTTAACAGAAATAAATGATAAGCACATAATAATTCTTGTATCTTCCTGACTCTGATCTTCCCAGCTCCCCACAAACAGCAAAGATGGTTAAAAAAATTAAGGGGATATTGATGTTTTAAAGCCCTTTAAGCTTTTGTTAGTAGGACAAGTTGGAACAGAATGATCTGTCTCCTGCAGGCTTCAAAGGATCAATAGTTGAGTGGACTTTTGATCTCGGGTACCAAATCACTCCTGGGATAACTGAAGAAGGAAATTAGATACAGAAATGCACTGTACTTCCATAATGACCACATAACTTCATTTAGGCTTGCTATTTTCCCCCTGATTATTTCAGCTGTTCTCTCCTCTAAGTGTCTGTTTTCAGATATAATCTGGGAGTTCTATCTGCTGCAGAGATGTTTGACTTGGTGGATGAAGGATGAGTGGGAAGCTAAAGAAACTTTTCTCTGATCCCGCTGTACCTCCTTTGATATAGATTTTCTAGAATTATTTTAATTACTTACACAGTTAGTTGTAGGAAATTGGCCAAACCCTGTTTCCCAGGACTCTGGGGATGTTACCCCCTGTGTGTATGCCTAGGCTTGCCTATAAAATAGACACAAACAAAACAACTTCTACCTTGACCTCTTTTTTTGGAAATATCCCACTCCAAAACGCAGGTTCATCTGTGGTGGGAGCTCTAGGCTGACTGCCAGTGACAGGTAACCATTCCTTTTTTCCTCTCTAAACTACTACAGCTATGAAGAACAAGTGTTAGAGAACTCAGTGATGAGAGAGAATTTTCAAGTATGCTACCTGACTTTCAATATGGAGAAAGTCAACCTAAATGATCATTATGATCCCCTTAAAATCTATGAACTAAGATGAATAGATAGCAATCCCACCAAGTACCAATCATCATCCAATGGATTCTTATCTAGTATACTGCAGCAGCTGATAGTGTTTATGTACTACTAGAATCACATCTCATTAGTTCCTAGAAAGACTTTCTACTAGCCTTGAGGCAGTAGTGCCTGCAATGGGAACTACAAGCTAGACCAGTAGTGCCCAGCCTCTCTGGGCTGTGGGCTGAATGAGCCATGAGGGATCAGTCGACAGGCCTGATCCAGTATAGAGTTGGTGCACAGCCCTAGTCCTGCATGGACCCAGCACTGTGCACCAGTTTAGGGCTCTAGCCCCATCCTGGACCTGTGTACCAGCCTGTGCCAGCCTAATGCAACACACAGGGCAATGTCATCTTGGCAATTTGGTGGGGGGGAGAAGTAGCTATTTAATTGCTACCACTCCCCCACTGGTTAGATGACACAGGTGCATGGGCTGGGCGTTGAGAACCCCTGAGCTAGACAGGTACCACAGGCACAAGATCTGGGGTTACAAAAGTCAAGGTATTTGCAGAGAGTCTTGAGATGTTTCTTACCCAGTAAGAGGTACAAGTAGGAAAAAGAGCAGGTAAGCCACCCATGCTAAATACATCTCTTACTTGGCTATCTGGGGTCCTCAGCACTTTGTTGTGATAAATGGGAATATTTTAAAATCCATTTGCAGGTCACCTCTAGCAAGTGCTCAGCTCTGATTTTACTGTTTCATCTCCACTCTCCCTTTTTAACACAGAAAGACCCTGGAGCACCTACATGAGTTATCTGTTTACATCCATTTTCAAGTGCCACTTCTCTGAAGGGAGGAAATTTCTCACATGTGGTTGATTTCCAATTATCACTTGTTGGGTGCGCAAGCTTCCCCTGGTCACATTATAAAGAAAACAACATTTTCCCAGTCGGGTGGCAAGTGCATATTTATGAGCCTTTATTTTAAGTCAGGGAACTGGCTTATTGATCTAAGCATTGGGTTTAAAATGTATGGACTCCCTGGAACTACATTTCTGACTGCTGTCAAGCCTGACTCAGCCTCTTATTCTTTTGCGGGAGATACAGGAAATTAAATTCCATCCAATTTACTGTGTGTGAGGTGGGGGCAGTCCTGGGATAAGACCTTAAAAATGAAGGTCTCTCTTACTATGGATATAAAAGATCCCATTTCACTTCACATTAAGCAGGCTTTTCTCCAGTGTCTACTGAATAACAAATAGTGACCTGACTGTTGCCCATGCCCTGACAAAAAGCATTTCTTTGTTGCTGTATAATATAGTTTGTAAAAGAACTTTGCCCTTTTTCGTGTCCTGTATTAATATAAAATATTGTTTAAAACCACACTAATTAATACCTTGACACACATCTCCAACTCTATGTATCATACAGTGCAGCTATTTTACCT
Organism: Caiman crocodilus; assembly: GCA_030014935.1. Lineage (NCBI taxonomy): Eukaryota > Metazoa > Chordata > Crocodylia > Alligatoridae > Caiman > Caiman crocodilus. Next base: position 22,228,597 of record JAGPOW010000261.1, read on the forward strand.
ATGCCCAACTAGTATTTATCTACCTTCGTAAGTCATCATTCACTGTATGTAGAAATAATTACAGGAGTCAATAGACTGTTGATAGGGGGGAAATATTGTGAAAAAGTCCCTTTTTCAAGCTGGCTCTGGTTTCCATCCTTTCTTTCCATGTTGCTCTCACCCTTGAGGGATTTATGTATTAATTTGAAAGCAGAGCCGAATGGCTTGAAAATATCTTATTTTAAATTACATATGCCCTTGGGCTTGTGACCCATGCTGCAATTTGATTAAATAAACCAGTCCTGTGTACTTTTTATGGATTTTAATAAAAAGGGTAAGCAAACAAATACACACTCAAGAAAGCCTATGGCTGAGCTAATTTGCTATAATATCACCAAGCTAATTAAAGATGGGACAATAGAGTGATCAAATTAAGGTCACAATTAAAACCGAATCAATAAATCAATGGGTTCACGTTATCAAACCACCAAGTTAATACAGCAGGTAGTCAAATCAAATTAGGAGGTTGAAGCCACAAAGAATTACTTGGTTTTCATCTTGTCTTGGAAGAATTTCAGGAGGAACCTGTTTCCTTTCAGTGCAAGACCCCAACTCCTGTTCTGACCATCTCAGTGAATTGACTTGGCCATTGAGGACACAATGCCTGTAGGGTCAGGAGTGTCCACTGTGGGACCCAGGCAAAGAGAAACTGACCAAACAGTTGTTGCTCCCACCTTGGTTTATCTTAAGGAGATACAACAGTTAGAGTATTCTTGGCAATTCTATGTTAGCAATTTCTTCTTAAGTCTTGCTATTATGTGCTATTGATTCATTATTCTTTTCTTTTTCAATTTAATAGAGAATCTCAACAGACTGACCCAAAGGTGCTGATTGAAACATACACAGTAGCAGCTTTTGGCTAACCCCCTTTTTAAAAAAATGGAGAACCTCTGCAAGCAGAGGTAATGGACATTGAGGTTTGGTGTTCACTTCTGGGGATGCTTTTCCTTAAGCCTACATTTATACGTTAATGAAAAATGAAAACATCCCTCAAGTAACACCAACAAGAACATAGACAAACAAGGTTCTTTGGGTAAATCTGATATCTTGTATTAGATCAACTAAATAGTTGGAAAACATGTTCTTAGCAAGCTTTCAGGTTTAAAAATCCTTCCTCAGGCTGAGGAAGTATCTGCAGTTGGTGTGTGCTCTTCCTGGATGGAACAAATAGGAAAGAATGGAATGAATAGTAAATAAAACTGCTCTCCAGAATGAACACACACCAGAAATCTGTCAAAGACAAGAATACCCAATTACCGGTGGGGGCACATTTCTCACAAGAAAACCACTCTCTCTCCAGTCTCTCAGTCCTGATCCTCAAACAGAATTTACAAAACACTTTTCACATATGAGTCTATGAACTTCACTTCATCAACCTCTGGGCTACAAAAAATCATGGACTAAATATAGACATTGGATTTATGCCACAGTATAACCTGCCTGACATCTGATTCCCCAGGTACCTTTCCACCATTTATCTGCTACATTCCTCCCTTTTCCCCTCCTCACCTGTCTCTCACCCACTGTCTTCTCAATTTAAATCTTCGCAGATGAGCTTTCTTGCATGCAGACCAACCTCTGGCTTCTTTACTATTCATTCCATCCAGGAATAACACAGACCAACTGCAGTGGCTTCGTCAGCCTGAGGAAGTCTTTAAATCCAAAAACTTGCTAAAAATTTTTTTCCATCTATTGAGTTGGTCTAATAAAATATATCAGATTTACCCCCCAAAACTGTGTCTGCCTATTTCCTTAGACAAACACAGCTACAACCTACACCCCACCAACATGAACAACTTCTGATTTATACCTGGGGATTTTTAACATGTGTGTTTCTTGTCAAATGGAACCAGGAAATAGAGGCTTGATCAGACCTTGTCATGCATGTGGGATTTCTAATAAGAATTTCTGAGCAGACTGTCAGGGCTGAGTCTTTCACCTTTTCCTAGTCAGGATGGTCTCTGCAGGAACAGCTTCTGGTGCTGCAGATGCTAGCCAAGAAAGATCACTTTTCTTCCTTTAAAGGACCACTTCCCACTTGTTTCACCACTGGTGCCACCTTTTTAACTCAAGGGCCACTGAGATGGATCCAAGTACTATGGGTTAGATATCTTAATTCTCTCAGAGAAGAGAATGTTTAGGTCAACGTGAAGTCCCATCATGAGGGCCCCTTGTTCTTGAAGGATCTGTTGAGTAAATTAATGGTAGATGTTCTCAGAAATATGGAAAACAGGATTTCTGTGAATTCTATCTCAGGAAGAATGATGCTACTCTCCTTGGTCAGGTAATGGAAAACAGCAAAAATCATCTTCTAAAAATAGCATTGAATATAATTGCTACGTATTGTGCATGTCTACACGTGCAATTAATGTGACGCAAAAAATTCAGGCGCACATTGCACTGGTGTTAATTGCTCCTGGGTGCCATGTTTACACATGCACCCATGACTGTAGCACATTGAGCCAAGTCAGAGCAGCCCTAGCTGGAAGGAGATCCAGGGGGTTGGTATGCCAGCTGAGGCTGATCCAAACTGGCTCAAAGTGCTGCAGAGGGCCTGGCTAGGGAACAAAGGCTTAGACAGCAGGCAGTCCTGACACTGAAGCACCCTTGTTCCCCAGTCAGCTCCATCAGCATCTACATGTGTCGCTGTGCACTAAGAACACTGCTGTAGGACAGTACCTGTGTTTACAAGTGCTAACCTACAGCAGAGTTAATTAGCTTACTGTGGCCTAATAGGGCCACACATGTACACCTTGCTGAGACTTTACTGTGGAGCTAATTAGGCATCTCTGTAGTAAACGTCTTGCGTAGATATGCCCTGTCATTAATTTTTCTCCTACCAGTTAATTCCAGGGTTTGTAGCTCCCAGGAGTGAAATGCAGAACTCAGAGTTATGTATCCAGGAGTGTATAAAGTGCACAGGGAGAGTTAGATGCCCCACACAGGGTATATATAACACAAGGGGCACCATATACACAACACAGCCATTGTTTCAAATCAGACTCAGTTAACCTAGCCAATTAAGAAATAGGTGTTATGTCTTAAATCTCATTCCTTTCTTGGAATTTTGGCACTTACGGTGTTTTTACACATGCTCCAGGGATGGGGGGGGCGGTGCTTTAATTAGACTAGCTCTCAGAGCCACTCTAATTGAAGTGCCCATGTATCAGTGTCCCTGTGCTTCAAAATGGCAGTGGGGGCACTTAAATTCATTAGACAAGCTTTAGATAAAGTTAAAGGAACCCTGCCACCATTTTGAAGTGTGAGCATTCTGATACACAACACATGGAGGCTGGCTGGAGCATGGTAATTACCACACTCCAGCAGACTTGGTTAATTGAGTCTGCTCTGACATGCCGGAAAAAGGAATCGAACTTGTGACAGAGGTGATATCCTTTATTAGACCAACTAGACTTTTGCAAAAAAAAAAAAAAATCTTTATTTGCAAGCTTTCAGGCACAAGCACCCTTCTTCAGGCATCAGAGAAAAGATTGTAAAAGTTCTCCTAGGTAGAGATGAAAGGTCATATTTCATAGAAGGGCTGGAGGCGTGGTAAAAATCGCCTGTGTGGAACAGTTCGTTTTATGCAAATTAGGCTCAGAGAAAAGTTGGAACAGTCTGTTTACCTCAAGGTTGTTTGGTGGCAACCAGGTTGTGGAGTCATATTTCCTTCTGGTTATGATGTTTCATATTTCACAGAAGAGTAAAAGGATGGGATGCTTTTCTGGGCAGGAATTTCTTATGTGGTGAGGTATCTCTGGGTTCTGAGATAATGCAAATTACCTCGAACAAAGCACCTATGACATGCTGTCATTACAGCACTTCGAAGCAGCCTCCTGGCTCATGTACAGGCATCCTTAGATACTTACATAGCAGGACAGAAAGACGTGTTCTTCTGCTCATGGTGCACAGCCTTGAACCCTCTACCAAAGCTGGCACCTACACTCTTCCTTTCAAAAACAGATCCACAGCCATTCTTGTCTTTTAAAACATGAATGAAGGAAGAGAAGATGCTGCCCAACTTTCATCCAATACCTCAGTGATCAGAGCACTCATTAGAGATGTGGAAGAACAGGATTCAATTTCCTCCTCTGCCTATGGGGATACAAACTCTCTCTCACTTCTCTGGGGTATCCCCAACTATCAGGCTGCAGGTTCTCTGAGGGGAAAAGCTTCCCTCTCTCCAATGTAAATCCTGCATAAAAGAATTCAAGAATAAATAGTGAAGCAAGGTGGATTATAGCTGTCTAACTTAATGGCTGGAGGACTTGTCTATGATCTGAGAGTCCTGGGTTCCACTACTTACTGGAGGAACTCCCTGATTTATACAATCAGAGAAAATTAGGGCTGGAAGGGACTCTAGTCCAACCCCTTTCTCAAAGCACAACCATCCCCAACTATATCAATCCAGTCAAGTCTTTATCTAGCCAGGTCTTAAAAACCTTCAAGGATGGAGACTCCACAATATCTCTGGGTAACCTGGTCCAGTGTTTTACTACCCTCCTAATGAGAAAGTTTTTCCTAATATCTAACTTAAACTTCTCTTGCTGCAACTTGAGACCCTTGCTCCTTGTTCTGTCCTCTGCCACCACTGAGAACAGTCCAGCTCCATCCTCTTTGGAACTGCCCTTCAGGTAGTTGACGGCTTCTATTAAACCCCCTCTGAGTCTTCTATCCTCCAGGCTGAATAAGCCTAGTTTCCTCAGCCTCTTCTCATAAATCATATGCCCCAGTCCCTTAACCATTTTTGTTGCCCTCCACTGGACTCTCTCCAATTTGTCCACAACCTTTCTTTATTGGGGTGCCCAGAACTGGACACACTACTCCAGATGTGGCCTCACTGGTGCTGAATAGAGGGGAATAATCACTTCCTCTGATATGCTGGCAATGCTTCTACTAATACAGTTAGGCTCTAGAAGCTAGATGGAGCAATGTATAAGATCTTTGGCACATGTATTCAGGTCATGCCTAGCATACACTGATAGAACCAGGTCCTGGATAAGCTGCCTTGCAACTACTTAATTTTTTCAAATGTGCCTGGGATAGGATGCTACCTATCTTTTATGTAATAGCTTAGTGTTTATAGCACTCACCCAGAAAGTGGGTTTTAGACTCTTCATAGTCTGAGGTTATTAAAACTCACAAGATTCCTTTCCTAAGACTGCTACTCATCCTAGGCAACAGGCTGGTACTTAAAGCACTTTTCTGAGCGGTAGGACTTGTGGGTTTGAATTCTGTTAGGCTAAGAAGGGTAATTTTCTGTGTGAAGGGTAATTTTCTGTGTGAATGCCCTGACCACAGGGAAGTATATAACTGGTCATCATAGAACCATTTTGGCCTTCAACCGTACCCACATTTTAAGAGGGAACAGTGAGCCCTCTTCCATTCTTTGAAATAACTGATGTAGATACCTACCTCAAGGGATGATTCTAGGCTCTGGATTCTGTGCGGCAAGAGATACCTGCCAGTACCTCTAAGACTTTGCAGAGGGATTGGCACTCTGTTCTGTAATTGAAATTACCTTATCCTAGAATACTTACTCCACTTCTGGAAATAGTATTAGTTATTCCGGAAGAAAGTTACTTTCATCCTGAAATATAATGTCCACAGAATAGCTAAATTATACTGGATAAATTATTCTGCAATACTTATGCCTGTCGATTTCCCCTACATGGACAAGGCTGTACTTCTAGATTTCACAGTGCATCCCTTCTATATATCTTTCAGACTCAACATCCCCCCAGCACAAGGTCTGCCTTCTCTACACATACTCATTGTTGTCAAATAAATAATAAATCTACTCCTTAAAGGAAAAGATATCAGTGATTTACCAAAAAAAAAAAAAAAAGACTTTTTACCTCTTTCCCCCTCTTTTTTACAACATAATATCCCTGAAGGAGAGGTCACGGGCATTTAGTTTTATTCCTTTATATGCAAATCTGAGAAGCGAGTGCATCTCTGTTGCTGCTTTGACTTCACTTGGACAATTTCAGTAGAACATAGCATATACAAATCAATTATGTGCCCATTTCAACAAATTTCATGCATGCTCTTCTCAGGATGAAGGAGAGCAAGGAAAATAATTAATTTTTATCTGTGAAAAAAGTAGCTCAGACTTTATCAGTGATCAGATCTAACAGGATTTTTTTAGTATTTGCCTAAAGATTCAGATAGATGTCAAGTGAATTTTCAAAAGCACCTGTTGGTCAGAAATCACTGGATGTTGGGGTGCCTAAACCCATTTAAAAATTTGGGTGCTAGATTAAGAAAATACTTTTGAAAAATCCCTTTGCATTTTCCCACCTGCATCTTTAGTAAGCTAAATATCTTTAAAATTCTGGCCCTAAAATCTACTTTGCAAAGTTCTCAGCAATACATTTTTGTCCTCTACGGACAATTTCAGTATCATTGGCTTATCTACATAGTGGACTCACCTACACATGCATTTACTCCAGCCTAGATTTACTGCGCAGTAAGCTACTACACAATGGGCTTGTCTATACATGCTTTTATATGTACCTAAACTTAATGTGCATTAGCCTAATGCACACTAAGGCAATTTAGGTGCACTTCTATACGCGCATGTGCTAAGGCGCATTAACATAGGTGTGTGGAACAACTTGGGACTAAAGTTGGTCCCAAGTCAATGGACTCTCATCGCATTAATGTGCATTAGCATGTCTACATGTTCACTAATGCAACTTAGCTATTCACACATAAATATGATACCTGCTTTATGTGGGTATCAAATTTAGGCTCAAATAGCCAAAATTTGCCATTTTTAAGACATATTAAGGGTGCGTGCATGTAGCCACATGCCCTTAATGTTCCTTACATTGGGTTAGTGTGCTATCAATGTGCATGTGTAGACCCACCCCATAAGGGTTTTTAGGTAGGTGTCTACACATACGGGTATTAGGAAGATTTGCTGCCAGGTCTCTGCAGCCCTTGTGGCCACTGGTGGGAGCTCCAGGCTCCAGCTGCAGCTGCCAGCACCTGACAACCATCTTTAAAAACCAGTCCAGTTATCTGATCAGCCCCTTCCCTGCCCAGGAGCAGTGTGCCAAGTGCAGGGCAGGACACAGCAGCTCCCTCCTTGCCCACTCTGCCTTCCTGTGCTATAGCTGTTCCAACACCTGCCCCTGGCACCAACAACCAGCGCCCTGCCCCATGCTCCTGCTTGCCATGGTGCTGGCTCAACAGGCACCCTGTACCCTGGTCTCAGGAAGATCTGCACATTCATCAGTGGAGGCTAGGGCACCAGATGCAGGAGGCCCTAGCTAACCACCTCTTCCTACACTCCCCACTCAAGCCCACCTGCACAAAGTCTTTATTTCAGCGTCCTGGAGTGGGGGGGGGGGCACATAGGGGGCAGAGGCTGGGGGCAGGTGGCCAGCATCCTGGGCTTGTGCTGTTCCCTCATGGGTGTGCACACCCTAGTGCATGCACCAGCCAGAAAGCTTGCCTGGGGCAACATCTCCCTGTGCTCCTCTGGAGCAGGTGTCTCCCTGTCTACCTGGCTCAATCCAGGCCCAGTAGGGCTGATGTCTGGTGCTGGCAACTCCAGGCAGCTCTGGCTCCATACCCATGTGGAGTTGGGGTGAGCAGTGGGCCTGGACCTAGGCAAGGGGGCTAGGTTGTGGTGGACCCAGGGTGGCAGAGGACCTCCCAGGCCTAGGTGGTGGCCTGCTGTGGGGTGGTAGGCTGCTGCCATGAGGACGGCAGTGTTAGGGGCAGGGGCCAGGCAGCAGTGGGCATGAATGAAACCACCAAACCCAGGACAGTATCCAAGGGCCAAGTATCCAGGATCCAACAGTTATTGTCTGTGGCCTGCACGGCCTGGCACAGAATAGTATTTTGGCCCTGGAAGACTTGGAGCCAATCCCTGTCTAGGGCCAGGAGCTCAGCCTGGACTACCTCCTTCTGGGCAATGTTCTTTGTCCACCACCTCTCTTAGTGAGCCAGATCCTCCCCCCCCACCACCTCTCCTCCCAGGCCAGGTCATCTTTCTGCCAGGCTCATGTGGTCTCCTCCACCACCACCACCTGCCCCTGGAGGAGGAGGGTCCTGGCCACGGTGTGCCTCTGGTGCAGCCAGTATATCTAGAGGGCACAGGCAGTGGGCAGCGGCATCCCTGAACTGGCATCCCTACTGGCCCTTGTGGTCTCTTCTCCAGGAGATGGATGCTGGGCCAGCTGAGCCATGAGACAGAAGCCATTTGTGAGAGTTTGTAACATTTCAGAGATAAGATGCTCTGCACCAGGGGCCATGTGCTGCCTAGCTTCAAATCATGGGCTGGCCAAGCACAGGTGCCCAGTGACCATGGTAAGCTGGGCCAGGCAGGCCCAGGCCCAGACAGCCACTGGCCTATTCACACATTTCCACACACTTCCTTGGGGTCAGTAGGCTCCTGGGTGCTGACCACGGGCAGTCAGCCTCCCCTGTGACATCCCCAGGCAGGGACAGGCCAAGATCCTGGCAGCACCTGCTGTCACAGCTTCAAACCCCACTTCCCCTCCTCTCCCCCTGCAGACCATCTGCTCTGCTGTGCTGCAACCCAGCCTACAGTGCCCAGGCTGGAGGGTGGTAGCATGGGGCTCCTGGACAAGTGGGATGAGAAGCTGGCCACATCCCCACCCTCCCTCCTGGTGGCCTCTCTGGGGAGGCATTCCAGGGCCAGCCCCCTGCTACACTGCTATTGTGCCCCAAATGTGCCCTTGCTTTGTATGCCCTGGGAAGTGCACGATGAGCTGTTTGTGCAAACTGAGGGATGCCCAACCCACTATGCCCTGCTACTGTTGATCTTCATGGTGCCCTGGGTGCACCTGCACTCCTGGCATATGAGCTACAACTGTGCAGGGGGCAAGCCCAGGCTTCCCTACAATCTCCACTGCCACCTGGAGGGATACCTGTGGCAGTGTTACACATCCCTACCCCACACAGCTGAAGAGAACATTGCTGCTGGCATCAATGCATTCCTGGGTGTGTAAGAGGCCCAGGTGTGAGAGGCTGCCCAGCTGCAGGGGCTGGTTAATAAAGTTTTGCACTGTGTCCCATCTCTCTCCATGCTGTGGTGAGGAGCTCAGGGCCAGGCAGGGAGCGGGGGCAGGGGCAGGACTTGGGGCCAGGGCTGGGGACAGATCCTGGGGCAGGAAGGGCCTCCACCCAGTACAGGCTTGCTTCCTGGGACTAGCATGTCTGGTGGCTTGGCACAGTCCTCCCAGCAAGCAGACATCTGGTTGTCCCCAGTCTCCCTGGCTCATGGGGAGCAGTGTGCAGGCATCCAGTCAAGTACCCTCTCCAAGGGGGAGCTGGTACTGCTGATGGCCGGTGATGACATGGTCAACAGTTCCTTGTGCCTGGCCCTGGGGCAGCACATTGCCAAGGCAGGTGCTGGCCAGGGCTCCCCAAGCTGTTGGTGAGGCAAGCAGCTGGGGAGCTGAGCAGGATGGGATGTTGAATACCTGAGGAGCCCCCTCCAGTGACATGCCATTGTAGGTGCCGGGGCAGGGACTTGGGCAGGCCATCCAAGCTAGAACACAACACGTGGTTTTGGCCGGGGCATGAGAATGTTTATGAGTTCCTGTATAAAAGGTGTGGTTTTATGGGAATGACTGGACTGATGATTATAGTCAGTCATAGCCACCCACTGTGCCCGCAAGGCCTTAACCTTTATGTGGCACTGTTGCACCAACCAGTCGTGCCCTTGCTTCCACATCTGGCCTGACAGAGCCTCATAAATATGGGTGTTTGAGCACCCACCCCACTCAAACTGGTACAGCACCTCTGCATCATATTAGAGCACCACAAGGTTGCCAACCTCCTCCTGGCACCAGTTGAGGGCCTAGGTGAAGAGCACAGGTGTAGTGCCAGGGTTAGATGGGGAGGAGGATGCCATGCTGGGTCTTGAACCAGCTGTCTGGGCCTCTGTGCAGCTGTCCCTCTGTTGCCGGCCCTGGGCAGTTGCAACCAGTGTCCAGGGCAAGGGCACATCAAGGGACTGGGAGCCGCATGGCAAAGGTTATCCCCTGTAGCACCTGCTGGTGTAGGGCAGACTTCCAGGGGTGCTGTTGGCCCTGCTGCCAGAGGTAGCCTGCAGGCAGTCCTGGGGAGCTGACAGGGCTGCCCTGGGGCTGTAGCAACCTGCACCCCTGTTCAGCACCCACCTGGCCCGACGGCAGTGCCCTAGCATCTGTGTAGTTGCTCAGTGCCTGGCAGCACTGCTGCGATGGTGGGAGATAGGCACAACCAGGCTGTGGCCTGTGCAGGATGACACATGGGGCCTATAGTGGCCCTCAGGCTCCATGTGGTATGTGTTCAAGGGCAAAAATTGTCCCCAAGTTTTTATAGCTTGCAGAGAGGGGCTACCACAAAGAAAACCCAACTCCCAGCCAGGAGCCATGGGGCTGGCTTCCTAGTGGCCAGGCACACCCAGCAGCATATTTGCTATCAAGTTGCGTCTACACCTCTATTACTGCACAGTTATTAAGCACTATTAAATTTGCTACCTGCATTTTCAGGTAGCAAATTTAATCACAATTAAGGGTTTTTACTGTGTAGTAAGTACGCATATGTGCACTTCTCATGTAGATAAGCCCAGTGTTTAAATTCAAAGGATATTATCAGAGCAGCACATGCTGAAAGGTTAAGTCAAATAGTGGACTGAGACCAGGACTAAGAAACAAGACCATGATTTTCTGTTCTCCCTTGTGAGAAGTCGGCAAGTTATTAAAAGGTTCTTCCTGTATTTCCCCATATATAAAATGGGGTTGGGAACCAAGCCTGCTTTTCACATGGGTGGGTCCTGTGATTTAATTGTTTTAATGCCTATGTCTGTGTCTACATGAGATACTGACTGTGCAATCATTACTGCACAGTCATTTAGTACTTGTTTAGTACTTATATAAACAAATACTAAATGACTGCGCAATAACCAGAGTTATTGTGCAATGGTGTCATCAAATGGCTTCTTTGTCATGCTCAGTAGCATCATGTTATACTTTCTTCCACGCAACACTACTGCACGATAGTAATGGCTACTGCACAGTCAGAGTCTCATGTAGACATGCCTTATATATGTAATAGTGTGGAAAGTCAAACCCCTTGCACTCTGCCTGGCACCAACAACATTCCTGTACTGTTTCTACCTTCTTGATTTTCTGTGAACATCCTAAACAATAGATGCATGTGTGAAATTGGAAATAGCCACTCACAGAGCCAGTCAGCAATGACAAGGTAGAGTTAAAAGAGTATTGGGAGTCAGTGTGTGAATGGAGCTGTATTAAGCCTGTGCAGTCTTTATGATTGTTATTGATGGATTATACTAGCCCAAAACTCATGGCTAAATGCACTAACAATAAATGACTAGATCATAGGAAAACAGTTAGAATGACTGACTGATTTAATCTGACTGGGATCATTTTTAACTGTTTGATTATTGAGAGTTAAAGACATCCTGAATAAATAGACTAAACCTGGGAGAACAGGTTATGAATGCTCCATCAGTCAAAATGGATAATCATATAGAATTTACTAGGGAGCTATTCTACTGCCATAGAATTCTACAGTATGGGCCAAAATATCTCTAGAAGGGAAAATGTGTTCAAATATTTCTAGATATGTCAAAGTAATTTTTATAGGAGCATGTTATAAATTCTGCAGGACTTTTCCATGGCAGTTCCACTCAGAGACCATTGAGATTGGGTCTGAGCCAAGATGTAGAAGCTTGCCCCTAGAGAAAGCACATTCCCTCCTTCTGCAAACCATTATAACTCAGACCTTCACCCAGTAGAGCTTCAGTCATTATAGCAGAGATCCAGCAATTGACAGTAGCAGAGCACTTGGCCCCATGAATTTAAAATCATGCAAGAACAAAAATAACATCCAACTTGCTCCTCATTCTGCACAATCAAGTCTCCTAGTGTTTCCTGCTCCATGTTTTATAGAGGGATTTAAACTCGGGTCCCTCATATTCCTGCAGAGTTTCTAATTTGTAGGTTATTTAAAAGACGGGCACAAGCTGTAGGCATGTTTTGAGCACACCTAGGGGACTGAGTCCCCTGGTGAGATAGGGGGAATACTTAATTTGAGAATCATCCTTATAGGCTTTGCTTTGAGCGCTGAGTTGGAGTAGCCTCTGGGAGTAGGCAGCTTTGTACATACCCACCAGTGGATGCTTATGTACCAGTGAGATAAAGCAGCAGTTTTGAACATATTCATGGCATTTAAATGGTGGACTTTTGTGTCTAAGCACCTTTAAGAATCAGATTTGGAGGCATACTTGGGCGTGTCTACACATTCATTAATGCATTGTAATTACAGAGCATTAAGTTAGAACCTGTAATGACAGATTCTAACTTAATGCGCCATAATCAGTGCTACTCCGCATTACTGCAGATGAACAGTTTTTTGTGACACTACTGCTCTTTGGACTAGATCTACCACACATTAGCACAGACTTTGTCCACTGTGCTAATGTGCAGTATAATTAATTTTCTATGCATTAGGTGCCTCATGTAGACACACGCACATAGGTGTATATCTGCATCTTTAAGGACTTAAGTATCACTTCTGAAAAACCCATTAGGCACTAGTGTGCATCATTAGGTGACCAATACCATCAGGCATCTGGCTTTTAATCCATTCTAAATTCTGAAGAATTTTTCCACAAGGCTGATCACTGGTAGGCATCTATTTCTTTCAGGGCTGCTGCAAACAAATATAAGGCTTTCTGCAAAGCTGTGCAGTAGGGACCTGTTGTGGTATTCCTCATAGAGGTACTGATGGATCTCACTCAGAGCTCCCTATTGTGTTTTCTGCCTTTTAGGATGCTTCTTCTATGTTTGTAGAGGGAACACTGGGTCCAAACCTGACCCTGCGGCCTTTATTCGGAGCCTATGGAATGAATTTGGTGTTTGTGTTTATCTCTGCAGTAATTAATACAATGGACCGTATCTTGATTCTTATACAGCCCATTCATCATTTCTGCTGAAACAGACCAAATATTCGTATAGCATTTTCTAAGATTATCACCCAAGCTCCAGGATTTGTCATTTTGCATTACAAATGGTGTTTCAGTGAGCTCCTCAGTTCCCAGTGGGCTGTAACCTGTCTGAGTCAGAGTCAGATAATGTTGAGATAGAGGTTTCCCAAGCGTGAGCTTATCTGTTCCAGATTGCATGATTATATAAATTGGATTTAGATATGGAATATAAATGCAATTAATTCCTCAAGGGTTACATTTGATAATGCCATAGAAATTAATCTCCAGTGGCAGAAATACCTGCTTTATGTTACTCTTATTTTTAAGCAAAGAGCTGTGGAAATATCCATTATAAAAAAAAAACCAACTCCTACTTTTCCCCCTGTCTTTAAAATGAATGTCTATTATTATTATTCTTTCAGTCCACTGAGGTTGGAAACAGTTTCTTAATGCAAACTATTTCCAGTAATTAATTCATTAGTAAGTGAAAGAAAACATATAGCAACAGCAACTTGGCCTATGAACATGACGGTTTACTGAGCAGAAAATCAGGAGTCAGGGCTTGTGGAATCTACTGCAGCTCTGCCTTGCTATTTGATTTTCATTTCCTTAAGAGATTTTACAGGATTACGCTTTGTGGCTCCATTTACCTATAATGTGAAATGAGTTCTCACCAAGTGCATGAGTGAGTTTGAATTCCTTACGTAAGAGTTGTAGAAAAAGTACCATTTATCCATCATACTCTTTGTTTTTCTGTTTTGTTGCAACTGTTGATCAGTGGTTCTTAACTGTTTTATTAGACTCAAGACACCCCTTGGAAAATGCCAACTCTTTGCTTCCACCTATTTTGGGGAAAATGATACAGTAATTCTTCTGTTCCAAGGAACCTGGGAAAACCACAACAGGTCAGACTGTTTTTGATACTGTGAACTCCCATTTGAAATCTCTGGGTTTATCAAGTGAATCATGTAGATATTTGCACCCCTAAGAGTGCTAACTGTGTGGCACCCTTAAAATGCTATGCTGTCATAGCACCCCCGAGTGCCATGTGATCTTGGTTAAGAATTATTGCTTTTGGTTTGCAAGTGTATAGATTTCGGTTTGCAAGTGTATAGCCTTCTCTTCTCAGAATGAGGGCAGCATTCATATTACCACACCAGGTATTCCTTCAGTTTCCAGCTCTGGAAGAAAGCATAGTCCAGGAAAGTGTTGTTCATTGCCAGAGGCATAGATTTCATAGTTTCATAGTTGGTAGGGTCGGAAGGGACCTTGGCAGATCATCAAGTCCGACCCCCAGGGAAAAAGTACTCGGACCAAATGACTCCAGCAAGGTATTTGTCTAACCTCCTCTTAAATACCCCCAGGGTAAGAGCCAGCGCCACTTCTCTTGCAAGTTGGTTCCAGATCCTAGCCGCCCTGACTGTGAAGTAGCGCCTCCTGATGTCTAGTCTGAATCCACCCACTGCCAGCTTGTGACCATTATTTCTAGTCACTCCTGGTAGTGCTCAAGGGACCAGGGGCTCCCCCAATGCCTGCTGGTCCCCTCTGGATAGTTTGTAATAGGCCCTAGATTCACCCTCAGCCTTCTCTTGTGGAGGCTGAACAGGTTCAGTTCCCTTAGCTTCTTCTCGTAGGGCCTGCCCTGCTGCCCCTGATCATGCGAGTGGCCCTTCTCTGGACCCTCTCCATGCTGTCCACATCCCTCCTGAAGTGCGGCTCCCAGAACTGATCGCAGTACTCCAACTGAGGCCTGACCAGTGTTGCATAGAGAGGGAGGATCACCTTCTTGGACCTGCTTGAGATGCATCTGTGGATGCATGACAAGGTACGATTGGCCTTCCTGACCATGTCCCCACACTGCTGGCCCATGTCCATTGTGGCATCAATGATGATTCCAAGATCCTTTTCTGCCTCCGCATTGACGAGAAGGGAGTTCCCCAGGCTGTAGGTATGCTGCTGGTTCTTCCTCCCCGGGTGCAGCACCTTGCACTTGTTGAAACCCATTGTGTTCTCATCTGCTCACCCCTGTAACCTGTCTAGGTCTGATTGCAGCATATTCCTCCCTTCTAGCATGCCCACATCCCCCCCACATCTTAGTGTCATCAGCAAATTTGAACAGGGTGCTTTTCACTCCCTCGTCCAAGTCAACAGCAAATAGGCAGAGCCCTTTTCACCCCAGCATCACCTGGGCTAACAAGGAACAATGGTAATAAGCTGATGGAGAATAAGTTTAGGTTAGAGATGAGAAGGCAATATTTTACAGTTAGGATGGCCAAAATCTGGAACCAACTTCCCAGGGAAGTGATCCTTACCCCTACCTTGGGCAAATTCAAGAGGAGGTTGGAAGATCATCTGTCTGGGGTCCTGTGAACGCAGCATTCATTCTGGCCTGTGGAAGGGAGTCAGGCTAGATAATCTGTTAAGGTCCCTCCTATAAAATATAAATATAAAACTATGAAACCAGGTCCCACCTCAGCCTCCTCTTGCTGAGGCTGAACAGGTTCAGGTCCCTCAGTCTCTCCTCATACGGCCTGTCCTGCTGCCCTCTCATCAATAATGACTTCAAGATCCCTTTCTGCCTCTGTGCTTTCAAGAAAGGAACTCCCCAGCCTGTATGTATGCTGTGGATTCCTTCTCCCAAGGTGCAGCTTTTGTAGTCTGTCTAAATCTATTTGCAACCACTCACTCATATAGGAATGCATAAATGTTTTAAGGTGGTTTTGCGCTTTAGACATTTTTCATCCCCAAATCACATGATCTGGAAATAGCCAGGCTGATAACTTTCTTTGTTGGAACTGTGCTATGTTTGGATGAACCTCCAAAATGACTAACAGCTGATACCAGTGATTCTCAACCAGGTACCCTGGGTGCCATGAGATCCTTTTAAGGGTGATATGCATTACTGTTGGGTGGGCAAACACCTACACCAGTATCATAGTATCATAGTGTCTAGAGTCGGAAGGGACCTGGGCAGATCATCTAGTCCGACCCCCTGCCTTGGCAGGAAAGAGCACCGGGGTCAGA
>JAGPOW010000261.1:22244741-22259820 GCA_030014935.1 Caiman crocodilus
TCCACAGCAACCCCTGCGTCTAATGATTTGGTGACCTGATCATAAAAGGCCACCAGGTTGGTCTGACAAGACCTGCCACTGATGAACCCATGCTGGTTGGTGACATACCATAGGTCTCTGGTGCCCCAGGGCCAATGCTTGCATTTGCACACCCCTCTCTCCCCCCCACCCCAATCCTTTTAATAGCAATACAAAGTCACATTGCGTGATAAGAACTCTGGAGGACCCGGCTAGCACCCCCCCAGGCTGGCACCTGGGGGCCATGGCCCCCTCCTGCCCCCTCCCATGTACCCCCCACCATCATTATGCCACTGACCTACACTTGATTCACTAGATAAACCAAGAACTTTTTAAATAAGAGTCCACAGTGTCGAAAACCTTCTGACTTGCTGTGGTTTTTCTCAGTCTTTTGTAATAGAAAGATTGCTCTACTATTTTTTTGTAGTCAAAAAATGAGTGAAAGTGAAGAGGTGCCATCTTTAGACTCAAGGCACCCCTCAGAAAATGTTGAGAACCATTGGCCTATACAAACAAAATTGCTTGCACTCATACTTCCCTTAATGGGAATTTGGAAATCTGAGCACCAACCATGTCTTCAGTATCCCAATGAGGCTGAAGATTGCAGTGGTTTGAAAAGGGGACTGAAAGTCAGCCCATATTAAAAAATCCTAGATAAGTAATGGGGATAGAACCCCTAGGTTCTTTAAAAGTTATTCCAGAAATTAAGTAGAAAATAAAAGCCTTTCTTTGGTACTGTAAATGATCATCCTATGCAATTCTACTGTGCAAATATAATTTTTTTATTACATTCTGGGTGGGCCTACATGTGCATTTAAGTATGCCTAAATTTAATGCACATTATCTTAATGTGTATTAAATGGGTTTAGACAGGTGTCTACACGTGCAGACGTTAAAGCACAATCATGCTATGTATGGACTGATTTGGGATTATAGTCCCAAGCTAGTTGACAAATACAGCGTTAATGTGCTTTAACGTATCTACATGTTCATTAATGTGCTTTAACTATTTGCACTTAAATTTGATACCTGCAAATGCAGGTATCAAATTTAGGCATGAATAGCCTAAATTCATCATTTTAGTGCACATTAAGGGTGTGCACATGTATACACGTGCCATTAATGCGCATTCATTTATGCTAATGTGAATTCAAGAGTCTTGTGTAGATACACCTTCTATAGAATGATTCAAAATAAGTGCTGAACAGATACCTTTTCCACCAAATGATATAAGTTTTCCACAGGGAATAAGTATCCTATGCTATAGTCCTTTGCCTTGCTCTGCCATGAAATGGAATAATGCATAAAGGTGCAGAAGGATAATCACTGGGATTAAACTAAAGATGTATTTGACCCAATGACTGTAAAATGCTATGAGAATCATCAATTAAAAAAAACACTGTACAATATAGTATTGTAAGTGTGCTCATTAGAGTAATATCAAGTTTGCTTATGAAGGAAATAAGTTTCTGTATGACATGCTGGGCAGTATATAAACATGTGATAAATGTTGAGATACACATTATCTAAAGAAGCTAAGCAAAAAAGAAGTTTTACCCATTAACAAATCTTGAGATTATTTATATTATATAGCTCTGCCATCTGCAATTTGAGCCAGCTAGGTACATTGGAAGCTTTTGGAAGACAGAAGTGAGCAGATGGTTGTTTTTGACGCCATCAGGTAGTGGGTAGTCGATATTAGTAAATTGGCAGGTATCCACTAAAAATTATTCCATAGCAGATAATGAAATAAGTTATAAATAGTAGAGAAATTATGAGTAGCTATGAAAGAAAGAGGTCAGGGAGGGGGGGGAGATTTTCCAGAAAAATTGTGTACGTTCATCTCCTATCTCATTTTTTCCATTATGCTCAGGAACTAATTAAAATGCTAAATATCAGGTGTCCTTTTAAATAACATACATATGTTACGTATGTGATTAGCTACAGTGTGTGTGTGTGTGTGTGTGTGTATACATATATATACACACACACATTACTGAAGCTAATCACTTTATATTTTGATGTAGGCAAGCATGTAATATAACATCACTCCAACTCACCCTGGCACTTGAGAATTAGATAAATAAAGACATCTAGGGCATGTCTACATGTGCATTTAAGTGTGACTAAATTTAATGCACATTAAGCTAATGCACATTAAGCAATGCTGGCAGGTGTCTACATATGCAGGCACCTGGCACTAACATTAGTTAATGTCAAGTCCCTACAGCTCTGACATGTGCCCCTAGTGGCTAGGCAGACCTAGCACTATAGTTACTGCTGGGTCACGTCTACATGTGTGTTAATACACTTTAATCACACCTAAATTTGACACCTGCATTTGCAGGCATTGAATTTAGGCAGGATTAGCCTAATTTCATCATTTTTAATGCACATTAAAGTGTGAGCATGTGTAGAAGCATGCTCGTAATGTGCATTAGCGTTTCTCATATAGACACAACCATAGATGCTTAAAATCAGATCCTTCAGTTACTAGTATGCACCCATATAAATGAGTCCACTGTTCAATAGAGAGTAGAGCTATGGATTAATGCCATCTCCCCATTTTAATTTTAGTGTTTTAAGACCAGATATTACAAGTGGTTCAGACTTTAAATTAATCTGGTTATTTACTTTGATTTATAGCCTATGTGCCAATTTATTGCTGGCACTGGCTGTGACAACAATGGAATTTGCCTTGTTTGGATAGCAGTGATCTCATCTCTTCATATATGCAAGACGAAAGAAAATGCTATGAAATTATAAGGACTGTAAGCCTGAACAAACCGGATTGCCTTGTGATAGAATTATTTAAACACACTGTCTTTATTTCATAGAAATATAGAAGAGCAAGTCATCTAGTCCAACCCTCAATTCAAAGGAGAATTGTTCCTGTCTAAGTCAACCCACTCAAGTTTCTCTCTAGCCTGCTCTTAAAAACTTCAAGGGATGGAGATTCTAAAATTCTCTGGCTAGCCTGTTCAAAAGATTAACACCTGCCCTCACCTGGATGAGAAAATTCTTCCTAATCTCCAAACTAAATTTTCCTTGCAGCAGTTTAAGACCATTGCTCTTAGTCCTGTCCCTGTCAGCTACAGGGAATAGTTTATCACAGTCCTCTATCACTGACTGTCCTTCAGGGATTTGAAGACTTCGTAAGTCTTTGTAGTTCTAAGCCCTTCTTCTCTCCACTGGACTCTTTCCAACTTTCTTACATTTTTCTTGCCCCAAACTAGACACATTACTCCAGATGAGGACTTGCCCATGCCAAATAGAATGAAAGAATCACTTCTTTTAACTTGCAAGTGAAGTTGTTACTAATATAACTCAGCAGGCTTTTTTTTTTTTTTTTTTTGCTATGAGAATATATTGCTGGATCATAGTCTGTAGTCCACTATAGCCCTAGGTCCTTACCTGCAGTACTGCATCCCAGCCAGTCATTCAGCACTCTGTAACTGTGCATGCAATTTTATGCTTGTTCTTATTTAATTAATTAATTTTAGACCATTTTTGCAGTTTTTCAAGTATATTTTGAACTCTAATCCTACTCTCCAGAGTGTTTGCAACTCTCCAGAGTGTTTGCAACTCTGTGCAGCTTGGTGCCATCTGTAATTTACACCACTGTGGTGAGAAACACTGCTGGATAAGGTCTAGAAATAGGATGAAAAACATATTTAAAAATTTTATGTTGTGATTTTTTAATTATCCTTTCATTGTCGGTGTCAGTGGGGCATACTGTACAGAGCCCCCAGACATCTCTTCTGTCAGAGTTCCCACGTAGAAAAGAGCCTTGAATGCTGACAGTGTTAAGACATGTCCAGTACTGGTCAAAGTTTAGTTTCTTCTAATGGCACATATCAATGTCGCATCCAGTTATCCCATATGTAAATAGTCTTATCCTCAGAACTAAATCTGGACGTTAGAGAAATATTAGCATCACCATTTCAAAAATGGGGAATGGAGGTAGAGGGCTACTCAGTGACTTGGTTCAAGGTTACATAGGGTGCCCTGGGCAAAACCAGAAATTTAATCCAGAGTTTCAGGCCTGTAACTTTGACCATCAGACCTTCATTCCTGCCTTATCTTTTACTGCGGAGAACAATGAATAGAAATCAGAGATTCTTCTATCTTCTGAAAATGGCCTTTAGTGACATGAGACTTGTCCTACTGCTCCTAATTGCTTTTTGGGATCCAGAAGTAGGGGAGATGGCAAAAAGGACAGAGGAAAATTAGTCTAACAACTTATCCTTTTGATGAGGTCCCTGCCCAGGAGGTGCACAATTGCTCTAGTATTCCTTTGAAACCTTTAGCCTCCTCTGCCAACTGTATGAACAGTATGAGAACTTTACTGTATGGAAATAACTGTTCTTTGAGGAATTAAAGCAATAGATTTTCTGGAGTGGAATGAAAGGCATAAAAAAAAGGGCAGATGATCTTGGAACAAATGGAAGTAAAGACTGCAACAGGTTGGAAGTTCTGTCTTCAATTTTGGCAATAAAGTGAGGCTTCAATAATAAAATAGTCATATCATTAGAGATTTGAAGTTCAGAAAGCTATAAAGATCTTAGTTGCTATGTTTCTGCCCTGAGTATCTTTGGAACAATTTACTACATAGATGCCCCCTGTCTATGACAACACAAATATGATTTTTCCTGGAGGTAATATCTGCATGTAAGGCACTGAGACATGTTATATTATGGGATTTGGCAAAGATCCTACCAGTGTTGTAGGTTGTATTCGCTTTTGGAAAATTATAACCACAACAAATATATTTATTTGTATTAATCAACTTACCTGGTAAGGGAACTGCTGATGCTACCTTAGAAGTGCCTGTTACAGGCATTTACTATGCTCCACCTGAGACTAGCTTACCAATTATCCTTGTTTTAAAGATGCAGAAACTGAGGTAGAAAGGCTTGTGTGACTTTCTCAAAGCCACTGAAGGAGGCAGCATGAGAAACTGACATTTCTGGTTTTCTGCTCCATCCCTTGCTTGTGGAAGTGAAGCCAGTCCTGTCTCGTCTCCTTCTGGTCATCTGATCCTTTCCTCTGCTATCACTAGGGAACCTGGTTTTCTCTGATAATAAAAATTGCAAATTCTCTGATAAAATCCCCCAAATCCATGATTAAAATGAAATGCCACTATGTATATATATAGGGATCAACTGAACACAATGTTTTATTGAACTATTTACAATTTTTAAGCAATTTGGAAGTCTACTAGTGCCTCAATCACTACGATAAAATATATTCTATATACTTATACATTTGGTATTTGATCTGGGGTGTTTTATCATGGAATATCAGAGCTCCCGCTGCCCCCTTAGCTTACAAAATGCAGGTCCAGGGCCCCCCCCACCTCCTCTGCACAGCCCCTCAACCTTGCTGGTTGCACCTCACTCCTCTCCACCCCCACCCCCCTGCCAGAGCAGAGCCCATGGGAAGGCTGGTGCACCTTGCCTGCTGTAGGCTCAGGTGGGGTGGGGCTGGCTCCCCACCACTGCATGCACTCCTGGAGGAGTAGGGGGACCCGTGCCTCCCAGATCTGTGTGCAGGGTGGGTGCAGGCTGCCAGCTGCAGGCTTGGGCTTCCTGCCCTGCTGCTCCTTTGGGACCAGCGCAGCCCAGAGGGCAGGATCTGGTGTGGTGGGACAGAGCAGGGCCAGGCAGGAAAGCCCCCTGCCCACCCCAGAGCATTGAGGGGCACAACCGCACGCCACTGCCCCCATTGTTGTCAGGCGGGCAGGGGGGTGCATTGCCAGGGTGATGTGGGGCTTGGAGTGGCAAAGAGCTTCCCTGTCTGGTCCTGTTCTGCCATGCCAAATCCCCACCACTGGGCTGCAGAGGCTCAGGGGAGGGCAGCAGGGCAGGGAGCCTCAGACTGCAGCAGACAGCCCACACCCATGCAGAGCTGGGGGGCATAGGTCCCCTCTGCCCCTCCTGGGAGCATGTGCAGCTGCAGGGAGCTGGCCCAACCCCTCTGCACTTCCAGACAAGCTGCCCACATGCCGTCCCACTCCCTGCGGGGGCCCTGAGGCCACACATTCCCCACACACCACCCAGCTGGGCAGCACCCCAGTCCTGCCCAACTCCCTCCCCCACAATAGGGACCTCAGTCCCCACTCCCTCCCAGACTTACCTATGGAAGCTGCTCTGCAGGCTGCCTGGTGGCCAGGTGCCCCTGCCAACCACCCTCCTCCGGCTCCTCCCCGGCCCCTTACAGGCTGGAACTCTGCCAGCTTGCAGAGAGAGCTTTGAAAAAGTGCAAAATTCACGTGTTTCTCTGTTAAAATGAGATATCCACTTTTTTATTGGGTAAAGGGGGAAATCTGCATTTTTCTCCGTTTTCCTGTGGGAAACGGAAAACTCAGATCTCTGGCTATCACACAGGATCCTTACTATATTTCTCCATTTGACATTTTCTCTGTTTTTTAAACGCAGGTGCCTGCATTTTTAAAAGTGTAACAGTGCAAAAAATGGTGTAACCTTGACTGATTGCCATAGAGATATATTTTGGGCACAGTACATAGATATAATTATCAAACGTATAGCATAGCCCCTCTCCATCCTGCAAAAAAAGTTATTCTCCTCTTGGATCCAGAGGTACATCATGTATCTATCCTTCTTATTCATCTAGATAATAAAACATTACTTTCTGGCAGTTTCTCTATATAAAATATACTCTTTCCCCTTGAAATTATATAGAACCTGCCATTGGCTATTATATGCTCATTCTCCCATATCTATAACTGCTGTGTGAGATATCACGTGTGCATAGAGATATGAAATATACAGTAGCTTCTCATCCGTTGTGAGAGATGAGATAAATATAAAACTCACATTGTTCTTACGCTCTTCATCCTTAGCATCCGACAAAATAGGTTTACGAACCTACACAAAGCTATCCTTGTTGATCAAGTAATCATTTGTGGACTTGGGCAAGAGAAAACAAATGAGCCAGAACTCTAGAAATCCTGTTTTCTTTCATGGACCCCCCCAAAAATACATAGCTGGGGAAAGTATTACCACACACACACACAACCAGAATGTATTTATTTTTCAAGTCATACCATATTCGTATTTACTTTAATGATTCATAAACATCACAGGTTCCAGTTCTTCTAATTAACTCATCTATTTAGTGTTATTAACAGCTGCTTAGGGAATGATTTATCGTACAATATCACATCACACTAACATATAAATCCAGCCAGTTGAATTGGCTAAATATCTTTCATTGCCTAGATATGAATTCTTTCCCCCATATTCACTATTAACACTGCGTAGACCGTAGCTGTTGTCCTACTGTTTTATTCTCCTGATAATTTATACAAGACATAATGTATGATAGCCTAAAAGTATGGTTACTCATTTTTGTTCTTTAATATTTATCAAGGTACCTGCTGAAAAAAAGGATCTATACATTTATTTTGAGACAACAGGACCCTCCGAACCTTTCCTCTGCAGTTCCTGTTTTACTGCTTTGGTTTTCTGTTCTTATAAAAACCATTCGGTGTCCCAGAATGATCATCTTTATTCAAAGTTGCCATTAGGGTCCTATGTACCCTGAAGGCATGACCAAGTCTGCTAAACCCTTTACAATAGCTTTACGCATGATGGGACATCATATCATAGCCTTGGACAGTCAATGCTTTAAAACAGGGCTTTCCAACTTAACTGCTGGGGGCTGTAAACTGCAAGGACCATGTAGTGTGGGGGCTATGCCCTCCCCTCACTTTCATGGCTGCAAGCTTCTCTGGCACGAGGGAGCAGATCCTCCCTGCACGGCTGCACCATACAGGCTGGAACCCCCCGTTCCCAATCTGCAGCTGCAGCTCCCCTGCCACTGCAGGCTGTGCTGAGCCACTCCACCCTGCTCTGTGCCAGCCCCTGGGACAGGGGCAAGAAGTGAAAGCCAAAGAAAAGGGATCCTAGAGACCCTGGAGCCAGAGCAATCAGGGAAGCAGGAGCCAGGGGAAGTCTGGGCTCTGCAGATTAACCCCTAGCAGCATGCGCCCCACAGGCCACCAGTTAGATAGTCCCCCTGTCAAACAATTTGACTCGAATTAAATGGTGACGTGCTTGGGCCCGTGCTGTTTTATTTGGAGACAGGGTGTAAATCCCTTAAGATAGTCCTCTTTCCCATTTTAATTTGGCATGAAAATGGCAACAGCAAATGCTCTAACAAGCTGTCTGGCTTGTTGAGCAAACCAGGTGTTCGGGGTCATCTCAAACAGGAGTTGCTTTCAAAGGCAGAATGCATCGCTGTTTGGAACTGCAATATTGTGCCTTTTTCACAGATGGTAGAGATGGTCTCTAACATTGCAGAGGAGGACAGCATTGATCTGGGAGCAGGAAGGCCTGGATTCTGGTGTGTTTGCTAAACCTCCTGGGTACAAAAAATCATGGACTAAATATAGATCGACTACAGACACTGAATTTATGACTCGTTATAACCTACCTAACATCTGACTTCCCAGCCATATTCACTGCCCCCCTCCCCACCTCACCAATGTGTCTCTCACTCACTGACTCCTCAATTTCCATCTGCAGTGCCTGGTTTTCTTGCACGCAGACCAGCCTCTGGTTTCTTTACTATTCATTCCATCCAGAAAGAGCACACACCAAGTGCAGATGCTTCCTCAGCCTAACGAAGGGTATTTATACCCAAAAGCTTGCAAAGAAGAATTTTTCCAACTCTCTGAGTTGGTCTAATAAAAGATATCAGATTTACCTAAAGAAACTTGTTTTGCTCAACCTATGCTTTTCCAGTGTAAAATGCATTAACAACCATGGCAGCAGGGACCAAACATACAAACTCCTTTCTATGGAAACAACTCTAACTGGAGTACAGACACATGCTGCCACTCACTTGCTCCCAGGGGTGCTTACGCATTTTATATTGAACGTCCATTGGGTTAAAATAAGATTTGTAAGATTTCTAGCAGCAGGACTCACTACTCCCAAGAGAGTACAAGAACCAACAGGCTACAGAGTTCCCTTTCTTATTGCCTGCTCTCATTCTGGTCCCATGAAACTTGCTTCTCCAGTGGGCCAAGGCCAATGGAAGAGTAGGGGCTCTTTCCTTCCTACTCCTTCCCCTGAACACTGATGCTTAGGGCAAACTACAAGAGTGTGAAACATGGGTCTGATCCCGTGAGCTGGAGTGGGAGAGGTGGTGGGAAGGAGGGACTATAATCCAGGCCTCCCATTTCCTGAGTTAGTGCTGTAATAATCAGGCATTGGAGGAAAAGGAGTTCCAAAGTCTCCAAGTTCAAAAGTGAACAAGGGGTGCTGTGCTCCCTCTCAAGCTCAATGTTGTGGTCAGGTGCTTTGAGGACTGCTGGTCTAAAAATGACAAAACACCTAATGTGCTGCTCTGTGATAGAAACCAAGGCTCCAAGGTAGCAAGTTAGGACAACCCTGTGCCCCCCCATGCCCAGGTCCTCCTCTGCCAGGTGGTTTTGGAAGAAGCAGCTGCAGGGGCTTGAAAGTCTGTAACAGGCTGCTTTCCCCAGCACCATCTTCCTCGTCATCCATGCCCTATGTGGGGCACCCTTGGAGTCCCCCTTAAGGTTTCTGGTGTTACTCACCTGCCATGTCTTGATAGAAATTATTAATGATGTTCTTGAAAACAGGAGACTGCCTATTGTATTTCATGTTAGGGTCTTTTGTCTCCACAGAACTTGACCCCAGTCTTTCTCTAGCTAGGCCTCCCCATCTAAACCCAGCAAACAGGGTTTGACTCTGGGGCACTAAGCATCTTTCCTGCTCCAGTGTGGAGCCTGGCCTAGAGATCTAGCCACCAGAGCCACAGCTGGGGTGGAGCAAGTTCAAGGCCAGAGGATAGACTTGCTTAGTCCCACAAAAAACCCCCACAAGATTAAGTTGTACCACAGGTGCACCATACCTCCCTGACCTTCTAAGATTGCGCCTTCAGGCAACAGGGTCAGTGCACCTCAGAAATCCTGCACCCCCACTGGCACTGGGGTTTATGTACCCCCAAAAGCCATGCCCTCGCTGGCACCAGGGTCTGTGCCCAAAATGAGGGTGCCTTCTTCCCCTAATAGCCTCCCCCAAACCACCACGCAGTCAATAAACAAAAGAAATAAGGACAGTCTCATCCATTGGCAATAACAGCCACACACACACACACAAAAAAGTGCCATGCGGCTTTCTTTGATCAGCTTATGTTTTATGCCGGATTTGTGCTTTGGCTCCCCACCATCAGCTTCTGGGGCAGCCGCTGTCTCTCAGGGTTGCCGTAGTCCCCTCTTCCAGGCTTTGGACCGCTCACCAGGCCTCTCACGGAGTTCTGGGATGCACTCCTTCCTTTTTGGCTGCCGGCCCTTACTGCCGCTCTCCCAGGGTTTTTATAGTCCTGGCCTGCCCCTTCCGGTCAGCTGACTAGCTGGCCAGGCTCAGTACTTAACCCCCTCCTTACCAGCATTCCCTGCCCAGAAAGTTCTGGCCTTAAAAGGGTAGACCCGTCTTCAAATAACAGGGCTAGGGCTCCCTGTTACAAGGCCATATAGAGCCCAGAGGCTGCCAGTTGGACAGCCTGGGGCTCATTCAACATGCCTCCCTGCTCAGCATCTAGGCACAGTTACTAGATTGCTCTTAGGAGACACCTGGGATTCCTATATAGTGGCTTTGTATACAAAAGAAGCTGACTGTGTAGTTATTGTGCAGTCATTTAGTACTTGTTTATACAAGTACTAAATGACTGTACAGTAACCCAAGTTACCGTGCAACAGCGCCGACAAACGGCCTTGTGACGCTGACTGTGTAATAGCCCAAGACTGCTGCTCAGTAGCATCGCTTCATGTGGTTTCTGCCATGTGATGCTACTGAGCAGTAGGCTCAGGCTACTGTGCAGTTAGCATCTCATGTGGACATGGCCAGTGAGTAGGAATATCTAGAGACTTAACCCTTTCAATTAGGATCAACCCTTTCAAGACATGGCAATGCCCAACTGGAGACACCTGAAGGGTCAACTTGGATCCAGCCTGTTCTGAAACATACAATTGCACTAATAAATGCAAGAAATTTAACTCTGACTTCATACTTTACCATGGGAAAATCTTTGAGCACTGGATTTCATATTATTAGTCTTTTTTCTCATGGCATGAATGAACAAGTTAAGAGGTACAGAAAACAGCACATGTCCTCACAGTATTTGTTTCCCCAAGGAAGGGTATTCCATATTTTTATGAAAAAAGTTTCAGTACAAACCCACAGTTATTTTCATATTATTTTTGTGCAAAAAGAATCTTTACAAAAATTCAAGCAACACTGAAGTCCTGCACGGTTTATAAGGGCAGCTTTATGCTTCTGCGCACTGTTGCACTGGCTGTGGTTTAGCCCGGCTTCGTTTTCTTTTTCGTTTCTTCTTTGCAGCAAGAGGCTGCTTAGTCTCTTGCACTTTTTTCTTCTTCTTCAGGCAACTGAGGGGATTGGGACCACCCACCCTCTTACGTTTTCTTTTTTCCTTTTCTTTCTTTCCCAGTCCCTCTTTCTCTTTGAGTTGTTTAAGACTTTGTTTCTGGTGCTCTGGAACAAGCTGATTTGCTTGCACTGCTTGAACAAATGCCAGAGATTTGGGAGATGGTTTGTCAAGTACTATAGTGTTCTGAATAATAAAGAGCAGAGGAACTCCAGGCTTTTTTTTCACTTTTTTTGCCAAATCTTGGTCCTGTCAAATCAAAAGGCACAGTCAACAATTTGTGATTAACTTTTCTTTTAGAAAGGATTGCACTACAATGGCAAATATTATTCAAAGAGCTGAATTTTATAAAAGATGTCTATTATCTTAGTAGCTAGTAAAACTGAAAGATGGAGGCCTGTCTCTGATGAACCAATTTCTGCATGCCCATCTTCTGTCTTACTCCTAAGGCAAAAGAAATATACTTCCTCCTTTTGTACATATGGGGAAGGAGAGGAGAGGGAAATAAATTAAATCTAGAAAACTGTCAAATGTCATCATGGAAGATGCCCATAAAAAGGGTTTCACTGTAATTTTTATTTTCAAGCAGTGCAAAATATTCAAGAGATTGAAGTCTGCACAAAATCGCAGTAACTCTGAATTCACTCTCCGATTGAAAAGTTTAACTAAAAAGTTTATTCTAAATTTCCAGTGTAGCATTTTAATTGAAATTGCAGCATGGTAAACAAATACGAGCAGCTTGTGATGAATGTTCAGAGTGAGGACGTTTACAATATTTTTGTTCCCATTCATCATGCAGGAAATCGTATTCAGTGATACTTTTAAGGCTGTAATTCTCTTTCAAACTGACATTTCCCCACTTTGTAATCTGACAGTCATCACATGTTGCAGACATGCAGATCTTAGAAATCGAATTCCAACCATTCATTCAAATCTTGTGTTTATTAGGAATTTAAAAAAACCAACCATTTTAAAATAAAATTAAGTAAGGTTTCCTAGTATTTACCTGTGTAGCAATAAAATAGTGATGTGGGTTTCCATCCTGAATCATGGATAGAAGACATGCCGAACCACTTACTGGATCTTTGAAGTGAGAACAGTGTCGAACCTGAAAGCGTTGGGCAATTAATTTTGCTCCATATAGTTCCTTCCCCAGTGATTCTAATTCTTTCAGAACACATCTAAAAATAGCAAAAATGAGACAAATTTATAAAGGGAAAAATCCCTAATTTTAGAGCGTTTATTTTAACGTGAGGACTACAGAACTGCAAAGTGGTTTCAAATATTGAATGAAGCATGTTTGCTTAGAGATAAACACTGCCTGGCCAGACTATATCCATTTTACAAAGCACAAAAATGAACTGAAGTACAGCTTTTCTTAGCATTTCAACAAGATTTCTAAATGAGATTAATAACAACATTTGAAATATTAAGTAACCTGGGACAATTCAATGACAATTCCAAATCTTTGAGACTTCAGTAAGACTTGCAATTAAGTGGAAAAAAAACTTTTGCCAGTGTAATTACAGCTGTTATGAAGAAAATCCAACTTCTTTACTGTAACCCGGGGTGGGCAAAATGCAGCTTGGGGGCCAGATGCAGAATGGCTCAGCAGGCTATCAGGCTCACAGGGCTCCTAAAAAATTTAGAAAAGTAGTATTTATCTGCCCCGGGCTGCCCATCATGCAGCCCTCAATGGCTTGCCAAAACTCAGTAAGCTGCCCTCAGCCCAAAATAATTGCCTGCCCCTGCTGTAACCTGTTTGAGTAAAAGGCTTTCTATATAAAATCATGGGGTTGACAGACACCTCCAGGATCATTTGATCTAACCCCCTGCCACTCCTAAAGTTCACAGACTTCACCTACCACGCAGATTAGTATTAAAAAAAAAACTACACAATCAAATAAACCTCCCCCACAAATAAAGCAACTGGTGTAAATGCATAATAATAATACCTGTATGTAGTGTTAATTTAGGACTGAATATATGTGACTGCTAACATGCTGGGATTCCATATTTGAATTACGTGAAAGAAAAAACAGCAGGAATTACAACAGCTGATGTGCAATTCATTTGCATTTTAGTGGTTCTGTCTCAGAGAGTGTTATACCCAACAGTGCCTGTGAAATTTAAAATATCAGGTGCTAAACAGCAAAGTTCTCAGAGATTTACATACTAAAGGGGCCTTTTGGTGAACAAATTTCATGGCATTGTAAAACAAGGACAACCCAGCAGGATTTAGGACAGGTTTACAGTCTTCCAGTTCAGACACCTCACATATTGACATGGATATACATGAAGAGATTAATTAACCTCTTTGAAGAAAAATGCCACACAAATCATTCTTACACTCTTGCTAAACCAATGTTCTGGTGACGACCCACTCAATTATACCATCAAGGAAATCCTTTAGTTTTATCTTGCACCCTAAAAATTCACGAAGTACCCAACCGGGAGATTAAAAAGGACTGCAACTGTGCCATGTAATGGAATGATTTAGAAATTATGCAACAAGACTGGAAAAAAAGGTTAATAAAAATATATTAATTGACAAAACAGAAACCAGTAGGCAACATATAGAAATATTTTTGTTAAAAAAAAATAAAAATGAAGAGCAAAATTTTCCCAGAAGATATGATTAATAAAAGAAGCGATACCCACACTGAAGAATCAGTAGATTTCAATGTTATAGACTTGTGAGACTACATGAAAGAATCTATCAAAAATGCAAACCAAATTACTTATTAGGAAGTGTTTTTCCAAGAATGATAAAAAATATCCAGGAGATGAAGGCATGAAATATTCAAGACTAATCCTTCTACCCAGTGGGGGCACCTACACAAGGTGCTTAACTGCACAGTAGCTTAATTTACTGCGCAGTACATATGTGCATCTACATGTGCACATGCTTACTACACAATAAACCTTGCTAATTACAAGTAAATTTGCTACTTACATTTGCAGGTAGCAAATTTACTCAAACATACAATCAAAGTATTTTGATTAGTAACAGTGCAGTATCACTTGTGTAGATGCCTGACTGGGAAGCCAGTCTGCTTTTGGTCAGCCACCCACCAGGGGGCAGGAGATTGCTCCCTGGGACGGGTTCCACAACTCAAGCCTGGGAGGGGACTGTGTCCCCTTGTCCCAGCAGCAGGGAGCTGCAAGCCCCACACTCCTCCCAGCTACCCCATCGCAATGGTGATCAGGGTCTCCCAGTGCTGGCCTCACAACCGCAGACCTGGTGCTGGGAGCTGCCTGCAGGCACAGGCTGGGGAACCTATTTCCTGCCTATCTACATACTTGCAGAAATGAGTGGGGAACAAGCTCTCAGCCTGCTCAGCACTCATGTCGCTGAATGGGGAACAGGTTCTCCAGCTTCGGTCCTGTATGTGGAGCAGGGGCTGGGAACTATCCTGGTCAAGGGCAGGTTCCAGCCCTGAGCCCTGATCAGCTGATCAAGGCACAGGCCTTGGAAAGAGCTGCAGGGGTGGAAGAGGTCCCAGCCCCTTGCCTTGATCATAGTATCATCATAGTGTCTAGAGTCGGAAGGGACCTGGGCAGATCATCTAGTCCGACCCCCTGCCTTGGCAGGAAAGAGCACCGGGGTCAGATG
>JAGPOW010000261.1:22259920-22315750 GCA_030014935.1 Caiman crocodilus
AGAGCTTACCCAGGATTGAGGTAAGACTAACTGGCCTGTAATTTCCCGGGTCCTCTTTTTGTCCCTTTTTGAAGATAGGGACCACATTGGCCCTCTTCCTCTTGATCTGCTGGTGGGGCAACCAGCAGCAAGCCCTACCAGCAGATGGGGCAGGGGGCTAAAACCTGCCTCTCCTCTGCAGTCCCCTGGCTCTGATCCAGGGAGCCGCGCCAGGAGCTTCCTACTCATGGGGCAGGGGAGACATTGTCTCCACCCCAGGAGCAAACAGCCCCCTGGGGCAATGTTTAATGTCCCAGGCACCAGCCAGAAGACAGCTGTCTCCTGGCCCAGTGCTCCCTGACAGCCCCTGAACTATCGCCCACAGGGAGCCCAGAGCTCCCCTGAGTGGAAGCAGGGCCCCAAGAAGTGGGAGCAGTTTGCTTCCATTAGCGGCAAAGCTATTCCCGCTTCTCTGCATGCAGAGATGCTTGCTTGGAAGCGTTTACTCATGAGTAAACTGATCCCGGATCAAATGCATGTGTAGATGCACCGAGTATGTTACTAAGACTGGGGCTGGCCTGCGCTACTTGATTTTTCACTGGACATATCTATACATGCTATTAATGCGACTGAATAAACTGTGGAGCAATTTGTGCTGCAGTAAACTACACCCATGTGCAGCATCTACACAAATGCCTGGAACAGCAGCAAACTGACCCAGGGAAGAGCAGTGGAGGCCAGGGCTGCTCCTGCCATGCTCTCCCTCCCCTGCAGAGGGAGCTCCAGGTTTCACTCATAGCTGCTCAGGTGCCAGTCCCAGGCTGGCACAGCGTACAAGGGTCAGTCCCAGGCTCCAGTTGACATTGGCACTGTGGCCTGGAATCTGGGGACAGCTCCAGGCTGGCAGGGCCTGAAGGCCTGGGCAACAGACAGCTGTGTTGGGTGGTGAAGAAGTTGGCTGAGCCATGAAGTTCCCGTAGCTGCCGAGCCATGTGGCTAGGTAGCAGGCAGTAGTGTGGCTCCCTGCTGGCTGGGCTGACCAGGTGCAAGTTATGCCAGAGTCAGCATTTACACATGCTTTGCTATGCAGTAAATAACTCTGCAGTAGGACAGTACTTTCATTTACAAGTACTATCCTGCTGCAGAGTCAATTAGTTTCCTGTGGTCTAACATGGCCACATGTGCAGATGTGTGATGTTTACTGTGGAGCTAATTAGGCAGCTCTGCAGTAAGCTTTTCATGTAGATGTGCCCATTGCTATTTTTATCCTGTGAAACAAGTGTAAAGGTTAGCACAAACATGCATTAGAATTGGTGTTAGTTTTTTTGTGTCTGCAGTTCAATCTGCTCCCAAAGTAAAGGATTATTTTTTGAAGCAGCTGCTCAAGATTGAAAGCAAAGATGGGTTAGGAAAGGCAGCAGCAATCGAAACAGAGCCCCCTTTTGTGCAATATTTTCTTCTTCCACAAAGCAGTTCTATTTGTTTTTGAAAATCACCCAAGTTCCTGCACTTGCACCTCAGCTCCACATTTTGCACAGAAGTAAAAGCAATGGAGCTTGAGCTCTTTACGATGTCACAGTAATATCTGTCCCTCAGCTGGACAAATTTCAAGAGACTGCTTTGGAAGCACCTATGAAATAATCAGGAAGACCAAGACTGAACATGACAGAGAAATATGCTTACAACATGAATCCTCTGCTACAGCTCAGAGTTCTATTTTCCAAAGCAAGACAGCACTATTTTCCTAAGGACTCAAAGGGGCAAGCTTATGAACTCAGAAGAAATTAGAAAAGGAGTGTCAAACATACAGCCTGTGGGTCAGATCCACCCTGTGGAGCTGTTTGATTTGGACCGCAGGGCTCTGGCCTGACCCCACGTGCTGACCCAGCTCCGTGTACAGCATATGGTGCATGGGCTGGACCCTGCAGCCTGGGCCTCCTGTGCCGAGTGCAGTGCCAGTTCAGGCCCTATGCGTGCACTGAGCGCCAAGGCCGGCAATATGCTGTGTGGGGCTTGACTGTGTGTGCTGCACGTGGTACAGAGGGCTACCACAGGATATGCACTCCATGCAGCACTATGCCAAACCCAGAGCCACCTTGCAGGGCTCGTCAGTGGGGTGCTGCACCAAGTGGGCACTGTCTGCGTCAGGCAGGCCGAACTGGGCACTGCATGCAGTTGAGGGTGTCTGGGGTGCAAGCTGCATATAGTGCCCCAGACCAACTCCCCTGTTCTGCCTGCCGTGCCCTGGGAACTGGCACATATGGGACATGGGCTGAACACAGCACCATGCCCGCTCAACAGGGATTTGGTCTTGGTGTGGCCCACAGACCAGCACTAGGACACTGATCCAGCCCACAGGATGAGTTTAACACCCCTGATTCAGAACATCTGGGAAGCCTAGTTGGATTTCAGCTGTGCTTTCAATATCAGGGGGGTGCTACTGTAACCAGGCTCATCATACATTTGACTGCAGTACAGATGGAGCCACCTTTTGACACTTCCTGCAGATCTGTGCTGCTTGTTTGGTAGAGCACTAAGTGCCTCATGGCACTACAGCTATTCACTTAGATGGCTCCTGACAGCAGCAGTGTCTCTGCACGCCAGCCAGTCATTACCAGTACTTCCCACTTGCTGTTGCCATGAATGAGAAGGGTCAGAAGTCAGTCCTAAAGTATGAAACACGTGATCAAGCGTTTCACCCTAAGAAACTGCAAAAAATGGATAGTCACCAGCCTGAACCATCACGACATGCTTAAAAAGAAATGACCTTTGGAGTAGATTTGGTCTTCAGAGCTTCAGCTATTGCAGGATGGCACATCAGTGTCAGGCTGTGATCCTGAACCTGGGGCTTCAGCCTGCACGGCACAACCCCTCAGCCCAGTCTGCCACCTCCTTAGCTGAGCACCAAGGTGGACACAGGGGGCCAGAACCCCACAGTGGGGCCCAGCCACACACCTGCTCAGCAGACCCCTCACTGGCTACCCTGCCCTATGTACATCCCTGACCTGGAAGAAGCAGCTGAGCAACAAGGCTCAACCTTGTACGTAGGCTGCTGCACCCTTGGCTTGTCTGCTATTGACTGATGGACTCCTCGGATCCCAGATCCAGCAAACATCCCAACCTCGCTCTCTGCCCAACCCTCCATAGCAGCGTTTCTCAACCTGTGGGTCACGAGAATATTTGAAAGGGTTGTGAGCAAGTGCCAGAAACGCACAGGTTTCCCCATGCAGGCTGAGGGGCTGCTTCCGGCAGCCAGCAGGCAGCCAGGCAGGGTCGTGGGAGCAGCCCCAGCAGCCTGACAAAGGTAAGTGTATTGGGAGCAGGGGTTGGATGGCGGGTGCTTGGGGACTGCTGGGGTAGGAGGAGGGTGGGGGAAGGTGGCTGGGTACCAAGGCTGCGGCAGGGCCGGTGGGGAGAGGAACCAGCAGGACGGGGTGGCGGTTGGGACATCGACACCAGGGAACACGTGGGGCCGTCCGCAGCGCCCCCTGCAGACAGGGCGGCGATAACGTGGTGGGGGCGGAGCTTCCCTCGGCCCCTCCCCCAGGAACGCCCCGCCCTGCCGCGCTCACCGCGTGGTGCAAAGCTGCGTGGCGCCCCCCAGGTAGCCGGGCAGCTGCTCGCGGATCTGGATCTTGTTGCGCAGCGCGGCCTGGCAGAAGGTGCCGTCCAACAGCACCTGGAAGGGCTCCCGGACCTGGAAGTTGTACTTGTAGAAGCCCACGTGCTTCTTGGCGTGCTTCTGCCGCGTGATCTTCATGGCGGCGGCGCCGGGCCAACTTCACCCGGAAGCGAAACCACTGGTTGCCCGGAAGGAGAACGCGGCCCCTGGTGTCCTCCGGCATGCGCAACATCTCGGACTCAGCGAAAGGGCGGGGCTTGAGGGCGGGGCCAGCCCGTTGGCGCGCATGCGCTGACGACGAGTCGAAGCGCACTCTCTCCGCTACCCCCCGACAGCGTTGCGGGCTTACGTCACAATGCGCTCCCGCTGACAGCCAATCGCGCGGGGGCGGGGCGCACCCGGCCCTTGTCCTTGCGCACAGCGCTAGCCTGGAGCCAGCCGCGTATTGGTTGCACGTGTTCAAACGCTAACTACAGCTGGTCGGCTCTGTTTGTAGCTGGGCAGTCACTTTTATGGCGTGATGGTGGCTTAATGCAGTCTAGGTTTATTGCACCAATCACAATCATTGTGAATAATACTGCACGCTTAATTGCATAATAGCTGTAAGGCATAGTGAGGGCCAAATGGGCATCCGCACCGAGGGCTGAAGTGGTGCTAAACTTCGCTCCGCCCTTTCCCCGTCAAACCCAGTAACCTCTTGCAGAGGAGCTGCCTCGGCATCCACCGCTGGCTGGAATAGCGTACAGGTGTTCCTTGAATTATTATGCTGGAATAGCATGGCACACATTAATTTCAGTCAAGTAACTAAGAACAGCTTGTTTTATAATCAAAGTTCTTGTGCATCTTTTGCTATGACACTGATGTCCCAAACACCACTATGATTTTCTTATTAAGAAAGGTTAGGAGGATGACACCAGTACACAGCAGCCATTCCGCAACATAACTGGGCATCTGTATAGATGGTAGGCAGCTCAAAGGGTGGTCTTCCTGTTGGCTGAAGGATAATCAGGGACACGTAGCTTTGACTGTAGATTTTGTTTCAGGCTTTGACTACAGAGGTAGTAGGAAACCTGTCTCCATCACGGATAACTGCCTGGAGACAGTGCATTTTGAAATAAAAGCCGCAGTAAACATCTGGAGCACTGACCTGGAACTGTTTACCATGGTTCTGCAAATCCCCAGATAAGTCACAGTCCCTCATCCTTCTGCGGGGATTAGGAACCTATCCTTACAAAGTATCTTAAGTTTTACTGTACTAGTGACAGTCAGATAGTAAACTGTACACCCAAGTGGTGTATTGCATGCAGGGTGTACTTTTAAACATGTCCTGCTACCTAGTTTTTCACCTGTTGTTATCTGACAACCTAGACCAGTGACCAATTTCATATTCTACCATTTAAAAAGAATAACAACCCTAACCAAATAAATGCTTCTTTTTCTCTAAATGTATACTTCCCTCTAAAGTATGGCCAAGATAGGCAGTATTCCTTGTCAAGAATATTCAGCCCTTTAATTCCACAGATCTCATCCTGGGAACCATCAGCTAATAAACAGAGTCCTCAATAATTACAGTAGTTAGGAAGCAGGGGAGAGGGAAGCTATGCAAATGAGAGAATTTGATCCAAGCAGGATCAGCACCATCATCTTGAATTTAATCTGAACTGAAGCCAGTGCTCTGAGTTTAGCCCTATTAGGTATTAGGCAGCAAATTCACAAAACAACTGCAGCTTTTCTGCAGTCTTTATGGTAAGTAGGAGTGCAGCATATTGAGAAGACAAGTCTGGAATTGGCAAAGGCCTTGCTATTTTCATTTCAGAGAACAACATAAATTATTTAGTAATCTTCAGTTAAAAGGATGCTGTCAATTCTGCAAATACATGTCTGTGTCAATTTTTTATCTGCTGTTAACAAATTGGAGAAAATAAAATCTTTCTTTTTTCACAGTTTGGTTATTTTTTGTCACTGGCAGTACTTTGTAATCAGATTCACTGCTTTTCTTCTAAATGTGGTGAATTAGTTCTTTCAACTGTTTCCAAACACATTTCACATAGCAGAAAACAATGGTAATAATAATAACATAGAATAGGACAATATAATTGTAAAATCACAAATATTGGCAGAGGGTTTAGGGAAAAGTTTATTTCTTATTTAACTTTTTTTAAATAGAGAAATCTGTAGACTGGCAGTGTGCACCAAGGGGATGCTTCATGGTGTTTTGCTTTTTTTAATAGATTTTAATGAAACACTAACTGGCCACCTGCTTAGACATTATAATTAGGCAGCTTTCCATGGGTATCATGATAGAAGTCGATCTTAACAAGAAAGCTGAAGGTGTTAAGAGGAGTGGATTTGTTAATGGACTTGGCAAAAGTTTTCCATGCATAGGAAGCAAAAATGCATAGGTGGCATTTTTATGGGACACTAGATTGGTCTGAAAAGCAATTCCTATGATTCTGGACATAGAGAATATTCTACAGTTCAAATACAAATAAAATCTGATGAATGGGTAAACCTATCACCCAAGTCACAGTCCAGAAAAGCACTTTAAGAACAGGCTTAACTATAAACAAAAGTAGTCATATTTTTTGGATCAGGGTCCTAGTCTGTTACTAATAAACATAATGCATTGTCTTATCAGTGATTTATAATCTTTGGTAAAATGATTACTGTTGGAGAAGAAGATTGATTTAGTAGAAAGGATTTCAGACTGGTATGCAGGACATCCAATTCCTGACTATACTGCTGACTGGATGCCTCTGATACAGATTCAGTAAGTTACTTATCACGTATCTTCCTGTTTCCCTTCTCCATCTTTTGTTCTTTCTATTTACTGGTAGTGTGGAGGCTTTTTCTGTGCTAGGACTGTCTCGTGGTACGCGTTTGTCTTGTGCCTTGTTGAATGGGCAGTGATCTTGTTTGGAGTGCTACGCCAGTGATTCACAACCAGAGTGCTATAGAGCCCTGGGGTGCTGCAACATCATTTTAAGGGTGCTGTGGTGTGCTGCACAATGTTAGAATTGATAGATGTGCAAACTGCATGATTCACAAGATAAAACCAAAGATTTCAGACAGTGCCAAAACCACTCTGACCTGTTGTGGGTCTCAGTTATGTTTCTCTGCTCTTTTCATGTTCCCTATGACTGCATGCCACTTCTCTAGAAGAAGGTCCACCCTCTCACTTAGATTCCCCACTTTACACACTTGCTACACCTTGTTTTTCTGTCAATGTCAGGTCCTTGGGGGCAAGAGGCCTGGCTGGTAGGCTGTAGCACCTCTCACAGCTGTGAACCCTCAGGATCCCAGGCTGCGAAGTCCTTCAACATAATGTTACCCATTCTCACTACTTTCCTATGTTACTGTCTCCCAGGAGCTCTGTTCTCTACTGCTGGGGCCTTTCCCTTATATCTTTCCAAGGGATATTCTTCTTAAAGGACCCTTCCTCTTCCTTATACTGGGGACTAAAGGAGTCCTATTATACTCTCATTGACTTTTAGTAAGAAGTCTACATGGTTAGTAGGATCAGAGTAATGAATTCCTCACTGCTCCGTAGATTGGAGTGGTGCATTTTATCTCTAGTCTATTCTAATCATTACTGCACCATGCCTGGAATAACTCTGTAACTTGTCAGACAATGCAGTAAGGTCCACAAAACTTCCTACAGTGGATTTGTACAAATATGTCTCCCATTCATTTTACAAGCAAAATTAATACTTTAAAAGTAATTTTTTTCCCCATCAGCTACATTCTGGATCAGGTGATTTTGCTGCTAATACCGAACCTTTAGTTTCAGCAAAATTAATACTTTAAAAGTAATTTTTTTCCCCATCAGCTACATTCTGGATCAGGTGATTTTGCTGCTAATACCAAACCTTTAGTTTCAACCCCTGGATTGCATGCTGCAGAGTTTGTGTTGTCAAAGAAAATGAACGATTAATGTGAAAAATATAACTTGAATGCCTTGAATTTAAACAGTAGACAAAGATAGAAGATTATTGAAGAAAACAGTTATTGAAAGTTGGAGAGAAAGAATAGAGTTGAGCAGTGAAAGCAATCTGTTTTTTTTCCCAGTGAAGAAAAAACCTGCTTTATTAAAGCATTTTCCTCATGTGCACAAATACTTTATTATGCTACTGTTCACCATTAAACACTCTATTATTTTTTACTGTGCCACTTTCGTATTTAGTCAAACAAATGTTAAAAAGCTGTCCGATCAAAAACACATCTGAAAGCAGGCTTGGCCTCTGAAAACCCTGTACTATTTCAAAAGATAAATTGTATTTTAAAGCTTACATTCTGGTCCTGTAGTTTCTTTATTGCATTTGATATTTGTCTCTGGGGCATTCTTGTGTTGTTGCAGCTCCCACCTTAGCAATTGTTTTCTCACTAATGCACCTTATTATTTTTCTTTTCTCATTTCTAAGAAAAAAAATCCAATAAAAATAATTTAATCACTTTGATGCTCTTCAAGGAAAGTGGAAGAAATTTTGGGTGGAATGGAATCCAGCATAGGCACCAATGTCCCTGAGATTCAAAATTATATTCATGTAAGTTCCAATATCTGTACTGCCTT
The DNA here is from genome assembly GCA_030014935.1 of Caiman crocodilus. Classification (NCBI taxonomy): domain Eukaryota; kingdom Metazoa; phylum Chordata; order Crocodylia; family Alligatoridae; genus Caiman; species Caiman crocodilus. The sequence continues at coordinate 22,268,092 of JAGPOW010000261.1, forward strand.
GGCGCTAATAGCTAAAGTCAGTCAATGGAATGTTATTACACATTAAAATTGATTTTGTACTTTTGTACTCAGTATATGGAAAGGAGTCGTAGGAACATTTAAGTAAAAGCTCAGTACAGTTTATTTGGACATTATTATTCATTAGTCAGACAAAAATGAGATGCTGTACAAATAAGTAAAGGCAGAAGGCATGGTTCTTCATTGCCTTGTCTGGTGGAAGTCGTGGTTAAACAGGAAGGCCATTAGGTTAAGAAAAAAAGAGGAAACAGGAAGGGCAATGCCAAGGTCCTTGTCAACTATTGACCAACAAATGAGAACAAAATGGACATGATTTTTTTGAAACAACTAATTTAAGCATCCAAATCATGGAGACTGGAGGCTAGGAGGAACTTTTGTTACCTTGCCTTTTGCTGGGAGGCTAACCCAGCAGGGCACAGGCAACCCACAAAGTTCTTAGATTGTGATGGAAATAACTTGTTGATACAGATGGTAGAGAAATCCACTAGGGCAGTGGTTGACAACCTTTTAGGTTGAAGGAATAACCCAGCTTGGGGCTGAGGCAACCAGGAATGTGGGCACACAGATGCTGCTTTTCAACATGGTAGCACAGCATGCCAAAGCTCCCTGCCACTGAATGCCACTAAAGCTTCTCAATTGTGGGCTGGATCTAATGATTCCTTGAGCTGCATGCAGCCACAGGCTGTAGGTTGCCGACCGCTCCATTAGAGAATGCTCTTCTCAGTTTGCTGCTTACTACTAGAAAGGAATTGGTTACGATTCTGAAGGTGGAAGGCAATTTAGGTGACAGGGGCCGCATCTACATGAGACACTGACTGCACAGTTGTTACTGTGCAGCCATTTAGCACTTGTATGAATAGCTTTTTCGTGATGCTGACTGTGCAGCAGCCCGAAACTACTGCATAGCAGCATGGTTGCGGTTTTTGCCGCACAATGCTACTGCACTGTAGTCATGGGCTACTGCGTAGTCAGCATCTCATGTAGACACAACCACTGATTAGGAAATGGTAAAGTCTGTAACTGTAGAGGAGGAGGAGGGAAAAAGAACAGCAGAATAAAAGCAAGACACTTCCAACTAAATCCAGAGAACTGATTGGCAAGATCGGGGGTGCTAAGTCTAAGGAAAAAAGAGTGCAGGAAACTTGATTGTTCCTTAAAGAGACAATATTAAGAGAATGAAGACACACGCTCTCCCTATGTACAGGAAGGACAGGAAGCATAGCAATAAGTCTGCTTAGCCAAACTGTCAGTTCTTCAATAAGAGCTGAGGCTTTAAAGGAACCTTATACAAAAGAGAACTTTGGCCATGCTACCAGGATGAATATAAGAGTTGGAACATGTAGGGACAAAATCTGAAATGTCAAGGCTAGCAGTGGATGTAGAATTAAAAAAAAAGCATTCTTAAATGCATTATAAGTAGGAAGGAGATGAAGAAAAGTGAGTTTCTCTTAATGGGAAGGAGAAGCTAATAATGGATGATATGGAGAAGGCTGAAGTGTTTAATGCCTTTTTAACTTCAGTCTTCACAAAAAAAGGTCAACTATCCAATGACAAACACAGCATCTAAAACAGTGGAATAGGTATTCAGCCTACTGTGGGACAGAATAAATTATAGATTATTTACATAAGTGAGATGTTTTCAATTAGCAGGGCCTGATGAGATTCATCCTAGACTACTCAAGAAATTGGCTGAAGTAATTGCAGAGGAGACTGAAAAGGTGCATGTATGAAGCTCATACAAAAGGGAAAAAGGATGACCCACAAAATTAGCAACCAGTCAGTCTCATTTTGATACCTGGAAAGATACTGGAACATATTATCAAACAACTGGTTGTAATAATCTAGAACAGGGGTGGGGTGGCCAATTTGCAGAATAACTGCCACAAGCGGCACTGGCAGCTTGTGCGGGGAGGGGAGGGGAACAGGCAGCACAACAGTTGATAGGGGGGGAAGTAGAAGACAGTACAGCAAATCAGACAGAGAGCATAGAAAGCAGAGAAGCAAATTGGGCAGAGGAAAGGATCAGAGTGGCAGTTGGGGGTGTGTGAAGCTAACGTGGTGTGCCTGCCAAAAAGGTTGCCCCCACTAGAGGTCTGCCAATATATTAGTCTCATATGGTAGCAGCCCCAATAAAAGGAAAATTGACATTATTGGCAATCAACTTTTTTTGTCTGATGTGGATGATAATGTTGCCAATAAATGCTGCATGCATGTGCACAGCCACAGGAAGCCCAGCAGTGTGGAGAGCAGTATCTAGCTGTTAAGTCTTTTGTGGGGGAAGGGATATGGGGGAAGAAAAGGGTGTGGTGGAGGGGAGACCAAGGCCTCTGTGGTGAGGGAGTGGGGCTGGGGCAGGCGCTGCCCAGCCAGAATGGACCAAGGCATGAGACGGAGCTGGGGAGTATGTGGCTCCTGCTGCTGCATGCACCCCAGGAGAGCATGGGGACATGTGCCCCCTGGATCTGTGTACAGGGCAAGGGTGAGCTGCCACTGTGGGCTGGGGCTGCAGGCAGCACCGGGCTCTTCCTGGCTGGCTCGGAGTCGTGCTCGGAGTGGGCGGTGGTGGTGCTGAAAGGGGGGCTACAGTCGCCCCAAAACTCACTGTAGCTCCTTTCACAGTGCCACTGCCACTCACCCCAAGCACAGCCTGGCCCAGCCTCCATGCTGGGAAGAGCCCCAGCTCCAGCCCACAGTGACAGCCCACCCTCACCCTGCGCACAGATCCAGGGAGGCACATGTCCCCCATGTCCTCCTGGGGTGTGTGCAGCTGCAGAAACAGCTGTCTCCCTTCCCCATGGATGACCTGCAGCTCCATCCTGCGCCCCACCCTGGTTATGCAGTGCCTGCCCCCGTCCCAGCACATTCCCAGCCCTATTCCATCCCTCACCACAGGGGCCTTGATCTGCCACCTCCATCCCCCAAACTTACCAGCAGGATGCTGCTCTCCATGCTACTGGGCTGTGTATTGGCTGATATGGTTAATTAAAAATCAGCCATTGGTATCAGCCCCCAAAATCTCTACCAGTGCACTCCTAGCTCTCACTGATCTAAGGGATAGCAGGCTGATACGAAGCAGCCAATATAGGTTTCATAAGAACTAACTATGCCTAATCAACCTGATTTTCTCCCATGACAGTAGTGCTCACTGTTTTGACAGGGGGCAACAGGCACTGAGGCGGGTTTTTTGGATGCACACCTTGCTGGGGTTATTTGACCCTAGCAGTCTTTCCTGCCCAAAGCAAAGCGGGGGCTGGACCTGATGATCTCATCAAGTCCCTGAGAAGACTTCTTATACGGAGGGTGACCACATAGGGCAATGTGAAATTTGGGACAGTGTGAAATCTGGGACACTGCATCCCCACCCTCCGCTTCTCCGCTGCCGCAGGCAGAGGCAGGGCACCATTGCTATTAGTATTCAGACAGCTAAGGAGTTAATGACCCATTAATGACCCACTGTTTTCTTCACAGGTGTTAACACCCTCCTTTTTAACAGTCATTTCACAATCAAGCAAATCTTATTACTGCAGGGGTTCTCAAACTTTGTCATATCTGACATTGAGAGCCAGATGGTGGTGGAAGTGGATGGGGAGCTTGTGTGCAGGAGCTGCTGCCGCCATCCAGCACTCTGCACCGCTGCGTGTACCTCTGGGAAGTTTGCAACCAACCCCCTTTTAAGTTGCTCTCCACCCCTCAGGGGGTTGCAACCCAGTTTGAGAACCCCTGCTCTCTGGTAATTTTGCTGCTAGGGCTTCCTATTTCACAGCTTCTAGTGCTCCAGCTTGTGCTCTGCACACAAGATGCTCAGCTGGCCAGATTTGGCCTCTGGAAGGCAGAGTTGTGGATTTCAATCTGGGATGTACAATCGCCCTACTTGTACCTAAATGCGGATAGGATGGGGTTGGGGGTTTTCTCTGAAGGGTCAGGAGCAGGGAAGTAGGAGCAGGTGTCATGGAGCAGCATTCCCTAGATGCGGGGCATTTACTGTTGCTTGTCGGTTACTGTAAGAGCCTCTGTGCCTTTCCGGATGCAGCAGGCTGGATACAACCACAATAATAATAATTTAATTAACTAATAATTAATTTAATTAATTAACCATATTAATAATAATAATAATAATAATAATGAGGGTGATAAAAGCCAAAGATGTCTTAGGGCCATATCTTTTATTAGATTAACCATGTAATTTGGACAAAGTTAGGCGTTGGAAGGCCAGGCACTATGATGTGATGGAGATGCGTGGCTCACCTCCTAGCACACCCCTGTTTAAGTCTGGAAGAACTGACTTTGGCTGCGCAGGTACCCGACGCACCATGCCCAGCGCAGCCCGTCTCCGCTCCCCGGGGCAACAGCGCAATTCCCCTCCACGTGCCGCAGGCTGGAAGGAGGCAGCAACTCCCGCGCACGCGCTGCTGGCGCTCACACGAGAACGAAGCTTCCGTACGCATGCGCTCGTTATCCCCCCTCCCAGGTTTCCGCCCGGAATGCATTTGTCGGCGTCACATCCGGCCGCCCCGTCCCGCTTCCGGTGCTTCCCTTTTCTCTTTCCGGCCGGCTCAGGAGGATGGCGTCTCGCAAAGAAGCGGCCGGCTCCGGCTCCGCAGTCGCCAAAGCCAAGGGCAAGGCGGCGCCGGGGGACTCGGCCGTCAAGCAAGTGCAGATCGACGGGCTGGTGCGTGCGTGGAGCCGGGGCGGGGCAGGCCTGAGCTGGCGGCGGCCGCGTGGGAGCCTCGTGGGCCGGGCGGGGGCAGCTCCGCGCGCGCTGCGGCCTCCCAGGCCCCGCGGCCGGGCGGGACGCTGCCCTCGGGGCTGGGCTTTGCGAGGGGGCCCCGGGTGTTTCCCTTGCGTGCCGTTTGGCTGCAACAAAGCTCTTGGTGCCGTCCCAGGACCCGGCACTCGTGGCCTGTGGGAGCCGGTCGCTGGGCCACAGGTTCGAAGTAGTGTGGCCTTTTGTGGTACAGCAGGGGAAAAACAGACGTAGGAAATGAATCGTAGAAAGTGAGGGTGGGAAGGGATGTTATTGGTCTAGCCGGGTTTTGAAAGCCTCTGAGGATGGAGAGTCTACTACCTCTGTGGGTAACCTGTGCCAGTGTTTTACTGCCCGCGTAGTGAGAGAGTTTCTCCTAATACCTAAACTTCCCTTGTTGCAACTTGAGACCATTGCTTCTTGTTCTGTCATCTCCCACCACTGAGAACAGTCCAGCTCCATCCTCTTTGGGACCAGTCTTCAGGTGATTAAAGGCTGCTACTAAATCCCCTGTGTCTTCTCTTCTCCAGACTAAATGGATCCAGTTCCCTCAGCCTCTCAAGTCATGTCCCCCAACCCCCTTACCATTTTTGTTGCCCTTCTCTGGACTCTTTTCAATTTGTCCACAAGCTTGCTGTAGTGGGGGGGCCCAAAACTGAATACAGGACTCCAGGTGTGGCCTCACCAGTGCTGAATAGAGGGGAAGAATAGCGTCCCTTGACCTACTGGCAAGACACCTACCAATGCAGCCCAGTATGCCGTTAGCCTGCTTTGCAACAAGGGCACACTGCTAGCTCATATTCAGCTGCTTGTCCACTGTAACCCCAAGGTCCTTTTCTGTTGCCTAGCCAGTCAGCCCCCAGCCTGTACTGGTGCTTGGGATTATTCGGTCTTACAAGCAGCACTTTTCACTTGTTCTTTGCATTTATCCAGCTTTTCTAAGTAGCCTCTAACCTAGGGGTGGCCAATTGTTTGGGCTGGTAGGCTGCTTAAGGACTTTTGGTCAGCTGTTTTGAGAAGAGGGTGAGAACTGCAGGTGCTGACCCAGAGTTTTGGTGAGCTCTTGTGCAGGGGGGAGCTTTTGTGTGGGGCGGAGGAGGGAGGAAGGGGTGCTAACCCAGTCCTGACACCTTGTCACACTACCTAGCATGGTGAGGGCAAGGAAATGACAATTGATCCTATCTGGCCCCAGGCCTGTTGGCTCTGCACTCATAGTCAGTGATGCTGGACAGAGTGGGTGGGCAGAGTCTTCATGGAGACTAGTCTAGGACCCTACAGGTGGGGTGTGCTCAGCTGGATGGATGGGATGGGGTTGCAGGTGAATTGGGGAACAGGACAGGTAAAAGGGGCCAGGGCCAGGATCATGGGGTGGTGACAGTGTGAGGCCAGGGTCTGGGGCAGAGCCACAACCTTGCAATGGGTGCCAGTTCTGCAGGCAGCGGCTGTCCCTTGCTTGCAGGCCTGGTGCCCATTGCATGGATGTGAGGACAGTGGATTACAGCTTGGTTTCAGCCCCGCACTGTCACCGTATCGCAATCTTGGCCCTGCCACTACCTGCCTGTTCCGCTCCCTGATGCTGCTCCCTGTTCTTCCATGGACCTATCCTGTCCTCCTAGCTGAGCATGTCCTGTGTGCATGTCCTCTTTGCTTCATCTTCCCCCAGTGGTGGGTGCAAGGCAGATGGGCTAGGGTGCCTGGCCAGCGGGGCCAGGTCCAGCAGTGGCAGCCAGAGGGAGCTGTCATTGTGGCGGCTGCCAGGAAGCCTAGTCCTGCTGCTGTGCCATCTGACCCCATGGATTACAACTCCTGGTGTCTTGACAGTCATGTGTGGGGATAGGGTAGGCTGTGCTCTGTGGTAGGTGGCACCTCTGTGCCTGGAGCTGGCAGGACTATCTGCACATGCCATAACCTGGGCTGCTCCCCAACCTTGAACTGAGGGGGACCAAGGGGCCAGATAAAATAATATTGTTGGTTGGATGCAGCCTGTAGGACATATTTGGCCACCCTTGCCCATACCTGTTCTCTCACCACTGTTTGCTGCTCACATTCTCCTCAAATTGTGCTGCCAAGTACAGTAGTCCGGGAGCTGAGCTTGCCTGTGAAGACTGAGGTAAAAAAGGCATTAACTACTTCAGTCTTTTCTGTATGATCTGCCACTAGGTTGCCTCTCCCTTTCAGTAAGGGAGATATGTGTCATCAACATTTTTTTTTCCTGTGGCCACAGGTGTGTCTTGGTGCCATGGCTACTGCTTTCTTAAATTGCAAAAGAATCAAAACTGAGTAGTTAAGTGCATTGCCTTCAGCTTGGCTAAGCAGAATCAGAAATGCGGGAGGCAAATGCAGGTATTAAAAACGCTTTTGGAAAAGGAGTATTTTCTTGGGATGCCCAGCAATGTTTTGGGGTTTGCCAAATCGGATCACGGACCACACTTCACCTTGGTTCTACAGCATGCTGAAAACATAAGGTGATGGCTCTTGCATAGAGCTGTGGGCACAGACCTATTACTAGTGCAGATCATTGATGTGGAGCACTAGTTCTCAACCTTGTTAGACTTGAGACACCCCTTGGAAAATACCAGCTCTTAATTTTTGCTCTTTTATCACTACAGAGATATGATAGAAGAATTTTTTCATTTCAAAGAACTCAGAAAGATCATAATAGGTCAAAGCATATTTAACACTGCTCATTCCTGTTTGAAAACCCTAGGTTTATCTTGTGAATCTTGTTTACATACTTAATGGTACTGACACTGCATGGCTCCCTTGAAAGGAACTGAAGGTGCCCCAGGTTGTCAAAACACCCCGGTTGAGTAACTGATGTAGAGGGTGGAAGTTCCTGGCTTGTATTTACGTGTGCTGCACCAGGCTGTGCCCATTTTCTCCTGTCTTCTTCCAAACTTGTTGTTGAGGTTCTGGCTGCATTTTTCCTACACCTTTTATCATATTTGCCTTACCGTATCTGTGACCCCATTTGTGGACTGGAGACCTTGCCAATCTATTTTTGGCACTGGTTAGGATGTCTGTAGATCAGAGTGGTGGAACTGCTCTGTCAAGCAGCCTAATTACATTCCATTGTTCATTCATGTTGTCTTATGCTAGGGTTTCTCTGATGGTATCTGTCAGCAATTTGATCTTCTTCCAGAAACAGTCTGCACTGTCTAGGTTTCTCTGCTTGGTGTCCCCCCCTTGAACTTCTCATTTTGAACGTGGACCTTTTGAACTTGATATCTTTTGGTCCCTGTCCTATCTTTTCAGTATTTTCCCTCTGTGCTTACCTGTGGTTTCTTTGTGTCTGCCCACTCTCCCCTTCAATTTTTGGCATGCCTAAGCTCATGCACTCAAATTTTTTCCAAGAAGTACTAAATGTAATGGGTAGAGTTCTCTTTATCCTTTCTAGGCTGCTGAATTCACCTTATCACTGAAGTGAAGAATATTGTTGGTGGTTCACTCTGTTTAAATATAATTATGTTTGTTTTTATTCATCTTAAAGCAGTGAATGTTGGTATCTTCTCAAACGTGCTTTTCCTTTACCTGTATTCATTTTTATCACACTTCTTTATATTTCCCCAAATAGAGGGGATTCATTGACACATCCTGCATTCAGTACTTCAACTCAGATGTACCTTTTGATTTACATAAAACATCTTATGTTCTATATTCTCCTTGAGTCAGTGTGATTGATTATTTTTTTTACTAGACCAACTAAATTGGTCTAATAAAACATACCACATTTACCCAAAGAAACATGTCTCCCTATGCCCTTAGGCCAACATGGATACAACCAACAACCCTATATTCCCCTTGCCACTCCTTGTGAATCTGAACATCTCATTTGTTTTTATTTTTGAGTTCAGTTGCACTTGCAGAAGAGGTTTTAATTGATCTGCCTATATTTGCCAATGTCCTTTTCCTAAGCTGATATTTTATACTTCTGAAAGTAACTGTAAATGTTTCCTTCACTGTTCTGATTGGGTCACTGTAATTCTGTCATCACTTCCCCACTGCCAAATTTCCAGACCTTTGGGGACCCACAGATCTGCCCTGCATGTCCTAGATGTTTTGGGTGCCACCAGTTTAGACTTAGATGAGTTTCCCCTCTGACAGATCTGTTCTGAGCTCTTGCTACTTTACAGTAGACCAGGGGTGTGCAGTTATTTGGGCTGGAGAGCTGGGGCCACTTAGGGAGTTTTGGTGAGCTGTTTCCTGGCTGAGTTAGCACTGCTGCTCTCTCCATTCACCAAAGCTTACCACAGCTCCCTAAGCAGCACTGCCCTGAGGTCTGGCTCTCCTCTTTCATTGCTTGGTGATCCTGGCCCTGGCCCAGGGTCTCCATGGAGACTGGCCTGGGACCCTTGCAAGGAGTGTGGGCTCGGTTGGGTGGTTTGGAAGGAAGCTGTGGGTGGGGAATGGCATCTGAGAGCAGGAGAAGCTGGGGCTGGGATCTTAGGGTGGCGACAGAGCTGGGCCAGGGCCCAGGGCAGATATACTCCTGGCATGCCTCTGCCTACGCAACTGGCACCCATCTTGGGTATATGTGGACAGTGGATCGTGGCTCTGCCCACATGTCACTGTCCCAAGATCCCAGCCCCACCCGTTGTGTTCCCAGATGTCGCTTCCAGCATGCCTGTGCCCCATACTGGCCAAAGGTGCTCTGCCTGCATGGGTCTGGGGTCGAGATGTCTGAACAGTGGAGCCAGGTGTGGTGGCAGTGGTGACACTAGCTGTGGCAGCTGGAAGAAGCTTCCGCTGTCAGGAAGCAGAGTCTGGCCATTGTGCTGCCCCAGCCCCACTTCATGGCAAGATGAGTGCATACACTATAGCTTGGGCTGCGCCCCCCCCCCAAGTGGTTGGAGGGCCACTTAACAAGTTTTTAGCTTCTGAGAGCCATAGGCACATGTGTGTACAGGCAAGAGCTCCCCACAGCTGCCCCTGCTTCCCCTCCCTCACCCTGAGTCCCTGGAATGCAGCCTGCTCAGGCTGGAGCGGTCAGCTGCATCCATGTGGCCCAAAATGGCATGTGGGAACACAGTGTGGCACTGGTCTGGCCTAGTGCTGCACTGTGTTCCCATATTCTGCTCTGGGCTATGTGGGCATAGCTTGAGCAGCTGATGTGGCTCCTGCCCAAACCAGCTGCTTGCTGGGCATCTGGGGTTGGGCAGGAGTCACTTCAGCTGTGCCCACATGGTGTAATATGAAGCAGCGTGGGGATATAGCATGGACCTGTGTTAGTGGTGCCTGTGCCCCTACTAGGCCCTAGCTTGGTCTGGCCCAGCATCACCTAGATAACTTCCAGTTCCTGGCCCTCTTCCTTCTTGCACCCTTTTTCCCCATCAGTGGGGAGAAGCATGCCTTAGCTTTGACTGTCTCCGGTGGCTGGGTTGTCTGATCTTCAAATGGGTGCTGGGTTAGAGCTCTGCATGGGCAGCCTTTCCAGACAGAAGCCTGACCAGGAACTTAGTGTCTTCTGCCTTGGAGCAAACACTGGGGGCTGGGAGGTAGGGCAGGCCAGGCCAGGGAGGAGAGGGGCTGCTTGGCTACTACTGCAGCTGGCTAGGGCATGGGGAAAGGAGATGGGAGAAGGGCACAGAAAGCCTGAGTAGCCATGGGCCAGATACAGTTCTCCTTCAGAGGAACAGTCACAGGCTAGATGGATTCATTTGGTGGGCTGAATCCTGCCTGTAGGCCGCATTTTACCCATCCCTTCTGTAACCCTCTTTGACCTACCTACTTAGCTGATGCATGGTCCTGTACTTGGCTGTTCTGAATTAATGAATATTATGGAATTTTGAGTTTTCTCCTGGTTGCCCATTGCTCACCATGTTCTACATGTTTATTCTGCTGTAATACAAGCCTATTCTTTTCCATGCTTTAATAAAAATGACATGTCATTATTGAAGAATATGATTCTTGCAGAGTAACTCGTGCAACTTTGTGCAGTGTTATTTGCTTGGTAAAAGTTTCCTGTTTAGTACAGTGCTAAAAACAGGCTAAGCAGACCACCTGGGCAATGATAAACATGGTGGGAGATTAGTGGGAGCGTGGATAACACTGTTAGTCTGCTGTACACATAGTTCAGGATCTGGCCGCTGTGCTGCCTCAGCCCAACTGCGTGGTGAGACCAGTGCACATGCTATGGCTCGAGTTGCCCTCCATGTCTGGGCTAGGCAGGGCTGAAGGCCATAGCTGTGGGTGCAGCATATTTTATATTGCATATTCATAGTTCAGGATCAGTTTTATCCAATGAAGGTGTGGTTGTTCATGCTACCACTTCTGCATGCATGATTTTTTTTCGTTTCAGGTTTTTTCTGGAGCAACGGTCTTCGATCTAGTGACTTCACCTGTTGAGACAGAATTCTTTATTTCTTTTGTATGCCCCAGCCTGATTCCCTTGAACATGCCTGAATAGCTGCCTTTCACTAGCAAATATCTCTCTTAATTCTTGGTTTCTCTGCATTCCCAGGGTTGCCTTGATGGACAAAACCAGTTTTGCTTGTTGTCTGGGAAGAAAACTTCAAAGCTAACTGTTCCGTTCTTTAATAATCTTCAGATGTTATTGGGTTTGTGAAGGCTGGCTTATATTGAACCATTCTTTTACTTTCTGCTTGATTCTTCCTTACGGTCAGTTATTAACCTAAATTAGCATAGTTATGCAGTGAACATCCAGGTCAACATACAACATTCAAATTGTTACAGATCAGGTCTGGTATTGCTGCAGTTTCTACCTCAATATATCTTTTAGTTTAATGTATTTTGAGGTGTCTGAGCAGTCCTAGAGTTGCACAGATATACCGGTTCATGTTTAGAGACATGACCCCCCACCCCCCCAATGATGAGGGAGGAAGTGGGGCTGTGGCAGGGGCAGGTGCTGTCTGGCTGTGGCAGGGCATGGGATGGAGATGTGGGTGGCTCGTGTGGGGAATCTGGCGGCAGCTCGTGCCACTGTGTGCACCCCTGGGGGAGAGCTGTCTCCTGGATCTGTGTGCAGGGTGAGAATGGATCTGTGTCCCCTGGATCTGTGTGCAGGGTGCACAGCTGCCTGCTGTGGGCTGGAGCTGGGGGATGTGCCTCTTCTTGGCAGGGGGGCTGGGCTTGGGGCAGGCGGGGTGGACAGTAGCAGTGCTGGGAAGGGGGGCTATGGGGGATTTTGGGGGGGGCTACAGCTGCCCCCCCCCTGTAGCCTGCCTTCCTGGTACTGCTGCTGCCCAGCACTCCTTTATTTTATATGCCTTATATAATTATAATACTCTGTTACGGTGGCCTTCATTCAAGTATCTTAAATTTTCAGGGTCATTGGTGAATAAAGTCTGAAAGGTCTGTTGACATTGTTAAACTAAGTCCCAAGCTATTTGGGACGAGCATTATTCTCCTTGTTTGTATAATGGTTGGTAAAATGCCACCTTGCCACAGTGTAAGTAATGAGTGATTATATCCCTCTCATAAATAGGAAAAATGAGAAACTGACAGTCCTGCCCATTGTTCACATGGGTAATCAGTGAAACAGAACCAGAAGCACCTGACATCCAGACCAGGCCTCTTAATGAAAAGACTGTAAATCCTTTTACTCAGTTTTCTGGAGACAACACTGTTGAATATTACTCTGTAGCATCATCAGGTTTCACTTTCTGTTGTGGGGGCAGCAGGGAAGATAACTATTAGCCTGTATATTCTTGAATATAAAAACACTGTTCACTTAGAAAATTGATCTAATTTTGAAGACATCAGTCAGATAGATAGATAGATGCATAGATATATAGCTAGCTACATAGATATATCTATGTAGACAGAGTGAGAACTGGTGTCTTCAAAATTTGATCAGTATCACAGTTTTAAGGCAGTTGGTTGTAATCAATAGTATGGAAAAGGTGAGAGCCTGAGGAAATAATTCTGTGCATGCCAACAAGTATTTTTGTTCCTTTTAAATGTAAAAATGCATGCCCCTAATAACCCTTCAGCATCATGGGTCATCTAATCCTCCAGTGTTCGGTGGAATGTATGTTTTATGTTCAATGTATGTGAATCAGTTTATAAACGGTAATTTTGAGAGTATCTAACTGATAAATGTTTAGAGTGTGGGTCGTACTTTCAGGTAACTTATACAAGTGCTTGTGGCAATTGTTTCTTTTATGAAATAAATAATACATGAAAACAGTTTTCATTGTTACAGTCTTCAAGTGGCAAAAGGTACCTGGAAAGGAACTTCTCATATTGGTGACTTTGGAGGACATAATGCATCTTCTTTTTGGTTGGTTTTTTTTTTTTTAATTTTAACATCATCATTTGCAATCTGAATGCACTAATAAAGTTTAAAAGGTTCTTAATAGCAAACTAAGAAAGAAAGTGAAAAGGAAGAAACGAGGAAAGGCTTTAAATATATGAGGCATGGATCAGTGGTGTGCTAATAACCAACTTCTGCAGTGATCTTTGCTTTGATGCAAACGTCTTATCTGCTTTTTAAATGATATGATTTGGGTTGCATTTCTTCTGACACTTGGCTGATTTTAATTTAAGTTAGATCTGATTATTGTTGCTTTCAAGTTTAACTTGTACTAAAATTCCTATATTGATAGGGAGCAGGAAGGGCTTGTGGAGAAAAACTACGAATCAGATAGGGATGCTCTACTCCCGGTCTTTAAGTATTTTGTAACAGAAATATTTAGTTTTGTTGTTTTTTGTTTTTGAAAAAAAAACCTTACAAGCTTCTGAGGAATGATGATTTCAGGCATCTGATGAATGGATAAACTTTCTTAAATGATTGTATAAAATAATTCTTTAACACTTTAATAGTTTGAAAAATACATCCAAGGGACAGTAGAGGAGAAAATTGAAAATTCAACTGTTGTTTCAGTCTCTTGTGGATATTTGAGGGACTTTAAGTTGTGACCTCTGAGCAGAACCAGATACTGGATGTGTGTGCAAAAGTGCTTTTGTAGCTAAGCTTGCATAGCATGGCTCTCTAGTGGCTGGAGTATGCTACTGACTTAACACAAAATGTATAAGTTATTCTGAACTCCAAGGAATTGGCTTTAAATAGCTATTCTTTTTCTAATTGTATAACTTTTGCATGCATTTCTGGTAAAGTTGGAGTATTCATTCAATTAGGATTGCTCCTTTTGTCTTGATACCTTTAGTATTGGTCAGAATACCTGATACTAAAGAAGAGCTTGGGAGAAAAGAGACCTATACATGCAGCTGTGCATATGTACATCACAGCTGAAACTTGGCTTTTGCTTGTGCCCTGATATGTAATTCAGTACCCTTGAGAGAAATCCCATTTAACCAAGTTGTTTAATCTGATTTAAGTGTGTATTTCCATACCTGCAAACTAAAGACAGTATCATAGTATCTAGGGTCAGAAGAAGCCTAAACCAGGCCATCTAGTCTGACCCCTTGCCAATGGCAGGAACGAGTGCCAGGGTCACAGGACCCCAGCCAAGTACCTATCTAATCTGTTCTTGAAGGTGCCCAAGGTAGGAGCAAGAACAACTTCCTTATTGGTGCTTTTACCACCACACAGTCATCTAAATAAAGTTTTTGTAGTATGAATGAAGGCTAATCTTGTTGTCATTGAAGTTTTGCAATCCAGACTTTTTTTCTTCTACATATGTTTCTCATCTAATGCATTAGATATGATCTACACAGGAAAATGTTTGGTGGCATTTCAGTAGAGGTATGATTTTGCACCCCCCCCTTCTATACCGCCCAAAGCTTTAATATTTATGCAGTCTAGGCTGGCATAAAAGTGATTTTTAGCAAATTCAACTAATACTTGTTCAGCAAACAAACCAGGTTATTTGTTAGACTGTATATTTAGGCCTCTTCCTGGTGCGTAAATGTCACAGAAAAATTGTATCCGTCGCCAAGGTAGCTGTATTGACAAAATGTATGAGTATAGACCTGGTTGTAGTCTGTTGAGGAAATATCCTTCCTTGCTCCCGCCCCCCCCCCCCCCTTTTGAATCTTCCTTTTGGAAGAGTCAAGACTAAATAGCTGTACATTGCATTCTTACTAGGGGTGCACTGATAGAGATTTTTGGGGCTGATACGCCTCCTTAAAATCTGCTGTTGGTATTGGGTCATACTGATCTGATTTCTGATATGCAGCTCTTCAGGTTCTAAGTCTGGTGTGGTGGAAGGGGAGAGAATGGGTGTGGAGGGGCAGATCAAGGCCCCTGCTGTGAGGGAGGGAATGGGGCTGGGGCAGGTGCTGACCAGCCAGGCCGGAGAGGCACAGGACAGAACCGCAAGTGGCTCATGTGGGGGGAAGGGGGCGTGCTTGCTTCCCAGATCTGTGCGGGGCAGGGTGGGCTGCAGCTGCGGGGTGGGCATGGGATGGAGACGCGGCTCTCTGAGGGTGGGGTGTGTGGGAAGGGAAGCGGGAGGCTCCTGCCACTGCGCACGGCTTGTCTGGTGCTCTTTTGGCAGCTTCTGTCACTCGTCTGGGAAAGTACAAGGGGGGGGGGGGGATGTGCCTCCGGATCTGCCTGGCTCCACCCTGCCCTGTGCAGATCTGGGGCACAGGCCTCCCTTCCCCCACGCCCTCCTGGGCAAGTGGTGGGAGCTGCCAGATGAGCACCGGCTGAGCTGTGGTCAGCAGTGGGAGCTGCTCACTCTGGCATCGGCCCCAGCTGGGCATCCCCAGCCCCATAACCCCCCTTGCCATGGGGGCCTTGATCTGCGCCCCCCCCACACCCCTCCCTCTTTCTTTTTCCACCACACCTGACTTACCAATTGTATGCAGCACTCCATGCTGCCAGCTCTGCTCCTCGCCGCTTACGTGCCGAGCTGTGGCTGTGCGCACACACATGGGCATTTATCAGACAAATTATGGGCCACATTGGGCCAATTTCCCATACAGAAAATTTTCTTTATATTGGTGCCGATCCAATATCGGACCAGTGCATCGGTGCACCTCTAATTCTTATTCTTTCAGATACTTAAAAATAAAAACTGGGAATTTATAACAGAAGATCTTCAATAGAACTATTTTAGGGTTTCGTTGTTTTAATTTCCAGTTATGTGGCAATAGATATAATGATGTAACGAGAGTCTCCATCAAAGTCTTTCTAGTCAAACTGTCTGCAGTGGAAGAATTTGGTTGGAACAGCTTTGCTTGAAAACATTGGAGTAATGAAGGTTGTATGGCTAATACATTTAACTGGGACACAGGAGATCTAGGGTCTATTTCTGGCTTTACCGTAGGCTTCCTGAATAAGCTTGGACACACAGACAATCTGTTTTCCGCATTTGTACAGGGGGATAACATTTCCCTGCAGTGTTCAGATTCTGTGGTTACAGTAGCTTATAGGCAAGCCTATAAAAGATGAAATATGCAGCGACTGCTAGACTTCCTGGAAACAACAAAAGTTTTAAAAGTGAGGTCTGAATTTGCCGTGTTAATTGCAAGTATCAGTACATCTCCTGTTTATGTATGTCTCTGGTTGGCACAGCCATCTGAAATTGCATCATAGTTATGTTCTGAATTATAGCTTTTCTATAACATTTCAGATCCAAGGAGGTGGAAACGTTCTCTGGTACACATTGGGTGACTGAGACTAATGTAACGCATACTTGCACTAAATTGAAGTTGTCTAGTGCCCTTAATTCTGGGATCTGATAAGTTTTTGAGTCTTTAGTAATCTTAACTCTCTTTTAGCATAGTGTTAATGTAACTCTGATAGTATCAATAAAGCTTTTACACTTACTCTTTCCTTTCTGTTAAAAGAACCCATACATGGGACTCTTGACCGTGATTGTTTTTATAGCCTTGAGAATTGAGTTAGAATTGCACTCTTGTTGCCCAGTCTGGTTCTCAAGAATTCTAAATTTGCTGTGTTAGTGTTTATCAACCAGGGTGCTGTGAGATCCTTTTCCAAGGCAGTGTGGCATGGGCACTGCTGCTGCAATCAGGAAAAAATGCTAGCCATGCCCAGTGAACAGCCAGACTGGGAAAGGCTGAGGCATATGTGCACACTCCTGCCTCTGTTAAGGTTATCTGATAAGCCTAAAGCTCTCATGAGTGACCCCTTTAGCCACAGCCCTCCACTTCTTCTGGTCCTTCCAAGAAACGGGTGTCCATGGGAGAATTCTACCTGTCCCAGGAAGTGCTGTGCAAGGGCAAACAGGGAAGGTTTGCAACAAGAGCAAGCACTCCTGCCTGCTTTAGGTTTACCAGATAACCTTAACTAGGAGTGTGCACATGCATGTCACAGTGCTTCCCAGTCTGGCTGTGCACAAGGCAGGTGAGGAACATTTTACCTGGTGGTGGCAGTGGCTGTGGTGGCAGTGATATGATAGGACTCTAGTTGTGAAACACTAAGGTAAGCTAAGTCACCACCACAGTGGTTCTCAGCCAGAAAAAACATTGTGGAGGTATGCCCTGAATCTACGAAAGTTTGAGATACGTTTGTACCTTTTAGCTGATAAGGATTGTTGTCTTAGTACTTATCAGGCTCAGTTGGACTCATTGTGGATTTCTGAATTTAGTAGGGTTAGTATTTAGTAGCAGCTCAGATTTCTGAATTTAGCAGCAGCTCAGATTTCCTCTGGGTATGTAGAAGTCATCCTCTTCAGCATCTGCACCTGAAAAATACCTGCTTTTTGTCATTCCAATAATTTCCATCTATGAGATGGAAAAAGTAAAGCAGACTAAATGCTGAAAAAGTTCTACCTTATAAGCAGGTGGTAGAAGTGCGAGGAGGGAAATGCAACCTTTTAGGAGATGCTATCATTAGTAAGCACATGTTTAATAAAACAAAAACATCTGGTATCATCTGGCACAATGACACTAATGCTCTGACAAAAAGAGTTAATGTTTGGTCTAAGTGTGATGAACAGTGTTACTTTTCAAGGCTCAAAGGCAAAATATAATTTGACAGTAGTTTTTCCTGTTTGGAAGGGGAGTTGGCTCTCTCTTTCTGTATGCTGTTGTGGTTAGCAGTTGGGCTTTTCTGCACTTGTGATGTGTATATCAAACTGGTCTCCTGCATTGTAATTATGTATGCATAGCTGCTGAAGAGTCTGATGGATTATGCTCTCATGGTGCCTATTTTGTTGAGTGTTGTTTTTTACTAGTAAGATAAAGAATGTGCATTTTCATTTGATTTTTTTTTTTAAGTATTTTGCTGTTTATGTAGTGCTTTTAATCTTCCGAGTACTGCAAACAATAATTAATCCGTACATCACCGTCGAGAGCACTAACTCCATTTTATAGATGAGGAAATTGCAGCAGTGAGTTTGAGTAACTTGCCTAATACAATAGGAGGGATCTGACGACGATCAGGCTTGGAATCTAGGCAGCTAATTCAGCTTCTCCAGCCTCAACTCCCTGCCTCACTGTGGGGACCTTGATCTGTGCCCTCTTACCCTGAGACTTACCAGCTGCATGCTGCTGGGCTGTACTTCTGGCTGCTGCACGCATGCACACAACATTTATTGGTAACATTGGCTACATCAGCCAGAAAAGCTGTTTGTTGATAGTATCAATTTTCCTTTTATCAGTGCCAATACAAGATGGATCTCTAAACATTGCTTAAGCTGGGTATGGAAAAGTCTTGTGTGAGGGTCTGTGGTACAATCAGACAGTTTTTATGCCCAAGGGTGTATTTTTACCTTTAATTAAAAGTTTACAGACATAATTGAGTTTGGAAGTCTTTTTGGTCTGTGTAACTTGCTTTCAGGTTTTGTTGCTTGGTTCCAGAGTTTCTTTTAAGGTAGTTTCCCAGGCTTTGTTCACCCCAAACAGTATTTGGAATTAGTTTTAAGCATTTAGCCCTTTTCCACATCTGTCCCCACAAAAAAAAGCCCTACAGACAAATGTATGATTTGAGTGTGTTAACTATTCCATATCTTTTATCTTCATGTAGCATTAAAGCTATGGATGGATTTGATACTTATTCTCTGTCTCCAGTGTTCAAGTTTTTATATTATAGCATTATATGCTAAATGTTCAGTTTTCTTAGTTTCCTTAATTTTAAATTGTAAATTGGTATTATCAACCGTGGAAGGAATGATAAAATGGAAAATTAATTCATTTCATATATGTGTGTGTGTTTATTCTATGTATTCTATAGATACAAGTAGTAGTAGTACAGATGCAAGTAGTTCCTTCACTATGAATTCATACTCTGTCTTAATCCAGATTGGATTCCAAGGAGGAGAAAGTCCTTACTTGCGCTCATAACCTGCAGTAGTAAGTTCAGAGTTAAATATATTCCTTGTTTATACTCTGCAGTGAATTTCTGCACTTAATAGTATGTCTAGATTTGCCTTTAATGAAATAAAATTCCATTGAAATTGAAACATTGGTAATTAAATTGATTTAAACATATTTATACTGCTCTCACTGCAGTTTAACAATAGTATTAATGTCACAGTAGGAGCATTACACTGTCAAGGAATCCCTTTCTTTCATAATTCTGTTATGAGAAACCCCTCCATAGTTAAAATGGCAACCAAGTTTCTGCCAAACCTGGGGTTTTGAACCACTAAAATCTGCAGAGGAATCCTTTTGTTAAAGTTGTCACCGTATATGCCCAAGGTTGAATTTTGGGCTGAATTTGAGGACAGTTGAACATAGTTTTGGGTGTCCTTTGAAACTGAAGCATCTTTAAACTGTTGAAAAACTTTGAGTTTTCACCTTTTCCATGTTTACTAGGGTTGGAGGCAGGATGCAGAAGATTCACTGAATTTCTTATTAGGCAGGAATATAAGGTGTCTGCTAGGGGTGTGTGATTTGGATTCTGCCTGAATTGGGGACAGTGATTCAATTCATTGATTTGGATCACTATCCAGATTTGATTTGGCCAAATCCGAATCTAAAGTTCAGTGCTGATTCGGCTGTAGACACAGCTTTAAATGTTTTTTCTACATACCTGAGGTACCAGGCGTGTCTTGTGAATGTTGCAGTAGTGGGGCAGATGGAGCATCCCACAGGATTGGCCGTGGGGGGACCCTGGGTACCTCTCCTCGCCAGACCCAGGAGGCATCAGTTGCCAAGCCAGGGGGAATGGGGAGGGTCCCCCGCATGCTCCTCAGTGGATCTGGAACCGCTCCCAAGTGGAGTGGCAGTGCTTCTGGTCCACTTCTGGGTCTACTGCTGAGTGTGCTAGGGACGCTCCATCTGCCGCAGCATCTTGGCATTCACAAGCCACCTGGTACTTTGAGGTATGTAGAAAAAACATTTAAAGTGTGTCTGTCTGAATCATCGAATCTTTCTGAATCAACTTAGAGGGTTCCAATTTGATTTGGCGAGAATAAAGGGTCTCCTGATTCGATTTGGATTTGGAGATTTGGCCACTGAATCAAGCCGAATCTGTGACTGAAGTTTCGCACAGCCCTAGTGTCTGCCTAATAAATTGTGGGTTCTGGCAAGTCTCCAGAAACCTCTTGGTTTGCAGGCAGTTGGTGGTCTTCACCTGGTCAAGTGGTGGGTGTATAAAGCACGTCCCTGGGGCATTAGCAAGGCTGCCCCGTGAAATTTCTGCTCCTCTCAAACCTTCTTGTTCTTCAGTCATATTTTAAAAAGAAGTAAATTCCCAGACAAATACTCGGGTAAGATGGTATCAGGTTTTGAGAGTATTAAGTACTGTGAAGATAAAAATTCTTTAAAAGGTTTTTTTGGTTGCCAGAAGGCAGCCATTGAAGTTAGGGAATACGTAATTGCTTGCAAATGATCCAGGCGGTTTGGTACATTTAAATTTGAACTATTTTTATGCCACAAATTATGATGTCTTAAGAAAATCAAGCATTTCTACTGTGTTGGCCATCTGTATGTTTTATCTCCTCAGTGGTAGTAAGATTGCTAGGATGCTAATGGTATAATGCCACAGTAAAGAGAACTGAAATTAGCTCAGCCCAAAATACCAGTAATAATTCCTGGCCCTCTAAATAGTGTTCTTCATCTGTGCATCTCCAGAGTGCTTTGTAAAGGAGGCTGGTATGGTGATTTCCATTTTAAAGTCAGAGAAACCAAAGCACTGGGAGATAAGGGCTGCCTTCCCTTCTCCCTTCCTCCCTCCCCATTTTTGACTTCATGTCAAAGACCTGGCCGGTGATGGAACCCATTGCTCCTGAGGACTAGTTTAGTCTTTTCTCTTCTGGTCTACATGGCCTCCCATTCTGCTTCCTTGGTCATTCTTCTGCCTCTCTGCCAGGTAGAAAAAAGTATCCTCATGTAATGTTCAGTGAGGACAAGTGCCTTGTGACAAATTTGTTTCACAAGTTGAGTGATAAATGATTCAAACTGACATGCTGGTCACAGCCAGCATGTTGCTTTACAACTGTTCTTCTATAATTCATGTTCTTAAATGCAGTATGAGTTTTCAATTCTGATGGTGAGTTGAGGATCCCAAAATAGGATTAAGAGCCTCTAACTCAGCCAGTATTTTATAGCACTGTAAATGGACAAAGCGAGTTTATTTTGTTTCATCTAGCTCTGTCTTGTTCCATTCATTTCTGAAGGCTAGTAAGTGTGGATAACTGTCTCTGCAGGCTGTCTTCAGCTTCAACATGATGGTAAAAATTCAGTACAATCCAAGTGAAAAATGGGTTGTTGAATGATGCTCGCTGCTGCTGCTCTTGGTTGTCATTTTTAAACCTTTTCATATGCAAGTGCTAAAAGCTGAAGCCTGAAAAGTAATCCTTTTATTTGCAGATGGCACTACTAGCTCAGTAAGTACTGCAAATATTTGAATGCTGGTAGTTTACTAATATGGCAGAACACATTTCAACATACAGCTGACAGCTAAATGCATAAGGCTTATTTTTTCTGTATCAAGCAGAAAATATTCAATTGAAAATATTCCTGTATGTAATCTTGAAATGCAGGTAAGATGAGTGTACCCATCTAGCACACAGGTCTCACTCTGCAGTGGTGATAAAAGTGTTGACTTCTATTAAAAAATATCATCATAAAATGGTTTTAAATAGTAAATGCTTGTGAAAGATTGAAATTCTCTAACCTATTTGTGAAGATAAGAAAAATAATCTGCCAAAAAGTATTGGTGTAATGCTCAGTCCCAGTTGCAACTAGAAAGACTGTGGATCCTTAATCTTATTACAGCCCCATCATTGCTTCCTGACGGTGCGGTAATGATATCTAATGCCCTGCTGCTTGAACAATTGAAATCCTGGGGCTGTATCACAGAAATGTTCCTACAAGGGAGTCATTCTACAGTGCCTGTGGTCTTGATGGTTTCCATAGAAATGAACATGAATCCATGTACTGTGAAATTTATGCTATGAAACTTTCTTTTGCAGGGAAACATTGATATATAGCGTGAACAGGAAAATGGAAAATTAAAGTATTCAAACGTAATGGGGTGTTTTTGTTTTTGAAATAGCACCCAAAATATGCTAACTGCTTTCCAGACAGAGGAGACAGATGCTCCCCTGAAGAGCAAGCAATCTAAAAAGATAAATGAAGATGAAGGGGGCACCATATACGAACAAAGTGATCAGGGTGATAATTAAAACACACACATCTTAGTTAAAATTTGATTTCTATCTTTAATTTCAAAACACTTTACTTCCCACCACTGTTTTTACCTACTGCACAGCAATTCCCATTCAGCTCCTTCCTTCTACATGAACACACAGCTACTTACAGGGGAGAAATAAATGAAATAAATAAGTAGATGACTTAAACAGATGTTTCATGGCACCTACAAGACACTAGCTGATTAACTCAGGCTCCTGACAGTGTTGAGGAAAAACACTGTCTATGAAAGATTAACATCCCTGGCTCCTTCAACAAAGGACTAGGACCTCCCACTCCAGTTCTGTTTTTCTGCAGAAACAGACTTCATGTTCTTGCTATTTCAAAGGTTAACCCCAGAGCCAAACCTCATCTTTCTCTTTTGTTTTTTCTCTTTCTAAGAGGTTCCTTTTATATATCAAAGTAGAAGAAATGACAACTTTTTCCTCTTGTAGAACACCTATAAAAGGATGGCAAAAGTATAATAGGTTCTGGGAAGATGGGATAAAATGTGGTATACTTTGCCAGTTTATTACTAAATGTGAAATAAGTGATTCAAGACTTATAAACTAGTTTGAATAGTGGAATAGGAGAGTGATGCTCAAGCTGTTGGCCTGCCTGCCAGATGAGTAGTACTGGGTCAGGTTGGTAGGATTTAGCCCTGCGCAGCCTTGGCTGGCCCCTTGCGTACTAGGCAGATCCTGGCATCCAGTGCCTACCCCTGTGTGGGGATTGGGCACCTGATCTGGCAGCAGAGCTGCCACCTCTCACTTGATGCCAAACTTGCTCATGGACCAGGGGTTGGGTGCCCTTGGAATAGGACAGGTGCATAGGGCATTGTGGTAGATGTATGTAGCAACTAGATATTTCTTTGTGAAGTGGAATGGTTCTGGACTTGGGGGAGGGGGATGAGCATGCTGTTCTGCATAAACCACCCTCCACACTGGCATACTATTAAGATTGTGTTCTGTTTTTTTAAGTTGCATGTAACCTGAATTTTTGTTTTGTAGGTTAAGCCCTGAGATCCATTTATCCCTGATTTGAAGGTCCTAGTTCAGTTTTTCTCCAGAAGTTGTTGTCATTTTCTCAGAATTTGTGCTGAAAACAGTACGAAAACAAAGCAACTATGAAGAGAACTACTTTCATAGTATTTGACATCTTTGATTTTTATGTGGTGTCTTGGCTGTTGATCTGTGGGGGCTCTGTGGCGATCAGGTTCCTGGAGTAGCTGGTTATAGCTGAAGCTTCTCCTGCATAGCATGTCCAGGCAGGTCTCTGTGGAAAGGACATCATGCAGGAAGCTAAAGGAGTAGTGTTCAATATAGCAGAAAAAAAATTACTTGGACACGCAGGGCAAACTGGACCCTCCTCACCCTGCACCTCAACCATGCTCACCAGCGGCTCTCAACTTTTTTGTACCAAGGCCCATTTGTAAACATTGGCCAGTCCCAACCCAGTGCCCTTTGCTCCTGGTCCACTGTCCCCAGCCTCCCCAGTGTTTGGGGCAGAGGGTCTGTAGGGCATGGAGGGCCCCAAGCAGCCTCTTGCAGGCTGGAACTCTGACAGGGAGGGGAAAAAGCATGGTTTCCTGCATTTTTTCTCCTTTAAAGAAGAATCCGTTTTGTTGATCCATTTTTAAAGTTTGTTCATGAACCTTTCATATACTCTTGCGACCCATGGTTTGGGAAACACTGACCCAGGGTGTTGAAAAAGGAGAGTGTGGCTGCAGTGGAAAGCTTGCTGAATCCAAGAGCATGAGACCAGCATTCTCAGCTGCAAGTAGAGATAGGGGGGTGCAACCACTCCACCCCATGGCCTTTGGGTTCATTCCTAGTATCCACCATTTTCTTTCATTTATCCAAACAATCAGGTTTGGCAAACCAGACTAAGCAAAGGGCCTCTTAGACCATTACTTATTCCAGACAACTTTTCTTGATCTTTGTAACCAGCTGAATGATAGAATCATCGGAAAGTAGGGCAAGAGGGGACCACACAAAATCATCTAGTCCAGGGCCTGCCCAAGGCAGGATCATCCCTGGCTAAAGCATTCCAGCCAAGTATCTGTCTAACTTGCACTTGAAAACTTCCAGGGCTGTAGATTTGACAGTGACAACAATGGTTGCACAAGAGCTCTTTCAGGCCTTGCAAGGAGCTTTTATAATGTTCCAGGAACTTAAGAATAATTTGAAGTGAAACTTCTAGGTATGACTTATTTCTATAACATACTAACTAGTGTCAATTTGTAGGTATTAAGTATGACAGGACTGCATCCTCAACATTGGAAGTACTAGGCTTCTGCATGCTGGGATCTGTAGGGTGGAAGAAGGAGAGGTTAAGTGCTGGGGATGGAGCAGTGTGAATTTTCTCTAGTTCAGTACTTTTCCCCTTAGCACTCAGTCTGCTGTTTTGAGATGGGCCTTATTGTATGACAATGATGGGTCTAGGGCTTCCAGGGACTGTAAGTCCCTCTCAGTGGGTAGAGGGAGGCTACTAAATGTACAACTAATTTAATAAGACTAATCAAGATAAAGCAGGGATGTGAGTGGAGTTTATAAGTTAATAACTAGGGTGCCAAGGGCAGAGAACTCTGGGTAGCGCCTCTTGCTGGTAGATTGACCTGTACTCCATTCAGTATGGCATTTCTCATGTTCTTCATGATAACATCTCAGGGACATGAAGGCCACTGTCCCTCTAATCTAAATTAGAGGGAGGGCCTGGAAGGCATTGCTTCCCAACTAAGAGTTGCAGTCCCATTTGGGGTCATGACACTACAGAAATTTTAAATACTATAGATGGTGTTGAATCCAGAGTGAGGTCATGTGTGGTTGCCAGCCTAGTGGAAGTGGCATCATTGCCCAGGCTGATTGGTTACAGCTGCTGTATGATCAGTGTGCATTTGATATCTGGGCCCCGAGAGAGATTATTCTTGTCCCTTGTCTTTGTGTATCTGGTGGGGGGAGGTAAAGGAAATGAGGAGGTCCAGCTGAAGAGGAACAGTTTAAAAATACTGTATCCCTTATGTGGGCTACTGAAAAAAGGATGAGAAGAGTGGGGTACAAATAAAAGGATCAGAGGAGAGGTGTACACATCTATGCACCTATAACGCACTTCTATAATGAATCTCTCCTGCTTTATACTCCCCAGTAATTTTTTCCCTGGCTAAAGATATTGCATGTATTCAAAGAGCAGAGTTGCTGAGCAGCCCTTTCTACATCATGTGCCACCATGTCTAGAGTCATATGTAAGTGCTCAGGACCCCGTTTGCACATAGTATCATCTAAGATCAGTTGGCCCTTTTTATCTTTATTGCTAACTGTCATGGGAGAAGGCTTCTGGGTAGCAAAAAACTTGCAGTAAGAGCTATAACTCAGCCTCTGCTTGAAGCTACATAAGCCAATCCTGAGAAAAATTATTAGTACCGCTAAGTATGTCAGGGAGCAACTAGAGGAGGGACAGGCAAAGTTAGGCCCACGGGCTGCATCCCTGGATTCTGTTTCCCAGCGGCCCCTGTCCGCATTGCTGCAGCATTTTTTTTCATGGAAACCCAAGCAACAGTGGCACTAACAGCGCAGGGCCAGGGTTTCCATCGGGGCAGTGGATCATAGCTCTTCCCCACCTCCAGCTCACGCCATCGCTGCTGCAAGATCCCAGCCCTGGAGCAGAACCCCCCCCGCCCCCCGCTGCACACCCTGCCAGCACTGCTTGGGCCAGTCTCCATGGAAACCCTGACTCTGCCACTCCTGAGGACTCCATTGAAACCAGTCGCAGCAGCACAAGCAGGGGCTGCTGGGAAATGGAGTCCGACCACCGGCCAGATCTGCCATTTTGCCAACCCCTGATCTAGAGGTTGAGCTGTCTGGAAACTTCCATTAAATTAAAATGATTGAAGGACTTCCTGTATCTAAAAAGGAAGTAGGGTCATGACACTTTTTTTGATTCAGCCAAGAATAACAGGTGGGGTATTAATTGAGGTGATTGGACACACCAAGTGAGAAATGGGATCTGTGACCGGAAACCTTCTGCATCCTTTAGGCAAGAATAATTGTAGGTTGAACTTGTATGATGTGGTCCCTTAGCGAGGGAACAAATGGCAGGGGATTTTGGTGTTGAATCAATATTTTTTCTAAAATTTATGCAGGCTCATACCTTGGCACTAACTGCAGTTGCAAAGCCAATTTATTGATATTTTCTTTCTCCTCTAACCAGTTGAGATACTGGACTTTAAAGATATGTCGCATGCTCCAACTAGAATATATATCTTGCAGGGAACAGAAAGCTTTATTCTCTCCAACTCTTGGTGCTCAAATGTTTGGCAGACGAAGCACGCCCATCTTCCGTTCTGGACCAGTTTCCTCCGGAAGGGAGAGTTCAGGATGGACTCCCTGAATTCCTCTTTAGGAGAAATTTGCAAGAGTGTGGGGTTTTTTTTTTTTTTAATTTCTTTTCAGTTATATCAACTTTCCACATAATTTGTGGTGACTCAGGCTAATGGGCACATCCATATTTATGAAATGCTTATTACTATGGACCTAACCATCAAGTTAATCCAGTGGTTTTCAACAATATTAGATTGGAGGCACCCCTCGGAAAATGCCAACTCTTAGTTTTGCAAAACTTTAGAAGTCTTGGTTCAGAGTTGATGCCTTTTATGAGACCAACTGTGAAATTGCAAAAAATTTATCTTTTTTCTGCAAGCTTCTGGGCATACCCCACCCTTCCTCAGGCTCAGGGAAAATTAAAGATGGTTAAAAAGTCCCCATAGGTGTAAATGAGATCTGTTTTATACCTATGGGGATTTCTTTTCTAACTATGGGGACTTTTTACCAGCTCTGATTTTTCCATGAGTCTGAGGAAGCGTGGGGTATGCCCAAAGGCTTGCAGGAAAAAGATAATTTTTTTGCCATTTCGTAGTTGGTTTTCACTTTTTTTGATTATGAAAAATAATACAGCAATTTTTCTGTTGTAAAGACCTCAGCCCAAAAAAGGTCAGGATGTTGTTAATGCTCTCGGTTCCTATTTGAAATCTCTGGGTTTATCTTGTGAATAAAGTTTGTGCACCTAACAGTGCTAGCATGGTGTGGCACCCCACAACACCCTTGAAAGGATCTCAAAGCACCACAGGGTGCCATGGTGCCCTGGCCAAGAATTGCTGCTCTAATCCAAGCAGTAAATGTTTTTGATTTGCTGCAGACAGCAAGTGAATACAGGACTGCTGTATTGTTCAGGTATAAGAAATCTTAGAGCTGTCTTGCTCTTCGACTTTGCTTCTCTCAGGAAATCTCACCCTTGAGGCTTAAATCTCATGCTAAATCTTGTGACCAAGCCTCCCTTTGATCTCCTGGCAGGTGTGCGTTTAGAGTTTCTGGCTTTAAGTGTTATCAAAGTTGCAACCACTTTGGCAAAGAGAATTTTTTTTTTGTTGGTTTGTCTGTTTGTTTGTTTTTTGAATGGTAGGGTCTTAACAGGTGACAAGCTTGTTGCATCTTTCCTGGAGGCAAAGTTGTGCTAGGAATTGTCTTTTTTTTACGTGATAAATTCTATTAAAAGGCATTTTATTTTTCACACTTTTTCAGTCACCTGGAGAATATTTGTTAAACTGTCTGACATGCTTTTAATGTCAGGAGACGTTTAGATAACAATCTTGCCTGCATGTTCAATTTAAAAAATCTCTCTGGTCTAGAATATCTATCATAAATAATTAAAAGGAAAAAAAAAACTTTACTAAGGCTTCTGTCACTAGATGCCTAATAAGTATATTTCAGAAACTGTCTAGATTTGAAGAGCTAGCATTTTGGAAGGCATGCCTCGAGACTAAGGAAGTTGAGAACCACTGCCTTTATTTGTTCCCTGACACCGGTGTCAGTTTAGTGCCATGGAAGCGTCGCATCCTGAGGGATCATGTATAACGTAGGAGTGAAGCTTATTCATCTCCTGCCATTGGAAGGGAAGCTGTGCACAGTGCTTATTCAGTAACCAGATGAAAGACGGGTGTAATCTTGGCAACCATTGTTTCCCTCTCTCTGCTGTAAGAGGCATTCCACTGTATAGGGCCTGCAGCTTGCTTTATTTATTTAGTGAAGTAGAAGGAAATGTATGTAACTTATTGGAAAACTTCCTTTACTTCTAGCAGGAAAATTCAGTACGAGTTGCTTGCAAAAGCATTACAATTTCATATTTGGCGGTGTATTAGGGATGTGAAAGGTTAAATGATTAATCATTTGACCGATAAACCCAGTGATAAACGATAACTGGTAAACTAACTGGTTAGCATGGGGTAGGGTGCAGTCCAGCAGGGAAGGGGGAGAGAGGGAAGCTGCATGGTGCCCCAGTAGGAACCAGCAGGCAGCAGAACAGGCAGGAGGGGTAGAGGGAGGAAGGAGCAAGGAAGAGGGGAGAGAAGGGAGACAGGACTATTACCCCCATCACCTTTGTGGTTAAAATGGAAAACAGTGGTGGTGACAGTCTATAAAGAGAGACTATTTTATTTTAATAAATAGCTGAGATGAGGCAGGGGATTTCAGCATTTAAACTTTCCATTGAGGCTTATATCCAATGTTAAAAGGACATCTTATTTTAGATTTCTAAATGGGCTTTATTCATACTGTCAAGTCAATGACTGTGTAAATATCTTGAGTCCTACAAAATCCACATTTTTTTGGCTAGTTGTCAGTCATGTTTCTGCAAATGCACATATACCCATATGATTACAGTAATGGCTTTGTCCTCTCCAAGACCCTGTCTATTCTGGAGAATTTAAAAATGTGCTAGTGGTGCCATCCTTGGTATAGGAGTCAAAATTGTTTTAGCTTGTATTTTAACTACCACAAAACAATGGGTCTTGTAAACATTAGAGAGATTTTTCTGAAACTGTTTTACTGTGGTTAAAATTGGTATAAACATACTAGCATTAACATCTGGAGTGTTTGTGTTGACCAGCAGCTGGCATGTTTAACACGTCAAATTAAATCTGCTCTCAGTAAGGTTATATTATGTGGGATTAAAAAACAAAACAAAACAAAAAGCATGCCTATAGGTCCTGGCAGTATGCCTGTTATACCCATACTATTAATAATCCTGGTGGATCCAATCTGGTGTTAATAGTAGGGACACTTTCTAAAATTCTCCTTGCTGTTTTAATAATTCACATGTAGCACCTTCACTACCTATAACTAACCTTTTAAAAGGAAAGTAATGGTGCCTCTTCAACTTTTTATATAGGGCCTTGAAAGATTGTTGACCAGTAAGTATTAAGCCAAAAATGATGGCATATGTACTACTCATAAATGTTAATGGTTTAGGTGCTTATTTCTAATATTACAGGAGGTCTCTCTTCTATGACACTGAAAAATCAATAAGGCTATTTTAGTGCCGCCTTCACATGATTAATAGCACAAGTTGTAAACCTAGAAAGGTCCAAAAGACTTTACTGCCTGTAAACTTAGTGCATGTCCATACAGGAAAAGTTATCCCACTATAAGGCAAATTGTGAATTTTGATATTAATAGAAGCACTCCCCCTGGGCATTCCTATTAACATGCGAATGGTTTTGTCTTAGTTTAAACCCCTTCCAACTTACAAACTAAGTCTATGTTGAAGACAAGTCTCTGATACCTGAATAAAACTATCCACAAGGGTTATGCTGATATAAGTTATAATATTCATGTGTAAGATGAAACTCTTACCCATTTACAGTAGGGATGTAAACATTGTTTAAATAATTACCCGTTTAAACTCCTCTAATGATATCTGTTAGATGGGTAACGGATAACATGCAACTAATGGGTACTGGGCTCCCTTCCCTCTCCCCTTCCTCCCTCCCAAGTCAGTGGTGGGTGGAACTGCACTGCAACAGGCAGGCAGGGCAGCTGTGGTGCCTGCTTGGTCACCTTCCTGGTGCTCCATGCTGTTTTCCTTCCTGACTGGACTGTATCCCACACTAAACATGAACTGTAGTTTGTTACTGGTATAAATGTACTTCATTCAACCTATCACATCCCTAATTTATTGGAGTGTAACAATGATGCTCTTTTTGCAGCATTTGCATCTTGGAAGAAAAACCTGCTGCACGGGTGGGCATAACAAAATTGATTTCATTGTGCTAATTTTCAGTGTGCTGGAACATGTGCATTAACTCAGTGCTTTGACTTAATGATGTTGGATTTGGATGTGTCCGTGTGCCTTTCAAAGGAATTCAAAGACAGGCTTTTTATATTTGTAAGGTCCCATGTGTTGGTATAGCTGAACGTCTATAGACCATGAAAGAAGCTAGTTAGCAGCAGGTTTAGGTTGTTGGTATTTTTGTAGTTTATTTCAGCTTTTTATAACTGCACCATTAAATTCACTGCAGGTTGAAATTTGGCATTCAGCTCTTAGCAAATTTGCTTTTCAGCACTTAAGAAAACTGCTTTTGATCATTTTAATAGTTTCAGGAACTCTTTCCCTCCATCTAGTGTTACTTAATTTTTTGTTTTGAAAAGTGTTTTGAAGATGAGAAGCACTGCTTAACTAAGTATTTGTTTAACTGAGGGTTAATAACTATTACCTTCTGGCAAGTGACTAGTCTTAGCGATTTTTTTTCAAATTGTTTTAGCATATTAAAAACCGGAATGTACAAATTTCTAAAGCTGGAGGAGTCTGGACTTTTATTTTAACAGTTGCTAGACAAACATAACTTCTACACAAGCTTTCAGATTTATATTACTATGTGGACTTAAAAAAATCCAGAAACATAGGATTGACGTATATGTTAAGTTAATAGTGTCACAAGTGAATGTAAATCTTGTTCTGAAGTACTTTGAGGTAGCATACGTAGCAAAATAGTTAGTAATCTTCATAGAAATGCTTTTGCTTTACAGTTAAGTGTGGATACCAGACTTTGGGCACATCTACATGTTGCTGTACAGCGATATTGCTATGGTGCCACAAGCACAGCACAAGGTTAGATTTTGCTGCTATGGCAAGGTAGCAGTGTGCTATGCTGGAGGGGGGGTGTGCTGCTATGGCAGTAACTGATGATCACGTGTAGACCCATATTATTGCTGCGTTGATGTAGCGCATCACTACGTTGCTGTAAGGCAACGTGTAGGGACACCCTTTTGGAATTAGTAAACTGATTGACTGGTTGCAGGGGGCTATGATTTAGAAATCTTCCTGGTAAGTGTAGAAAAAACCAAAGTACATAGTGGATAATGCCCCACTTGCTACAGAAGTTGGCACTAAAGTTCTGAACTTCTTAAGCAGACTGGCAAGAAAATTGTTTTATTTGAGATGTCCTACATTAGTTCAATTCAGCAGTGCTTCTGTAAGGCTGGTGTAGTAAATGTATAACAATGGTAATGCAAGAGATTTCCCCAGGGGAGGCTCTGCATTCCTCTTGGTACTCGCTATAAAATGATGTGCAATACAATCGCAGGTTATATTTCTTTCATTATAACCATTGCAAGAAAACCAGTGTATGGCGTGAGCATGATTAGACTTGGGCTCAATCAGATTTATTTCAAACTACTTCTGAAAGTTCATTTAGAACCCTAAACTGTTGTCAAATTTTGAATTATTGGATTGCTTTAGCATTTCTTTGGGGTTTTTTGTCTGTAAATTAAGAATGTTTTGTTTGTACTTCATGGCAAGCTGAATAACGGAAGTATTTCATTTTGAGATTCCTCAGCAAAAAATTGCATTTGCTTAATGAACCTAGAACTGTCAGGCTACATAGCACAGAACGTTGCCATTTGACCATCTGCCTCTTCTTGCCTCTCCCCCACCACCCATATTCCCCACCCTCAAATACTTGTATTTGACACTGGCCTTTAATTTTGGTTATTTTTATAGTTGAAAGATTTGCTTAGGTATGATGATATTGTATGTTGAGATGCTGCCGTCTCAGTTTTGTAGCAGACGTTGGAGCCCAACTGTAAACTTTGGCTGAGTTACGTAACTTTCAGAAGGTGCAGCGTATTTAGAGAATAAGGTGTATTAAGATGTATCTAAGATTCTTGCACTCTCTTTCCTCCCTCTGCCCTGCCATGGTAAATATAGTCAATAACTAAGGATTACAACTGCACTGGAAAGGCCCTTGATACTTTTAGTTTGCTAATGAAGGTAAGAGTTCAGAACAGCCTTGTGAAGCAGCATTCTTTTATCACAGTTGGTGTGTGCTGTGCCTTCAGCAGCTTTTGGGTCATATAATTACCATTTAAAGAATTCCCAGTCTCTTAACTTTTTTGTCTTTGGTCATTCAGTCAAACAGCGGATTGCCTTATGCACTATTCATTGTGAAGGTCCTTTTCTAGATTGTTGTAGGTCACTAAAAGAAGCTAAGTAGTTTGTTTCTTAACCTGAATTGTGCAATGAAATTTTGCTATACTTTTTTGTGATAAGTAACGAAGAAGGCAATTGGGTTGCAAGAGTACATGGATCATTGAGGAGCAAATCAGGGGAATATATTGCAAATGCAAAGCTTACAACACTGCAGATGCTGAATTTAGTCTTGCAGCAAAAAGCATTTTACACCTTATATTCTCTCTAGTTTCTTGATTTAGCAGGTTTGCTGACAATGCAAGAGAGAGATTTCCACTGCAAATCTGAGTTTTTTTCCTCACAGCAAACACATTAAAGATTGCATCCTTATGCAAAATGAAGGTGGAAAATTGCTGTTAATCAGTGGTACACAGAGCACATTTGAACTAAAACTTTTTAGTTTGTTTTCAGCAAAATTATGCTGTTGTACTTAACTATTTCACTCTTCAGTAGTGGGCTTTTTTTGTTTGTTTTCTGGTACTTTCTTTATATTGCTGCTTTTTTTGGCCTTTTGGACCAAACTTTAAAAGTAGCTTCATTTTGCTTTTTGTCCATACTCCCATAATTTTGCACAACTGAGGAGCTAGACGTAGCAAGAGGTGTTAGAAATAAAAAGTTCTGTTTCCCATTGCTAACCTCCAAGTCATGCAGTCTCTTACAATATGCTGTGTGGCTTGTTTCATCCTGTTTAATATTTATTATGACAACTGATAAGGAAACACTACCCCCCACCCCCTGGTTCACTTCACCCCAATTTCTTCCCTTACCTCAAATAAAAGAAAGTTCCTATACAGTTCACTTTTTGTATTTTCCCCAATATGGAATCTGTACAGAGTACATGCAAAATATTTTCCTCCTTGGTGCATTTTTTTTCATTAACACCACATTGTGAGCATCATAGGTATTGTAAATCATTGCATTTGTTTTCAAATTGTTATCATGAACTTAACCTTTTTCTTCATTATTTAGTATGCGGGGAAATATATGGTCTGACATATAAATATGGCTTTTAATTCTGTCTGTGTAGAAGATTTGCTAAGTGCAGTATTTATGCAAAATTTGTTTTCTTTCAGTAGTTGAGCTGACATCCATTATGGTAGTTGGTGTGCCTACAGACACAAAAATCAATAGTGCTTTGTTAACAGGAGGGTCATCAAGCATTTCTATCTTGGGTTGCTTGGACAGATAGACTTTGGTGAAGTAAGGTCCACTTGTGCTTGACTTAGCATGTCCTTTATTGTCTGTGCATTCAGGTCTGTGCCTGTAGCTATTGTTTCCTATTTAATGCTATTTCTTGGGACTAAACTTATACCTTGTTTAAGTGTAATTAATTGTTAACATAACTCTATGGTTTGTTTCTTTGAGCAAGTCTCAAATTAGTGGAGGAAAATGTAATCTTAAAATTTACAAAATAATCCCCATTACATGGTGATATTTGTATTATTCAGGCTCGGAGGGAAAAGTAAGAATCATTTAAAAATCATTGTGTTGGTTTTTATACTTTCTGTTTTTACTCTTGATTTTTCTCTGGTTTTAATGCTAAATATTTTCCAAGGACATTTGCAACATAAAAATCCCATTTCCATATGCATTTTCTAATGGCTATTAAAAGCTAACTTCAAGGTTACTGGAGCTTAAAAATGGATTTTTTTTTCTTCTAGCTTTTTTTAAATTTCTGGCCATGCTGGACATCTTCAGCACCAGTTCAGAATAACTATTATTTAAATGATTCATTATGAGTCTACACAATATTGCAGAAGATATCTTCATGGTTTTGTTGTTTTTATTTTCCTCCTTAGGTTGTATTGAAGATCATCAAGCATTACCAAGAGGAAGGTCAGGGGAATGAGGTGGTCCAAGGAGTGCTGCTCGGATTGGTGGTGGATGATAGACTTGAAATTACCAACTGCTTCCCATTCCCTCAGCACACGGAGGATGATGCAGACTTTGATGAAGGTAATATGGAGTTTGTGTAAATTGTGATTTACAGTCTTTATCTCAAAAGCCAAAGTTAGAAACTGCCCTTGAAGATGATAGGAAAGGCATGTTGTTCTATTGTTATAACACTGTGTATGGACAACTTTTATTCCTGAATAGCATATCTATTGAAGTATAGTTTAGTTCAGTTCCTGTACAGTTTTCCTTCAAAGTTGAAGGCAGTTGTGCCTTCAGATTTCTACATGTAGCTGAAATGCAGAGATTTGCATGTTTTTAAGGGCACTGTCAAGTCTAAATCTTGTTTGTTTAAAGAAGACCATCAAAAGTAATTTCATGTGTTTGTGTATGCTTGTTTTCTTGTTAACCAAAGCCATATTTCCTACTTTCTGTATGAGATGGTATAAATGACTTGACACAAAGAAGTTAAATACATACAGTAAACAAAGAAGCATATGAGTTTAGAAGAAGAAAAAACCCTAAAAATCGTAGCTGAAACACTTTCAACGCTTATTTTTCAAGCTTTATTAAGCTGATATGTCCCTTACTGTATTTCTAACATGTTGAATTATTTCTAACAAAGCAGTATTTTCAAAGTGCCCATTCATTTAATATAACTAATAAAAATGATGCTTCTACCTAATTTCAGCAATTGAATCCACAAGAGCAATTTTAAGTCTTAAAATAACTAGGTATTTTTTTTCCTTTGCCACCTCAGAGAACAGGTTAGTTTAAACCTCTCTCTTCAATCCTATGGTGTTTATGCCGACTAGAAGAACCCCTGATGATGCCAACTAGTCTGCATCCTTAAAACATAGCAATCAGACTAGTCATGTAGAAACTTCTTTAGAAAATAAGTTTATTTGTTACTTCTATTGTGGGCTCAAATAATTCAAATATCAAATAATGATATGAGAGCCCTCTGAGGAGAAGATAGGGTTACATTATTGCACTCACTCTACTCTAGCACTTCAGCCAAAATCAGATTTTCCTTAGAACACATGTAAATGACTTTTTTTTTTTTTTTTTACTTTTTCCATACTCTTCCCAAGGCTAGGGTTACAGTTCCTCCCAACTGACTGGTGGAAACATGCTAAATCTCTGCATAACATCAGGTCTAAATATAACATTCCAGCTGTAATTCATATTTTGGTTCTAGGGATATTCAATCCCTAGAACGTGGCAGAAGTTTCCAGCTAACTGACTGGCAAGTTGAGAGAGTACCTAGGCATAATCTAGTTGCCTCTGTGGCACTGCATGTTGTGCCAGATCCCATAAGACTTGTTTGCAACATTCAGCTCTTGCCAGGTGTATGGAACAGCTGTCCTTGCTTGGAAGCAAATTCATTACTGGGAAGTGTCCTGTGATTCAAGGCCTCCTTTCCTCATTTCAGCATCTGCAGGCTAGCTTGACTTCAAAGGGACTTACTTTATTTATAAGGAGAGCCTGCCAAAGAAGCCTGCTCAGTCCAGGTGTCTTTTCAATATCACTTTCCTCTAGTGCCCACTCTCTTGCCAGTGTGCAAATACACCAGAATGTCAGATTCTTTTTGCTGGTTAGGTTAATGATTACCGAGTAGGAAAGGGACCCAGGCATAACAGCATGCCAGTCATAACAGCATCCTTTTTCCAGGCATAAGTTTCCTAGTAAAGAAAACTCTTTTGCTTCCTTACCAGCACTCTTGAAACAAGATATGAACTAGATTAAAAAATTACACAGTCATAGAAGAACAGGGATGCACCCTCAGGGGTCATCTAGTCTGAGGGTCTGAATCCAGTCCATGAAGCTGAGGGGGCTTCATTAGCCTTCTGACTTCTGGCAGCATGAGGTTTTAGCCACACTGGCTGGGAGAAGTGGTGGCAGCAGCAGCCATGTCTTGGCTTCACTAGCCTCTGAGATGAGCTGGGTTGTTCTGGACAGTGGTTGCTGACCACCAACTTAGTCTGCCTTCACCACCTTTTCTCCCCTTTCCAGCTCAAAAGACATGAATCCTGCTTAGGGCCTCCCAGACTAATCTGCCCTTAAACTTCCAGTGATGGAGATTCCACCGTTACTTTAGATAATCAGTACCAGTGCTTAACTACCCTTAGAGTTTAGACAGCTCTTCCTGTGCATATAATATTGTATTAATTTGCAATAAGTTTCATATATTTGGCATTATTTCAAGCAGAGATACTAAGCACTTTCCCAGTAGAAACAGAAACACTAATATTTCTGTCTTCCTACCTCATAACCCCCAAATTAAAAGTGCATAGATACATTGGTCCATATCATATCAGCACCAATAAAAGGAAGATTGACATTATTGGCAATAATGGGGGGGAGGCAGCAGATCCCACCACTCTGCATACCGCAGGGGAGGCATGGAGCACGTGCTTCCCAAATCTGAGTGGGACTAGGGTGGGCTGCTGCTGCAGGCTGGGGGTGGCACTGGGCTCTTTGTTGTGTGGGAGCTGGGCCAGGGCTGTATTTGGGGCAGGTGGTGGTGGCGACGCTGGGAAGTGAGACTACAGGGCACCCCTTGTAGTGCCCCCCCTTCCCAGTGCCACTGCTGCCTATCCTGCCTGCCCTGAGCACAGCCTTGGTTCAGCCCCTGCACCAGGAAGAGCCTGCCACCGCCTCTGGCCCCAACCTGCAGAGCCTGCCACCCACCCTTGCCCCACGTACAGATCCAGGGGGCACATCCCCCCCATGGCTCCCCTGGGGTACATGTAGTGGTGGGATCTGCATCCCCCCCTGCACCTCCCAAACAATCCTTCTTGCAGCTTTGTTTTGTGCTGTACCCCAGTTGGGCAGCCATTGTCCCAGCCCCTCTCCCTCCTTCACCATGGGGGCCTTGATCTGCCTTGCCACTCCCATTCCCCTTTTCTCCTTTCGCCTCTTCCCTTCCCAACAGAGTTACCAGCCAGACACTGTTCTCTAAGTTGCCTGTCGGCAGTCCGATCAGTATTGGCCAATATGGCTTATGAATAATTGGCCATTGATATCAGCCCAAAAGATCTTTATCGATATGCCCCCTACCCAAAATGAGATGTTTAATCCTCCCCCTCCCCTAGTAGATCTGAAACTCCCCCCTCCCCAGATTTTTGTGAGAGGCTGCAGAACCTGATGGGAGCACTGTCAAGCTTGCTCTTGTATGTGCATAGGACTGTAGGATTCTAACAGGTCCCTTTTGCTTTCTGTCGACATAAGCAGAAGCCACACTTCCTTTCCCAAATGGAAAGAGAACAGAGAAGGATAGGCAGTCAGATGAGCATTTACCTGTAGACCTCTCGAAATGTCTGAAAGCCTACGTTTTATGGGGAGAGTTGGGCAGCTCAGAGAAACTCGCCTCTTTACATCACTTCCCTGAATAAATAAGTAGGGGCTCTTGGAGAGACTGATCGAAATCTAACATGTTCACAAACAATAACAGTAGATGATAGACATTCCAAAGTTAACATCAGTTATTCATTGGCCATTGTAGAAAGTGAAATTCCTTCCAGCTTGCCATGGAGAGTGATGCTTCTGCCAGAGTAGTCATGTTAGGAGAATGACATTTTACTGGGACAAAGATGAAATCAAAGTAGAGGAAACGTGAGGTGATCAGCATGAGACTGTGTTACTGAACTTTCTGTAAAACAGTTTGAACTCACTTATCCAGAATGGCCCGGGGTGCTGATGCTTGAGGATGATTCTGGTAGAACCATGGTCAGTCAGATCCTGTCTTGTCGTGGGACAAACATCACATCTCTGGGCGTGAAATCCTTTGGCTGAGGAATCGAGAGGTTAGGGCCAGGAACTGAGCTGAGCCTCTTGCCATTTTTTTGAATTTCAGAAGCGTTGAGATATTTAGGTCACAAAGATAATTTGTTAAACAGCTTGCTTACTTGGTTACCAATAACACCTCATTAATAAGACTTTTAAAAATGTAACTGCCTTTTTTTCCACCATCGTTTACTTATTAAACAGAGTGAAGTACGGCAAGACTGAACAGTTCAGTGTCAAAACAAAAAAAAATGCTTCCCTGGGAGGAAAAAAGAGGGAAATATAATATTCTAGAAATTCTTTGTGCTAATATCCTCATAGAGACAGAAGGCTTGCTTCTCAGCACAGGAGTCTTGCTGTGGAGAATGTGAGAACAAATTCCCCAGATCTAGTAATGATGTGGTGCAGGAAAGGGGAGAAATAAACTGTTGCCTCTCCATATCCTATAGCACCCTGACTCATACCTGTGTTTTCATGTTTATGATCTATATACAATTAGATAAATCTAAAATTAAGATGTAGCCAAAAAAGACTGTGGTCATACAAATTCATAATAAATTGAGGTCACTGGCAGAATCGAGGGCCTTGGACAGTATAGATTTTAAAAATCATTCCTTAACCACCTGAATTACATTATATTTGGCTCACTCATAAGCAGATCTTAAAAAAAATGGCAAGCAAAAAATTAATTTTCTTGTATGTAGCTAGAACAAAAAGATGGAGAACCTGCTGTTTGCAGAATAATCATCCCTTGGTAAAGAATTCAGAGGTGGTAAGGTCCCTTGGAAATTTCCTCCTTTTTATAAGACTGACACCAGAAGTGCTTAATTGTAACCAGCAACAGAGTGTGTGTGTAATATTTTATTTTTATATAGTATATAGGGATAAATATATCTATATATTTATCTATGTATATAGATCTCTCTCTCTCTCTCTCTCTCTCATATATATATAAAAAAATAAATATAGATATATCTAGCTTCAGAGATAACAGACTGAAAAGGGACACTAGAAAAAAATTGCAATAGCTGCAACTTTGGATTGCAGTTAAAAACAAACATTTTGTGAAGATCAGAGAAATTGATAGAAAACAAAGCTGTGCGAAAACGCTGCATGGTTTGATCCTAGATATAAAAGCCTACACTTCTGTGCCTTGTCTTTTCTAGGGTTGTCTCTGGTCTTTCTGTGTGAAGTCTCAAGACCCAGCTTTTTCTTAAGGCACAATTGACGAGATTTGGGAATAGTTACACTTATTCCAGTTTGGAACTCAGGGAAGCTTCAAGAGGTCTTATCAGAGCTTCTATGAATGAGAGAGAAGTTGCAATGGAGGGGTAGCGGGGGCACTGAGTGTTTTTTTTTCCATTCATGTAATTGAGTGGTGCCAGTGGCATTTCCTGAACAACTATTTATGAATGTCATGGGGAAGATTTTTTCTGCTGCTGCTAACAAGGCAATTTTAAGGACCACCTCATGCTTCTGCATTACATTTGTCTATTGATGATTGGTCATATATGTTTGCTTGATGTGAAGCTTGCTCTCCACTTAGCTTCCTGCAAGGAAGAAGGAAGAGCTTTCTTTGGGCTTGTGAAAGTTGGATTCTGGCTCCTTTAAACCACAAATCTGGCTTTAGGAGTAGATTATGGCCATGGTTGTGAAGCTTTGGTCTTCCATTGCACATTCAGAGAATTCTGAATCGGAAGTGGGATTTTCTGGATCTTGAAGTAGTTAGTTTATCAGAACTTTTTGTAGACTTGTTCAGAGCTCAGTTTCAGAAATTGTTCATTGGTTGTAACAGCAAAGGTTTTTTTTTCCTTTTAAAATAAAGATGATGTAGGGACTCTCTCTAGTCCTCTGCACATTTTTCTTCCTCTACTGATTAACAGAAGTACCTTTTGGTTGCCACGTAGTGGATCTCTAAGGTATGCCATTTTAAAATGGTAGTAGTGGAGTAGGGGAAATTGCTGCTTGTGAATGTGCATCCACTATTCTACGTGTCTGGTCCTATCCTGCAGTGAGAAAAGATAAATGATCAACTTCAGGCTTAGATGAAGCAGGTGAGAAGCTAACATGCAATTACTTAGCATTATTGTAGGATAAAGTGGATATATAATGGTTATAGCTAGGAGTGTAGTGAAAGATTTTTATGGCTGATACCAGTTATTAACCACCAAATCAGCTGATACTGAGCCAATAGCTGACTTACAGGAATGCAGTTCAACAGCTTGGAGAGCAGTGCCCTGCAGGTAAGTAGGTCTGTGGAGGGGGGAAGGGGCATGGAGGAGGGAAGGTGAATGGGGCAGATTGAGGCCCCCACAGTGAGGGAGGGAGTAGGGTTGGGGCAGGCTCTGCCTAGCCAAGGCTGTGAATGGGACGCTGGGATGAAGTTGTGGGCAGCTAGTAAAGGTGGGTATGGGGCGAGGGGGCAGCTCCCTGTCCTTGGGAGGTATGGTGAGGCATATGCCCCCAGATGTGTCCATGGGGCAGAAGCAGGCTGCCTGTTGTGGGCTCAATGTCCAGGGGCTATGCCACCC
This sequence comes from Caiman crocodilus, assembly GCA_030014935.1. Taxonomy (NCBI): domain Eukaryota; kingdom Metazoa; phylum Chordata; order Crocodylia; family Alligatoridae; genus Caiman; species Caiman crocodilus. Next base: position 22,308,835 of record JAGPOW010000261.1, read on the forward strand.
TCTTCCCAGTGTGGGGGCTGAGCTGGGACTGGGGTGGGCTCAGCTGTGCGGGGCAGGTGGCGGTGGTGGAGTGGGGTGTGGGGAACTTTGGGGTGGCTTTAGTCCCTCAAGCCTCCCCCCAGCGCCACCTCTGTTCAGGGATCCCCACTCTGCTGTCTTTCTGCTGAGGAATGGGCAGGGGATATATGGCTGGCACAGGGCTCCAGAGGGAAGGGTAACAGAGTGGATGGTCCTGAGCGAGGAAGTGATAGGGGGGACTTAGGGGGGCTGTGACCACCCCAAAACTCTCCCTAGCCTGCCTGTAGCCACCCCTCCCAGCTGTACTGCACAGCTGAGCTTCCAACTCCCCCTTTCCTACCCCCTACCGGGAAGAGGCTTGCGCAGCCCCTGGCCCTGAGCCCACAACAGGCAGCCTGCCTCTGCCCTGCACACAAATCCAGAGGGACTCGTGCCCCCCATGCCTCACCCAGGGGTGTGTGCAGCAGCGGGGAGCTGGCCCCCTGCTTCCCACCCTCCTGCGCCCCCTGAACCAGCTGTCCGCTGCTCTGTCTTGCTCCACGCCCCAGGTCCCATTTACCGCCCTGTCTGGGCAGCCCCTATCCCACTCCTTCCTTCACTGTGGGGGCCCCAATCTGTGTCCTTCAGTGCCTCCCCCCGCCAGACTTGCCTGGAGGGCACTGCTCTCCAGTCTGTCAAGATGTATTCCTGGCCACATGTATGCTGCAGCTGAGCACATGCGCACAGCATTTATTGGTAACATTATTGACTACTTTGCTTAAAAAGCTAATAGCTGATAACATAAATTTTCCTTTTATCGGTGATGATCTAATATGCAACCGATATTATTTGAAACAGTATCTTCCCCTTTTGAATTGTTTCATCTGTCCCAACCCTAAATTTGTTCGATCTGCCCTTGATGGGTTGTTTCATATTTGAGGAAACACCACCTGCATGTTTTTAATATAATCCCCTGGGCTCACCCAGCTGTAGGGTATTTTGCTCAGTTAATCTGTGTGAATTCTTCATAGAATCATAGGGTTGGAAGGACAGTCCAGTCCACCCCCTTGCACAAATACAGGATACTCTGTTCCTTTCAGAACCTGTCTGATCCTGTAAGGCAGGGGTGGCTGACCTGTGGCATGAGCACCCCAAAGGTATGGGCAGCCTTTGTGTGTGGCATGCAGCCGACTAGGGAGGGAGCAGGCAGCACAGTGGCAGATAGTGGAGAGCTGCAGATGAGGCAGGGGAAGGGGATCAGACCCATACTTGTGGAAGGTGTGGGTCTTAGCAGGTGGCATACCTGCCACAAAGGGTGACCTCCCTTTGCTTGCACAGTTATAAGCATGCATGTCTTCACCAAAGTGCCTGTGTGCTGCTTGGTAGCTGTTCAGGATAGTGTTTCCAAGTTGTGTATATATTTTCTTATACTGTATTAGGCAATGCTATTTTTCCTTCATGGAGCATTAAACAGATGATTGTAAATTCCTTCAATAAAATTTACCAAGACATGGCTTAATTTTTTTTTTACCCTCCTAGAACCCAAGAGTTTGCTTTTTCATGAAGACCTATTCAAATCATTGCGTCTTTACTATATACCAAAACATTGTTACTTCGGACTGTTTTCCTTTTAAATGGATGAATTAGTATTTTCTTGCAGAGAGTAGTTTTTTTTATGAAACTTACTCATATAGCTGTAATACTTTAAAAAAAAAAATCAGCCAGGCTATTAGACTATTTAAATGCATACAAGTAAAAAAATGTTGATCAGTGGAAAGTTTCACATTAAAATCCCCATTAGGGGGCACTGTTACCCAGGTTACAAGGACTGAGGACTAATTTGTTTTCTTAGCGGTAAAATCTGGGGCTTGCAAAAAGAGGAGAAAACTATTTTCATCTGATAAGGTTCAGATACTGTTTTATACAACTGAATTCTTAAAATATGTTATAAAGTGCATTGAATTAAATACAGATCCAATAACTTGCTGTCTTCTTTTTTTCCCCCTTTTTCCTCAGCAGTCTAAATTAGTTTTATACGGCAGGTGCTGAGGAACTGTGTAGATCAGTGTATTTTGCTTCAAAGATTTCTGTTAGAAACAACACAACAGCCTCACTCCTTGTTTTGCAAGATATTTTTAAGACAGTCTATTAGAACAGACATAGCACTTAAAATAATTCTTCTCAGAACTGCTAATTTAAAAGTGGATTCTGTAGTTTTTACACCTGCATGTGAACAATTCCTCATATATGCAAATTGATGTTTTAAAAATCAAATTTATCCTCAGAATAGGTATGGGAGATCCATTCCATGAAGATTTTTAAATTGGCAAAGCAATAAGAAACGTGCTGAAGTTAATTGTCCCTGGTGGTGGGGAGAGTGAGGTGGGGTGAGAGAGTCTGGTACGTCTACCATTTCCAGTTTGAGCCTTTGCATTTGAACCACTGTAGCGTGCAATTTCTGATCTTGTAGCCAGCAGGTCCCTGGTTTTGTCCCTTTATTCCACCACAAGTGATTTTTTTTATTTTTTTTATTTTTATTTTTTTTATAGTCATGATTATGAGAGGTGACCATTTAGTTTATTTTTTGGATACTTTCTATATTGTATAGTTCTACGGGGGCAGATGAATTTGTTTAAATATTTTGTTTTAGAGGGTCAACAATAATAATTTAACATGTCATCATCTTTCATTGTTGTCAGTTTAGATGAAAAATTAAATATATGCTAGTGAGCTCCTCTAATTGGTATGTGTGTAATATATATATAAAAGAAAGAAAGAGAGAACTTCCCCTGTTTGAAGAAGTTAAAACATACTGGTGAATTTTAAAACAATTTTTAGAAACCTAACTGAAGCAAATCAATACGTGAATTTGTAGCACAAGTCTGGGTATTGTATCTGTATTCTTATTCATGGCAGTGTTTTGAAAATGTTAAATGTTTATCATATTGATTTTTATTGTTGAACATTCAGGGTAATAATCTTATAGATTATTCCAGACTTAAATTATGCAAATCTATTCTGATTAGTTAAAGAACCCAAAGGTGTAGAAATGAAACTGTAAAATCAAACATGTTGAATGTTTAGATTTTGGTCAGCAGAGAGAATCTTTTAAATTAAAAATATGAAAACTAAAATTCAGGAGTAAGAAGTATCAAACTGAGATTTTTCACTGATTTTACTTCTGCAAGTTCTGGAAATAAAGCAAAGATTGTAAGTCTGATGCTTGTTTCTGTTTAAAAATGGGGATCCTTTTTTATTTTATCCTGTTTTATTTTGTCTGTACCACCAATGTTGTATGAAATTTGTTTTATTACAGAAACAAACAGAAGCTGAAACTAATTGTATTTTTCGCAATTTTTCCAAATTTTAAACGCTGCAATATGGAAGAAGGGCCAAATGCAGTTGTTCTCACTTTGATGTAATATGCTTCAGTGACGCAGTCAGGCAGACCGAGTTCACAATTCAGTGTTTTAGTTCTTGCCTTTTCAGGATCTAAAGTTCTAATTGTGGAATTGGTCAGCCTTAGTTCAGGTATTATACTTTGAAATGTGCTAACTTTATCTCATCTAGTATCTGACAAATACTGGTTGGTTCTATAATTTTTTTCTGAAGCATCAAGCTAAATGAAGTAATGTTGAATTAAAAGTCCATACCATTTAAAGGCATAAATTGACTGATAAATGTTTGTTTTTATACTTTAAAAATGGGCTTAGTGTTGTTTATTTTCTAGTCCTTTTTTTTTTTTTTTTCAAACTGTTTCTCATTCAGAACCAGGCAGTTCAGTTTTTACATTAGCTGTATTTTTAAGAACACTTGTATTTCTCTACATGCTTCCATTGCTGACTTTTAAAAGGGTGCTGTTGGCGAGTACAGCAGGTTTCCCAATTTCTCCATTTTTGTTCTAGGCTTACTTAGTTGTAGATAAATTTTCTACAGCAAAGAAAATTACTTCCACTCCGGGGTTAATTGTCTGCATCACTCTATCCACATTTTTTCTCTATGCCATACCCCATTTCAGGGACTGATTCCTTGTGATCTCAGTGTTTTCCTGCAGTTTTGGTCAGCTTTTGTGGTGGTTGGTTCATTTATTCTTTTGGCAGCCTCTGTCCAGGTGCAGTGATTGGATGATTAGAATCAGAGTGAACTTCATAACATCTTTCACTAATTTAAGTTATGGGGCTATTTCCTTCCCTGAAGAATGTTAAATAGATTCAAAGGAGCACAGATTCGCAACAAAATGAACTAACCTCTGGAAAGAGTCTTATGAGAAGGAAACAACTGAAGTTTAGAAGCCTGTGTATAAAACTATGGAAGGAGAAATTTAGGTTTAATAAGTAAATGTGAACAGTGGAATGAAATGAAGAGGGACAGTTTAGTTAGAAAAGATTTCCTCTTTTAGGATTTTTGTCAGACAACTGGAAATGCAGGAGTATTGTTCTTTTGTTTTACTATCAAGCACTATTTTGAAGCTTTTAAAAAATGTACATACTACTTGATCATCATAATAGATGTGGGTATAAATCAGGAAAGAATATTTGAGCTATAGATTTTTTGGTTGTCAGGACATGTTAAGAAAGTGGCTATTGTCCACATCAGTGAAGTTTTCCAAGAATAAAAGATTTGTGCAGCATTTGATACCAATGCCAGACATTGTTCCACTGTTTTATTTATATGGGGAGAGTACTGAATATTGCTTACAAACTTTACTTTTGGTAAACGATAATGTGATAGTAGAAACTCTTGAAAAGCATAAATAAGGCTTAGTTAACATCGCTTCTGCTTTAATTATGATGGTAATGGTGCAGAAGCCAAAGTGGCCTCCTGTAAACCCAGATGTACCAGCAGAAGTTTGTCTGCTGTGAAAGTAGTGCTGTCTCTCTTAAACTACATCTATAGTAAGGTATCCCTCAGAGCTGGATCCATACTAAGGTTTTGAGACCCCGTGCCTGGTGTAACCAGGAGCCAGCAGAAAACTTTGTCCTGTAGATGAAATCTCTAAATCTGGATGAAATAATTCTGCATAGCACAAACCTTGTCTTTAGTTTGAATAATAAAACATCAGTCAAATTAATCTCAAACCTTTATCCTAAAATCTGAATTAACAACACTACACAAAAATATAGTATAGTGTTCTTGTAGTATGGTAAGAATAAAAAGGACTGATTTGGAAATTAAAATGGGCAGTTAATACCAAGAAAGAACTAAATCCTAAATCTCTTGTTGACCCTTTTTTTTTTTTTTTTTTGCTTGACCCTGTTTAAAAATGGATGGCTTCAGAAGCTCCTGTCAGTGAGTTGAATTGTGCAGGTTGCCACTTTAGTAGTACAATGCTGTATTTTTGTGTCAGGGGCTGAAGTTCATGAGGTATAGATGGATTGAAGAAAAAGAGGTTCTGTCATAACTTTTACAAGGTTGTTTTCAAAATTGTACCAAGGTAAGTTCACTTAAACAGATTTCATTTAATTAACCCCCCCCCCCCAAACTATGTTGCTTACACTTTTGAAATTGATCTTCTGTGTCTGAGAACATAAAACTTTAATCTTATTTTTAAGGTTGTTAAGATTAGCATATATTGTAAAATAGATGGATGTATTGCACAATTTGAGGGTCCCAGTCTTTTTGTAACTAAATGTAATCATCAGAATATCTTTGCTTTATTGTTTTTAAAATTAGAGTTGACTGGGATATTTTCCTGTGAATAAAGAAGTTTCTCTTATTGGGAAAGCTCTCCTTTACATTTATGAAACTGTAAAATGTGCCACTAGTTATACTGGACCTCTATGCAAATTGCTAATCTACAAGATCCACAATTTTTCTTTTAACTTGTACAACAACTTTAAAATCCTCACTATAGAAAGTACTACATCCATGCTATAAGTAGTGTTTATACTCATTTTAAGGAGGCCAAATTACAGGTCCCAATTTACAGCTCAAGTCAGTAGGACTAGGTATAGAACTTAGGAGTCTTGGTCCCCTGTTTCCTGTTCTTACCAATAAGCCACATGACTACAGGATAGATTGGAGGAGTATATTTTTTTTAATATACCCAACATTATTAAACTAAGATGCTTTTAGAAAGGTATATTAATAGATTCTTGGAAGGAGTTGTAATCTGCTAGTCCATTTTACTTATGTCTACTTATTTCAAGCTGCACAGCTTTTTGAGTGAATGGCTAGATGGATATCATTAAGTCTAAAGTAAAGAATATGCTGAGATATTGGAAATATATATCAAGCCAATCAAACTTTGTAGACCTGATGGCTATTGTGGTCTATTAAGGTGATACATTGAATAACAAGGAAGTTTTGGCAGGGCCTGTTTAAACAATATTGGGAAGTTCTCATGATATGTAAAGAGGGGCCAGGATATGTATGTGATGTGAAGTACTAAATTTATTTATGAATTTAGACCATGCTGAGTGGCTGGGAATTAATTTAAGATAATAGTGACAAATTATTAATTTTGCAACAGCACTGTTGGTAGGATTAAGGGGTCGCTACAGTGTGTTGACACTGTCGCTACTTGACAGTCAATTCATTGCTTGCATGGGAATAACACTAAATACATAGTCAACTTCTTTTGTTTTACTGGATTATATGCTTGAGTTTTGACATGAGTTCATGCACTGGGAAAATACAGATTGAGATCAACTATAAATTCCTTAGTGTAATACTTTTAATATTTTCCTAGTCTTAAATTAAATGTGGGGTTTTTTTTTTTTAAATGTTTAGGTATATCAGATTTTATTCTTAAACTAACAGTTTTCTGGCAAAATTGAATTTGTTGCATTAATTTGAAAATATAATGGTTATATAGTAACCATGGCGCATATTCTTGTAGTGGTAGAAACTGAAATATGTATTTAATACAAAAAGAACATAATGCTCTGTAAGACCTCTATGCATCATCACAAAAGAC
>JAGPOW010000261.1:22315850-22327994 GCA_030014935.1 Caiman crocodilus
GTGTCAAGGATAGTTTTTAACCATTGTTGGTGTATTGTTACAGTAATATAGAGCTCATTCATTCCGCATGTTGTGGCTAATGTTGCCATCTTAGTGATTCACAGGTGTCCTGTCTCCATTTAATTGTTAGTTTCTTACTCTACCACCTCATGGTTTCATAAAAGGTATGGCAAAGTAGTTAGTTCTTTTTGGTGGAAATTTGTAGCATTAGTGATTCTTCAGTGAAATGTCTTTTATGGTTTGCAGGTGAAGTCTGTATATTATTTTATTTTCATTAAAAAGTGGGCTGAAGAATAATGTAATAATGAGAATTCTAGTTAATATTGCATCTGCCTTTTTAACACATTCTCTATTATGTATAAACTTGTCAGATTGCCTCTGTTAGCTTTGAAGATATAAATCAAGAGCATGGATGGGTGAAATTTGCAGACATAGCCCTCAGACTTTCTGACTTCTGAAGGCTTGATAGTTCAACCTTAATGTTGTATTATTTTCTTAACTTTGTTTTGCTTTTTATCTTTTAACTTTTTAAATAAAAACTGGTTCAGGAGTAAATGGCAGTACAACTGAAACTAAGCTCATGTGCTGCTATAAACAGAATTTTGTTCAGATTTGAGACATCCAGCTTCTGAAGGATTGCGTAAGTTGTTCCTCTGCCCTGCGCATAAAAGGAAAAAAAAAGTTAAACAAATGGGTTTTGGTAAGTTTTTTAGATGCTGGTATTCCCTAGTGGAGGAGAATTTTTTGGCATATGCATGTTAAAATTATTGTAAGATCTGTTCCTTATTTTTATTACGGTTCTGTGTGGAAGGGAATATATATTCTTAATAGGTTCTTGCATTACCAGCACTGCTTATCCAAATTATGATTCTCCAGAATTTCCTTTTGCTCAGTACCATAAGAGAGTAATTGCTGTTATAATGCTAGAGCTTTAGAAATTCCCCATAATAGATTTTCTTTTTTTAAAATCCAATTTGTGCCCGTTCCTGTTATTTTTGCTAGTAAAAGCTAGGAATGTAGAAACCAAACCAAAAATTTAAAAAGGAAAACTCAAGCCCTACTTTTTTTCTTAGCTGGCTCCAGCTGCTGAATTTTATTTAAACATAAATCCTATCCCTCTAATCAATTTCTTGAAAAATTATAAAAAAAAAAAATTGTGCTAGATTTGTTGTTGACGTAGTTAACCAGCTGTCCAAGTAAGAATTGAGGATGATTTTTTGAAACTCCAGCTAGCAGCTGAATGCCAAAATACTTCTTGCTGATTCCTTAGAGTGTTTTTATTGATTCCATGTTATGGGTGGAGGGGGAGAATGGGGTAGGCTAGTAGAACAGTGATATGGTGGATCAGAAGTGAACCAGTTGGTGGCTGCTTTGTCAAAGTTATTGAACACAGTTGCAAAAGTACAGTTTACACAGATGCTGAATTTGTTCAGAACTGGAAAATCTATAGCTGAGTGATTTAAATGCAAAGCTTTACCAGAATCACTGGTAGTTCCCCATGCTAAATGGTTGGAAATATGACTTACCCGTACACTGTTGATAAAGCACAGCATGTGAAGATTAATGCAAAGTGTCCTACTTAGAGGGCACAGTATGGTTAAAACGTGCATTGTAAAATACCTCATGACTGCAATCTGGGAACAGGGAGCTTTAGAAGGGAAATGAATTTGTTGTACGGAATCTATTTGGACACTGGGTGCCACTCCTGGAACACTTTGAGTAACTACAAATTTTTCTTTTGCAGCCCAAACAACATTTTTTTTAGTGATTTCTAATTTCCTTTACTTCTAGTTTAGGGCTAAGTATCTTCTGTAACTTGTTACTATCTATTACCATTGATGTGCAAGTAAGTCAGTGTCGCTGCCTTCAAAGGTTTTACATGACTTGACAAAATAAGAAGAGGTTCTTTGGAAATGAAAGGGAATATACATTGAAAGCAAATGATAGGAAGAAAATCTATTCTTTGGAAGAGTTTCATACAAGGTTTATAAGCTGTCCTTCCATACAGTTTTTCTTTGTTATGCAATATTTTGCATGTAGCTTGGTGTTGATGCCAAAGCAGCAAGCAATAGGTAAATAATTATTGGATGAAAACTAGCTTAAGGAAAGGAATTTGAAAGGGAAAACTTTGAGTCATTTGACTTGCAGGATAGGGCAACTGCAGTTTTATCATATTGTCAAAGTAGGCCTGAAGTTCTGAATGGGAGAAGGCAAGGACTTTCAAGGAGAGATGATTGAAGAATGGTTGGATGACAAGTTTTGGGAATTAGGTGTAGAGCTGAAATATAATTGGAAATAAAGTTATGGTATATGTCATGAGAGCAAATAGCTCTCAGACTGAGACCAACGATGACTTGCTTTATATGGTTATGACAAAAGGCACTAGACCATTGGTTTTCAACTTTCCAGACTCAAGGACCCTTTCTTCTAAACGCTTTGTCCCTTGTGGGGAGAAAGGAAGGGGGGTGAGGTGGAAATGCCAACTTTTAGCTTCCTCTTTTTTTCTTTTTTTTTTTGACTATGGAAAAATAATAGGGCAATTGTTCTGTTTCAGAAAACCTGTTACAGATTCCAGAAATGCATTTAACATTATGGTTTCCCGTGAGTATCTTGTGAATTATTTGTAGGTGTTTGCACACCTATCGTTGTTAATATTGAGACATATGGCACCCTCCAAACAAGGTTGAGAACTGCTATACTAGGCAGAGCCCAGTAGCCCCAGTTTGGCTAGGGGCTGTACAAATATTTGTTTCAATTTTCAAATGTGATGCAACTTGTCTGCATATGTACCAAAGTTCCTTGGAAAATGAGGCACTTTTGTGATGAGCCTTAAAGATAAGTCTTTAGATCAGAATTTGGGAGCCCAAATGCATTGGCTGTTTAAAAAAATGGGGCTTGGACTAAGTCTGACTTTCATTTTGGGTGTTTTTTATTCTGGGCAAAGAGATTACATTGCTGGGGAGGGAAGAATCAGCGTGGTCAGGGGGAGAGGAGGGAAGAGAGAGAATGCCAATTGAAAGGATGACATGGCTAGAATGGAAAAAATACATTTTACTCCAGAGAACCATGGTATAATCAGTTAGGAACAAATGTATCTTTGTGTAACTGTTTTACTTTTAAAATAGCAGTAGCTTTGAGAGCTGGTCATTGTTACTCAATGTTACTCGGAGATATTATGTAACTCTCCAACTCACTTTTCTTTCTAGTCTTGCTTCAAGCAGAACACTAGTGGATCTGAAACCCATTGTTATAGTAATAAGTAACTCCGTTTAAAACTGAGGGACTAATAACAGGAGTGTATTGGAGAATATTGATAAAGGTACCTTTTTATGAAAAATGACAGGAACTTGCAGGCAAGGCAAACTTCCATTACACTATTTTGTGTGATGTAATTTTTGTCTCAGAAAGCTACAGAAGTAAAAAGAACAAACGTATAAGTCCACAGAAAACTACGGCAGTCATGAGTCATCTGGTACCTCCCTAGTAATTAGTTTAGCCGTTATGTAGATAGTGAAAAATACAAAGCCACAGTGGTTTCTGTGGTTTTGCCAGTAGTGGCCAAAGCCTTGACTTTAAAATAGATTTTTCCTCCCTAAAACTTTCTCTTGGACAACGTCTACTTAGCGGAGAGTATCAGAAATATAAGCAGAGCTTTATTAACTGGAAGAATAAATAACAAAACTCCTTTGTTGACACCAGGAAATCTATTAAATGGAGCAATTGAAATAATGAGTACCATATATGATAAGCCAGAGCCACCTGGGTTTTATTAGGCTGCTTGATACTTTGATCACAATATTATTTCAAGATTGTCTGTTTAAATTGCTAAGATTCCTTGTCATTTCTGTGATTTAGACTTTAATTTGATATAATTCAAAGACGACTTATAAAAAGGAAGACCCAGCTCAAGCTGAAATTCAGTTTTGAAGAGGTGGAAGTTCAACAGTTTAGGCTAACCTTGAAACAAGAAGACCTGTTAAATGCACGCTTTTAGCTTGCAAGTATAGTAGTTGATGCAGTTCAGCTGACTTGCTGGTTTTTAACTTTCTGCATTTGGCTCCTATTTGCTTTCTGATCAAGTATTTAAAGAGGACGCTAATATGAAAGTAAGAATACTTGGATGCCTTGATGAGAGCAGATTTGTGTTTTATAACAAATCAATATAGTTTGACATTAGTTTAAAATTGACTAGATAGCAAAAAAGTGTGTCCTCATTCTTGACCTCAAGAAGGCTATGTTCACACAGACCTGACCAAATTAGCATTGGACAAAGTTGGCTATTGCTTATGAAAGCTTATGCCTCTTTAAGCTAGTCTTGGACGCACAGCAGTTGAACTGCTTATTTCAAAATGGCACCAATTTGGGAACGGGTCCACGATTGTGTGAAGTATTGTGGCTCTAATACCAGGAGGTGGGAGTGAACTTGTATGTCTATCTCCTATTTTATGCCACGCTTGAACTGCGTTTAAACTGTTCTAAGTGTTACATTATGTCTGTCCATGTCCTTGTCGCCTGTTTTCTATCTGATTTCAGTCCCACATATCTAACTCCCTCTCATGTCCCTTTATAGCAGTGGTTTTCAACCTTTTTTCATTTTTGGACCCCTTTGGAAGTTCTAAATGGAGGTGCAGATCTTTTTGAATTGTAACTGCGGGTGTTTTACATTCTTCTAATTTGATCATAGTCACCTTTTGTAGACCCCTTAGACATAGTCTGTGGACCTCAGCTTGAATACCACTGCTTTATAGCAGAGGCTTTCCAGACTGTCTTAGTGTTTAGATTGCCACTTAAGCCTGGTATTACCATGCCTATGGGAATTGCTTTATTCCTTAATTCACACTTAAGCTGATATTAACCATTTTAACTAATTGCTTTGCTTTTAGCAATGTTAGTTTTCTTATACCATTTTCATCTTTTACAGAGTAATAAACTTCTAGAAAGGAGGGTTTTTTGGTTTTGTTTTTTTTATTTTTAATGTCTAGGAACATTAACTTCTGTTTGATAACTAGGCAAACCATAATTTTGGTACTGTGTTTCCAAATAGAGTCTGAAATTGGTGGGTGCTAAATCTTATATATAGTTTTTATCTCTTAAAATATTTTTGGCTTGTTGCATCCCTGCTTTGTTCATTTGTGCAAATAAATGTATATAAAACTATTCAGCATATTTTAAGAGAATCCTGTGATGTGAATGTATTGTGTACACACATGTATAGAGTTCATAGGTCTTCCTGCAGTAATGAATAATTACTGTAATTAATGCAATGACAATTTCTGTTGAAAATATTGTCTCCCAGTGACACTAAAAACATTGGTTTGGGCAAAAGCTTCTCAAATAACATAGCAATTAAGTATATTCATGTGCAGATTCTTGTTGCAAATTTTTTTTTACTGTAGTGTTTTTCTTAAGAGAATACAATTTATGTGTATCCGTTTGTTTTGGGTACTGCATGATCCAGAGGAAGATATTAATCAAAGAAAATAGGTAGAGAGGATACCCAAGAAGAGAGATTGGAAGACTACAATACTACTTGATACCATGTCTTTGGAGAAAAGGGCTACATTAGTAAATAGAAAAAATAGGCTAAAAGTAACTTGAAGAATGTAATTCTTGGTGTTTCATCATTCCAAAATGGATAGATGTACTTATTGCAACTACAATAAACTCTTTTGCCTTATTTATAAATAATTTGACAAGAGGTAATTTTTTTTAAAGGAAACACAAAATACTTAAATTTGAAAGGCAGAAATGTTTGTAATGCAGTTTACCTGTATCCAGTGGGTCAGTGGAAGAAGCAAATATTCAGAAATAAATTGGGGGAAGATAATGAGAGCTGGCCTCTACTACTACTACTTGGTCCACTTTCTTCAAGCAGTAAGGGTTACATGAAGCAAAGCACTTTTCCACTGAAACAGAAGGCAGGGCAGGGTGGCACCTTAAGAACTAATTCAGAAAGCTTTCATAGACTGCAGCTTACTTGGTTTATGTTCTGAATGGACTTCCAGAGATCAGGGGTTTCTAACTAGATTAGAAAGAAATAAATTGATTTAAATACAATGGGTAGGGAAATGAAGAGGAAAAGATACGGACTGAGGATACTGTTGAGAAGCAGTTCAGCAATGGCCTCTCTCCCTATCCTTTGCATTTTAATTCCCTTTCAATCCCCTGCTTTATGCAAGTCCATTCATAGCATCTATGGAAGTGGGCTGTATCCTATGTTTCTCTGAACAGTTATCTTCTAAAGTGTTGTTCTGCCCAGCTTTCTGCCTCTTTTTTAACGCAACTCCCATTCAATTTTTCTAAAATACTGATGTCAAAATAATCCTCACCTGTCACTCTTCTTAGTGGTGTTCTCTGTGTACACGTGAGAGTTATCTGCTCCTGTATGTGGTCCTGCTTTTGCCTCTTTCACTTGCTATGTTCTGCTGTGGCTTCTACTTAATTTTCACTTTAGCTGCGTCTGTGGAGAAATTGTCCTGCAGACCTGTTAGATAATGGTGAATGGTGATCAGAGTTTTTTCTTTACTAAAATTTCTCCTTTGCCTTCACTGAATTGGTGAATCCTGGGTACAAAATTGACTAATATTTATGCTTGTAGACAAGCTTAATTAATATATGGACTAGAGCTGTCGAATGATTAAAAAAATGAATTGCAGTTAATTGCAAGATTAAAAAAAGATGCAATTAATTACAGTTTTAATCGTGTAGTTAAACAATAATAGAACCCCAATTCTGTTATTTAATTCCTATTATTTATTTATAATTGCTTATGTCCCTTGCTGCTGACCCACAGTGCTCTGCTCCCTCAAGCAGCATCTCCTGGGGTTGCCCGGCCCCTGCAAGCATGGGCACCAGCCCCTGTGCCATCAGCAATGCCACAGAGCTCCCCAGCGCCCTCAAAAGCCTCTCCTTCCCTCCCCCCAGCTCCGCCCCATTCCCCTGTTAGAGGGGCAGGCACCTCACTCTCCCCTGCTGCGGCCCCAGCACCCAGATAGCTTCCCCCAGTGCTAGTAGCACTTGCCCGCCCTCCCACACACAGCCTAGACCTAGCCCTCCAACCCCTCTCCCCCCCTGTACACTTACTTGCATCCAGCTGCCAAGTCCGCTCCCAGGACCCTGCCTGGTTGCCTGCTTTCTGTGGGGGGGCGGGAGCTGGCAGCAGTGACGAAGGAAGGGCTGCTTTTTCCCCAGCACCAGAAGTGATTAACATGCATTAAAAAAAATTAACATGTGTTTAAAAATTAACACAAAGACAAATGAGCATGTTAATTGCACGTGCTTAACAGTGATTAATTAACAGCCCTGATATGGACTTATTAATAATGGAAAAAATCTTAGTCTGAAAAGGTGCTGATGTATCCGATAACTCACATTTTAAAACACATGGAACTGCTATTACAAGAATACATGGAAAGCATGAAAATATGGTTTACAGTCTTAACTCTTCTCTCATATCCCCACTTTCCTTTTTATCTTACAATTAAGATAGTCAGTATCTTAAAAATTAGTATTAGTTACCGAGCCTGGCCCTGTCTGCTGCATGTGGTGCTGCCGTACACTGAGCCTGGTGCTGCTTGCAGGGGGTGGGGCTGGCTCGGTGCTTGGCTGGCACCGCAAGTGATGCCGGGATCAGTGTTTGGCAGCGCTGCTTGCACTGGCCCCATCCCCTGTGAGCCCAGTGACACTCGACAGGAATAGTCTAGGCTTGGTTGGGCTTGGCGCTTGGCTGACAGCCTTATCCCCTGCAAGCAGCACCTGCTGTGCCGCTTGAAGGAGATGGGGCAATGCCAAGCCTGTCCCCATCCCCTGCATGCAGGGGAAAGGGACAGGCTTGGTGCTCAGCTGGCGCAGCCCCATCCCCTGCGAGTGGCCGCTCATAGGGGATAGGGCTGCACCAGCTGAGCACCAAGCCTGGCCCTGACTTGTACGCCTTGCCTATGATGATCCTTTACCTTTTAGATCGGAAAGCTGGGTGTTGACCTGTACACCGTGAAATATAGTACCTGAGAAATAATCACCAGGTACCATGCTGGTATATCCTGGGACTTGAATAGCTGTATATATCTCACACTTCGTATATCTAGAGGTTCATCTGTGGTTGCAGATGTCTTAAACCATATGCCCCGTATCTTGTACAGCAAAGTATAGGTAGTTGAACCACAAAGGTACACTGTTTAAGGTGTCTGCTTAAGGGAGCCTAGCCATTGTGAGTAGTAAAGAGTTTAGATATCTATAAAGCTGCCTACACTAGGCACATGGTAACTATATTAGGAAGGTGGGATAAAAGAATGATTTGGACCCAAAGTATGAGTTTAATGCCTTGCACTTGTATAGCACCTTTTATTTAAGGAATTTGACATGTTTTATCGTCAGTTAATATCCTCATAACTTCTCCATGAGGTAAGTTATCATAGCTTTACTGGTGAAGACTGCATAGAGGGATAAAGTGATTTATTTGAGATATTTAGCAGTCCTAGTGGGATAAGCACAGGTGCATGTTGGGGACACACAAAATTTGCTTTTGATGTTGACTCAAGTGTCTTGGGTGACAGCATCTTAATTTCTCTGAAGCAGAGACTGGAAGTCAATATCTGACTGTCACTTTTTGCTCTTACAGTTGTCTTTCCAATTGTGATCCTGTAAGGGTATTCCCTTGGTTCATTGGACTGAATCCCTATAAATGGCATACACATGGGAAGGACTCCATACTTCTAAGTGTGTCCTGAGTCCTAAGCATGTCCCTAGTCCTGAGCGTGTTATTTTACAAGTACTTTTCTGCATCTTAGATGTTGTCTTCACCTCTAGAATGGTAAAATAATTGCATATGGCCCCTTTGATTTGCACAGCCATTTGGGTCTACAAAACTTCTTTCTTCACATTTTTTTCTGGGAAGATGCTCAGGGGGGAGCAAAATTTATGTGCATCCCTTACCATACTAGACCGCTTCAAGGATGACGTGCTTTGAAGGAAGGCAGGAAGGCCATATTGTAGTGCTTCTCAACGTTGTTTCAGGTCCCATTTTTAAACATCAGTGGCCAGTCCTGACCCAGTGCCTCTCCCTCCTGACCCACTGTCCCCTACCCGCAGCCCTGCTGCGGGTAGTGTGGGACGGGGGGAGGGAGGGTGTCATGGAGCATGGGGAGAAGCCCAAGCAGCCCCTTTCAGGCTGGTATTCTGTTAGACTGCACGGAAAAAGCCACAGTTTTCCACGTTTTCTCCTTTACAGGAGAATCCATTTTTAAAGTTTGTTTGCGACTCTTTTGTATAATCTTGTGACTGACTTTTGGATTGTAACCCACTGGTTGAGAAATGCTGCTATATCGGACACACTGAGAAAATACTTGTTTCTTTTCTCATTAGGATTTTGCATAGAGTTTTTATCTCGATGCAGAATTATCGCTTTTAGAAGTTAAGGTATAATCTAAAAGAAAATTGTTGTTGGAAATTGGTAGTTGTCTCTTAAATTTAGTTCAAATTATTAAGGGGTGACCTGATTCTCTGCATAAAAAAAGTTATAGGTATAAATGGTTTATCATACATTTTTCATTAGTTTTGCCATTTTTATTTTATATTGTCCCATGTATATATGCTGGGCATAAATTCTGTGACATGTTTCTGTTTAGAAGCAAAAGTTACCACACGTTTAAAAAAACAAACCGAAGATTACACATTCAAACTAACAAAATTCTGAAATATGAGTATTTTAAATATCTTTTGGGGGAGTAGTGCTATTTGCTATATACTGTGTCATTTAGAGTATGTTGAAAGTGCTATCTTTAGAAAAGGGGGTGTTTTTAAGAACAGTAATTCATAAGGTAGCAACAGGCCTCTAAAGCAGGGGTCGGCAATGTTTATGGGCAGTGCCAGAAACACCTGCAACTCCAACTTGTACCATGTTGGCATGCCTGGGGCAGATGGCGAGGGAGCCGTGAAGAGCCTGATCTTTGTCGTGGCCATGTAGGTCTGACTTCTTCCCTGCCATCCACCCAAAAGCATGCAAAAAAAAAAGTGAGCCATGCATCAAAACAATAGGTAAAGCTTATGTTTAACCTTTTTGTTGACAAAAGCTAAATAAAATAAGTAAACAGGCTTTTCCCTTAAGAACCTATAGACTTGACAAGACTAATAATTGGTTTTAATCTTTCATTTGAGCTGCTACTGCCTCACAGAAGAGAGTTCTCCTTGTGTTTCTTAATAAGCAGTGAGGCAGATCATACTGCAAAAGCAAAATCACCAGGTGAAGTATTCAAAATTGAGAAAGTATGTGTAAATTACAACAACTTTTTCCCCAGACCTACTGTTTAATTGTTCTACTCTTTTGATCTCCATCTCATTTAGCAAGCTATTAGCCAGTACTTCTTCCTTAAAATAAGAGTAACTAGAGCTTGTTTATCTTAACTTAAATAGCCAACCCAACAGGGAGGTCTTTTTAAAGACTTATAAAAGCTTGCCATTGTTAATGGAGCCAAAATTTAAGAAGTTTTCTAGATGGTATAGGCATTAGTATTATTATTGGAAGAGTGATCTTTCTCTTCCTAGGGAGAAAGTCTACCAGTTTCAAGTACAAAAATATAAATAGTTCTCTGAGTGTAAGTGAGATGCATCTAGTTTGTGCTGTTCTCCTTTTTAGAGGTGCTGGCTGAATATTACCTATGTGTGGATATTCAAAACGATCTTATTTTAGTTGACTAGCTAAGCATGGACTAATACTTCAGCCAGATTCTGTTCTGTTACACTAGTGCAGGATACTAGTGATTTCATTGGCAGTAATTTTAATTTACACTGTTTGTAACTAAAGGTTGACCCGAATCTCATACCAGCCTGTCTTCTCCCATAATGCTTAGTGGGACATATCCTGAGTATCAAAGTGCCAGTTTACATATCTCTAATACTAAGAACTTGTGTTGTAAAATGTAGGCTCCTTAGCTGGAGGAGAGAGGAAAAGAGAGGATCAGGTGAGAGTCAGCAGATGCTGCCATTGTGATATGGTTGTGAAAAGGCTATTGTGATTCTACCACTGAGATGTGAAATTATTTCATCTGAAGGGCTACTGAATGAGTTTTTGGGCTCTGTCTCTGTCCAGAACCTGGACAGATCTGCAGGTTGCCAAAAGACCTGACACTCAGCTGTGGACCCAGGCAGAAGCTGCTGCCACAACCTGTTGGCAGTGTCACAGCTGACACCTGTCCATCATGGCAGCCACTCCTGCCTGGGTCCACTAAGCACTGGGGCTTTTGGCAAACTACAGCTTCGTCTGAGTTCTGGAGGGAGGGAAGGAGCAGGAGAGAGACAGAGACTCTGCTACCTGCCTGGTACAGCGGCAGCTCCTGCCTGGGTTCAGGGCTGACACCGCAGACCAATTCTGGGCTAGGACTCCAGATCCAGCTCAGGCTGTATTTTGTCCATCCCTGTTCTAACACATAGTAGCTGAGGTGTATTTCGTAGAGATAGGGGAAGTACTCATTCCATTGTATAAGACATTGGTAAGACTTTATATAGACTTTTGTGTATAGTTCTGGTCAGTTGAGTTCAAACCAGCTTAATTTAAGTGGGAACACGTATAGAAAATGGCTATTGGGATGATTACGAGAAGGGAGAATACATCTCCTAAAACAAGATCCAAAAGTTTCTTTTCTTTAGCTTAGTAAAATGGATATGGAGAGGGCACATAATTGCTCTTTATATTATCCAGTGGATATTATATATGAAGGGGAGAGAAGACCTATTTAATGTAAAGTCTAATGCTGTTACAAAATAAATTGATACAAATAGGTCATGAGTAAATTTAGAGTAGAAATTAGAAGAAAGTTTCTGACCATCAGAAGAGCAAAGTTCTGGAATGGCTGTTGGGGCAGAGGGAGTAGCAGGAAGTGAGGAGACTTTTTCTTCTTAAGATGGAGCTTGATAAACTCATGGAAGGGATAATGGGATAGGATAGGTGTGATCTTGGTGGCTGTAATGGAAATTTGTGATACATGGTGGTAAACATTCAACTTGTTGTGTCTTGTAGTGTGGAAAGGAAACTAGAACTAGCCCACTGTGTGGGCTTCTTCCATATAGCAAAATGTCTAGTTGTGTTGGACTTTTTTACTTCAATTGATAATGCAGCTGGAACCTGGAGATAGGCTGAAGCTAAAAAAAAAA
>JAGPOW010000261.1:22328094-22344405 GCA_030014935.1 Caiman crocodilus
AAAAAAAAAAGTAATTTCCTTGTCTGCTTGCCTTTTGATTTTTTAATAGTTATACAAAACTAGCTGCATTAATATTGTATATGATGTCTGATCAATGAATTCCATGCTTGAAAATGCATTCTGGTCACTTCTATGGGTAAGAAATAATTTTTATTTCTCTTTGTTTCCATAATTCAAATTCTGTTTCCCCCCTTCCACTCTTCCTCTAAGCATCAGAGGTTGTCCAAAGCTAGAGATGAGGGATTTTTATGGGGTACACTATTATTTTAGTGGTTGGGAAACTTCTCAGGTGCTAGACTGAGTTTTGCTTTAATTATCAGTGAAGCCATTCTCTTAAGGCGGAGCTTAATGAGCATTAATTCGTTGTGGCTAGGCAAGTGGTTCTCCCAAATTGCAATACCAAGGACTATTGTTGTGTTGTATTGTTTTAATTTAATTTTTTGGCTTTCCTCTGTATATGGAGTATGTTTTGCCTAACATTCTCCTGCCATTAAATGGTCCAAGATATTAGTGGTGCCTGTGTTCATGTTCCCCTCTTAACTAAGTACAGACTGTCAAAAAGCCCAAGGCTGAATCAATTTCAGTTTTTTCAGGTTAGACTAAGCTGGAGAGATTAAACTGAGAAGTAAGTGAACAGACATTCATTTTTTGTTTCTGAAAATGCAGCCACATGCCTGCAGTGGCTCAGGCCAGAAGCCAGGGGGCACTAGAGCACACCTCCCAGCCTGCCAGTCACTGTTGAAGTGAAGGGGCTGAAGCTCAAAGGCTTTTCTCCCCTCCCTGCTTGAGCAGAGGGGGCATGGCCAGGCCCCAGCCCTGGGCTAGCTAGGGTCTGCCAGGCAGGGGGAGAGGGATGGTCAGTGCCTGCCAGGCTGAGGAGGGGGTGGGTATGGGAAAAGTTAGCGGTACTGAATTCATAAAAGCTTGAACAAAAACAGTGCTTTTTCTGAAGCAAGCATGTATTGAACACAGCAGTTTTTGCAACCTCAAGCACAAAAAGAACAACCAAAAATCTTCACCTTAGTTAAGATACAGCCCAGTAAGACACAGTCAAAGCACATGCAACTTAGTTTAACTTAAAATGGAATGTAATAAACCAAAAAGACAAACACCAAAAAGATGAGAGAAAGCCTTGTTCGTGTTGTATAATGTAGTGTATTGTGTGCATTGGAAATGTGATGAGTGTATAACAGAAGGAGACAACCTTGTGGGGTCCTGCTGGCTGTGACCATGGAGTACAAATCCATGAGGCACCTGGAAGCAGGGAAGAGGAAGTGATGAGCAACCCTGCAAAGTCTTCCTGTGAGTCTGGACTGTAAATCCTAGAGAACTTGGGGCCAGCAGGAAGAGGAAGTGGGGACACAGCCCATACTGGCTACATGCCAGAGAGCTTGGGTTGAATGAAGCAAAAGGGAAGCCCTTGCCCAGCAGATGCCTTCCGGGAGCAGAGACAGAGGGGCTGTTTCCTGCCACTCTGAGCCTTGCCCCATGACCCCCGCCCCATCCACTCAAGCATCAAGCGGGGCATAAATATCCTGCAGTTGCTGCCCCCTACTTGAGGCAGACCTGGCTGTGGTCCCCAGGTGGGTTTCCCACCCACACTCCCTTGTCAGCCAACCCTCACTGCTCTGGCTACGGAGCAGAGGGATGGGGCCAACCCTGCTTTCTGGAGCAGAAAGGGCAACCAGGTTCAGGGCTGCAAAACATCCTGAGATGCTGGAGGAATCTGACTTACCTTTAACCAGGAAGGGGTCTGGGACAGAAGTTTCATAAGTTGGTTTGACCTCAATCAGTTAAGTCTGGTACTACATTCAACCAGTTTATCTTAAATTGAGAGCCCCTGCTCTCCCCAAGACAAAATGCAAAGTGTTTTGTTGTGGGAGACTCCATCCTGAGGGGGACTAAGGGGGTAATCTGCTGTCTTGACCCCTTAGCCTGGGAAGTTTGCTGCTTCCTGGGAACCCATATCTGGAACATTGCGGAGAAGTTCCCTAAGCTCCTCCAGCCCTCTGACCACTATCCCATGCTCCTCATCCATGTGGGCACCAATGACATGATTCAGAGCACTGCCAGCCTGGTCATGAGGCGCTACACAGATTTGGGAGCTGGGCTAAAGGGTCTGGGGGCACAGGTGGTGTTTTCTTCGTTCCTCCCAGTCTTGGGCTATGGGCTGAGGAGGAGGAGGAGGATCCAGGTAGTTAACCAAAGATGGTGGCTCTGGTGTCATCAGGAAGGATTTGGCTTTCATGACCACAGCCTGCTCTTTGGTGAGAGAGGCAGTGAGCTGCTGGGAAGGGATAGCCTCCACCTCTCTCCACTGGGGAGGAGGCTCTTCTCAGCCAGACTGGCTGACCTGCTCCACTGGGCTTTAAACTAAGCCCGCCAGGGGATGAAGAGACTACTGCCACTGCTGGCCTGCTGAGCAGCCCTTGCAAAGCCACCAGACCAAGACACTTAAGGGAGTCCACCCCTGCCTCAGCCATGACACAATCTGTGGGTAAGGCAAGGGCCCCCAAGGGGACACTTGCATGCCTATACACAAATGCCAGGAGCTTGGGGAATAAACAGGAGGAACTTGTCCTCCTGCTAAACGCAAATAACTATGATGTCATAGGGATAATGGAGACCTGGTGGGACAGATATAGACAGCTATATCCTGTACAGGAGGGATGGAGTGGATAAAAGGGGCGGGGGTGTAGCTCTCTGTCAAGGAAAGCTATGTATCCCTGCAAGCCGACATTGGCACCCACGGTGGACTTGAGATCCTTTGGGTTAAAATCCGTGAGGAACATGCCATAGGGGAGTCTACTACAGACTCCCTATCCAGGGTCAAGATCTTGACCAGGAGTTTGCCAGGGATTTGGCTGGAGTCGCACACTCCCGGTGTATGTTTGTCATGGGAGACTTTAACTACCCAGACTTCTCGTGGGAGGAGTGCTCAGCCAAATCCGAGCAGGTGCAAACCTTTCTCATGCGTGGATGACCTCTATCTGATGCAAGAAGTCTACAGGCCAACGAGAGGTATAGCGCTGCTCAGCCTGGCACTAGCAACCAGGGATGACCTAATCAGCAACCTAATGATTGAAGGGAAGTTGGGTGACGACTGCAAGTAGATCACCTTCACCATCCACTGTAAAGCTGGTAAGTTAGTCAGCAATACAGAAGTCCTTGACTTCAGGAAAGCTGACTTTGACAAGCTCGGGAGGCTTGTCAGTGAGGCCCTAAAGGGCTGCAGGCCAAAGGAGAGGGGAAATCAGGATGAGTGGTTGCTCCTCAAGGGAGTGATCCTGGATGTGCAAGCAAAGTCTATCTCTTGGAGGAAAGGCAGCAAAAGGGTACAGCAACCCCCTTGGCTCTTCAGGGAACTAGCGGACCTCCTGCGTCTTAAAAGGAAGACCTGCAAAGGATGGAAGACTGGAACCACCACCAAGGAGGAATACTCTGCTCTGGTCTGGACCTGCAGAGAGCAAACCAGGAAAGCCAAAGCTGCGACAGAACTCCAGCTAGCTACACATATCAAGGACAAAAAAATGTCCTTTTTTTAGATATGTAGGGAGCCAGAGGAAAAGCAAGGGCAACGCTGGACCTCTGCTAAACCAGATGCGACAGCTGACAACCGATGCCCGTGAAAAAACAAACTTGCTAAATGGGTATTTTGTGTCAGTTTTTCACCAGTCCCATGAGACAACCCTGCGGGACAGGAAGGCCTGGGTGAGGGAGATTCTTTACCATCCATTAGAGCTAACTTTGTAAAGGAACACCTTGACAGGCTGTGTCAACCAGCCCTAACGGTTTACATTCAAGGGTACTCAAAGAGCTGGCAGGCATCATAGCTCAGCCCCTGGCATGGATCTTTGAGAACTCCTGGTGCTCTGTTGAAGTGCCTGACAGTTAGAAGAAGGCCAATGTGGTGCCTATCTTTAAAAAAGGGAGGAAAGTGGATCTGGCAAACTACAAGCCCATCAGCCTGACCTCTATTCTGGGGAAGGTCTTGGAAAAGATTATCAAACAGGCCATCCTATACAGGCTAGCTGATGGCAATATCCTGAGAAATACCCAGCACAGGTTTGTTGCAGGTAGGTCTTGCTTGACCAATATAATTTCCTTTTATGATCAGGTGACCTATCACCTGGACAAGGGGGAAGAGATTGATGTCCTATTTCTTAACTTTAAAAAAGCCTTCGATCTGGTATCCCATGATCATCTCTTGGCAAAACTGGCTAACTGTGGCCTCAACCTCACCACGATCTTGCGGCTGGGGAATTGGCTTCCCAGCAGGACCCAGAGGGTGGTGGTGGATGGAAGTCAATTGTTGTGGCGCCCTGTGACCAGTGAGGTCCCTCAAGGCTCTGTCTAAGGGCTTATACTTTTTAACAGCTTCATCAGTGATGTAGACATTGGTGTCAGAAGTGGGCTGGCCAAGTTTGCCAACAACACCAAACTCTGGGATAAAGCATCCACACCTGAGGATAAGAGGGTGATCCAAGCAGATCTTGACAAGCTCAGGAAATGGGCGGACGAGAACCTGATGGTGTTTAACGTGGAAAAATGCAAGGTTCTCCACCTTTGGGAGGAAAAACCTGCAGCATGCTTATGGGCTTGGCAGCGCTACGCTGGTTAGCTCTACAGATGAAAGGGACTTGAGGGTAATGATTGACAAGATGAACATGAGCCTGCAATATGATGCTGCAGCCAGTAAAGCGAGCAAAATACTGGCTTGCATTCATAGATGCTTCTCAAGCAAATCCCAGGAATGTCATTCTCCCATTGTACTCAGCCTTGGTGAGGCTGCAGCTGGAGTACTGCATCCAGTTTTGGGCTCCACAATTCAAAAAGGAGGTGGAGAAGCTTGAGTGAGTGCAGAGGAGAGCCACGTGCATGATTAGTGGTCAGGATAACAAACCTTATGAAGAGAGGCTGAGAGCCATGGGACTCTTCAGCCTGGAAAAGTGCATGCTCAGGAGCGATCTGGTAACTTGGTTAGGGGTAATCACCAGGACCTGGGGGAACATCTGTTCACCATAGTGCCCCAAGGGATGACGAGATCGAATGGTCACAAACTCTTCTGCGACTTTTCAGCAAGACATAAGGAAGAACTTCTTTACTGTCTGAGCTCCCAAGGTTTGGAATAGACTGCCACTGCAGGTGGTTCAAGCACCCACTTTGAATGCCTTCAAGACACATTTTTGAATGTTTATCTTGCTGGGATCCTATGATCCCTGCTGACTTCTTGCCCCTGGGGCAGGGTGGGGGACAGAACTCGATGATCCTCCAGGGTCCCTTCCAGCCCGAATGTCTATGAAATCAGTTTTTGGCCATTTTGAAACTGGTTTATGTGCACTGAACGCCTGTTCTGTTACAAGTTTAAACTTTTTCTGATCACTTAAATGGGTTTATATGCAATTTCTGTCCTTGTTTGAGACCTTTGTTCTTTTTCTTTCAAAAGATCCTAGTCAGTTACATAGCATTAACTGAGCTCTTTGCTGTGTTTGGGAGGCCACAATAGATGTTCTCTTTGCCTTTTTTGGACTTAAAGGGTTGCCTTCAATTGCAAAGGATTGGATTTTGTAACACAAGTGATCCCTTCCAGTGCTGTGTTTCTAAGATGCCGATACAGAGATGCTCCAGGGCTCCAAATTTCTATGGTCTGCAGCTGTGGTGTAATATTCATTATTTCTGGATCTTGACATGAAATCATCACTTTTGCAAGCAAAAAAAAAAGAAAGAAAGAAAAAGGCATTTTATTCCTTTACCTGTACGCAAGCCATGAACTGTGGGGCTTTTGTTTCAATTTACATGTTTATTCTATGTGGGTTCTCTCTGCTGATTGACTTGTTCATTTTTCAGTGTTGAAATGGTACTGATGCATCTCCCATTTTGAGTGCTCAGTTAATTTGTCACATAGAAGATAACTGACTCTGCTGGCCATAAAATTTGTTTTATTGCCAATACATTTAAGCACTTCTGATTAACTTTTATTGGGGTCATTTTATTAAATTTGAGGTCTGTGAATACTCTACTGAGTAAAGATTGTTGCTTCAGATGCCTCAGATTTATTAAACTGTTATCTGAGAGCAGACTGGTTCTTTGTTTGTGGCCTAGACATCATTTTTTTTCAAATCTGGCGAAAGCACACAATTGTGCTGGTCTTGTAAATTAGTATTATACCTACCCAAACAGTGTAATGGCTGGATAGGAGCTGGATTTACAGCTCCCTACTGCCTTTCAGCACATTTTAAAAATAAGTGTATAAAAGCTTTAAAAAAAGATAAATTTTTAAAAAGTGATAAATGATAGTGTGCCTGGCTTCTGGACTGATTTGAAGGTCAAATTTATTTGCTGTGTCCACATTTTCAGAAGATGCACACCATAAACAAAACCAGGAAGGTTGAATTGTAGTACGTACTTATGCTGTCTTCACAGAAAACTGTATATACCCAATTGACTGCATGTGAAAAGTGTTTTTGTTGTTTTATTTCACACTGGGCTGGAAATGAACTTTGCGTATTTAATGATTCAGCCCCGGAGGAATTTTCTTTACTGAATTAGGTACTTTTGATGCAAATTAATTAAACGTTATTCCCAAACAGAGTAAGACAGCAGCAAACTTTCTAATTTTGATATGAAGATTAAAATTAGTAATTTATGTTTTAATAATAAATGTGGGTTTTTATTGGGGAGATTCCTTGTTGCATTGTAAAAGTTTACAGTTTGTATTTTTTACTAATAGTACTTATTTTTATATTCATAATAAACATTAGTAAAATTAAGTACTTAAAATGCAAGGAAGGCTTGAAGTAAATAGCAATTACTTGACAACAGAGTAAATCACTAGTACTACTGTAAATGTATGTGCTGATAAAGAGTTATGACAAACATTTACCCCTCAGGATTCAAACAGATTAGCTGTGGGAAGAAATTTAAATATACAAATAGACTGGTGGGTTGGGTTTACCAGAAATATACATTGAAAAAGGTTGTTCCATGAATGTATTTTTGGAGAAAGTTTTGTAAATATTTAATTTAGAGTCTGTTCCAGGTGTGTAGCTTGAAGCATAGGAATGTAAAGTAGGATGAGAGTTCTTTGAGGAATATTAACACACAATGGAAACTACATTGGGATGGTCCTGAATTGATGAGACAATGGAGTAAAAATTCAACCAGAAATGAGAGTTCAGATCTGCAGAAGTTGCGATTGGGCTCAATACTGCATTTACATGCTGAGAGAATGTATGTATCTGCATGCAAGGTCCTTTCCAGCCCTAACTTCCTATGATTCTACCTGTGTGTGAGTCATAGCTGAACTCATTAGAAAAGACTTAGTTTTTTTTAAAAAAAAACTATATAAAGATAACTTTAATTTAGGATATGTTAAGGGTCAAAGAGATCATCATGGAATAAGGATTATAACTTCTAATTATATACTATTCGAGACAATATATTCATGTAACTTTTTTAGAAAAAAAAAAATATAATCGGTCACACCAGGCCATGGGCTGTATTAGTGACCCAATCTTACGGGGCTCCCAGAGGCTCCTCTATAGATTAGTAAAAATTAAAGAAAACCACTCTACCCAATGGGGCTCAGTGCTCAGTCTAGAAGATCCCATTAAGCATCTCTGTGATGCTTAGTTGCAGTTTCCAAATTGTGGATTTGTAACATCCATGTTAAAAGCAGTATATGGAGATCAGAGATAATAGACCTGATTTACCTACCCATCAGCTTTTCTATCGCCCTGCAATTTTGTACATACATAGTCAAGCCCTTACCTGTCTCTAAAAGTGCAGAGGTTCAAGAAGTTGAATGAATAAAGGATTTCCAATAACAAGAATGCACTTTTTCAGAAAACAATGATTAAATCAAGCCTTCCTGACCAGTGATTTAAATTCTGACTTAATTCATGATTTAAATCAATTTGATTTAAATCAAATCCATACTGGGAAGATCCTGTTTATCTTAACATTTCCCAGTTTTTATCTTTTTTTTTTTCTTTTTTCGACATAGCTTCATAACTCTATGAAATGGAAATACTTGACCTATCTAATGAAAAATGGTATTTTGAGTGATTTGATAGACCAGTTAAGTAATTGTAATTCCTGTTCAGACCTAGTACACTTCGAAAGCGTTGATGCTTGAGAACAAGTAGCTCCTGCTATTAACTTACCTACTCAGAGAGATTATTTTAAAACTTACTAAACTATACCTTCCAATCAATTTCAGAGGTATAGATATTATATTTTATTGCACACATTGCTGTGATGTTCAGTAAGTATCTTAGCAGCTCACAAAAATGAATCTTGGAGGAAATGGTTGGGGTTTCATTTCATTTTTTAGCCTAACATGAAAATTACTTTTTCTTTTACGTAAATAATACAACTTTCAAACTCAAATGTCTGCTTTACAGCCAATTAGAAGTTTAAGTTGCTGTCTTTTTTCCCCTCAGGACTGAGTCTTCCATACAATAGGTTATTTCTATACTTGTATTCTATTGCCTCCCCCCATTCTGATCCGAATTTTGTCACTTTATCCCATTGATTACACTGTTTATTAAACTACCTTTACCCTGATCATAGCTTTAATGAAATAAAAGCAAGACGCATTAAATGGGTAAAAAGCAACGTTTCTTATAAATGCCATAACTTGTGAAACAAATTTCTGCTAGTCATGATTTAGAGAAATGACTGTTAAATTAATGATAGGCTATATTGCATGACTACAGATAAACGGGAATTGGGACGGCAGTTTGGAAGTTGCATATACCTACTGTGTGGAGTCTACTGATAGATTACGGGAGGACTACCCAACTGGCAGCCCGTGGGCTGTACATAACCTTCAAAGGGTGAAGTTGTGGTCCTTGAGCACTTGCTTGACTGGTATTCCTGCTTTTGCCTCAGTGACTATAGCAGCCACAATGTCCAGGATCCCCCTTCATCTTATAGCTGCTATTTTCTGCCCTACCTATGGGGGCATGGCAGTGCTGGATGGTAGAGGGGGCAGAGAGCGAGTCTGGTGCAACAGGTGTGAAGGACGTGTGTGGGCATGCGGTCTAGTATTGGAGTGAGGCTTGGCTACCCATGCATTAAGCATTGGTGCTTGAGAATATGTATTATGGTATTAAAGATTTCTTATGTAGTGTAAGTCCCATATAAAATTATGGATTTCACCTCCTAAGTATATTTTCTTTGTGTCCTTTAGTTTTGATTGATATGAGTTTGTTTGGATTTGTTTTGTTGGTCATGTTTTTGGATGGCTTTCTAACTATAGGTAAAACTAGATTTAATGGTTCTATATGGAAAACTTCTATATTTATACCCAAGTTTGTTCTTGTACAGATGTAGCATCAAATATTCTGGTATCCACACTTCTGCAATCCCATTTTCTATTCATGTTTATGAACTCTATTCAAGTATTGCATTAAGTACTCGATATACCTGTTTCTTGTAGTAATAACATAGAGTCATAGATTCATGGAAAATTGGGGTCAAAAGGGACTTCAGAATATCATCTAGTCTGGGGTGGGCAAAATACGGCCCGCAGCCCACAAGATCCATTCTATCTGGCCCATGGGGCTCCTAAAAATTTTAGAAAATTAATATTTCTCTTCCCTTGGCTCCTGAGGGGAAAAAAAAACAACAGGAATCAAGAGTAGTAGGACCCAGGGGAAGCCCCCGTCAGCTCCCACAGCAGCAGGGCCCGCCTGGCCCTGCCCCCCCAGCTGGAACCCCCAGCTGGGGCTTTTGGCCTGAGACTGTGTGGCTGCCCTGCACTGGAACTGCAGGGAAGCGGGGGGAGGAGGGCAGGGAAGGACCCCAGACAGGGATGGAGCCAGGGGAAAAGTGGCGCGGGAAAAGTTGAGCGGGGCATGGGGGAGCGGCCCCTTCCCTGTGCCCAGCGCCCCATACAGCAGCCGTTTGCAGCCCACCTGGGACTGCCTGTGCCCCGTGCTCAACTTTTTCCCAGACTCGTTCCCTGCTCCTTCTTGGCGTGGAGGAAAGCAGCCATTCCCCACCCCATGGCTGATGCTCCCTGCTGCAGCCGCTTGCAGCTTGTGTGGGGCTGTCCGAAGCAGGCACAGGCAGCCCCAGGCGGGCTGCGAGCGGCTGCAGCGTGGGGCACTGGCCACAGGGTGGGCTAGGGGCTGCTCCCTCTCCCCTTCCCTACTCCCCCAATGCTCAGCACCACCTTGTACTTCAGCCCCACTACCAGCCTGGGTCCTGCGTGGCTCCAGGCTCACCTGTCGGAGCTGTGCACAGTGACAGCAGCTTCAGCTCCTCACTTGCCGTGCTGGGCAGTGTTTGCCACTGCCGCCTGTGGGCTGCCCAGTGTGTGCTCCAGGTGGGCAGCAGCAGCCAACACTGCCCAGTGCAGCACACAGGAGGAGCTACAACTGCTGTCGCAGCATGCAGCCCCAACAGGTGAGCCTGGATCCAGTGGAGAGACCAGGCTGGCAGTGGAGGCGGGTTACACGCTGGTGCTGAGTGCAGGGAAAAGTGGCCCCTCACTCGCCCCATGGCCGGTGCCCTATACCGTAGCCTCTTGCAGCCCACCTGGGGCTGTCTGCCTGCTAAGGACAGCCCTGCATGGGCTGTGAGCGGCTGCAGCGGGGAGCACTGGCCACGGCCCACGCTCCACACCAGCTTTTTCCTTGCCGGTGAACAGGGGGTTGGGCCTGTGTGCTGCCCCCAGCCTGTACCATGGGGCTGGGGAGTACCAGGAGTGAGTAGCAGGGAGCCAGTTGGAGCACGGGGCCTGTACTTGTGTCCCGGGGCCTGTACTGGTGTCCCAGGGCCAGTGTCGGCGTGGCCCAGAGCAGGGTGCCAGGAGGTTGGGGTCCCAGCTGGCAGGGGCTCTATGGAGCCAGGCCAGCTCTCCCCTCACCCTGCTGGTGCAGCCCAGCCTGGCTCCACAGACCCCTGCCAGCCTGTGCCCTGCTTTGGTCTCCAGCAGTGCTGGCCCTGGGACATGGGACCAAAGATATTGGGACATTGGTCCCAAGATGGTGACCAGGCGTGGGGCACCTGTCAGGAGGCTACCGATGTGACCCTCAGCAGCTTGTCAAAAATGGGCAAGTGGCCCTTCCCCTCCCCCCCCAAATAATTGCCTGCCCCTGACCTATGCACTGTGAAATACAGTAATAAAAAAAAACAACAGCTGGATACTGAGAAATAAGGAAGAAATAAAGGAAATTGTAAGCTTTAAGGGTTTGGTATCAGCGTGCAAGTTACCTACTTTTCAGGCTTTTTTGGAAGTGTCAAAGCAAAGAAAATTCTTTTAAGGCAGATGGTCAGGTAACTAGCAAGCTCTTCCCACATGAAAAGAAGAAACTTGGGAAAGAAAATCTGTGATTGACAATTCTGTAAGTAAGCAATGGAGGCAGACAGAATGGATGGGATCAGACATGGAGGTTAACTTTTTCAATACTACATGAAAGATTATAGGTAGAGTAAAGAAATGCTATGATAGGCCTTGAAAGCGAAGAGAGCTGCAGAGGAAGCATGTTTGATAGACGAAGGAGAGCCAGCAGAGGGTAACATATTCAAAGAAATGGGCTCGGACAATGATCTTTGTAATAGCATGTGGGTAGCCAAAATTTTATTTTACAAGCTAGAGGAAATAGCATAAATCAAGACATGGGATTCTAACAGTTTAAATAACCATTTTAGTTGGGTAGACAGGAAAGGCTGTATCTTGGGTATGATGAAGAAAAATCTAATTTTGGACAGCCTGAGTTGATGACATAAAGAAGAATCTTCCATGAATGGAAGATGCCCAAATTATGGACCTAAATAGCGGAAAACACTTTTTTGAGAAGGTGGATTATTTAGAGCTGTCTTAGCCGATGTGAACCTGAGTTGATGGTGATCTGACATCTGTGAAGAGTTGTCAGAGATTGGCAAAAACGTTTATTTAAACAGTAAGAAAGGGATATGAAATAGAGAAACTGATCTAAGAATCACTAGTGATGGTCAATAAACTTATTTCTGAACTATCAATTTTTTTTTTAAATAAAGTGTAAAGAAAATGAAGAGGGCTCTCAACAAAGAAGTGAGCATTAAAAAACAAGGATGGAGAAAATTTTTCAAATCTGGAGCCATTTGGATCTGGCATTACAGATTGGGGGCTTTGATGGCAATTAATGGGGGTATGCAGCTTTGCTCACATTGTTCTGCACTGCAACTGGGTGCTTTGCCTGTGCCATGCCATGGTTAGGTGGCAGAAGGAAGCAGCAGTGGCCAGATCCTATTGCTGGCTGTCTTTGACCTGAACTGGGTAATTCTGGCCTGCTGAAAAATATTACCAACCCCTGCTTCAACGGGTAGACTGCAGAGGCAATTGGAGAACCAGGAGAGGATGGTCTGTGAAGCCAGTAGAAGACAAGATTCAACAACTGCATGGTTAGTGGACAGCTGACAAATCAAGGGTAGTGGCTGAGCACTACTTCTAATTTTGGCTGTTCACAGCTGTTTCAGTAGAAGAGAGAAGGCAGATAGGAGGAGATTAGGTTGGGACCTCTAGGGCACATGGAGAATGTAGAAGAGAGGAAAGCACATGAACTGCTGCACCCATTTTTTGATGGGAGGAAGAGGAGAGATTTTAGGAATGGAAGAAAGAAAGGAAAGAAAATAGAATAGATGGAGAAGGCCATAGAGTAGTAGGCCTGGACGGGGCTTCAAGAGGGCACTGTCTAATAGGGGTCTGCGAGGTGGGCCCTTTTCAATTTGGATTCAGCTTTGTTGATCTGTGACTTGATTAGTTGATTTGATTTAGTTTGATTTGACTTGATTTAGTTGATTAGTGATTTGATTACTTGATTCAGATCACTGCCTCTGATTCATTTTGACTGAATCCAAATCTGAAGATCAATTCGGATATAGACACAGCTTTTAAAAGATTTTTTTCTACATATCTTAAGATAGCAGGTGTGGTGTGTGATTTGCTGCAATGCTAAGGTGTGCGGAGTGTCCCACAGGAGTGTGGGGGGGCCAGCCACGTGCTCAATGGTGGTGAATCCGGAAGTGGACCCGAAATACTTCTGTTCTACTTCCAGATCTGCCAGGGAGCGGGCATGGGCCCCCCATGCCTCCCTGGCTCGGCAGTTGGCCACAGGGGTGTTCCCAGGTGCCCCCGCCGACCCAGGAGGCACCAGTCATCTAGCTGATGTGGTATGGGAGGGCTCTCTGGTGGGCCAGAAGTGCTTCTGGTCTACTTCTGCGTGTGTTGCTGAGCGCGCTGTGGAGCCCCCCCATGCTTCTGTGGGATGTTTCATGTGCCCCAGCATTGCAGCACTCATGGGCCACCTGCTACCTAGAGGTATGTAGAAAAAACATTTAAAGCGATTGGTCTCTGTCTGAATCTCCAAATCAATCCGGAGGGTTCCAATTCTATTTGGAGAGATGTAAGGGCCCTCTTATTTGATTCAGAGATTTGGCCACTGAATTGGGTCGAATCTCCGCCAGATTGAATCGGGGACCAAAGCTTCGCACAGCCTTACTGTCTAACCTGCTCTTAAAAATTTCCAAGGATGGATAGTCCCCATTATCTATGGATAGCCTACTCCAATGAAATGCCCTTTACTGCAGTTGAATACCATTGTTCCTAGTCTTGCCCCTGCCACCACAGAAGATAGTCACCATTATAGCCACCCTTCATGTATTTGAAGTCTTTTATCAAAATCTTCCTCAGTCTTCACTTTTCCAGACTAAATAACCCTAGCTCAGCCTTTCCTAATAGGGTTGGCGGGGGGAGGGAGTCATATTGCACTTAATCAGTTTTTCTTGAAAGAAATGTATGTAATTTTGGGTGGAGAGAAAGAAGTAAGAGAGAAGGCTTGAAGAGTAAGGAATAGGTAGCTGGTATTGTTTGAGTGGGACTTAAATTTGGAGGAGGAGAGTTTATTTTAGTAAGAAAATGTTTGCAAATATACTTGTGATGCTATTAGAAAATATACAAAGCTTTGCTGTTATCATCTAGTGGATAGAGCTGAAGCTTAGTTTGGGAGAGCAGTCTCTGCCAAGTTAGGTACCTCCAGACTTGTTCAGAAGTTTTTGCTGTCTGTCAGTGCCCCGAGAATGAAGAGATAGATACAAATAACTTCTCAATTTGTCATTGTGACTGCAGTTTGTAGACTATACTGTGACCCCAGTGTCCCTTTGTTTTTCTTGTATGCATGGGATCCTTTGGAAGAGGAAGGAACTGCAGATTGTATATGAACTGGATTTGTGTGAAAAGCTCTTCTATACAGCCTGTCTTGCATGGGTTACTGTAACGTTCAGCAATTGGAAATATCCAGAGGAGGCAAAATTTTTAGTGCAGCATGCAAATTCTCCTCAAGAGAGTGTGTCCGTACTGATGATCAAATGACAAGGGGGCAACTTTGCTTTCATTTGAAATATTTTTATTGGCCACCACTAAACAGGATCCCAGACTAGGTAACCCACTCTACTGTTTATTGTGGTAGTTCTGATGTTGTGAATTTCAGTGATTTCATGTACTTAGTTTCACGAGTCAATACAACATGTATCATTATTTTCTCTACCCCAGTGTAATTGCATCTGACCATGTGGCAACTGCACAGTGCTGAAAAAAGAAAAATTAATAAGAGGGACTGGGAGAAAGTGTTAGGTTTAAAATGTTGACGTATACATTTAAGTAATGTAACACTGATTAGATATACAATTAAGATGAAGGACAAATTATTTTATTATAACTAGAAATTAACTTTTTCTTACAAGTACTAACTTGAAAAGATTTGAGCCAGCCAGTAACCAAGCAATGCTGCCAGTCTGCATTGCTCCATTTGAGATTATAACAGAACTTTTTACATTAGATGTGTCTATGCTTATATATAAGTAACCAAAAGAGACTCCAGTTTTAGTCCTTTTCCATTCTACAAAGGACTTTTTGGTTTTTTCCCTGGTGGAACTCCAGTTCTGCTGATCAAATGTGTGCATGCACATAGGTTTGTTATCTGCAATATCAGACCCTTCCCCTCTCCCAGCTTTGCTCCATGTTTGCCGAGTGGAGTCTCTAGTCATTAGGTGGCTGAAGGCTGTGTAGATGCTCCCATACCTTCAATCACCTGCCACAGGTTCTTCTGCCATCCTAGAGTATGCTTGATGCTATGGTGGCAGAGCTGATAAGTGGAGCTGCCAGAGGCACCTGAGTGTGCATTCACAGGCCTTTTACAGGCATTCATGTTTCTCCTGGGAGAACTGCTGCTATTCCATGAGAAACCATGACTATATAGATGCTCATGCTTTTTCTCCCAGAATAAAAATGGCCAACCCAGACTGTCCATGGGCAGTCTGGGGCAGCCAGTCAGGGCTGCTCTACACGCTGCTGTCATCTGTTGCCAGGGAGACTGAGAGCCTGCAGAGCATGCTGAGATGTGTGCACAGTACCACCTTCCTACCACGGTGTCAGCACTGCAAGCTTTCCACTCTATAAAGTCTCAGCATTCAAAAGTTTGTACATGTAGATCTGGCTAAGTGTTTTTTTTTTTCTACCAGGAGAAAAAACATTGGAGAATTTTCCCAGTTTATGTGAATGCATGTACACAGCCATAGTGGCAGCTTAACAGTGACCTCCTGTTGGCAGAGCAGATAAGTAGAGGCAAAGCCCTAGCTGATAGCAGTGTTAACCTATGCTTATTCTGAAGGTGTTTCTTGTTATGACTTTTTGGATGCTCCTCAATAGTTCATAAAATTCATTATCATCATATAAGTTACTTTGATTGTCCCCTCTTCCATTGTTAAAATGGCAATGGACTACATTTCTAGTTACCTTTTAGGGGTTTGTTGTTGTTTTGCTTTGTTTTGAGTTTATCAATTGTTTTACTTTTGTGGAAGATTGAAAAACAGTTGCACTTCCTTATGGTTTTATTTATGAGTGTTGTGAATGTGTATAGTGACTGT
Source organism: Caiman crocodilus (assembly GCA_030014935.1). Lineage (NCBI taxonomy): Eukaryota > Metazoa > Chordata > Crocodylia > Alligatoridae > Caiman > Caiman crocodilus. Next base: position 22,344,010 of record JAGPOW010000261.1, read on the forward strand.
TAGTTGGGAAGATTTTTGTGAAGTTTAAATTTGGTGGAGGGAAGAGCAGTAGAATCACTAATAGCAATGTTGCCATGTTTTTAGGTTCCTTTTAATTAATTAGTTATAGCTACTGCTATAGTGTAGCTTGCCAAGAGATTGGACCATCTTCTGTGTTTAGACTTCACACCACAGTGGTTCCTGAAGGTTGTTATGGAGACATTTCTGGTATGTAGTGTTTAAATTAAATATATTCTTGTAGTAGTCTCTTGTTTAAGTATTGGGATTCAAACATCTATCGCTCGGACCATTCCCTGGCAAGGCATGTATTGGCAACAGACGCATTTATATTGTGGTTTGGAAGGGGTTATATATTGATCAGTCTGAGTATTTTCACCAAGATTAATTTTATAAAAC
>JAGPOW010000261.1:22344808-22379478 GCA_030014935.1 Caiman crocodilus
TTCAAAGGAAAAATGTTACAATTAATGTTACAATTAATGTTATAATGGAAAGGGTTCCTAGAACTGACCTATGTTAAAACAGTAAACTTGAGGTACAGACAAAGTAATTTTTATTTGTATCCTGCTTTATTATAGAATAGATGAAATGTTGATTATATAGACTTAGATGAAATGTTGATTATATAGACTTTTAAGCTCATGTTCATGAGGCTGTGAGGGTTTTTTTATCACAATATGATCATGAACCTTTATCACAACCATTCTTGAAATGACTTGCTTTTTTGTAGCTAAATGTCAATTGAATGTGTCAGTTACCATAAATCAGAAGTAAGCATTGGCAATAAATACTATCACTAACCTAAAATTGTACATATTTTAAGCTTGGTGTCTTAATTTCCTCATGACCTATTGGTCATGCCACTCTAAGTGAACATTGACTCATAAATCACAGTAACAGTTTCAACAGTCAGGTCCCACTAATGATAATGGGTTATTCCTTTTCTGCTCATTTATTGATAAAATAAACTGTCAAATTTTTGCATCAGGCTTTTCTCCAAAGCTTTTTCCTGGTATGTAACAATCCTATAAAGTAGGATTGGCTGCTACTGTTCATGTCCATGAACCAAACGTTTGTGGGGAAAGTAGCTTCTTTTTTGCTTGTTCCAACCTTGGCACTTCTGAGGTAGCCAACAACAATTTGGTATCTCTTGCATAGTCATTAAACTTAAATGATTAAAGGAAACCTTACATTTAAACAAATCACTAAAAATCGAGATGGAGCATGTCTGTCTTTACTTATCGTTCACCTTAATGTAGGTGGAGCAAATTTTGTTCTGTGAATTATATCAAGCACTTGCCATTCATTTCAATGGCAGTAATTTATATAAACTGGAGTTGCAATTAGCCCCAACACCTCTAAGATTTTGAAGTTATAAAATGCAACCTAAAGGTAGCTGTATTCCTTCACACATTCATGGAGCTTATTTAAAAATGCTACTTCAGGATCTTTTAAGTATTCAATCACTTCTAGGGCTGACTGCATCATTTTTTAAATCATAGGCTCTCCAATTTGCAATAGTTGATCACAGAGTTGGCTTCTACTCTGTTTCCACCTGCTGTCATGTATTAAACGCAGGCAAAACCAAACACATGATTTTAGAGAGAGAGATTATTCTATTGTAAGTAAGAGAGGCAAAGAGTCTTCAGTGAACAGGTATCTCTCTGTACTGCAATCTGCTAATATGTGGTCCAAACTGAGAAAATTTGAGTTCTTGTGTTAGTATGAAACATTTTAATCACTTTACAATTGTACTACAAAATGTGAATCCTTGGGGATAAAGGAGGGGAAATATATTGTGCCTGGGCATAATTTCTTGGTCATGTAAGTCTGACTAACCAATTGCCCCAGAAGAGCATTTATTCTCTACCTCTGATTTTGTCTTGGGTTTGATGTGTGAGGGCTGTTTAGTGGCCATGCTCTGTTTTCACTGTCAGTAATGTTCGTACCATTTACAACACTGTGTAAAATTCAGCCTCTCTTTCATCAGTACTAATGGAAGTGAATGATAGTATGAGGTGATGGAAACATTTTATTTCCTAAACACTTTTCAGTTTGCTGTTGATTTCAGTTACTCTAGAGGACTGATCTTTCACAGCTGTTGCAAAATGTAAGTGGTTTTTCCCCCTGCTGTGCAGATATCTGCCTGGCTTTTAAACCTTTCATGGCACAATAGGGCCTTTTAAAAATGTCAGAAATGCAAACCGATTTATGTTGGCATTAAGCATAAACATTTTGCCAATTGTTTATGGCAGAAAATTGAAAGTTTAGGGAGGAATGGAGAGAGACTGTTGAACACTTCTCTGGAAGAAGTGATGTATTTCTTCCCCACCCCCAAGATATTTATTATGTATATTTTTATTCATTAGTAAATGTTTAAAAGTATTTATGACTAATGTTTTCTCGTATCTAAATCTTATGCTTTACAGTTCTGTTTGTCAAATCTGGAGGTGTATATTAACACCAACTCTCTAAAAGGGTCCTCAGTGAGGATCCTTTAAGTATCTGTACAGTGTTGTGAACTCATGAACACTACCTAAATTATTTGTTAGGATACATGATGCCCTTAAATCAGGTGAGCAATTGAAAACAAAATGTGAATATAAAGTTAAGTGTTTGGAGTGGACTTTAGGGCACTTGCATGTGAATGCACAACTTTGATGAAACGGGTAATTTCAGTTTAGATTAAGAAACATGTTTCTTATAATTCTTGTTCTCAGTTACTCTTCTAGATCTTTGCTTGAGGATCGTAGCTGTGGTGCAGGAATACTAACTTCAGTAGCAGATGTAAGCCTGAAGCTTATTATATGTTTCACCAGATGTTTCATTTATCTGTAGGGCAACTTTCTGGTTTATTTCTTATATCAAACACTGTGAGAAATCAGAATTCAGAGGATATTTTAAACATGTTGTAAATACTTATGAAAAGGTTTGATTTTTTTTTTCCTTTATAACCTAAAAAGTATTATGGCCTCTTCTTTTAAACTGTATTTTCAATAAGATGCTTCATTTTTTTTAAATGATAATTGATACTGACAATACAAACCTTGTAGAAAATATTTTGCAGCAAAGTTATTAAGAAAAACCAGCTGTACTCTAGCTATGTCTGCTACACAGTATAATAAGTGTATTTGTAAAAAGAAATCATATTTCACTCTAATGTTTGTAGCAAAGAACTTCAGTTGGTTATGTTGCATCCATAACACTGGTGACTTTTTAAATCTTTCTTTGATTGAACAAAACTGATAATTGTAACAAGCACAACATACTCGATTATAAATAAGAAGTAAAATGTTGGGATTTTTTTCCTGCTAAGACTATTTTTCATTAACCTACGACTGAAAATAATCGTTTGCTATGAATCAGTCTTTGCACTTTTAACAACACTGGCAATTCTGAAAGGAAAAGATGCTTTATAGTATTCCTGAGTTTGGTTCTCATTATCCTCCCTAACCTCAATCAGAAACAGGCAAACAGCTTTATGGCTGTAAGCCAGTAAGGATCACTAAGTGTAATTGCCAAAAAACCCATTTTAATTTATTTTCTCACCTAAAGTAGAACTGTAGTGCTCTATTTGTGCTAAAAGTCCAGTCTGAGAGAGAGCAGAGCTTAATTTTAGCCTAGAATGTCAGTGCATTTCCTCTGACATCTTTCTTTGTTTGCTTGTATCTTGCCACTAGGTTGAATGCTTGTGAAAGTTAGCTTACAACCCAAGTTAGCACAAAAAACAAAGGTTGAACTGCATACCTGTTTTAGCTATTGTTTTTTTTTGCTTTGGCTCTGATTTAAACCTGACTGACTGACTTCTGCCCTTCAGACCTGACTTAAGGTTGGTTGGTTTGGGGAGCCATAGTTGTATATATTGTGAAAGGCCATACTTCGCTTGTTTTCATAAAGATGGAGGGTAATAGATACATATGAAATGTGTTTTTGATAATGGACAGTTCTTCATTGCTATTATCCTTTGAAATTAGAAGAGGAGGGAGGAGGTTCTTTTAAAAATGAATTGGATCAAGCATTTGTGTATTGGCCCTTGTAAATTACATGTTCATGAAAGGTTTTTTTTATACCTTTATCAAACTAGAATGAAAGGGATTTAGCAACCTCTCAATTTTAATCTTTGTTTGTGGTTCTATTAAATACTGTATCATAAAGAGTGATATGTGGTTAGGAACTCTTGGGTGCACACATGCATACATTTCTTCACTTAGATAAGTAGTTGTGTCTGTTGTCTTTTCTCCTCCAGATACAGCTAGAGCCTTCTTCTGTAGTTCCTTACATTTATTCTGTATTAACATAAATATGAAGGAAGACTAAGATACACAAAGTGAACTTTTTTTTAAAAGTGAGTGCGTGGAATTGATGTTGATGAGACTAGCTATAAACTAGGGCTGTAGATTTGCCAGGGTCTCTAAAGCAGGGCAGCACTTGCAGTGTCCTTGTGGCATGTGGTACTGTGCTGCTTGTGTGGTGGTACCAGCAGGAGGGACGCATGCTGCCCATACAGTGGAGGGACTTTGCTGGCCATGTGACAGGAGTCCTGAAAAAACATGCACAGTCCATGCAGCTTGCAGTTGGGGGCCCATGACTGGTGCAGCCTGGGGCCCCTTGCTCTCAGAAGCTGAACAACCCTGATGATAAAAAATCAATTGTTTATGAAGTGGGGACAAATCTTCTGAAAAATGTGCAGGATTTCTTGTTACTGCTCCATCACTTTGATTCTAGTTCAGAAAAACAGACTGATTTGAGATCTCTGACTTAGAGTAATGACTCATATTAAACAAGAATAGAACTTATTATTACTGTCCTATAGCATTACCACTTTGAAGTCACTTCAATTTTGCTACTGTTTGTCCTATAAAATGTCTTTATGCTGAGAGTCTTTCTGAAATGTGCATGTTTATGTTGCCTCTAAATTTTCCATTCTCAGCCAAGTACTTGAGAAAGTAGGTCTCTTTCTAAAATATCTTGCACACCAATAGAATTGACAAACTTTCTTTTGGCAATAGTACTGTTAGTCAAGAGATTTATCGTTGGTCTGTTGGGTAGTGATGGATACAGCCCTCTTCCTCATTTTTTCTTAATACAGCTGCAATCCTTAACGCAACAGGCTGGGGCATTCTACCGAGCCATCCTTACCTTCGTAAGGTTTCTTTCTTGCTGTACCCCCTCACCTGCTGTACAAAGTGCTTTTTAAATGTGTACTGTTTCAGGTCCTCCTCCTGTTGCAGTTCAGTAAGAAGAAGTTTTGGCCTGCTGCCCTTTTCTTATCTGTGCTTTGGTGGTCTTGCTGCTACCCTACGTCTGCATAGCTATTTTACAGAGATGGTTACAGTATCAAGAGGGTTAAAAGAAAGTTCCAGCATGAAACATCCAGGGAAGAAATAGATTAAAGTGGACTGCTTTCTCTATGCAGACTAACTAAGAAATGGTGCCTGGAAGCAATGACAGTGGTGAGAAGAGAGGCTGATCGAAAGTGAAAGCGATTTGTCCAGGACCACGCAGCAGGTCATTGGCCAAGCTCTAAATTATAACCAGGTCTCCTAATTCCCATTCCTGTGTCCTGTCCACTAGGCCAGGAGCGGACAAAATACGACCCAGCAAGTCCCTTGATCTGGCCTGCAAGTCCCTTGGTCCCACCTGGCCTCTGTTCAGCCCATAGCGTGTCCCATTACCCCTGGGTACACAGCAGGACTTGGAGGGCCACACAGCTGGACTGCATTTCTAAGCAGTCCAGGCAACAGTGGCTCCTTCCGGTTGCCACTGGCCCCAGCCCCATGATACTGGCAGGGACCCGTGTGCACAGGCCCAGCCCTGGCCTACCTCAGCTGGAGTGGACCAGCTCCAGACCACACAGGACCCGTGCACACATGCTCAACCCTGGCTTGCCCCATATCTGCTCCGGGTTGCCTGCCCATGGTGAATGGTGTTGGTTGCAGTGACAGCCAGGCAAGAAGCTGCTGCTGGGTGCAGGCAAAAAGCAGCTGCCTCTCCCTGGCTGCTGCCAGGCCCTTGCTGCGGTCACCCAGAGTCCGTGTCCAGGATGCCCTGTGGCTCCTCTCCAGTGCCATCGCTGCTGCCTCCTGGCTGTGTGCTCCAGGCAGCTGCAGCAAGAAGGGCCTAGCAGCAGCAAGGGGAGGGCAGCCTCTCTTTCCCCGCCATGCTCAGCAGCAGCTTCTGCTCTGCTGCCTTTGCTCATCATGGGTAGGCCAGGGTTGCGTCTCTGTGTGTGTGTGTGTGTGTAGGTCCTAGCTAGTCCAGAGCTGGTCGCACCACCTAGGATGAGTCCAAAGTGGGTGCGGAACAGACTGGGGCCAGGGCTGGGACTATGCACTCGGCTATTGCTGGTGACGGTGACCAGGAGGAACCACAAGGTGTGCAGGCTCTGACCTGTTGTGGGGTGGAGGGAGAGGAGAAAGCAGGAGGAGGGGGTGCTGACTGACCTGCTACATTTCCCCAGAATGGCCTATGTGGCCCATGGGCTCAAATAATTGTCTGCATCTGCACTAGACCATATTGTCTTTTTAGCAGAGCATTGGGTAACGGTGGTTCTGGCTTTAATATGCTGCAAAATTAACATGTCTGCCTGTTGCATCCCAACTTGATATTTCCATGTGCAAACCTAAGTCAAGTGTATGCATTTCTTCTTGGCACAGGACACTGTCTCTCTATTTAAACAGGGTTTGAATTCAGTTCCTGGCTAATTTGAAAGAATGAGCCCATTTAGCTATAAAAGTTTGAAAAGTTATATTGGTGAATTGTTAGCTTTGGCTTGCTGAGAGTTGCCATGTGGTGTTGCAAACCCTAAGAGAGGGAGAAATTCACTCATCCTGTCTTCTGTAGCTTCATATCTAAAATGTATGTAAGAGGGTTAAAAAAAACTTTTTTGCATGGAGGTATTTTTCAGTATGCAATGTGGCATTTTTTCTAACTTTTGTACAGTTGAAATGTGGCTGACCAGTTAGCAGAACCTAATATTGTTAAATGCATACTATTGCTAGTGAAAAGACACTGCTCGCTTTCTTCAAATCAGGTAGTGACTCCTATTTTCATCAGTTGTCTTGCTGTTTCACGGAAGGGATTTACTGAAACTTGCCTGGTTAGTATTACAGCACAGAATGCACTGGTATCTTTGAGGAGATTGAAGAATTTATGCTAGCATTAAGGTATCGTCTACTGTAGCCTTGACTAGACAACCTCCTGTATTTTTTCATTAGTATTCAATAGGTCGGTTGTACCCTGTTACAATTCTTAGATGCATGAAAACAGGCTCTTTTGCAATATTTAGGAAATTTAGACCAAGGAAACAATCTCAGGCTTTTGTGTGGACAGTAGTGTGAAATCTAAAGGTTGTTTGTGCTGTAGAAGAACCTTGACATCTTGTGAAATATAGACATTGCGATGTATGGTATCAGCACTTACCAGTAACAGACAAGGCACATCTGAAATTGCTCTTTAACTACTGTTGAACTTCAGCTTAGTAATAGGCAGATGCATTTTACAATTGATTTTAAGGTTAAGGATGCGCATTCCAAAGCTAGTCCTTCAACACCTACTATAGTGTTCTTTTGGTAATAAGGTATCTAGGGGAGTTTGAAACTAAACCTCTTATTTGCTTAATCCTTGATTTAAATATCTTTGATTATAGTTTGTGGTATTTGGCTACTAATTTGGGATTAGTAAACTTGCTATATCTGTATTGTTTGTAAAATAAATAAACAAACAAATACATAACAATTGAGAGATGTGACTTGCAAGGATGATCCTAACATGGTTTTTAAGTATGTTGGAAATATGATTAAAACTAAAATTAAAAGTTAGAAACTTATGTTAGGTCACTGCGGCAGTTCTGCTGCACCTCTGCTTTGGTTAATTGAAATAACAACACTTAATATCAAGTGTTTCCTTTTATATGTCTCTGAAGTCTATAAGACTGAACACTACTATTCTCCTTTAAAATGAAGGTATCTGTATATTTAAACCTCACAGTAAAAATTTGTTTTCCAGAAACAATTATATGTCAGTCTGCATGTGAGGATGAATTCACCCTCTTTAGAAGTTAGCACATAAATTACTTAGACATATGAAATTAATAGCTTTTAATCTAATAATTAATCTTCTCACTTCAGTTGCTTAATCAATAGCTATTTTTGGCAACAGTAGTGTTAAGAAGAAGATAATAGCACTGTTGCCATCTGTGCCAATGGCCAGCTATTTGCTGGAAATAATATAATATACTTCACAAATTGGGGGAAGGTGGACCAATGAAGCAAAAAGATTCTGCTTCATTAGACTAGCTTTTATAGACATAATCAGATGTGTCAGGCTTGGCTAACACCAATGCAGATTATAAGGGTAGATCATATTATTATTTGGATGCTGCCAATCACAGTTGACGATTCTGGCTTTGACATCTTGCTTTCTCATCACAGCTGCTGGACTAGTTTGGAATGCCCTTCCATATCATATTACAGCTTTCATTATTATAGTGGTTAATTTGACAAATCTGAGGAAGGAAGCTAGCTTGCACACATGCAAGTGGATTACTTCTACAACAATGCATGATCCTACCAGGTATTTTTCTACAATTGTATACAGTGGTTTTTAAAACTGTAATTGTGCTATGATGTGAAGAACCATACAGAACTCCAGAATGACATGAACTTTCAAGATATGAAACAAGAACCTGATCCTGTGGCCTTCAGGTAGTCCCCTTCAGAAAGCCTTTCTTCCATAGTTTTTTACCTGTTAGTCCAAGATTTAATTGGCTTTTTTTTTTTGCCAGTTCTAGAGCCAGCATCCATTGATTTTTGGAGTGCTATTTTTTGGGGGTGGCTTGAAGGATTCATTTATTCATCATAAAGGCAAAAGTAGTAACTTTTTATTCCTCTTCATTCCTAATGCTGAGTATACTTCTTTAAGAGTTGTGGATCCATCTACCTCAATGGGACGGAGAAGTTTAATGGGAAGTTCTCCTAAATGTTAGGACTTGCCTATGTTAACAGAGGTTGCATGAGTTTAAATTGACTTCAAATCTAATTTAGCTCATATCAATCCTTACTACTGATATATTTAACCATTTTAATCCTCCCTTTCATAAATTTTAAGATAAACTAATAGAAATTGGGGTTAAGAAGATTTATCATGCACGTGCATTTTATAATCTGTATTTGTTTGCAGAATGCTTAGAGCAGTTCTCAGCTCTGTGTGGAGAAGGGGAAATCAGGAACCATGTGCAGATTTCACTTTTTCTCAATTTCTCTCTTAATTCCTCTCCCTTGCCATTTTATTTATTTTATCTCTGGGAGTGCGCCACATAGCTCCTCTGAGAGAACAGTTGTAATCCGCTAAAATATTTCATTTTGTTTTTACTAAACATGTGGTTGGTGTTGTACAAAAGTGTGAGAAGGGATCCTTGTCTAAGCTCAGTTTCAATGGATAAAACACAACTGTATAAATATAAGACTGTAAGAAGTGCCAGGTCCATCTAGCCCAGTATCCTGTCTTAGACAGTGGCAGAAGTGGATGCTAAAGGGACAGCATTGAACCAGATGGACCTACCCCTAACCATTACCCTTCCTGGAATCCACACTTACTAATTTGGAGATGCTGGAAGAAAAAACAGATCGGTGCCCATCTAGTCCTGAAGCCTAGGTTCCACAGTGGCCAGTGTTGGATCTTCCAGAGGAAGTTACGAACAGCGGGCAGTACATGAGTCTTCTGCACATAGCAGAGAAAGCTTCTGTCTAATCCAGTTAGTTATTTGTATAAATCTCTTAATCCCCTTATTTGTTTCCTCTCTTAACTAAAGTGATCTAATCTTTTCAATTGTTTTTCAAATGGAAATCTTTTTGTGCCTCTGCTTACTATCACTGGACTATGATTTTTGTGTTGTCTTTGAGATAAAGTGACTAGAACTTGAACACTACATTTAAAGTGAACTTTACTAATTGTTGTTATTTTTCTTAAATGTCTTCGGTACACCTTGTTTCTAGGTATAACAACATCAGGATTTTTGCTTTGACTTCTATATACTCTAATGTTTTGCTTTTTAAAACATTGCTGTTGCTGCATGTGAAGCAGAAGTTTTTGTTGACGCCCATTAACAATGAACAAGCATCTTTTCAGGGTTGCTACAGTTCATTTAGAAGAGAGGACATGCAAGTAATGCAAATTTTTCTTGTAAGCTTCATTCATTAACACTAAATTTCATTTTCCATTTTTCCGTCTGGATAGCTCTCTTGGGTCCTGTGAATTTCATTTTCCGCTCTTGTTCTTGCATAGATTTTGGTGTTTGCAAACTTTTGCCACCTTACTGATCACTTCTTTTTCTTTCTTTTAATAGTAGCTCTTTTAGTACTTTTCTGGAACACAGGCTGCATGTGACCAAATGAGTGGTTAAAATGTGTCCAGTCAAAAATTTTGGAGCAAGGCAAGTGGTGATGGCATTAACCCTTGTGTGCCAGAGCTGCTGTATCAGTAGGGCAAGCAGCCTTACTCAGGGAGCTTAACACCACTGTCAGTGAGCCTGCTAAATAATTTCTGGGTTTAAGATCCCAATTAGTTGTCCCTTGGCACTACGGGGGTGACCAGCAATGGTGTTAACACCCTGTGGATGCTGGTGTTCCTAGTGCTGAATTTCTGGCAGAGACAGACACTTGCCTCTTTTGGGACAACCCAGACATCATTAAAAAGTTTGGACCAGCACTACAATGCTGGGAATTGGGATGTTTTTACCGTCCCCCCAAGACCAGCCCGGTTGTGACAACATAGTACAGTATAAAACTGTCTCTTTGTCTTGTAATGTGACCGAAGCTATCATTTTGCTAGATTTAAATGCCTACATTTTTAATACTTGAGCTACTTGACTATTCCCTTTTCTCCGGATGAATTACTTCTCGAATCTAGTTACTAAACAAGGGGAAAGGGCAGATATCCCCACTGTTGTCATGCATTACAAAAGAGATTACTTGGCCTATTTTATCTGAGAGGAAAAGCGAAAGGTTAGTCTTTCCATGTCTGCTTGACACATTCACATGCAGATCATACAAGGAAAAGTTGATATTTTCTCTAAGGAAAGTATAAGGGAGGGCTTAGTTAATAGGAGTTATGCAGTGCACATCATTTAAGACAAGGCTGACCAACTTATAAGTGGTTAGGAGACTCATGCCTCAAGGGGTACACCAGGGGTGACTATGATCATGGCCCCATGGCTACACACAGTGTAGAATCCCTCCCCCCCTCCCTGACCTCCCCACTGAACAGTGTGCCCAAATGGCCTGAGCCCTCACCTTCAGCTCCCCATGCTGTGCTCCATCACACTGCTCTGCCTCCTTAGGTGGCCTCAGAAAGCAGAAGCCAAAGGGAAACTCTAGATAGACTCCAGCCACTGTTACAACTGCAGCTGTGAGAGGAGTGGCGACTGAGCGTGAGCCTGGCGTCCACAACTTAGCTTCTCATGGGCTGCCAGTTGGACAGCCCTGACTTAAGATCATTCAGTAGAAGAACTAAGTTTGGACTGTAGAGGTTCTTACTTGGTAGATCCATGCAACTTTGAGGCTTGGTGGTGGCAGGATATCTTGGTATACCAGCTTATGCCACCATAATGCATAACATTTTACCAGCAATGCAGAAACGTATTATAGACTTGAAGTGATATTATCCAGCTTGTTTTTAGAAGAGTCACAATGGTGTCATGTTCATCTAGATGTAACTTGCAGTTTAAATGATGTTTTATGTCTGTGACTTGTGGGAGTGGGGATGGGTTATTATGAAATCCTATATTTGTTTGATCGTTGTGTAACAGCACTTGGACTGCACAAAATTTTTAGGCCAGGGGAGTCAAACATGCAGTCCACGTTGGGTCCTGAGTGCTGCCTCTGGGTCTCATCAGACCCATGCTGGACACAATGTATGCTCATGGCATGGGGCCAGTCTGCAAGCCAGATGCGTCCCATGGACCCCCTCCCCCTCTCCTTCTCCCTATCCCAGAATACCTGATGTGGCAGTGTGAAAAGGTTACGATTACATACCTGGAGCAGACCCCTGGAGTTTGCCCAACTGTGGTGGCATGGCCATGCTCCAACAGGAGCTCCCAATTTCCGCCCCGCTGTTCCCTCCTCCCTGGTGCTGTTTTATCATCTTGCTAGGTGAAGCAGATTGGGCTCGTTAAGCAGTCCAGGGTTATTTGCAGTCTCGGGAGATGGGATGAAGAGGGACAGTAGAAGAGAGTGACGGAGCATGCAGATAGAGTGAATGCCTATCTGCTGCCCGGAACTGAAGTCCGCAAGAACAGGGCAAGAGACTGCAGGGTCTTTAGAGTTCGGATGAGCTCACATGCCTAAGGGGAAAAAAACGTTTCTATGTTAATTGGTCACCGTGCGTGGTCAATTAAGCTGGCATGGTATCAATTACTGAAGGAAGAAAAAGAGAAATGCTTGATCACAGCTCTGGCTATCAAGCACTTATGGATTAAGGACATGGAGAGTGAGAGGCTGCATCTGAGTCCCCTGCAGCTGGGAGAAGCACCAGTGGACAGATGGCAAGTGGCCTGTAGTTTCATTTCATTTGCTAAGACTTCGGTTTTATTGTATATACCTGGTTTGACACTGCGCAAGTGACGGTCAGCCCTTGGTCAGGGAGTCATCACCCCTCACCCATCAAGTAAGTTATCAGAGTTGTGGCAGACGAAATAATAGTGAGGAAGACCAACCCAGTTGAGTTGACTGGCATCGGCCTTGGGGAAGAGGAAGTTCAGTGAATGTCAATGGGACACAAAATCCCACTTCTGTACACAGTAATATCCCAACAGGCAGTGAGCCCAGCTATCGGCAGGTTGACCTGGTCTGCACGTGTTGTGGATCCTGGAGTGGCTGGAACAGATGGATCGTGCATGATCCAGCTGAGGGAGACGACAATGCTGAATGTGGCATGTGCCCTGACTGGACTGTGCTGTATGGTGCATCTGCTCTGAGATATGTACCACATGCAGTGCAGTCTGAGCTGCTGAGGTGGGTGTGTGTGCAGTGCAATCCAGCTGGGGAAGCTTCTGGATTAGGTATGCTGGGGAAGGGTGAGGCAGAAGGGAATGTAGTCCATGGGTCCCATCTGGCCTGCAGACTGGCCAGTCAGCCAGATGAGTTTGACATCCCTATGTTAGGCTTTGTACGACATATGACTTCTCTCTTTTTTTTTTTAAATAAAGAGGACAGGCTTCCTTACATTATCAACAGTCCTATTCTTCTGGCAGTTAACGGGGTAGGTATTTTGACCTTGCTGCACGAGACCAGGTCTCTGTGCTTAGAACTTCTTCCACTCAGCTCAGAGCTGAAGGCATTCCACTGTTACCCCAAGTTCAGTCAAAATGTTTGCAAGCCAGAAGGTTGGGTATGGTACCACATTCATTGACTGCCAAGCATCAATACTCTTGGCTGCTTCCTGCCAAATATGTGCAAAAGTGTTATCCCTTGAAACGTGCGCTGATGGAAAGAAAGGAGGTCAGAGAAAATAAATAGCACTCTCGATTTTTTTTTTTTTTATTTTTTTTTTTTTTATAGTCCCAGAAGCCCTCTATGCTGATTACAGTCTCAGTTTAATGCATCTTAATTTATATGATAAATTATAATAAGGAATATCTCTGGTAAGTCTGCAGTTTTATAAACAAGAGTCTCGTATGAAAGAGGATTATGTGTTTTAATGCTTTGACCACATTTATGAACTTGAAGCCAATGTGTGAGAGTCTTCAAAACAGGCATGCATGTGGACTTAATGCATCAAGCCAGCAGAAGAACAGGCACCTCATAGTTTTTGGTATGCTCAAGATGTATGTTTTTGCTATTTAAAAAAAAAAAAAGTAATTTATTGATGGTGTCCCTAACTAGAGTTTTCACAGCGCAGATCTTGGAGAGAGATGCAAAGTTTCCTCCTACGCTTTTAGGAAAACAATCTCCATAGCTATGCAACTGTGTAGCTATGCAGTTTTATAAAATAGCAAAATCCTATTTTCTGCAAAAAGTAATTTCTCATTTGCAAGATTTGTCAGCTTTCACTTGTAAAAGTGATTAACAATCTGAGGCTGATTCTGTTGTGACAGACTATGATGCATAGCACAGGTATTTTAACATGCAGGTAGTTAGGTCATTTCTATTTCAGTGCATCTGTTGTGAGTGTGCTTTTAAATTGTTAAATTTAAATTGTTAATGCAGAAGTATTAAATAAGTGCTGAGAAAAATGTCTGCCTAATATATTAATGTTGCCTTTAACTACTTCTGGTGGGGGGGCAGGGAGAAATCCAGATAATGTAATAAGCCTCTTGGGTATTTGTGTATTTAAAACTTGTATAGAAATGCATTTAATTATATCCATGCCTACACTGATTTGATATTCATGTGGGAAAGAAATAGAGACTTTTAATGCACACTTTTGTTTTATCAAATGCTTAATGGAACTGTTTTGTGAAGTAGTGTAAAACGGTGGTGCTCAGCCTTCCAGCCTTGTGGGTTGAATGAGTGACATGGGGCTGATCCATGGGTTGGGTGCTGCACAGAGTCAGTCTGCCAGCCTGAGCCCACGTGCAGCCAAGGTCTGGCATGCAGTTGCCACATTATCCAGCTGTGTGGTTTCCTACAGGTTTGGAAATTTGGCAGCAGGGTACCAGTAATTATTCTAGCTACCATTTTCCCCCAAATTTCAGGACCTATGGAAAGACCCACAGGCCAGATGTCATGGCCTCATTGTCTGGATCTGGCTGGAGGCTGAGCATCATGGGTGCAGAGGAAGACATCCCCTTTTTGAAAGCAGGGAGCAGCACAAGTGGCTTTCCTGACATGAACCTAAATCATTTTTAGTACCATTTCTTCACAGAAATCATGCCAAATGCATGAAAAAAAATCTAAAATCCATGTCCTATAGAAAAACTGAGAAGATGGCAGTTTGTCTTGTGGGATTTTTAACAGGGCACAACTGAATTGAGTTACAAGACTATTGTAGAAGACAGTCTCATGCTTGATTCAGGATTACATTGATTCCTTTCATCCTATCAACACACATTTGTATCCTTGTGGATGCAGCCATATATATCAAGGCACAAACTGAAGTGCACTGGTTTTGTTCATTTTGCAAGTCAGGGCTCAGGGTGTTGGAGTTGAGGAATGTGTTTCTAATGGAAAACATGTCTGACACTTCCTTGAGTCTTCGTTAGGCATTCTGTTTTATTAGGAAACGGGATACCATCTTCTAGCTCTTTTACAAGGAAAGCCTGAATTAAGTTGCCCAAATGGCATTTTTAGTAGTAGGAAATTTATTGCTGCCATGACACATGTGGTGATTGAGAACATTTTATAAGTGAGGTTTTTAATATTGTATGTCAAACCCTCTCTTAACCACCTAAAATAATGGAGCAAGCTAAACAAGCATTAGATATTGATAATGCCCACCTGCTTCACAGGAGATTAAAGATTAATTGTTTAATGTTTGTTAAGTGCCCTAGTAATATAAAGATGCATACAAATGCAAAACCGAACTGTCAGTGGCAGAAAACAATCAAAGCAAAAAATTTTAAAGTCTTTGTTTTGTGTTTTCCAATTATTTTCATATCATTGGTAATGAAGAGAGAGGATTTTTCACTTGCATGATAAGAGTTCTAGCTTTAAAATGTACTTCTGGACTCCTAAAGTTTTAAAACAACTAAAAGAAGGGCCAAATACACAGTGTTTTTGTATGGCACTTGTTAGAATAACTAACAACTCAGGTATACTTTAAAGATAACTGCAATTATATTTGCTTTTATCAACAGTTTGGTGTAATATTGACTTAAAATCATCTTGATGTTGGTTGGCAAGGTACTTTATCTTGTTCCTTTTTGAAAGTAATGGCACGTTTCCTCTTGACTTTATCAAGCCCCAAAAGCACTCGCATACCATTTGTTTAGTTATTTCTGAAGCTTATTTGAACCATAAATCTAACCCAATAATATGATGATTTAGTTAATTTTCCACCTCAGTGGTTATGCTTCTGAACGTGTTTTTCATTCTTGTTACTGCCTCTGTTTGGTATTTAACTGGTGATGGTGATCCCTCCTCTAGATAGTTAAAAGCTCTACAAACAGAAAATAAGTTGTTTCGAATTGCTGCGTGTGGTAACAAAACTAATGCTGAATTGTAATCGCCACTAAAAATGAGAGAGCTCAACTGAGCATATGCAATTAATAGTCACTTTGGACTTTTCCCTTCAGGGTTTTGTAAGACTGGAAAAGTGAAACTGTTTTTGTAATATGAATGGTTGGTTGCAATTTTTTTTCTTTTTATTCTTTTGAGTACTCTAAATAAAAACATAACTGATATATTTTTCAGCCTAGCTGCAGATTGGCATCCAGAAGAGCGGCATTGGTCATATTATAAAGTAATACATCAACGTACTACTTTGTAGCAAATTAGTTTAACTAACCTCTCAGAATGAAAATCAGGTGATGGTTGCTTTCCATACCGAATGTCACTTGGCCATTAGAATTTTTTTTTTTTTAGTTAACACTTCCAAGGAAAATTTAATCTATTGTGGACAAAAATGATATTATTTTGTAAGCATCTCTTGAACTCCAGGGAGAATGTGAATTTTTTTTTTTTTTTTTGGAGGAAGCCATCTTACTGGCCTTTGAAAGAATTTCTGAGTTAGTATCTTGTTGCTAAGGATAACAGTATCTGTGAGAGCTCCAAAAAGAGAGGAGTGCTTTTGTGTTGTGCCATCTTCTCTAGAATTGTCTACATACTCCCATCTCCTTAAATAGTTATGTCAGTTCATAATTATTTTGGCTTCTACTGTAAGTTCTGTATGGTAGTAATTGTATTTATTTCTCCACAGCCTGTTAATTATCAATAGACACAATCTCCATGGTTCCTGGTCTTTTTAGAGTGTTAATACAGCAGGAAGAACTGATGCAGTTGTTGATATGGAATGCATGGGAGATTGTAGTTGAGGACAGACTTAAATTAATGTAGTCTCCAAAATTCTCTGCGTGTAATTAAAAATAAATCAATTTAAATTGTTTTTCAAATTATATACGTCTTCCTTGAACCAGCATCTGCTAAACTGTTTTGGTCTTGAACACTGTCTGAAATGCTTGTGGTTTGGCCAACCTGTGCTCCCTCCCACCCAAATGTATTGAGGAAAAAACAAATAAAGTCTCGTTTTCCTCTCCTCCCCCCTCCCCCCCAAAAAATCACGGAAACAAATAGTTTAGCGTTCATAGCACTTTCTCGACATACTTAGTGACACATGCTGATTCTTCAAAAGAGGCTAAATTTATTACCTTAAAAGTTATTCTCTTTTGCACTAGTGCTGGGGAAGTAATATCATAGCTGTTTTTCAACAGAGTGTTATCAGGCTGACAAAATGGTCAGAATTATGTAAAATTAGTCACGTGTCAGCCTAAAAATTGACCACCTGAATGTCCTGACATAATTAATGTTTGTTTGTTTTTGGATGTCTAATACAGCTTGATTCTTTTGGGGCGGGGGGAATGTAAATTTGAGTTTCAGTCCATCTTGTCACTAGACAAAGTTCTCTTTCAGTGAACGTTGTTCCAAAGTATCAATGAATGAAAATTCTGCAACAAAATAGCATTATCATAAACTTTGAAAAAATGTATCTTCCCAAACACTTTGGTCTTTGTACAAGAAGGATATAGTAAATATCTTGTATCTTAGAGTAATTATTATATCATTTAGTACTCTGCCTCAAGAAGATGCATTTTAAAATTGCTCTTGTTTAAAAGCAACTGTTATTTTGAACAATTACTCAGTCCTAAAAGGCACATAAATAACTATGAAATTTGGAAATAAAGGTTATACAAACAGTATTGGTTTATAGTACAGAATCAAAGTGAGGGTCTCTGCTGCTCCATTAGATGTGCATTTGTTTAAACATATTGTTTACTGGTGAGTGGAGTGAATTAAAGTTTAAACAGTAGACTGCACTTCAAACAGCCTGGGATTCTGGATGCCCAATTTTACTCATTTAAAAATATTTTGTTGTTGTCTGTTTAAAAATGGGGGGCGGGGAATGGGGATTAACGTTTATATATAAATGTCAACTTAAATAATTACGAATTTAAACTTTAAAATAATTCTGGAAGTGGGGACCTGTTATGTCCAAGGTGGCATAATTTTTTTGTTGTTTTTTAACTCACCTTTGGTTGTGAATTTGTATGTCACAATTTATGCTCAAAATATCCACCAGAAATCTGAGATTTACATTGCCAAAACACATCTCATTTTACCTAATGGTAAGGGTGATTAGTGTGGGTCAATGGTTTTGTGATGAATAATTCATATATAAACTTTGAAGTTTGGATTTTCATTTAATATTTATAAACATATACTAATAATAAAAATCTGGGGCAATAGCATATATCATGCTGTAGTTACATTTTGTGTCAATATAACTTTGCTAATATGTTATTCCTTCAGGAAAAATGCAAATTGCCAAGTATTTAAAAACTGATAGACCTCTTTTTCTTCTTTTTCTTTTTTGGAGAGATCAGACTGGCGATTTGCTGGCATTTTAAAATAGACATTTGAAGTACTCCATCTAAACTTAAAAAAATAAAAAAAAATGGCCGATAGGTCCAAATGGTCTCTCCTAACTTATTTTAAGCTTGAAAATTGAATAGAGGAAATGTGGTCGAACTGTCCCAGCCTGATGTTGAAAGTCCCTATTCAATAGACTTGGCTCTATTCTTAGTTTTTATCAAGTTGTCAGTCATATTACTGACTTTCTATTTCCCCGTCTGTCGAATGGAGTTCATCCTTGATGGTTATTATGGTTTGTTTGATGCCTCTAATGTTACAAAGCGTTGCTTGAATGAAAAGTACTTTGTTAATGTAAAGTGTTCTGTTTTCTTTAAATCTATTTAAACAAAATTGTTGAATTGTAGTTTAATCCAGCAGAAACACTCCTTGCAAAATGCTTTCTGTTGTTTGAGCTGTTGTTAATCTGGAATTGAGGAATCAGTCTTCATTCACCTGGTAGTACACAGAATGACAATACTAGTCAAATTCAAGGCCATCCTGCTGTATGGTTTTGCACTTTCTTTTGCTGTTCTGTAAGTATTCTTCCATGTTTCTTCTGTCTCAGTCAAATAAAGGCTTTTAGTCCTTTTATTGCCTTACAAAATTTGCTTTTCACTAACTTTTAGAAAGCTGGCAGTGTTAAAGGATTAAGAGAGAACTTCCTAGTTCTTGATCATTCAGCAAGAACAGAAGCTAGGCCTTTTTGCTATTTAAAAATCTTCCCCGCAGCCTCGTGAGATACAGACCTCATGTTTGTGAAAGTCCCAGGAGACTGCGATCATGCATTCTTAATCCAGCAGTTAGCATTTCACCGATATGTGAATGAAATATCAGAGGAGGAGTCGCAATATTTATTTCATTTTGGCAAAGCGCTTTCAAATAAACAATGTACGTGTTATGTTTTGGGGAAACAGATAACTTATTCCAGTTGTCTGCAACTGATCCCTAGAAAGTCATTTGTAATAGTCACTAGTAACTGTGGACTCTCACGTCAGTAGCATGGTTTGAGGAAAGGGCATTATTTACATTCTGCTTTTAGGAGTAGGAGAATGCATGCACCCAAATCTCCTTGTTCCAAACTGTGAATACCCGATTAGTGTAGCAGAATGACTTCCCTAAGCTTTAACAAATGTGGGAATAAATGCAAATGGTCTGTATATAAGGAAGCTGTACCTTTTACAGTAAGGACTGCAGTGTAAAAAAATGGTGATTTATATCAGTGCAGACAGTTCAGGGTTTATTTGCTAAGAAACCTGTTGGCTTTGTTGGAATTGTAGCTGCTGCTAAGTCTTCTGAAGTACTTTGTCTGATTGGCAACAAAAAAAAAAGTTTCTGTTTCTTTCCGAAGTGGACCTCACCATGGTTTTATTGCTTTAGTTATTTTCCAGAGGCAGGAGTTCTAGCTTTGGATGCTTTATCAAGATTTTTCCACCTGGTATGCATGTTGCCGTCATTATCACTTAACTGTTAAAAATACTGGTGAAAGAAGTTGGTGACTTGAATATCTGAGGAGCTGACAATGGGTACTTTTCACTTTTCCGTCCTTCTGTGCTTCTAGGGGATGCTGCTTACATCCCTGTCTTTCATGAATCATTGCTTTCCATCTTTTTTCAAACCTTGAAAAACATTGCTTTCTTGATTGTAGTTAACCATTAGCTTCCAGGTTTTGACTGAAGAGGTTGTGAAAAATAAGGAATGCATTCCTTGGGCCTTGCCTCTAATGCTGGGCCCAAATAGAAAGGTTTGAGTGTAGATCTTTCATAGGAACCTTTTTTGATGGGTAATCAAAAAGTATTGTTCCATACTAACGCCCAGCCACTGCTCCTTCCATTGACGTTGCTCTTCTCCCCTCCACCACCCAGGGTAGAGAAATATCCAGGCATGCTTCTGGTGAGAGAAACTATACATGCAGGACCATGCAAGAGAAAATGCTTCCAATTTCTTTCAGTGCAATGGCTGAGAATTAAGCCAAGTATGATAACATAAAGGTATGGCATTTTTGCCATTTCTTTAAAAACTAAAAGCAGTGGAATACTGCACAATATATGAGTAGTGAATAGCTCTAATTTTCCTTTTCTATTCCTCCTTATGCTCTGTGTGCACTTACTGCTTTGCCATCACGTTATCTGTGGTGGTATTTACTAATTTTTTAAACCATGCAAGGGGGTCAGAACTTTACATATGTTCTGAACCAATATGGGAGATTTGCAGATGTTGACATGAGGTTGTCTCCAGAACCTGCCATGCCAATTTTAGGAACATCGTATTTTGGCTTGGGGGATACTGTGGGTGCCTACATCATACATTTCTTGAAGCACCACCACTAGGAAATGGAATGTAACTTACCGTGTGTTATTTATAACCAGGGATCCTGGTTTTCTCTGCTTAAACATAGCAAATCTTTTGATACCATGTCAAATCCATGATTAAAATGAAACGTGCGCGTGCGTGTGTGTGTGTGTGTGTGACCTTAACAGTGTTTTATTGAAATATTTGCAGTTTTAAAGCAATATGGAAGCCCTACCAGTGCCTCAATAACTATAGTAAAATAAATTCTAGCTACCTATATGTTTTGGTATTTGATTTGGGGTTTTGAATCATGAAAAATCAGAACTCTTCGTTCCCCCTTAGCTCACAGAATACAGCTCCAGGCCCCCTGCCCCACCTCGCTACCCCGATGGAGGGGGCCTCCAGCTGCCAGGGCTACAGGGCCAAGGACCTGCGTCTGCAGCTCTCTGCCCCTCCCCTCCCCCCGCCCCACCCACAACAGTGCCCAAGCCCCAGCTGCAGCTTGGAAGAGGGGGTTTCTGCTGCTACATAGTGGAGCACAGAGCCCAGCTTCCCCACCCCCATGGGAGACCTGGCCAGAGTGGAGGCTGTGGCGGGGGTGGGTTTGGGTTGTCAGCTTGTGGGTGGGGGAGGGGGGTGTAGTGGCTCCTCACCACTGCACATTCCCAAGGGAGGCAGGGGGGACCCATGCCCCCAGATCTGTGCGTGGGGCAGGCTGCCTGCTGTGTGCCCAGGCTCCCTGTCCGGCTGCCCTCCCCTGGGGCCTGCACAGCCCAGCAGGCGGGACCAGGTGCAGCAGGGCAGCAAGCAGGCCTGGGTGGGAAAGCTCCTTGCTGCTGTGGGCACATTGCCCTGATGAGGGGTCTCCGTGCCTGACAGCAGCAAGAGTAGTAGCACAGGGTTGTGCCCATCTCTGTTGCCAGGTGGGAAGGGGACAATGTGAGGCTCGAAGCAGCAAGAAGCTTCCCCACCCAGCCCTGCTCTGGTCTGCTGGGTCCTGCCCTCTGGGCCGCGGAGACCCCCAGGGCAGGGCAGGGCAGGGCATGGAGCCCAAGTCAGTGGCTGGAAGCCCCCGGCCCCAGATGAGCTGCCCATGGCCCCATCCTGCTCCCCATTGGGGCCCTATGGGCTGCATTTTCCATCCCCAAGTACGATCCGGCTAGGCAGTAGCCCCTGCCCCAATCATCCCCAAATCCCTCCTTCTCTCCCTATGGTGGCCTCCTTCCCCCCTCACCAGACTTACCTGTAGGAACTGTTCTCCAGGCTGCTCTCTCCTGGTGGCCATGTGCATATAGATGTACAAGGTGTCCCCTGCCTGCCTGCCCACCCTTGCAGCCCCAGCCCCTTGCAGGCTGGAACTCTGCTAGCCCACAGAGAGCACTTTGCAAACCTGCAACATCTGTTTCTCCATTAAAATAAAAATTAAAAAAAATCCTCATTTGTCTCGGGTAAAAGGGGAAATCCGTGGTGTTTTTTCATTTTTCTGTGGAAAACGGAAAAACCGGATCCCTATTTAGAACTCACTGAGTGTGCTCTTAGGTATAAAAGTAAAGTTCTCAACCAGTTAGAGCTGCAGAGCTTTTATTTTCTGAAAGAGAGTATTTAGGTATTAATTATATTAGTAAGTTAATTTTGACCATTGCAGCAAGTAATGAGGTGTAGCCACTTGATTTTTGAACCTTTGGGCCAAAGCTGTCTGGAATTTATTTTGTGTTTGCTGTATGGTAAGCTGCAGAAATATTTGTTCGCTTCTGAGAAATGTCTGTTAATATCTTTAGAGAATATATTTGGATTTCTTTTCCTCCTGAAATGGACAAATTCAGGTTTCAAGAAATGAGGCACATTTTATCTTTTTTCTCTAGCTAACTTGTAGTTTTCTTTACAGCTGCATTTTTTTTATGTATGAAGGGGTATTTTGTAAAAATGGTACATTTTTTAACTTTTGAATGGTAAATTTTGCTTTAAAAGATTTGCTTGTTAGATATCTTTTCTTATTAACTATTAGCATCGGTTCATGTAATGGTCTATAGATTTATCTACTGATTTAAATTGTCACTGCCTCTTGTCTGTTTGCAATGTCTGAGGAATGATTAAATGATCTGTTTACATCAAATTAAGCATTGCCGTTATGTACTGTTTTTCTGGAAAGCAGGCTGTGTGTATTGAATTTAATAAAAAAAAAATTACTCATTTTAATTGCAAGAAAATATGGCTGGTAGTGTAATATATCTGACAAAAAGTTGTTTTCTCTTCTTTAACTTCCCCCATCTCTCCTTTAGATATTGTACCAATACAAAAGAAAAAAGGATTGAAAAATTAAAGATGAATCAAACTAACTGTGGCAGTTAAGACTTCCAAATGGGAGACAAAACTACTTTGTGTATTCCTACCAATGTCTGACTATATATAATCAGTGCATTCTCTTTGTATTTACATTCAGATTAAGCTATGTTTCTAAAGTTTTTCTAATTCCTGACTTCATCAGAACTTGATTTGCATTTATATTCTATTCTATTATATAGTTTAATAATATTCTGTTAAACAGAAATATGTTGCTTTTCAATGAGCTGTAGATACCAGCATTTTTATATAAGTTAGCAACTACAATAAACCATATGTAGCAGTTTACTGGTAAGTTTAGCAAGAAACACAACATGAGAAAAGTGTTCCTTATGAATCAAACTTTACTTCAACCTTGTGTCAAGTTCCAATTTTTCACGTTGGTGTTCTTTGTGCTAAATAGTGGCTGAAATGCACAAATCTAACTTTAAAGCAGTGAAAACTGTAAACTTGTTTTAAAAGCTTGTTTTAATCGTAAGTGCGCTTTGAAATCGCTGGGATTATGTGCAAATTTACTTTTTTTAACACGCATTTTTATTTTATCTAGTTCAATACCAAATGGAAATGATGCGAAGCCTTCGCCATGTAAACATTGATCATCTTCACGTTGGCTGGTACCAGTCTACATACTATGGCTCTTTTGTCACTCGCGCCCTCCTGGACTCCCAGTTCAGTTACCAACACGCAATTGAGGAGTCTGTAGTTCTCATTTACGGTTAGTATGAGGTTTCCTTTATTATTCTTTTCCCCTCTTAATATTATTACTACTATTTTTGTATTCTGTCTTTTGCCTGTAAGAGTAACCTGGCAGGCCTTTTCAAGTAAATACCAACCCTGTGTCTACAGCAGCCTCAGCAGCAGCTAAGTCTAGACAGGGTTTCCTTCTTTCTGTTTATTTTTCTTGCTATCAGAGCCCTGATGTGTACGTTGTGGAATGCTGGAGTAGCTGCTTCATTTTTATTCCTCCTTCTCCCCTCCCTCGTCGAAGGGGCTAGTGGAACTAGACCAGATGTCTAACAAACCCCGATTGCTAGAGTGTCTGGCTCTGTACGTGACTGACCAATCATAACACGATTTGCCAAGTTTTTTTTTATACCTCTGACAGAAGCATACAAAACCTGGACTGTTTCTTAGCACAAAGATTTTTTTCTTTTCTGCCTGTTTAATGGTGTTTCCTCAAGCTCTCCAGACCAGATGTTCTGTGCTGTATCAGAACCGTAGGCAATTTAACAGCTTTATAGCCTCACCCTCCCCAAACACTCGCAGTTTGCCATATCTGGCAGACTTGCATATAGTTTCCAGCTGAGAAGTAAATGTAACGTCCTGAGTATCTGTCAGAAAAAATACTAATGAATACGATCAATCTTATGAGCTGCCCCAAAATTGTTTCAGTATGTTAACAATTGGATTACAGTAAAGAACAAGTTGTTAAAGTATACTTATATTGGCTGGAAACATTGCATCATCAGACCTTGATGAATTTTCCACTTGTTTCAGTCTATTTTGGTTTTCATTTTATCACCGATTGCTCAAAGTTTTACTGTGTTAAGGTTCAGACAACATGAATGTTAACAGTTTCTTTCTAATGTTGGCATGCTGTAGCTGCTGTTATGCTGCAAGTGTTAAGCTTCCTTGTCCTAGGAATTTAACAGTTTGTTTAGACTTTTTTTTCCTCAACTTTGTACAGTATGTCAAGACATTTTTTTTTTTAATGTATCTTTTTTTGTCTGAAACAATTAGACTGTCATATGAATTAACTTGTCATTAATCCTCAATCCTCTTTTTGTATTGTGTAATTTAATAAATGTTTTTCAGTTTAGTTGCATGATATGTAGGGCTGTCCTTTTGGGAGAGGCGATCTTTGTTTCAGTGGGGCATCCATTACATACGAGCTGTTTGGGTAGTAGATATGGAACTAAGCAAAGGAAATCAGAAATTTATAATTATTAGTCAGAAAATAGCTTGTTAAGGTGCTCTGCAAAGAAATATTTTAATAAACAAACATATGTTAAATTATCTTTGTAATTATGTGCTTCTTCCTTTTTTTCTTTCCTAGATCCCATTAAGACTGCTCAGGGGTCGCTGTCACTAAAGGCATACAGACTGACTCCCAAACTGATGGAAGTTTGCAAAGAGAAAGATTTTTCCCCCGAAGCGTAAGTATTTTAAAAGAATGCTGTCTCATAAAGTACCTGCTTCTGTGTGGGTGAAGGAAGGGAAGGAGTTGTCGCCCTTCCCTGAACCGAGCCAATAAGGTGCAAATCTACCCTGCTTTCTACTATGCTGGGAACTAGGTATGTGATTGCAGTGATGCATGGGCAATAGCTGAGCAATGGTGAAAATACTGCACTCAGCCTCCCTACTGATAGCTTGGAAGGGGACAGTATTAACGTATGTTTTAAAGGATGTGCTGTATTCTGTCATTCCAGCCATGGGGTGAGTGTTGTGAAGACAGCTTTAACGGGGCATGGAAACTAAGGGGATGGAGAAAAAGAAGTAATTGGTCTCCCTTTCTAAGACCTTATCTGTATAAGTAGAATTGACTGATGTTGGCATTTTGGTAGAGCTGTTCCAGAACAACTCCACCATGTGGATGCTGTTCTAGAATAAAGATGGTTTTTATTCTAGAATAATTAGTGTTTCCAAAGGGTTGTTGCTTACATTGCAGCTGTTAGCGTGACATCTTTTCCCCTTCATCATTTCAGTGCTTGACATCAAAAGACCAATACTTGTCAAGGATTTCATTCAGAAATTCTGAATCACTTCATTGCTCAGTGTCTAAAGATAACATTTCTGCAATGACCAAACTAGTCGTCTGTTTAAATTCTAAAAACTGAAAGCAAGCATTTTAGTTTTCTTCAATACACATAAAAAGAGGGTGTGGACAGATATTTTTTCCTAGACTATGTGAATTGTATGTTTGTTTGGTAGTCTGAAAGGTACTGGTGTCTGCTTTATTTAAAAACAGTAATAAAAGCAGGAGGGAATAAATGTAAAGTAGATTGGAAAGTTTTATTCTAATATACTTGCAGAATATAACCATTTCCTAAGCATTGCTAATCTTTTTTTCTATATCTATTATCATTTATATATTCAACTACCAGGGAAAGCATTATCCTTAGAAATATCTGTTTTTCATATAATACAGTGGTTATGAAATTAAAACTATTCCATGGCACTGTCATAATTAGTCACTTGTATGTAATGATGGTAATGAAAGTGGTAAAGTATTCGGGACAGGATAGGGTTAATTTTGCCAGTGCTGTCTTTTGCTGGAGGGTTTATTCTTATAACACATTTGTGAGCAAAGCAGTTGCTTTAATTCTGAGGGATTTTCCTTTGGGCAGTTTTTGTTGGCATTTATAAATATCAGTTTTGCCATGCAACTGCCTCTGTACCAAAAAGGCCTGACTGTTGTCTGTTAGTAGACCTTTGGAAATTTAGGACTGTACAGACTTACCTGCTGTTACTTTAACAAAAACTGAGACTCTGGGGGTGGGGGTGGAATTACCAGTTTTATTTAAAAAAAAACTGTTTTAAATTTGCTTCACAGATTGAAAAAAGCAAGCATTGCATATGAGAACATGTTTGAAGAAGTACCAATTGTAATTAAGAATTCATACCTGATCAATGTGATGTTGTGGGAGCTGGAAAAGAAATCTGCAGTAACAGATAGACATGAATTGCTTAGTCTGGCTAGTAGGTAAGTACCTGTAGGGACAATGGCTGCTTCTTTACTTACGTTCCTAAAATGTGCTTTAACACTTCCGGTGAAATCCTAGCTGCTTTAGTTTTCTCATTGACTTTAATGGAGCTAAGGTTTCACCCCGCATGTCCTTTTTTTGCTCAGATAAACACTACATGGTGTAAATTTGAGAACTAAACACTGTACATATTTGACACATACCTTTGGTGTTTGAGCCATGTAAACCCTGTGTAACAGGGTGCATTTTCTCACCTTAACAAGAACTGATTTTGCAAATCCTTTAATGGTTAACATCTAGAAATTGGACCAAATAGCTCTTCAGATAGCAGTGTATTCTAGCATTGTTTTTGTTAATATATGAATATTTTTCTTACAAAGTAAAGCACGTTTTTTCTCATCCAATGTTGTGCAATTTAGGAAGATGAATCCCTTTTTAAAGAATGATGTCTAATGTCCTCATTTTAAATATAAGTTTAAAAGCTGTTTGATTTCCTATCAAGTGAAGTGTAAAGCTTTTATTAGTAATATAGCACTATCTATAGTAATTTTGTTGTAGATTAGAAAAAATTGGTTCAAAATGTGTAAAATAAGGTGTAATAAATACCACTTTCAGTAAAATAACTGCAGTGAATAGTTATTGATAGAATCAGTTATTGATTGTAATTAGAATCTACTTGTCACCGTTTATTCAGTTTTCACATTGTTTGGCTGGCTGCAGTGTTGGATCCCCCAGTACCAAGTCAGCTGATTCTTCCACACTTCTAACTTTTAAGAGTAATGTTAATGGGATGATGTACAAGTCAGATCCAATATTAGTGGTTTCATGAGTTGTTAGCATGAATCTCCCAGAGATCTCTCTCTGGACTGTGGTCAGCAAAGCATCTATACAGCAGCTGTGCTTTTGCCTGCCATGGCCTTGAGCCTTTAACTTTAGGCCAGGTTGTCATGAAGTAGACCATGGTGACCAACCTGTGGCACGTGTGCCCGAAGTGGCAGGGACAGGCTCTGTGTGGCATATGGCAGATTGAGCAGAAGGGAAAGGAAGAGGATCAGAGTGGCACTTGGGGAGGGTGCAGACTTAATTTGTGGCCTGCCTGGCAGAATAGACTGCCTAAAATTGAAGTAGAGCATCCTCTAACCCTGTTTGGGGAATACTTCGGGTGTTCAGCACAATTGAATTGTTTTTTGACAATTCACGATGCCATTCGTGTCCACTTATGGGGAGGAGGAAAAGCTGCAGGTAACGGAGATTTAAGATGTGTTTGGATTTGTAGAAGCTGGGGAATTCCTGGTCTTATAGTCATATGTCATCATGACTTCTTGTGAGAGATTTCATTCATTTTTCCAGAAGCTGTCCAAGACAGCAGGTTTGAGTTAAATCATGTTTTCAAACATTGCCATTTCCTTGTATCTTGTTTTCAGCTGGTAGGTGAAAAACTGGGTAAGAGCTTCATACAGCTGTCTGTCCCTGACTCAACTGGTAAAAAAGAAATACTCTCCCTATGGATGATGGTTATTTTGGTTTTGGGGATGGTGACATCTAAATCTCTCTTTGTGCAGAGATAGCTAGAGCGGTTGCTTTTGCACCAGATAGAAGTTTTTTTGAGAAGCAGCAGATAAGTGGTCTTAGCACTGGCAGTTAAGAGGATAGAGGAAAGACTAAATTCTTTTTGCTTTCTGTCCTCCCCTAAGAGGTTATTGCCACTTTGTAAGTCACCCTTTGCCTCTGACTCATTTCTAGGGAATCCAGGACTCCATGCACATTGCCCTTGGCCTTGTTAGCAATAGAGGATGAAGGCCGCTAAGTCTAAGCAAACAAAATTGTTTTAATTAGGCTCGTGTGTATAATCAACTGATCAGAACCTCCTTTTCTCCCTACCCAAACCCTAGTAACTCCTAGTCATTTCTAAGGTCTGAATCCTAAATGTTGCCCACGCAGCTTTTCAGAAAACGTTTGGGCTGTACATAACCAAGCTCCTTCTCGGTCCAAGAACACTGCTGGCTTCATCGTCAGGAATTGATGATAATGTGAGGAAATTTGGCTTCTGCCTAGCAGAAACCGGATGTCAATGAAACTATAATGGGTTGTATTCTGCATGTTGCTGTTTGGTCTTTAGAGAGACCTTTGACCTTTTGTATTGAAGACATACCTCATTAGAATGTGGAAGGATTCCTTTTGGTGATGGCATACTTCTAGAGAAAATGAATTTACTAAATCCTATGAATCTATTGAATCTTAATACATGCACAGGGATGTATACTTATGAAGAACTGCATTTGTTGGGGAGAGCAGCATGACCAGTCTCATTTATTGCCTGGCAGTAGTCATCCACTTTTAGATGCTGCTCATCCCAACTCCTGTGATCACAAACATTTTCAGGTTCTGGAGACTTAGGCAAAGGGACTCTGTATCCAGGGAACTTGATCTCTCCAGGTAAACTAGCTTTGGGTTTAAGTTCTGGATTTGCATGGTTCTGAGAGTTAAGGAACTTAAGAAAAATGTTTCTTCCCAAAGTGTTACTTATTACAGATAATCAGGCCATTGTGTTTTAAGTAGTGTAGAGTGGCTTTGACAATTTTGGGATGCCATGTAATTGTGTGAGTAAGTTCAGTCCCCTAAGGTATTTCTAGTTGCCCCAGACCTGGTTATGTAAGAACAGTCGCACTGTGCCAAGTCATTCTATGATACGGATTTCCAAAGTCTGTGCATTGGGCGGTGGTGGATTAAATCATCTTTCCTTTTTATCAGATTTAGTTGTACAAGTAACTCTCATTCTGGGTGCAGACCAGTACAGTATTCACTTCAGTTGCAGGTGACCACAGCTCAAAACAGAATCAGCGCAATTCATTTCTTGAGAGTTTTGCCTCCCAGAAAATCTAATTGGAATAATCTAATTAAAAGCTAAGCTCTGGGTGATGTGTGACAACAGGCAAAGGCGCTCATGCTCTGTTGTTGTTCTGCTCCCTGAAAGGGTCTTAGAGCCTGAAATATTGCCAGCCTTTTGATAACAAATTGAGGCTTAACGTAAGGAGTTGGGAGTTAATATACTGTCAAGTGGCATTCAGATCTTGAGAGCAATAATTACAAGCAACTCTCACGTTCTTTTTCATTTCTTTTTTTTTGTTCTTTTGATGGTCAAGTTTAATAAGGACTACTTGTGGTCTAGCTTTATACTTGGTTACCTTGTGCAATTTTTTTCAAATAACAGCAGCAGAATTGAGCATGTGCTGCGCATTTACAGTAACATTATATATTAAAGGTATTTTTCAAGCAGTTAAAATATTTTATATAATAACATAAGGACTAATGCATTTTCAGGAACAATGTTAATCTTTGTACAGAATTATTCCCATGCAGAGATCTCAATGTAATTTATAGATTATTAGAATAATTTGTATTTCATAAATGGGGGAACCTGAGCTATCGTAAAGGTAAGTGTGTTGCCCAAAGAAATGCATCCAGGTCAGTGGCAGAGCATGGTTCATGGCTCCTGACCTCCAGTTCTGTGCCTTTGATACAAGCACAGCTGTAGAAGTCTGTTGAAAATGCCAAGCAGGAAAACATTCTGGTAGAGTAAGCAGGTGTTCTTTCCAGTATCCTTTTATCTAAGTAGGTCGTTTTTTTCATAGTTTCATGGTTTGTAGGGTTGGAAGGGGACTGAGTAGGTCATCAAGTCTGACCCCCTGCCATGGCAGGAAAGAGTACTGGGGTTAAATGACCCTGGCAAGGTGTTCATCTAGCCTCCTCTCAAAGACCCTCAGGGTAGGAGCCAGCACCACTTCTCTTGCAAGTTGGTTCCAGATCCTAGCTACCCTGACAGTGAAGTAGCGCCTCCTGATGTCTAGTCTGAATCTATACTCTGTCAGCTTGTGACTGTTATTTCTAGTCACTCCTGGCAGTGCTCGGGGGAACAGGGACTGCACCAATGCTTGCTGGTTCCCTCTGACTAGTTTTGTAAACGGCCACTAGATCCCCCCCTCAGCCTTGTCTTGTGGAGGATGAACAGGTTCATGTCCCTTAGCCTCTCCTCATAGGGCTTGCCATGCTGCCCCTGATCATATGAGTGGCCCTTCTCTGGACCCTCTCCATGCTGTCTGCATCCCTCCTGAAGCGTGGTGCCCAGAACTGAACACAGTGCTCCAACTGCACAGTTGGAGTGTTGCACAGAGGAGGAGGATCACCTCCTTGGACCTGCTTGAGATGCATCTGTGGATGCATGACAGGGTATGGTTAACCTTTCTGATCGTATCCCCACACTGCCGACCCATGTTCATTTTGGCATCAATAATGACCCCAAGATCCTTTTCTGCCTCTGCACTGACGAGAAGGGAGTTCACCAGCCTGTAGGTGTGCTGCTGGTTCTTCCTCCCCAGGTGCAGCACCTTGCACTTGTCAGTGTTGAAACCCATCCTGTTCTCATCCGCCCACCACTGTAACCTGTCCAGGTCCAATTGCAGCCTATTCCTCTCTTCTAGTGTGCCCACTTCCCCCTACATCTTAGTGCCATCTGTGAATTTGAACAGGGTACTTTTCAACCCCTCATCCAAGTCGCTGGTGAAGATGTTGAACAGTGCAGACCCGAGGACTGAGCCTTGGAGGACCCCACTGCCCACATCCCTCTAGGTCAAATAAAACCTGTCCTGCAACACTCTCTGGGTGCGACCCACCAGCCTGTTAGTGACCCAATTGACTGTGTAGGTGTCAACGCCACAGTCCCCTAGTTTTTTAATGAGAATGGGGGGAGAGATAGTGTCGAAGACCTTCTTGCCTGGTGGAGTTGTGCACTTCCTGGGTTCGATGGAGGTCCTACATCTTGGCTAGAAACCTACGTGAGCAGTCAGACCCGGCTGACTGCTCTTCCCAGCAGATGTCTTGAAAGTCCAGGTCACCCATGATGAACATGTTCTTTGACCTAACTACCTCTGTGAGCAGACTTAAGAATTCCTGGTCTAGCTCTTCCCCTTGGTTGGGAGGTCTGTAGTAGATTCCCACCGTTAAATCCCTTTCCCTTGGCTTCCTTGTATTCTAACGCAGAGCACTTCAGTGTGCCCCTCCTCTGACCATGTGCTACTTGTTGAGGATGTGTGTTTCTCCTTATGTAGAGCGCCACACCTCCACCTTTCCTCCCTGTCCTATCCCTCCTGTGCAGCCTATAGCCCTTGATATTCACTGCCCAGTTGTGCGTTGGGTCCCACCACATTTCTGTGAGCTCCACTATGTCTGGGTCAGTGTCAGCTAGCAGGAGGGTAAGTTCCTCCTGCTTGTTCCCCATGCTACGAGCGTTTGCGTAGAAGCGTTTGAGGCCTCCTGAAGATGCATGTGCTGCCCCCTGAACTCAGTGCTGCCTAGGCCCCTGTTGTTTATCTGGATATTTGTTCTGCTCGTCATTGGTTTAGGCTGTGCTGTTCTTGTGGGTGATGCTTGGTTTGGTTGTCCAAGGCTTCCTCCGCCCTCATCTTCCCCTTCCCCCAATGAGCCTAGTTTAAATCCTGCCAGAGGAGATGCGCCAACCTAGAAGAGAACACGCGTACCTTTGGGGGAAAGGTGGAGCCCATCCCACCCGAGCACATCTCTCGTCATGATGTGTGGGTCATTGTCTAGGAAGCCGAACCCTGTCTTGAGACACCATTCCCGAAGCCGCCAGCTGATCTCTCTGATGCGGGTCTCGTGTCATCTTCCATGTCCACTCACTGGTAGAACAGAAGAGAATATCACCTGTGCCCCTATCTCCCTCAGCACACCCTCCAGAGCATGGTAGTCCATCATCAGGTGATCAGGGCTTCTCCTGGCCACGTCATGTTCTTGGTTTTCTGCCACCATGTTCTTTGTCAGACAAAGCAATCCAACCCAGGAAGTAGGATACCCTGTAAATGAGGACGTGGGAGCAGTCCCTGGGTCAGGAAGATGAGAAATTGCAGTAGTGTACTTCTGTTTTCAGCATACTCCAAACTCTGCCTAGTGAAACCGATGGAAAGGGTGAGGACAATGCAATTTTGAAAGTGCAAGAAAAATCAAGCAATTTGGCAATCCATTTACCAAGATGATATCTTTTATGCGTAATTGAATATTTTGTTGCACTGTTGCAGTACTTTGTCCTATAGAAGAGAGAATCAACTTCCAAATAATATGTTTTTATTATTAGTTTTTCTATGTACAGATCCCAGCATTGCACAAAAGTATCAAAGGGTGCACAAAGACCAGGTATCTTTGGCAAACATTTGCTGTAGATAAAGTATCTCCTTTGCCTGGCTTTTTGTACCTTACGAATTCACTGTTAGATACTAACGTCTCCTTTATTGACATCTCCCTACGTGGACTTAATGCACTGTAACCTCTGTAGTATGATGTAAAACATGCTTTCATACTAGAGGACAAAGATTTCTCTAATACTTTTTTTTTATATGTAAAACTATTTTGGGGATTTTTTTTAAGTTATTTGTGTTTGCATTTCTGTCTCATTTTGTACGAGGCTTTTCTTAACCATGAGTGCCAGCAGACGTAGAAAAAAATAACACGCTTTACTGGAAGCAGCAGTGCATCACTTTGACTGACCCAGTTCTGCAGCATCTGTATAGATTGGGCACTTCAGTGGGGCTTTTTGGCACTTTTATCTAATAGCTGATTCAATCAACTATTAGATAAAAGCACAAAAAAAGCCCCACTAAAGTGCCTGGTCTGTACAGAAGTTGGGTGAGTTAATGGGTCCAGCTAAAGTATGCCTCTTCTGGGTATGAGCTAGGCTCAGCATGGGGGCGTGCGCAGTTTGAAGTGCCATCCTCCCTTCCCCCCGCCCCCAACATCTGCAGGCAGCCTGCTTGTTTAAACATGTTACAGATACTTTGTCTTTCTCTCTCAAAACACTTCCTTTTAATCCTTTATTTTTTTTTTTTAAAGGAAATGGGAACAGAAAAGGGCAAAATGCATGAGAGCTGTGGAAAAACTGGTCCTGCCTTTGGAGCATACTTATCTCTTCATGTCTTGGTTCACATCTGTTTAAGTTATCTGTTTTTAGCTTTTTGTTTCCCTGGCAATGAAAGCAAACACCATACTACAGCAACTTCTAACAATAACTCCCTGTTCCTGTGTTCTGCTACTCTGAGCTGGTCTAGGCGTTTCACATAAAATCATTCTCTGTAACCAGTCATATTTCATGTGGATATTATCTGTAAAATATTTATGTATTTCTGATATCCTTGTGCCCTAGAAGTCCATTATTGAGTACATATGTAGGCACTCTGATGATATCCAATTCTAACACTAATTCTGTGCAATACAAATTCTGTGAAAAGCTGAAAATATACATACCAACAGCTATGGCAATATTCCTTAGATCTAAATATCATACAGTTAAAATGTTCAACAAAAGAAACTTCAGGAAGTTTGAAAATACCAGTGCCTTTCTTGCTACTGGATAGTTGAAGTCTTTTCTCATGTAGCTCCCAATTAAGATTTTAAAACTTAGGTAGAAAACAAATTCTGAAACGAATGGTACAGGTTTTTCAGTTGGGTGAGCAGGTAAATCAGCTTAGCAAATTCATAGCTGCCAGGCCGGGTACTCACAAACAAGAGAGAGCACCATTTCCCAGCCTTTCTCAGCTTGCTCAGTGTTATGCTTGGTGTAGAAACAGCTTTCACTTCTACCTATGAATTTCCTGGCTTTTGTGGAAGCAATTTACACTTGAAAAGGTCTCCTTTTAAAGTGTGTTGATAGATCATATACTGCGCCTTAAGATTTATGCTACTTATGCTGTCTTCTGGTGATTTCCAGCTGGACTTCATGCACCACGTAAAAATTTTAGGATGATGAAATGTGTGGAGGGAATGAATTTGTACAAGACTGAGGGGGAAGCTCATGAACAGTTTAGAGGTGTGCTGGCTGCAAGGCACAAGATTGTACTAGGGAAGAACACAAAGTAGGAGGGGGAGGTTTCTTCTACCTGAAAACTAAGAGCAACGGATGTCACCAAATAAAAATGAAAATGGAGTTTAACTGTGCAACTGCCTGACTTGGCATTCAGTCAGGTAGGACTGAGCAGTGCTTGCTCCTAATTAAATCAGAAACACCAATATAAAGCAGTGGGGCGCCCGCCCCGGGGGGGGGGGGGGGGGGGGGGTGGGGGGGTGGGGGGGGGGGGGGGGGGGGGGGGGGGGGGGGGGGGGGGGGGGGTGGGGGGGGGGGGGGGGGGGGGGGGGGGGGGGGGGGGGGGGGGGGGG
>JAGPOW010000261.1:22379578-22392736 GCA_030014935.1 Caiman crocodilus
GTTGGCCGTTGCAGGGCGTCGCCCTAATTAAATAACAAACACCAATTACCCCACGGGCCCCCCCCCCCCCCAACCTACACTCCCATAAATCATATAGGAATGAACACCTGCCTCCGTAGGGACCGTGCTGAAGGAGTTCTCAGTGAAAAAGTTCATTTTGAAAGCTGTACCTTAAATTTGGTATTTCTGCAAAACACTGAATAGATTAAGCCATTTTCATTACCACCATTTCTAGCAGACTTCATTTGTTTGGCCAAGCCGACGGATTATATCATTTGTGTTGGACCCACTCAGAATTGCTGCTTCTGTGTTGCTTCTGGTATGCCATGCTGAATTGGCTTGACTGGAAACAATGCCTTCTGCCAATAGCTAAGAGCAAGTGATGTCTCCAAAATTTTAAATTACAGCTTGGTAGCTTGGCTAACTGGAAGGAGCCTGTAAGAATATTTAAATAGTCCATCAAGAATGCTAGAAATCTTGCATAAAGCTACAGTGACTTTAAACCAAGGTTAGGAACATAGCTGAGTATCTGCTGTTTAGGAGTCCACCTCACAAAACCATGTAATTGTTTCATATATTGCTACGTTTGGCCATGTTTTGAAATAATGTAGGTGATGTCACCTTTGGTGATTTTTGCAGACTGATGAGGAATGTTACACCGCTTCTGTGTGCTTGCATGTTGTACCTCTATAACTGCTAAACCCCCGAGGGTTAGGTGTTAAGTACAGGAGTAGCAGAAAGCTCTGACCAGAGATGCTTGCTTACATACTATTCTGAGGGATGCAATACAAGCACGATGACTGACACTTACATTTTGGCTTTCACTAGTGGTGATTGTTCATTCTCCACTTTTTTATTTTTTTTATTTTTAAAGGCTGAATGAGGATGGGTAACAAGTAGCAAAGACACTAGAGGAACTGCTTTTTTATAAATGATTTTAATGTACTATAAATAACAGTTACTCTGATTTTAGGGGAGAATTAGCTAACTACCTGACCACCATTTAGGCCTGATTTGTAACTTGTTCACCATTTAATTTGATATTTCAAGCAGTTTGTTTTTTGTGGTCAGGCTTTACCAGCATGAAACTTCTTGTCTTTCAGTAATCATCTGGGGAAGAGCCTTCAGTTGCTCATGGACAGAGTGGATGAGATGAGCCAAGATATAGTTAAATACAACACCTACCTGAGGAACGTAAGCAAACAGCAGCAGCAAAAACACCAGGTTGGTAAGAAGGAAAGGCTGGGTCAGGGTGGGGGTCATCCCTTTGCTGCGCTCCCATGAAGATGACATATCATGCAAAGTTACATTTACAACACCCAAACTACATTTTGCTGATTTCTTAAAAACATGTTGTGGGGCTCCAGATGGTCTTCATCCCACCTGCAGCAGCTGTGGCTCATGTGGGCAGCAGCAGTGAGTCCGACCCTAGCATGGGCTGAAGGGAAGAAGAGAGGATGCTAGTGGCATCCCCTGGCCCTAGGCTGGGTGTCCTGTGCTGCACTGGGTGGCCTAGGCTGCCTTCCTCCCCATGCCCCCCCTCCCCCCCCAACCCCTGGAGCACCATCTCCTACCCCACCTGTGCTCCTGAGAGCATGGGCACTGGCCAAGTCACACAGCTCCCCACCACTCCCGAAGGACGCTCCAGACCCCTTCCCCAGCTGGAGGGGCAGGCATCTCTGGTTAGGCCATGCTGGAAACAACATAAAGCTAGGCTCACCAGTGACACTGAGCCCTGCCTCGGACCCCCTTCCCCTGCCATAACCCTGGCCCCCAGATACCTTACTCCAGCACCAGGAGGCACTCACACTCATGTGCGCGCGCACACTTGCACACACATATACACGTCCTACACAGCCCCATGGACAGTCCCCAACACCTGGCCCTCGCTCCATCACCACGGTCCCACAGTTGCCTGTATCCAGCTGCTGAGACTTCATTGCCGGTCATGATTGTTTCCCCCTGCTTCTGATCACCCTCTCCCCGCAGCCCCAAGCAGTTCCTTGCAGTCGGGAACTCTAGCAGCCTGCAAGGCAAAACCTGTAGTTTCCCACTTCAAAGGAGAAAAGTTGCACTTTTCTTCTTTAAAGGGGAAAAGCCACATTTTTTTTCAGGAAACGGAAAACCCAGATCCGTGCTTATTATCAGCTGAACCTTTGCTTCTAATGCAGCACTAGAGCTACAAGGGCTAGTGCAATCTGTGGGATGTTTAGACCGGAAAATGTTGAAGGGGAAGGTTATACGACTAACGTATTTGGCATGGGAGCAGCTGTTGCAAGAATACTGTGTCCATTTTGGTTGTCAACAGTTGAAGGTTTGCTCATAAGAGCATTCAGTAATGATGCATAAGAATGATTTAAAGGATTGGCAATGATAGTATGGTAAGACTCAACCTCTGTGGCTTAATGAAGAAGGTTGAGAAGTGATATGATCATAGTCTGTTGCTACCTATATGGAGGATAGGTTTGATAGAGCATTTATCAGTCTAATTGTCAAAGTTAACATAAGATCCAGTGCTAGAAGCAAAAGCTAGATGTAATCAGGCTACAAGTTAGGTAGATTGTTTTAATAGTGAGGGTAATTGAGGGCCATTGTAAAAATTTAGCAAGAGCTGTGGTGGCTACCTTATGATCAAATTCCACAGGGTTTGGGGTTTTTTTTAACCTTAATGTAGTTCAAATGAGATAAAAATTCTGCATTAAATGATCACAGCAGTCCCTCTGGCTTTATCCATTTCAGTAACTTTCTGAATGTTAATTATTAACATATGAATTTCTTTATAAATCAAACATGTTATTTGAAACTTTTTTTTGCTACATATATTTACCCACCTAAAAGAGAGCGCACTCTGCATTCACTTTGCACTGTCAAGGTTATATGAATAACGCAGAGATTCTTTGCATTTATTTGGAAAAGCAGAGTGAAGTAAGTTCTAGGGTGTCGCACCTCATTTCTTTACTAACTATAATTACTTTGTTAGTGGCTCATTGCAGCATAGTTATCACTCTTCATTTAAAAATGGAGCAATTGCAATCGAGCGCAAGCAGTTTTTATTGAAACAATAGACTAACTGCTGCAAAGTGGATGGTGTGATGCAAAGAAAAAAGAAAATCACCTGAATGTTCACAAACTGATATGGATGTTTAACTTTTTTTTCAACACTGCCTGAAGGCTGCACTTGTCACTGTTGCTGAAAGATTGTTGACTACATTTCAGTATGCTATCAAGTATGAAATGTTTTCATACACTTATGCACCAATACTCTGAAGTGATTTAAAATATCCTGTGTGACTCTTGGCCTTCAGATTTAAAAGTATTTTTTCTATAGTAAGTTTACATCAGCAAGGCAGAGCCTCAGGTTTATATCTTTACAGTCCATACGCATCTAATCTTCACACTTTTTCCATGTGAGGTACAGTACAAAATGTAGTAAGTAATTTTTTAGAACATCTGTGTATCATTTAAAAATATAACTGTTTTTTATGGGTTAGTTTAAGCATCATTTTGATAGCTGAACATGGCTTAGTAGGTAATAGAGCTGATTTGGGCTTGGACCAGTGACCCCCAAACTAGCATTTTATAACTCTTGTTGCAATTGAGAGGTAGTTAGCTGTGTTAGTCTGAAGCCAGGCAGAAGGCAGGGTAGAGATGTACCTTATAGACTAAGTAGGATAGATATAGAGCACAAGCTTCTGTGAACTCGAGAGCTATGGACAGAAGTTGCACATAAACTGGTTTAAGTGATCAGAAACTGATTTAAACCAGTAACAGAACAGAAGTTCAGTGTTCATAAACTGCTTTCAAAATGATTAAAATCAGTTTAAGGTGAACTTGGTTGGATATAGTATCAGACTTGACTGATTTAGGTCAAACCAGTTTATGGCACATCTTTCCGAGATCCCTTCCTGGTTCAAGTTAACTTGGTCTCCCAGCATCCCAGGATGCTTTGCAGCCCTGGGCTGTGCTGCCTCAATTTAGCCCGCTTCCTACCTGTGTCTGTCAGCTCATAGGGATGGCGAGGGGGAAGGGCAGGGGAACAGCCCCCTAGCCAGGGTCTACACAGCATGTGCGGGGAGAGAAAGCCCTTGTGAGAGGACTTTTCAGATCCTGGCAGGCCTCTCTCCTCCTCCCTCCCTTTCCCCATCTGCTCACTGCTTCAATGGCTGCCACAGAAGGGAGGAAAAGGAGTTCTCCCCGCCAGGTACCTACCCCTGCAGCCCAGCATGGGGGCACCAGAAAGCCCCTGCCTTGGGGGGCAACCCCCCACCCCAGCCCAGGGCAGTCCCAAGGAGCTGCAGAAATTTTCCACCTCCTGAACCTTTTCTTAGCCCCTGGGAGTCTTGGGCAGCTTCAAGGAGTGGTAGGAAATTCTCCTTCTCCTCCACAGCCAGTTTTGTCTTGGCTGCTGTGAGTCTGAGGCAGAACTAACGTACGGGAACAAAGGCATTTCCCTCTGCTCCCGGGCTACCCCTGACACTCAGCAGCTAAGGCGAGAGGTTGGGGCTGGGAAGAATTCCCCTGAGCTCCCTGGGGCTCCTCAGTGCCCCCATGCTGGGCTGCAGGGCCAGGAACTCAGGACTTCTCCCTCCCTCCTGTGGCAGAAGCTGAAGCAGTCAGCAGCTGGGAAGTAGGGGGCAGGGGTTCCCATCAGCTGCCCAGGGCTGCCTGGCCTGGGGAAAATGTCCTGAGTGGGAGGCTTCCCCAAGGTGGGCTACCACCTGGACAGGGGGCTCCTGAACCCCCTGTAGGAACACAGCAGGAGGCTGGGGACACTTGGCTGGGCTGGCAATGGCCAGCAGACTGAGAGATGTGCTCCCGATGCCCCCCTGCCTACCGGCCTGGGTCTGTGCAAACCTCCCCCTGCCTTTCCCAATTAAAAACTGAATGTCAGTTCAGTTGCTTATTGGTTCAACCTATGCAGCTTAGAGGAAGCTGCCTAGATTGAATTGATTCAGCCTGAGGCCTGTCTGTACTTAGCCAAGTACAGGCAGGTGCTGTGAAAGATTGCTTGTTGCAAATCTTATGGAGCACCTGATTTATTTTTTTTTTTTTTTCCCCCCCAAGCTTCCAGTTTTTCTGTGAGCCCTAAATTGAAGTGGTCAGGTTTTACTGAGCCTTAGTTATTTTGCAGTAACTGTGCCTATACCTTCAGTTCCCCCTGCAGTGAGTGCTAAACCAGAGCAGCTTACTGCTGATTGAAACAGGGCTACATTGCCCCAGTTAGTTTTCACTTATCAAGGGGAAAAGTGGGTACACAAACCACTTTTATGCCCACAGTTAATAGGAGATAGAGACTTGTACCATAGCTGTTTTGCCATAGTTATTCAGCATGTTTACTCTTGCTCTGTGACAAGTGAAAGCTAAATGAAAACTCACTGTTTCATTTAGGCATAAGCTAAATAAGCTTCCCTGTTTAGCTCTCATTGTTACCATGGAAAAGAGGAAGTACAATAGAGCTCCACATTGTGTTAACTGTGAGATAATTGATAATTGTGCATATTATATAAAATAATATGATAATATGTGGAGTTTTAATTGTGAAGTTGGGAACTACCGATTCAGACTTTTTAGATGCTGGGGCTGCTTACAGACATTAAAGAAAAAAAACAACAAAACAACACTCAAAAAAGAAAAATGGTGCTTTACTTTAAATTCTGCATGCCTCTGTGCTGAGGCCAGCACATGCCCAGAAGAGGTATTACATTAGTTGGACCTGGTTTGGCCACCATCTGTATAGATCAGGTGCTTTAGTCAGGATTTTTTGGTACTTTTATCTAATAGCTGATTGAATAGGCTTCAGATAAAAGCACCAAAAAGCCCTGCTAAAGCGCCTGATTTACACAGGTGCTGTAGAGCCAGATCAAGTAATGTGCTGCTGCTTCTGGTAAAATGCATTTGTTTTTTTTGTCTTGTTCTGTTTTGTGTTTTCATGTCCGTCAGCAGCCTGGTTTGGTAAAATAAAACCCATGTATTAGTAATTATACTTATTTATTTATTTATTTGCAGGCTGCATTTAGAAGCTTCTCTCTTAGCTATAGTAGTGTCTAGTTATTCTTTTTTTTCAAACCTATTCCTTTTTTGCTTTGTTTTCAGTACCAACAGAGACGTCAGCAAGAGAATTTACAGCGACAGAGTCGAGGAGAGACACCTCTTCCTGAGGAGGATATCAACAAAATATTCAAGCCACTGCAGCCCCCTGCCAGGATGGAGTCATTGCTGATTGCAGGTGAAAGAGATTTCCAGAATCATTACTTCTTAAGCCATTCCTTCACATACTATCTAGCCAGAAGAAAAATAGAGGTGTTGCCCTTTAATAATGTCTGTTCTATGTATACATCATTTTAGTACAAGATGCCTCAATGTTTCTACTGTTCCATACCGCTTTCTTTACTCTAGTTTAGGGAAATGGGGAGTCCCCTGTGGTTCAGTGGTAGAATCTTTGTGTACTGCACAGGAGACCTGGGTTTGATTCCCAGACACTTATATAACTACAGCATGCAGGTACCAAACATCTGGACTCAGTCAGGTCTTTCAGTTCTGTCTCAATGGCCTAAAGGGCAGATGGAAGGTCTGGGCAGCCTCCACAGCGTCAAAAATTTCTGTCGAGGCATATGCATGATCCAGGAGGATTGGGGTTGCCATATTAGGAAAACGCCTAAGGAGTATTATAGATGCCAAAAAAAAAAAAGAAATAAGGTAGTTTACATAATGGCCAGCCACTGAACCAAAATGGTGACAAAGCTAGTGGAAAGCAAAAACTTTGCATATGACGCACATTTTTGGGAACCATGTACTTTGATGTCATCTTCAGATTAATTGGAAGAATAGTTCCATTGGATGTGACCAGATGGAGCTGCAGATGAGGAATAACACCTTTTATTTCTCCAATTCCTGTCTCAGAGTGCCTGAAAAGGACTGATGACAGAGCATAGGTTTCTCCAACACATTCACCTTTTCATGGCCTCCTCTCGGGACCTTGAATTCAGCTCTGCTGCCATTTCCTATGCTTGGGTGGGTGCACAGAGTGGACACTAGAGAGGCAGTGTAGGGGCAGATGCAGAGTAGAGGTTTAGGATCTTAGTGTCTCCACAGAATATTAAGTAGGGTGGGGCATGATGAGAAAATAAATATTTAATTTTAGGATTATTTTATTTGAGTTTTTTTCCAGTGGAAGTAGTTAATACTTGAATCAGCCTTTGGAAGACTCTGAAGGTTATGGGAATAATACAGCAAATTATTTCACCATTTGAAAATATTTTGAGAGCTGTTTATAGCAATTACCCCTGTTCATGTAAAGTTCATATTCTAATTCAAGGAAAGGGATTGGTGATTAATTGATTACAAAACTATGAAAAAGACTTGTCACTTAAAATAATATACAATAAATAAGTTTCAGCAAGTACATTTTTCCATATAGTTTTAAAACAAGTCTCTTTTCTGGAATCACTTAATTGAGAGCGCTATCTTAGTGCAGCTTGTGTTTTATAATGAATCCTAGGAGCACAAAACTGTTTAAAAATGCATCGTAATACTTTTATGACGCACAATAGAAGAAGGGAGCGTATGTACTTTTTATGATGGTAGATAATGGCTGTGCTGTCTTCTACAAGAAAGGAAAGTGAAAACTTTTATAATCAAAGAAAAAACAGCCTTCAGCCAAAATACTTACCTCATTTGTTCTTTTAGTTATAGTCAGGGGAAGAACTGAAGACTTTCATTTCTTTAATTCAGAGGGCTTAAAGTTTGTGGATAAAGAATAAAACTTAGCTGCTTTGTCTCTGAGGCATTTCAAAACTTTTAAACTAGAGCATTAAATTGAAGTTTATTGGTCTGCTAAACAGTCTTAATTTTGATTAAGCTGACTTTATGGTTTGACATTCCCAAAAAATAACTTGTAGCAGCACTTGTATAAAAATGGTTTGATGGAGATGTTTCATTTGTATAGCACTGACAAGGCATCACACCCCAGTGGTTTTTTGAAATTTCTAATAAAGTGA
Source organism: Caiman crocodilus (assembly GCA_030014935.1). Lineage (NCBI taxonomy): Eukaryota > Metazoa > Chordata > Crocodylia > Alligatoridae > Caiman > Caiman crocodilus. The sequence continues at coordinate 22,387,576 of JAGPOW010000261.1, forward strand.
AATATTTGGGGGGAAAATGGCAAATAGTATCAAATGGGAAAGCACCATAATTTTCCAGTCAAGAGTGTATTTATTATAAATATTTTAATGGGAACAGTAAATACACAAGAATTCAACTGAAATTGAGCCTTGCAGTATTTTTAGGGCTGCTAATTTTGAACAAGTAATTGATGCGATTAAACCTCCAACACTACACCAACAATTGCATATACTTTTTATGTTCCTTGGCCAACTTATTTGGAAGTTGCATATATTACAAGTGAATTAAAATTATAGAATATTTAATTTTGAAATGCATACCAACTTATCTACTCTACTGATTTGATCTACTATTCTTTCCAAGTCTATTTGTGTATTGAAAAATTCTTTCCAGTGTCATGCTGTTTAAGTTTCTACTTTGCAGTATGTTGTGGTATGCTTTATAATGGTAAATGCTTGGGAATTCTTAAATCATGTTAAAGGACATTCTTCAGATCAGATCACATAATTGATGAAGGGTTGGTTTTTTTTTTACTTTTCTGTTGACAGGTCAAATTAATACTTATGCCCAGAATATCAAGGAGTTCACTGCACAGAACTTGGGCAAACTCTTCATGGCCCAAGCCCTCCAAGAGTACAGCAGCTAAGGAGGAAAAATCTTGTATTTGATACAGTATCCAACAGAAGGAGTTCCGGTTTACACTTTTATATGGCTGAAGAAACTTTTCAAGCATTGTTGGTACACTGGAAAAAATGTCCCATGAAAGCTTGTGTAGAATTGTCTCCCTCTTTTAAAGAAAAATAAAAGTAAATTTGAACACACTTTTAGTGTCTCCATATTTTTTTAGACTGAAGGTTTTTAGCCCCTGCATCATTAATTTATTCATGTTGCATGTCTTCCTGTGTTTAGTTAAAACCAGCAATCATATTGTTTAGTTTGTATTTAACCTAGAAACCAATAATTACATTTTTTTACACGTGCGCAACATGGCTGACCATTGATTCAAACTGTTGCATAGAAATATGACGGGTCCTCTGTGTGAGTGGATGAGTGCTGTGTGTTGACCTGGTTGTTGGGATATTTACTGCAAGACTATAATTATTTAGCTTAAGTGGTTGCATGGCAAAGTAGGAAAGAAAAGAATGGCTTGGGTGAATCACCCCATAGCAAACATCTGAAGGTATGAAGGGACAATGTTTAAATGGTCTTTTGAAGACATTTACCTCCTTCCCGCCAACCTACGCAGTTAGATTTGCCTAGTAGTGCTGAAGCATGGGAACATAATGGACAGTAGTGATTCAAAAAGAGTTTTTCTTAAGAGGAGAAGAATACAGCTTGAGAATAATGTTTCCGAGCTCTTTCAGGGAGGGATCTATCTGAAGTTACCTTTTTAGTCTACCATAGGGGGAGAGAAAATCCTTAAAGAGACATGTAGACTAGGTTGAATCCTTTTTCTCTGAAAACTTCAATCCTGCTACAAGACAATATTTTGATTAAGTAGGCTGTCTTATCACTGGATGTGCCTGATGACAGACTTCTGTAGTGAAGAAACACAAGTACTGTAACTTAAACCTTTTTGGCAAAAAGGGCTGATACAGGTCTCAGTTGTAACCCAGGGCTCAGCTAAGTGGGAGAATTGTGGGATTCTACTCTGGGATAGGTCTGATTCCTGAGGACATGCACTTATACCAGAAGAGGAACATGGGTACAACTAGCTCTGTGACAGGCACATATCAGTAGGAAATAGATAGAGGCAGTGTACAACTTGAAATAGTATTAATAGGATAATCCAATAGGAACACAGCATGCAGCCTGAATATTTTAACCTGGGAAAAGTAGGTAGAATTATACCCAGTTTCACTGTATGGGGGCACTCAAAGTTTAAGATTAAATGATTAAAATATGTGACATTTAAAGTATGTACTAAATGTATGTGCACTAAAGCCCCATGAATGCTCATTAAGTAGAAAGGCAAGCCTTATTTTGGTGTACTTTAAGATGGAGGGCTTGCCCCATAGGGAAAATTTGTGCACAGTACATGCAAACATGATTTTTATAGCACATTATCTGTGCTGTACTGTGCTCACTTTCTCTCTGGACACATTTTAGAGCAGATTAAGAGTGCCTGGATGTAGTGAAGCTTAATATGTATTAAGTCCTTAACTGTAAACTACAGTGAGTGAAGGTCACTATAAGATTAAGGGTTTAATACACAACAAGTCAAATGTAAACTGACTATCATCTAGGGGGACTCGGTACTGAACAGCTAGGATGCTGAAAATTCACAACTCTTATTACAGCGCTCTAACTTCCCTACATAGACATCTCCTTAATCTTAAATGGCAGTGAACTTATGCCACTTTGCTTCTGAATGTCCCAACAGATCAGCTAGCAGAAGCTAAAATAGCTGAAAGAATTTGGCTTAATCTTTTAAAAAAAAAACAACAAAAAACAATCACCTCTTGGGTAGAGACCAAGCATGGAAAGTTTCAGCCTCAAAGGTAAATGTTTTGGGAAGTTACGAGCATGTGAAAAATGGAGGTGGGAATGGAAACTTGGAGGAGGAGGTGCACCCTTAACTCTAGCAGTTGCTATAATTATGTAAATATATGCAAATTGTATGGAGCCCTCAAGCAGCTGGCAAACTGCCAATCCAGCCTTTTGCCTTGCTAAGTATGGGCACTTTGTATTAGCTGTCCGTGCAATATAGTTATCTAAAACCAAAGATCTGATGAAGTATCCTGTTACAATACCGCATGATTGAGTACAGTCTTCTGTATATTTTTGGATATAGTTTTTAGAGTTAAATAGTTGCATATATTAAGGGCTAAAAGCAGAATAAGCATAGGTGAAAAAGAAGTAAAACACTGGAATAAGATGGAGAACTGAAGTGGTAAGAAGCAAGTTCTAGATGACTGGAAATAAAGGAGATTTAGATTTATAGTGGCTCCGTAGTGTAACTGACACCTATGCTGATGTTAAGCAAATGGAAATGAACAATGAAGGTAATGAGTTTAGTTAATATTGTATAGATAAAAAGGATATACAAGACATTACGAGGATATGCAGTTTCAGTAGAGGCAGTATATGGTATGTGGTAAATACAAGTATTAAATTGAGGCAGGTCTGAGATTTGTGAAAAGAGACTTGAGAGTCAGTTGCACATACGGGAAGTAAGTGAGGCCTTGGTTGAGAAGGGAGATAAAAGAAGGGTTGCGTCTGCTTCATTCCAAAAACATTTTGGTATTGTGAGCAGTTGGCTAACAGAAAGGTTGTAATGGATTCATTAAATCTTATCAATCTAAAGGATGCTAAAAAAGTAAGAAACCAGTACAGTATAGGAGTAATTTATATCAGGGCTGCCCAGCTGTATCGGGCTATCCAACTGGTGCCCTATGGGCTGTATGCAGTCCCTGAGAAGTTAATTTGCAGCCCCAAGGTTTCCATCCAGCTGCTGCTGCTCTCCCCTCATTGTGGCTCCAAGCTCCCCTTCCCTCTCCTGTCTTTCACTTTCTACCCCAACCCTAGAGGGTTGTCTGGGGGACTCATGCACCAGTACAGTAGGGGAGCCTGCAGCTAAAGCTGAAGATGAGACTGGGGCCCTGATGTGTGCAGTGCAGTGGTAGGAGGGAACCACTACCAGGTGCACTTGAGGACTAATGGCTTGTGCTGGTGTGGCTTTTAGACAAAAGTTGGTGTGGCTCATGATGTGTACAGCTCCTGGTGACATAGAAGTTGAACAGCTCACGTGGAGTTTCACTTTCAATCTGCCTTCATTTGTGCACCATGTTACTAAGGCAGCATCTACTCAATATTCTTTGTTGCTGAGTTTTGTCGCTCTAAGTTCTGTTCATAAGGCCAGTGACCTGGTAGCTCATTGCCTATCCATAGAGTGTGTCCTTCCAGGTTCTCGTCAATCAGATGACCATTACCTTCCCCCATCACTTGCCCTCCTTCCTCATCCGAAAACCAAGCATGTCAAGGGCACTCGGAGTACCTTATTTATACTGAAAGCAATAATAACTTATTTCTATTGCTTATTCATTCTGTGAATGGAGGCCATCATTTCAGGTAAGGTTTTGAAGATTACATTTGACTTGCCAAGGCAGCCACTCATGCTCCTCAGTGATTGCTCAGAAGAAAAATTGCTGGGAAGAGATGGGGTCCACCTGATGAAAAGAGGGAAGGGCATCTTTGCAGACAGGTTGGCTAACCTAGTGATGAGGGCTTTAAACCAGGGGATGGAGACCAAAGCCCTGAGGTAAGTGGGAAACCTGGAGGAAGAAGCAGGAAGGGGAGAGGTTCTCATACTTCCTGAGGAATCAGGGTAGTCGACTAGTTAACTCAGTTGCCTGTACATGAATGCACGGAGCCTGGGAAACAAGCAGGAAGAATTGGAAGTCATGCACAGTCGCAGAACTATGACATGTTTGGAATAACAGATTTGGTGGGAGCTGCCATCCCTGGAACACTGTCATGGGTACAAACTGTCTAGAAAATACAGGCAGGGGAGAAAAGGAGAAGGAGTTTCACTAGAAGCCATGCTTTTCTTGACCTGCTGCTCACAAACAGGGATGAATTGGGGAAAGTAGTAGTATATGGCAACGTGGGCAGCAGTGACCACACGATGATTGAGTTCAGGTTCCTGAGGAAAGGATGGATGGAGAGCAGTAAGGACCCTGGATTTCAGAAAAGCGGACTTCGACTTGCTCAGGAAACAAGGGCAGGATCCCCTTGGAAGCCAATCTGAGGCGGAGAGTCCAGAAGAGCTGGCTGGACTTTAAAGAAGTCCACCCCATCCTCATTAAAAAGATGGGGAGCTGTGGCATTGACCCCTACACGGTTGAGTGGGTCAGAAACTGTCTGACGGGGAGCTCCCAGAGAGTGGTGGTGGATGGGTTGTACTCGACCTGGAGAGATGTTAGTAGCGGGGTCCCCCAGGGCTCAGTCCTCGGGCCTGCACTATTCAACATCTTCGTCGCGGACTTGGACGAGGGGGTGGAAAGCAAGCTATCCAAGTTTGCTGATGATACCAAACTGGGCTGAGGTGGGGACACTAGAGGAGAGGGAGAGGCTGCAGCAGGATCTGGGCCGACTGCACGAGTGGGTGGACAAGAACAGGATGGGATTCAATGTGGACAAGTGCAGGGTGATGCATCTGGGGAGAAGCAACCCCCAGCA
>JAGPOW010000261.1:22420721-22437835 GCA_030014935.1 Caiman crocodilus
CCCCCCCTTGCCCTGTGCCATGTGGGGGGATCTGCATGAGCCCCCGAGCCTCAAGGCTGCTGCAGGAGCAAAAAGTTCTGGGGTTTTTCTCTAGTTTTTTTCTTCTTAAAGGGCCAGAGCTGGCCTGGGTGGGGCACCTGTGTGGGGGCTGGGGGCTGACGAGGGCATTGGGGAGGCTCGTATAGAGCCCCTCATGCAGTGGGGGGCAGCAGCACCCCCCCTGTCCAGCAGCACCCAGTGAGCATCAGGGCTTTTCTTTAAAATGCGTGGAACTGGGGAGGGGGGCCTGCCATGGGCGAGCTGGGGAAAAGTGGGGCCAGAGGAGTGGGGGGGCTGGCAGGGATCCCCTCCATGGTCCCCTCCCCTGCCCCTAGTATTTGCCAGCTTGGAGTTGGCTGCAGGCCCCTGCTGAAGCCACCGAGGATTGCCTGAATCTTCAAAGCTCTCCGAATCTTTTCTGAAGATTTGGAGAGCTTTGAATCGATTTAGACCTTTAAATTGCTCCCCTGATTTGATTTGGATTTGGAGGTTTGGCCACCGAATTGGGCCAAATCTCCTCCGAATTGAATCACTGCCTGAAGCTTCACATAGCCCTAATATTCATCTCTATTTAAATTTGTAGGAGTCTTATGGACTTTATTTGGGAGTGAGAACAAGCCAATGTTGCAAAAGCTAGATATTTGTTTTAGACCTGATCTGCGCTGAGATGAAGAAGGATCCAAGTACTGTTTCTAGGTCTTTTGCCAGCTAATCTGTCCCAAACAGTTTGATTTTGATAAGCTACCAAAGTGGGTGGTCTCTTCTTATATAGTCTTATGTACAACTATGTTTCTTAACTTGTTTTTCAGTTACCCAAATTTATTAAATGGTCCCTTTTAGTTGTTAAATTTTATGCCCATATATAGGCTTACAATTTAGCAGTTGCTTATTTGTGGTGACTTAAATTAGTTCAGACATTGTATCCAAGGTTTTAAGCTAGTACGTGCATTTGCCAGCTTGTATGAAAATTTTGAAGCCTTCCAGCATCTGTTGCCTATAATTGTTCTGCATTAAATTAAGGTTTTTATTTTAAATTAAAAAAAAATGCAAGTAATGAGTCTGCTTTAAAGTGACTGAGGCCAGGAAATTGCAAGACTGACACTCTTCTTAAATCATTAGTTTATCGAACAAAAACTGAATGGGATAAGTTGAAGGATAGGATAACACCTTAACCATCACTTACTGAGTTTTGGACATGGTAAAATCCAGGAACACACTGGGGAATAATTGAAAATATTGCAATGGGCTGATGAATGGGTGGGTGTTTTACTGCCATCTCTTGAGTGGCGTCCAAACTTCCTCTTTAAGGCCTTACACCACTAGCAGCTGATGAAGATTTTCCTTCAACTCCTTGGTGTAGACAAAGGTGTCTTTTTGCTCTGAATGTTATCCCTGATATCTCACTGAAGCCCTCCATGGCCCTAGACTGAGGTAAAGTAACAGGTAAGCTTCTGAGTTACCAGAAATGTATTCCAATAACATTCTTCCTTTAAAAATGGCTGCTGCTGCTTTTTTTTTTTTTTTTTTTTTTTTTTAATTGAAAGGTGCCAAATTGGCAGTTGGCAATTATTGGACCCTAATGTTGCCTACTCAGCAATCAAGCACATAAAGCATTTGGAAAGCTTCCTGCCTGCTGTCCCTCTTCAATAGTGCAGCCATAGACTGGAAAGATCTTCTCTAAAAGCAGTGAGGGAGCTATGTATTCATTCTTTATTTTCCTCTTAGCTTTGCAACATTATCATTCACGTTTACTTTTTGTATCCCTGCAGTCATAAGGGGACCAATGGGTGTTCTAGGCACTGTACAAACGCATCGTAAAAGTCAGTTCCTGCCTCAGAGAGCTTGGGGCCAGATCTTATTCTACCAATTAGTTCTCTAAGGCTACGTACAGACAGTTAAAAAGCATGAGACTGAATTGATTCAATCTTTGCAGGTTTATGTAAACTGCCTAGATTGAACCAATAAGAAAGTGAACTGACATTCACTTTTGAAACCTGAAAGGCAGTCAGACCCCTGCGGTGGCCCATACCAGGAGGTGGGATGTTAGAGCATGCCTCCCAGCCTGCCGGCCACTGCAGAGAGCCAGGAGATGGGTGATTCCCCTAGCCATGGTCCCTCTTCAGACTCCAGCCAGCTGGGGAGGGGACGTGGGGAGAAACCCTCCACACTGGACCCTCAGCAAGGATCTCCCTGGCACCAGGGAAAGGGAAATGCCCCAGCATGGCATTTCTCCCTTTCTCCCTGTGCCCAGAGCTGGTTCCCCTAGCCACTTCCCATCTTCAGTCTGGATCAGCTGAGGAGAGGGCCTGGGGGAAACCCCCAGATGGGATCTCCCCAGTGTGAGAGGAAAGGGAGAAGGGGGAAACCCCAAGTAGGGAGTTTCTCCCTCTCTTCCCCCACACTCCTGTCACCCAGAGCCATAGCCAGGTCAAGCACCCGGCCATGCCCCCTCCTGAGCTGGCTGAGGAGGGAGAGGGCGGCCTCCCTTTCTGGCTCTGGATCCCTAGCCAGGCTGTGCTGACTGCAAGGCGGGAAATAAGCCCTCAGTGGAGGCTGTCCCCCCTCCCTCCCACCCATCCCTTCTCAGCTGGCCTGTCGGCCAGGGAAAGGGCATGGCCAGGTGATTATCCTGGCTCGTGTGTGGGAGTAAAGCCCCTGATGTGAGCTTCCCCACGGCTGGGGGCCAGGGCGCAGGGTGATCTTTGGCTGGCAGTCTTCAGGAGGAAGGAGTGGGAGGTAAAATGAGCCCCACTGTGGCCTTCCCTCTCTGTGCTGGGAGCAAGAGCCAGGTGGGTAAAGCCCCCACTAATGGGGGCCATTTACTTCACTCTCATGCCCCATCTGAGACCTGAGGCAGTTACCCAGCCACGCTCCCGCCCTGGCCTGCAGGCTGGCTGAGGTGGGCATGGGGGAGGAAAACGGCCCTGTTCCTCCTGGCTCTGGACCCCCAGCTGAGCCGTGCCTGGTATAGGCTGGGGGGAGCCTGAAGTGGAGGCTTTACTTCCTCACCTGAGCCAGGAACTGAGAGCTGAGGCTATCACCTGCCATGTCCTCTCCCTGGCCAACAGGCAGGCTGAGGAGGGACTTGAGGGAGGAAAACAGCTTCCCTTTCCCTCCCCCTCCTCCTCCCCTCCTGCTTCCCATATTCCAGACCCCCTTCCAAGCTGGGAGCCAGGGCAATCACCCAGCCATACCGCTTCCCCAGCCTGCAGGCTGTCTGGAGGGGGGAAGGGGTGGAGGGACCCCCAGCTAGGCTGTTCCCAGCATGCATGGAAGCCTGCAATGGGGGCTTGACTCCCCCTACCACAGCTGGGAGCTGGGCCAATTCCCCCAGCAGAGGAGGCGGCAGGGTGGGGGGAATCTGTCGGGCTCGGGGCTGCTGGGAATCCTACAGCTGGGGGTGGGGCTGCCCTGTTTTCTTGCAGCCGAGAGTACAGCCCAGGGCTGCATCGCATCCTTGGATGCTGGAGGACTGTGAGTTAAGTTGAATTGGGAGGGGATCTGGGACAGCATTTCTATAAATTGGTTTGACTTAAATCAGCGAAGTCTGATACTACATCTATCTAGGTTTATTTTAAACCAGTTTCAGCCATTTTGAAAGCTGTTTAAGTGCACTGACCTTCTGTTCTGTTGCAGGTTTAAGCCAGTTCCTGATCACTTAAACCATTTTGTGCAACTTCTGTCCCCATTGTGTCTGAATATAAGTGTTTAAGGTCCACCCTGCTTGAGTCCCTGAAAAACAACTACAGGTGGTCCCCGGTTAACGAACATCCGAGTTAGGGACATCCATACTTACGAACGAGCTGCCATGAGGCCTATTAATTTAGAAGTCCGAGTTACAGACAAACGGTTCGTAGTAATGAACACGGGAGTCCGAGTTGCAGATGAACCATACATATGTGTTCTGATTTGCATACAAAATCGACTTAAAGATGGTCATAGGAACGTAATTCATTCGCAACCCAGAGACCACCTGTAATGCTAATAGTGAGTGAATTCTTGCTGCTTTTTGGAATTTACTGAAAAGACTAAAGGATAGACAAAGCAGATGTGTTAACATTTTTTCTAGACTGTGTAGGGGACCTGAGTTGCTATAAAGCTGCCTACATGTTATGGTCACATCAGTATTATTGTATAAATGCATGCTGTTTCAAAAAGCTTTGTCCTGTATTTCTTGCACAACCAAATTTCCCTTAGAAGTCGACGGCAGCATAGGCACACAATCATTGTGCTCAATCAGGACAATTTTTTTGCAAGGGCTTGGCTATCTGTAATGTTTGATCTTGTGCATAGGTATATCTCATTTTGTGGAGAACTGGCTGAAGTGATAAATCTGGCTGCTCTGCAGCTCAGCTTAGCCCTGCGTGTGAAGAGCCCTTGAGAAAACATTCAGGCCATGTGGTACATTTTAAACATTGATGTCATGGTGGCTTTTTGTTGTTGTTGTTTCAACATATTGAAAGAGATGAGACAACATGATTGAACTGATCATTGGCCACGTTTCGCTGGTTGCAAACCTTCAAGCGATTTTTCAATTATAAATAGCATTCTTTACAGTCCTTCTTTAATTTGCCCAACTCTTTGAACACCAGATTTGGTTTGTGTATTTACTCTCAGCCTATACACACATTCCATAGAAAGGAGCTCCTACCCTTTGCTCTAGGCACTCACTGGCATGTTTTAAAATACAACTGTACAAAGAGGCTACACCCAGAAATCCCTCTGTCTTGTCCAATCATTCTAGAAGCTAGAAACAGTTTTCTGAACTCCATGGGCTTCTTATACTACCTTCCCAGCCCCTCAGCTCAGGCATTCAATTGTGCATTATAGTCTGCCCTGAATGTTGCCTAATTAGGACGATTTTTGGCCAAGACAGAGGTGCCCTGATGTGGACCACCCCATCAGCTGCAACTTTTTCTCTTATAAAGTGGGGACTCTAGCTTAGTTGCCTCTATGGACTGCAACTGTGGCAAGCAGTTTAAGTGCGTGCTTTATGCTATTGATTCTTTTCTTTAAGTACCTGTTTCTGGAGTCTTGTGATTAGGTGAGAAACTCCGCTTTCATGTGTATAAAAAAGGTAAGTTTCTAAGCCTTCATTGTTGCAGAAAAAGGCTAGAGAGCAAACCCTAAAGGCTCAAAACCCAGAGGGCAAGTTGAAAGAAACCAAACTACATTATTAATATTATTATTATTAAAAAAACCCCTTCATGATTTTTCTGGCCTGTTTCATGCTGTTTGAACCTTTGGGGTTGGCAATACTGTGTGTGCTTGCTTTTTATACCCACATTGTCATTGATCCCTGTATTATTTCCCCTCTTTGCCTTGTCTTCTAATTTTTTTTAATGATATTTCTATAAGTGATTTGCTGATTTAAAATGTTTGCTGTTGGTGCTGAGAGATCAGAATAAACATCTAACTCAGAGAAGTCCATGTTGCTGGTGGTATTTTGCACAGATTTGTACTTCACTGCTGTACTGGATGGAGGCTGTAGTGCCTGCATTCCTGATTGCTCTGGTTCTGGGTCATTGGTTGTTAGATACTTGGAATTGTGCCAGATCCTAACAGGCTGATCGGGTTGGTCAGAATACTTTACAAATGTGCCTTACATTGATCTAATTGTCCCATGCCACTAACAATGCTGACAGCCCTCAGACCTCCCAGGGTATTTTTCTCTGCTGCGTTGATCTTTTCCCCATCATTTTACAGCTCATCTCTAATGCTTTCATATTAACAAACTCCATACTGTCTGGGAAGGGCAGATATAGTGGCTGTGCTTCCAAGGATTTGGTATCTTTAAACAATGTGCAGTTCTTATTTACTCTGCCATCTGCATAACAGCAGCTATCGTTTCTCTTTTCAATCAGAATTTTGCTAGCTCAGCTTCAAGTAATGAATGCCTCCTCTCAAACGTTGCTGGTACTAAGCCATTTAGGTTAGGCAAGTAACAGTTCACGAATTCAAAGGGGATAAGGTCAGAAAAGGCCACTCAGATCATCACTGCTAACATTTTTCAAAATGACTCAGGAGCCTTTGTCCCAGTTTCACAGATTCTTGGGCATTAGGCCATATCTAAACCATTAACTTTATGGCACCTAGCTGTAGTGACTTTAAACATGATTCTCTGTACACTTTACCCCTCCAAGTGGAGAAAGTGTGGTTCAGCAGTGCCAATCTGACACTGCATGGATACAGCTATATGCTTTCTAGGCTAGGGACAGGCATCAAAAAAGCCTGAGACTGAATTGTTTCAATCTTTGCAGGTTAGTCTAACCTGGCTAGGCTGAACCTGGCTAGGCAGTTTTGTAACCAGACAGACATCCCAGAAATGTAGGCACATGCCTGCTGTGGTTCAGGCTGGAAGCCGGGGGCGCTAGAGCAGCCCCCCCTTGCTTTCACAGGTCTGAGCTGAGGAGCGTGTGGCCAGGCCCCGGCAGGACGCTCAGATTACTCCCCTGCAGCCCAGCAGGGAATGTTTATCACCCCTAACTCAGTGTCTATCAACCCATTAAGAAAACAAAGCCTCTCTCCATTAACTAATGGAGCTCTTCTTAAACAGCTTTACCAAGGACGGACATTAAGTTACCTGTTGATTAGTTCCAAACCGCCTGTCTGTCTTTCGTCTCTCAGACCATGGACCACGTGTGGCTAGCTAATGCTGAGGTGTCCATGTAAGGCAGGGGGGACCAATACGTGCTTAGCAGGGAGAAGCCAGGCAGACACTCTGTGCCTTCAAGTATCTGCTGGAGCTCTAGCCAGGGAGCAAAGGGGAGTGGCCAGCCCTGCTGTGGAGCAGAGCCCTGCCCAGCCCAGACAGCATGCCGGGATGCTGGGTGTGTCAAGCTTTGCATACACCAGTTTGACCCAATTTTCAGATTGGTTTATGTGCACTGAACATCTGTTCTATTGCAGGTATAAACCAGTTTCTGATCACTTAAACTGGTTTATGTGTAATGTCTGCCCCTAGCCCTAGACAGGGTGACTGGTGCCTCCTGAGTCAGTGGCCAATCATGACAACTGGAGAGGGGAGTGGGGTCCTCTCGCGACTGATCACTTATCTGCCCCCCCCCCGCCCATCGCCTAAGTGGAGAATGCTGGCTGTCAGGGGGTGCACGTGCCACTGATAACTTGGGCTGTGTAAGCAGGGCACCATCTCCTGGCAGCAAATTAGGAGGGCTGCTAGAATCACCTCCTACACCACAGAGTCTGTGTACATGCAGCAAAGCAGTCCCATGGTATTGCTTTTGCAGCAGCAGCCAGCAGTGGGGGCTGTTTTTGAATCCCCAGCATAAGTAAGACTCTTATGCCCTTGTCCTCCCACTCTCAGGACCCCAGCCCTCAGTGGTACCTCCCTGCCTACCTCCCCTTCTCTCCCACAGGGTTTGCTTAGGGTGCAAACCCTGCTTGTTATGCCTCTGCTTCTACATGACAGGATGGCACAAATGGAGGGGCACAGAATGTCTGGAGGGCATCACTACCATGCAGTGTAAGTTTACAATGTGGATATGGCCTTAGGAACCTACATTTCTTTGCAGCTTAATGAGATTTGGCTTCCTAAGTGCTTTAGTCACTTTGATGTTGTTGTAATGATTGTTTGTGTTTTGAGCAAGCCATAGATTTCACCCAGGCAAACTGAACTCAGCCTAGCAGTTCATGTCTTTCTAAGAGATAGATGGCTCAAAGTGATGGAAAATTCATCACCTTCCTTAGTAACCTCTTCCAATGGTTGATGCTGTTCACTGTTAAAATGTGCAACTAATTTTCAGTTTGAACTTTGTCGACTGCAACCATGTGCCCAACAGTCCATACTTAACAGGCACTTGGAAGTGGATCTTGTCAGACTTTTATTTACAATATTGAAGAGCTCTTAGTAATCAGAAATCTCCCTGTAAAGGCAGCAGAGGCATCTGTGACCTGTAGGGGTGTCAGTTCCTTCCTTCCCATTTGCATAAGGCTTTCCTGCCATCCTTCTCACTGGAAGGTATTATGTTTCATAATATCATGGACAATGTCAATTCTTTTTTAAATTAAAAAGGAATTTCCAAGTTTTTGGTTTACTTTTTAATGAAAGAAAAATAATCAGAAAAAAATTGGTTCTGGGAAATAAGAATATGACTGTTTTTCAAAAGAAAAGAAATGCTACCAAAAATTTGACCTTTTTTTAAAAAAAACTTTTTGGTCAAAATTAGAAAAGTTTGAATCAACATTTTCTATGGAAAGTAGTTTGTTTTGCTTATAAAAAGAAAAAAGAATGTCAAATACTTTTGGAAGAAAAATAATAACCCATTCAATTCAGTTCAGTTTGTCTAACCTTTGGACTGAATCCTGAAAGGTTCTCCTTTGCCAGCCCCTTCTGCCATTGAACTGAATAGCTTATGTGATCATCAAAAATATTGTATGTCCTTCACTTCCATTGCCCTGGTTTCAAATGTTATTGCAAACATGGTGACATGGAAGGTGCTTGATATATATATAAAGACTTTCCCCATTTGAAGTATTTTCCTTGCTGTGGCAAATCAACCTGCCCCATAACATTATGACATAAGTACTACAATCTCGTTAAAAAGGGCAGGTGAGATTTAGGGACAGAAAGGGCCTAAGTCTTAGAGCTGGGGTTAACTCATAGTTTCTAGGGTTGGAAGGGACCTGAACAGATCATCAAGTCTGACCCCCTGTCCTGGGCAGGAACAAGTGCTGGGATCATAATACCCCAGCCAGATATCTATCCAACCTCTTCTTGAAATCCCCGTGGTACAGAAGAACCTCCCTTGGGAGCCCTAACCGTAAAGTAATGCCTCCTGATATTAAGCCTGAACCTACTCTTAATCAATCTGTGGCTGTTATTCCTTGTTATCCCAGGTGGTGCCTGGGGGAACAGAGCCTCACCTATTTTCTGCTAGTTCCCCCCGGTAAGTTTATAGACAGCCACCAGATCCCCTCTCAGGTTTCTTTTGTGGAGGCTGAATATATTCAGGCCCTTTAGCCTATCTTTGTAAGGCCTGGTCTGCTGCCCCCTGACTATGCGAGTGGGCCTGCTCTGAACCCTTTCAATGCTGGCCACATCCCTCTTGAAGTGCGGTGCCCAGAACTGGACATAGTACTCCAAATGTAGCCTGAACAGCATTGCGTAAAGGGGAAGGATCACCTCCCTGGACCTGCTTGTGATGCATCTGTAGATGCATGAAAAATTGAGGTTAGCCTTACTGACCACTTCCCCACACTGGCAGATCATGTTCATCCTGGAATCAACAATGACTCCAAGATCCCTTTCAGCCACTGTGTTGTTGAGAAGGGTGTTCCCCAGCCTATAGGTATGTTGCAGGTTCCTTCTCCCTAGATGTAGCACCTCGCACTTGTCTGTGTTGAATTCATGAGTTCCTGCACCATATTTGTTCTCGTATATCAGCTGTACCAGAGGTGTAAAGAGCAGGGTTTGTGTCCTGGGCAAACCCTGTGGGAGAGGTTGGGGGAAGGAGGTGAGGTGCCACTGAGCTCTGGACAGGAGGGGGTTGTGTGGGCTGGGGAGCAGGAGGCTTACAAACCAGTCCAGGTGCAGCAGTGAATGCAAAAGCAATAAGTGATAATTAACAAAGAGTGCTTTGGTGGCTGGTTCTTGATAGTGCATGCAAGATGGATGGACTGGGAAAGGTTGAATTCATTCATGCTGCAGCTGTATGTGGACCCATTGTTCTGTGCAAATTTGAAACTAAGAAACAAGAGAAGGAAACTAGGGAAGAAAGGTTTGGGAACAGACAAGCAACCCTGAAGGGCTACCAAGAAAACATGAATATGAGACAGGAAAATTATTAATTACCTTTTGGAGCCCAGAGCTGCAAACTCAATGAACTGAATCCTCAGCTGGTGAGAATCTTCAGTGTAGTGTCTTCACTGAACAATGTAAGTTTACATGGGCTAGGGATCTGGCTTGCTGAAAAGAACTGCAGGGTTTTTCCCTATAGTATATGCAGATGATCAGCCGAAGAGTGAGTTTAAATGAGCCAGTGTTGCTGACTAGCATTCAGATCGGCTAGGCTTAAGCAGAACACAAACAACTGCATACCTGTGCCTGGCTAGGGAAACGGCTAAGTTCTGGAGGTTCATTCTGAGTATCTACAGAAAGCTCTGACATTTCCTTCTTCCCTTTACTCAGGAAGAATGTAAGGATGGTGGGCATGTGAGGCTTCTGCCCTTACTCTGTGTTTGCATGGCTTAACAATAAGTGAGCTTGCACAGCAATTGATTCCTGTGGAAATAAAAACAAATGGTCTGTAATGCACGCTAGACCTCTGGGTTACCTACAGACAGTCAAAAAGCCCGAGGTTGAGTTACTCATAGACGTTAGACTCATAGACATTAGGACTGGAAGGGACTTCAGAAGATCATCAATTCAATATTTGCAGGTTAGTCTCGTCTGTGGTCAGTAATTAAAAGTGTTTCGGCACAGCAGAATTTCCTGGGCACAACGCAACTCTTCGGTGCAAAAGTCCCTTGGTACGGCAGGAAAACCTTGGTGCAGTGATCAATCCCCGCCAAACTTAGCAATCGCATTGTTTGCATGCATGCTACCTATTGGCTTATCGTAAATTATTCCTACCTGGTGACTAGCAATTGGCTCGATAGCCATATAAAAGCTAGGGCAGTTTCTGCCCGAGTCAGAGAACTCCGTGTGTACTTGGGAAAAGAGTTCCGCATGCATCTCGGAGCAAAGTTGGAGGCCTGATCACCCACCAATGACTCCCCGTCACCATTCGTCCGATGTACCCCGTACCCTGCATGCTCGGAAAACATCGGTGTGCCATCCGGTTTGTAACTTGTACGGAAGGTACCTACACTGTGTACATTGACAAGAGTCCCTGTACTGCAGCTTTGTAAGTAAAATTTTTTTTCAGCTTCAACCAATACGCTTCTGTGCCTAATTCTACTCCATCGGTTGAAGTGCCTATAACCCCATCCGGCTATACTCGGCCCCCACAAGTTTAAGCTGTATAGATTGACCTGACAACCAAGTGAACAGACATTCACTTTTGATTCTGGAAATTCAGTCACATGCCTGCATTGGCTCAGGCCAGAAGCTGGAGGGCACGAAAGCACATCTCCCTGCTACATTGGAGCAGATAGTTCAGGTGAAGCTTAGCCTGTCCACCCTGCAAGGGGGTGATTTGTGGGAGAGGTGCAAAGCATCCTGGGATGCTGGGGGACTGTGAGTTAATTTGAATTTGGAGTGGATTTGGGACAGAAGTTCAATAAACTTAACCTAAGTCAGTTAAATCTGATACTACATCCATCCAAGTTTATCTTAAACCGGTTTTGGCCATTTTGAAAGCTGTTTATGTGCACCGAACTTCTGTTGTGTTACAGATTTGAACTAGTTTCTGATCACTTACACCAGTTTATTTGCAATTCCTGCCCCTAGTCCTGAAGCCTGGGAGCTGCGGGGGGTTTATAACAAGCTTCTTTTTTGTCTTCTGACCCAGAGGTTTGTTAGGAGGAACTAAAATAAGCACTATATGGAAAATGGCTAATATGATTGGATTGCACAGGATCTAGGAAAAAATAGGAGGAGATGATTCTCCTCACTAATGACACCAGTTTAAATGTGAAATAAGTCTAGAAGTCAAAAGAATTACGCTAAGGTAAGTGGGCACAGACTCGGCCTTTGGTGCATCAGTGTTACCCCAATAGTGTGCTCCCTTCAGAGAATGCCTGCGTAATCCCTAACTATCGAATGAACAAATAATTTTCCCTCAGAAAAGCCCTTAATTTAGTCACACAACAATGTTATGAAAATGTGCATGAGACTTTTTGCACGTACTTTGAGCTCCTTTGGGGAGCTGCAGAGCCAAATGCGTGACTGTAAAACTCCTAGGATTTCGTTTCTCAGACCTATGAAGAGAAATGGATTTTTTTTTCCTATGGTTGAATCCAGGTTTTCAAGTAAAATTATTTCTTAGCTATACCTCTGTGGTATAGACGTAGTGCCAGATCTGTAAAAGGCTTGGGCACACAATGCTCAGCTTGCAAGTTCCTGGCAGCCTGTGCGCTTGACAGGTCTGACTAGGCATCCATATTTTCTGTACAACACAATGGTGCTTAACACAGAGCAGGATAAAGATAGTCAGCAGGAAATGCTGAGACGGGGGTGAATCTTACATGCCACCCATTTCAGGGAGTTAAGCCTCTAACTCTAGGCTGCATGGGGATACCTTTCTCTAGCTAGGATTCATGATTTTGAACACTCTTTCAGGTGCAGGCGTAGCAGCTGCTCCACTGTTTTCTCCATAGTCCAGCGATTAGTGCACTCATCCAGGATGGAATCGTTAACATTTGTTGGACTAGTGGGAAAGATCACAATTTCCATAGTCTACAGGCTGGGGCCCTCACTTGGGAGAATGAATATTTAATACATAAGAAAAATTAATTAGAGCAGGGACTGGAGCACTGGCATCCCTTCCTCCAGGAACTCGTGTATACATGTTCTTTTATTGTTTCTCTCTCTTTCTGTGTGCTCTGCAGAGAAGTTTTCTCTGTTGAACTGATGGATGAATTTTATACAATGTCTGAGTACCTCTTCCAAAAAGCAGCTCAGCTTAAAGAAATGATCTGATCCAGTGGTGTGATGAATTTTGGCTCGCGCGTGTGTGTGTGTGTGTATGCAATCCAAACTGCATGTCTGTGGCTCCCTACACTCGTTTTTAGTGATGACACTGAGGGTTGTCCTCCGCTCCCCTGAGCTGTATGAGTGACTCTGACCCATCTCTATATTACCTTGCTGCTACTATACATTGAGCATCTTCTCCCTCATGAAACCTTCAAGAAATCAGCCTGCCCACTGCTTGGACTTTTCCCTTCCACATATGGGAAATAGGATGCAAAAGGGCTGGAAGCCCATGGAATAGGAGTTTGCAGGAATGCTGCTAAAGAACTTTATGCTGTAGCATGCTGCTGAGTACTGGACATGCTACAAAGAGGAGCTGAGCTAGAAGGGGCTCAAAATCAGGCACCTATTCCCAGCAAAGCTGCTCAGACTAACTGAAAGATTACCAGGAATGAGCCTAGGGTTCAGTATAGGTAGCCGGTGACTTGAGGGTAGTTAAGTGCAGCAGAAAAGTTGTACTCACTGTGTCACAGGCCCCCACTAGCTAAGAGCAAACAGAAGGTCTCCTTTATGTTAGTGGCAGAGCCTGCCCTTTGGAGCAGGAGGATCTTACTTCTAGACCCATTGTTGTCACAAGGTTTACATAGCTTCGGGGGCAAGCATGGTGTAGTTAGCCAGTTTTGGATCTGTCAGAGTGTCTAGGATTAGTCTGTGCTAGGAACTTGTTCTGGCTTGGTGCTGTTACTTAGGGATGTGGTTTTTTAATGACGTTTTTATGCCAGCAGAAGCCCTAGTTTAGACACAACTATATTTGTAAAAAAACCCCGTGTTTGCTAGTACAGCTTACTGCATTTGGGAAATGGGTATGCACTGTACTGGCAAAAGCACTCCTGCTGGGATAAGCTACGTCTATGCAAAGGGGTTTGTTGCTGTTGCTCTCCCAGCAAACCTCTTCTAGTGCAGACGAGGCCTGTCTGTATAACTTAAGAGGTGAAGACCCCTAGGTCTCCGGGGACACTTGTGTATTACTCCAAAAGATCAGTCCCGTCAGCCTTGTGCATTAGCTTCCCCTGGAAAAGAACCATCTGCTTAAAACAGGCGAACTGCAGGAGTGGAAGTAAGTAACAGGGCAGAGGGTGATGTCTTCCACAAATCTTTTTGCAATGGATAAAGCCTGTCTTTTTCCACACAGCAGTCAGGAGGAGATGTGCCGGGCAGAGCTCAGTATCTTGTGGCCGACACCTGATATTTAGCAGTGGCCCAGACTGACCAATCCCAGTTCCCCAAGCCAGTCCTTTTCCCCATGGTTACGTCAAGGCCCTTTCACTGTGCCAGTAGGTTTGACTAAAAGCACCATTTCTCCTGGTAAAACAAACACAGGCACCTTTTTAAAAACACCTTTTGATACTTTATGAGCAGGGCTGGTGTATGTAACCTATCAAGACCAACATATGGCTTATTATGACATTTAGCTGATTAAAATAGTCTAGACATAAACCTGAGATTTCAAAAATGTTTAAGCTAAGTCCGAAATACATTTTAATGTACAGTAGATGCATACGGCAACCTGGGCCACCTGTGTCCCAGTAGGAATTATAGAACAGGAAGTACTCTTGACTCAAGAAGTGTGGCTGAAAATTGAGGCTGTAAATTAACAACAGCTTGTCTATTAGATTATTTCTCCCATAAAGGATTCAGTATATTTCCAAGCACTCCTGATTTTCAATACTTTGCTGCTGTTATTCTTCATAAAGAATGATGCTGGCAATGGTTTCTGCTTCTAGGTCAATGTGCATTTTTAGTAAATCTGGGAATAAATAGCAGCGGCCAGTCAGACGGTGGGGAAACATACCTGTGGCTAAGAGGAGGGAGAAGCCATGTTGGCCTATCCTTGGTGTCAATCTGCTTGGCATGTTGTGGACTCATTTTGGCTCAGCACAGACCATGGGGCTCCTCCTTTTAAAACAGAAGGCAGGGCCTTGTGTATAGTGCAGTTAAACACCCATGGATACCTAAATGACTGGTTTGTTGGCTTCTAAACTGTGCTATGTAGCTCCACTTTACCATCCTGGTCTTGCCTTTATTTCTCTTTCCTCCTTTCCAACAGCAGTTTGGGCTATTTGCTTTTGTTGTACAAAGTATAGTGAGAATCCAAGATAAGGAAATCCTGTCCAACTGGGGACAGAATTAATCCCCAGCCTTAGATCATTTCTCAGATTTAGGGGTAAAAAGGGTGGGAGGGTAGATGAAGGGAGGGTCCCCCACTAACACACTATTGATGAGGAAGGCAGAAGCAGCACTGTGGGGCTGTCCAGAGCGAGAGAGCTGGGGCAGCCAGTAGCAAAATATTTATAGGGAGGTTTGCAATAGGAGGTAGTGCTGATGCAGTTTCCCATCTTCACACCTATAAATTGCTATCATTCCTTTTCTGCCACCTAGTTCTGCCACATTGTTTAGCTCTAATGAGCTACACAGTGTACAGGATTTTGCCTAAAAGGGAGGTGCTTATTCTGGCAAAGGGGGATACTTTGATTATTCTGGTAAATATGGAGAGGAGAGTGCAGGGCCAGTTCCATTGCCTCCATGGCTGATCTTGATGTGCTGCGTGTGCGTGTGCGTGTGCACGTGTGTGTGCGCGCGCATACACCCTCTGCTTGAGGACAGAGTATCACATCTGTTGATGCATGTAACCTGGTGTCGTCTGGCATACAAGAAAGTAAAAAGTGTGGGGCCAACTAATAGTTGGTGTGTGGATAGTACATGGATGGTAACAGCCGGTGCTTGGAAGTGGGAGATCCTGAGTGTCTCTGTTGTTCCTTCCATTTGCCCTTTTAAGAAAAGATATTGTAAAAGGGCATGTGTAGACAAAACAGGGACCCTAAATTGAAGTGGTGGGTTTTAAAACCCCCGTGTCATGCACAGGCCCAACTTACTTGCCTCTCCAGTGGAGGGGAGGGAAGGGTGAGCTGCCGGTGGGTGGAGTGGACCCTGCGCTGTGGGAAGGGCTGGTGCTTCCTTCTGCAGCTGTGGCAGCCCCCCGCCCAGGGCACCGCAGCTGCAGAGGGAAGCACTGGCCTGCCCGTGCAGCTCAGGCAGGCGGGCAGGCTCCAGGCAAGGGGGGGAAAAAATCAGGCATGCTGCTTCTTGGGTGGAGCCTGCCTTCCCAGGCTGATGCAAAGCTTCCTACAGAGCCATGGAGCTGAACAAAGCCCAGCGCTTCACTCCACAGCTGTAGGGACAGCTGTATCCCAAGTCATTTAAGGTGTATTATGTTGCCGAATTTCCTACAGCAGCTGGAATTAATGCACAATATGCTGTTGAGGCATACACTGACACCATGAAAGCGGTGCAAAAGCATTTAGCCCGCTTTAAAGTGTTGTGCATTCACACCTCTTGTTTCATCTACACACAGCCATAGAAGTCTAGAAGTTATTTGAAGTAGTAGGTAGTGGTGCTGGAGTAGCCTTTTTGCTTGTTCTGGGTGCGAACAGGAAAAGGCACTTCCACTCTGACTAATGACAAGGGATTTAAAAAAAGAAAAACTTCTCCAGCCCTGCCCTGCTCCCTGTACCCTGAACAGTAATGGTAACAGTGGGCATGTCTAGATGCAACTATTCATGCGATGCAATAAACTCTGGCACAGTTCATGCTGCAGTTTATTGCTCTTAGGTACAGCATTTGCACATGTAAACGAAGATTGCAGCATGTTGAACCATGACCCAGGGGTCAGTCTGCCAGGCTGAGGTTGCTTCAACTTGGCTCAGTGTGTTCCAGAGGGGCTGGCCATGAGGTGTGAGGGTTCTTCAGTATGGGCCTAGCCGCAGGCAGCCCCTGCCCTGAAGCACCCTAGTGCCTCAGACAGCCCTGTCAGCATCTACACGCATGTTGCAGCAGAGTAAATAACTCCACCGTAGGATAATACTTGTATCTGGCAGTACTAACCTATGGTGGAGTTCATAGAAGTCAGGTCAGAAGGGACCTTGTAGTTCTTCAAGTCTGACCCCCTGCCTGGGCAGGAAGAAAACTGGGCTCAAATGACCCCAACCAGGTAGGCATCAAGCGGCTTCTTAAAGACCCCCAGGGTAGGAGCCAGCACCATGTCCCTTGGAAGTCGGTTCCAGATCCTAGCCGCCCTGACTGTGATGTAGTTCTTATGGATGTCTAATCTAAATCTACTCTCCAACAACTTGTGGCTGTTATTCCTTATTATCCCAGGGGGGCGCTAGGGGAAACAAGGTCTCCCCCAGCCCCTTCTGATTCCCCGTAGCGAGTTTATAGACAGTCACCAGGTCACCCCTCAGCCTTCTCTTGTGAGGGCTGAACAGGTTCAGGTCCTGTAGTCTCTCATTGTAGGGTTTCCCCTGCTGTCCCCGGATCATTGCGGTGGCCCTCCTCTGGACCCTCTCAATGTTGCCCACATCCCTCTTGAAGTGGGGTGCACATAACTGGACACTGTACTCCAGCTGCGGTCTGACCAGTGTCA
>JAGPOW010000261.1:22453908-22473719 GCA_030014935.1 Caiman crocodilus
GGCCTGTAGTTCTCCGGGTCCTCTTTCCTCCCCTTCTTAAAGATGGGAACCACATTGGCCACCTTTCAGTCCTCTGGCACTTGTCCAGAGCTCCAAGAGCGCTCGTATAACCGAGCCAAGGGCTCAGCAATCACTCCCGCCAGCTCCCTCAACACCCTTGGGTGCAGGTCATCTGGACCCACTGATTTAAAGACATCCAGCCCTTCCAGAAGCCCTTTCACCAGGTCTACCCTCACCCTTGGCCTAGCAACCCTTGGGCAAGTTGTCGAGGGCTGCATGGGTAGCCCTGCCCCTTGACTGGTGTCCTGCCCCCTGGTCGCCATCTTGAGACCAGAAGTCCTGCCCCTAACCTCCGACCTTTGTCACCGGAAGTCCTTCCCTTTCCCCTTGGACGTACTCCTTTGGGGAAGAGGCTTGCCATCTTAGGGGGAAAAAAACAAATTATATACTAAAAATCAAATGCCCATAATAATATATTTTAATTAAAAACAATGTTTTAGTCCTAATTTGTATGCATTTGTGTTGTATATGAAGAAGTGATTGTATAATAACTCAAATGCAGTCTTACTTTTGTATATTGTGTGGGGTGTGCAGGGGTGTTTGGGGGGTATGGGTAGGTGGGCATGGGGAGGTCGTAAGGTAGTCTTCAGGGTCTCCTGAAGACCATCCTTCAGGAGACCCTGAAGACCACCCAGAGGTCATAGGGTGAGTCACCCTATGACCTCTGGGTGGCTGCACCAAAAACTGCCAGGCAGGGTGGTCTTCCTATGACACTATGGACCCTATAGGGTCATAGGAAGATAGGTGGACCCTATGACCACCCAAAGGCCATAGGATGACCCACCTACAGGTCACAGGGTGGGTCACCCTATGACCTCTGGGTGGCTACACCAAAAAATACTGGGCGGGGTGGTCTTCAGGTCATAGGGAGGTCATAGGGTGGTCTTCAGGTCCTGCAGTGGCTTGGTCAAAGGGTGACTGCTGTGCATCAGGAAGAAGTCTAGCCGGTGAACCTAGCCCGGGGGGAAGATAGGATTGACCCAAAAACAAAGTAAAATGTTTAATTTTAAGTTGACAAACTGAAATGAAACCTTTCCACAGTTTCAAGATAAAAGCATTTTAAAACTGCTTCTACCAAAAATTCCAATATTTTTTCTGTCCTGATTCAGGATAAAACCAAATGACATATTTCCAGTGGGAAAAAAATTCCGTTCTTTGATCATTTCTTCTTTCAGGACACTTTCCAAGCTCTCCTGGAACACTGAATAAAGGCATTGCCCTTTTGTCTTAATTTTCCCACAGTATTAAAAGGTTCTACAAACCTCATGGGAGGATTGTGGAAATTAAGGAAGAATAAAGCAGTTTCCTTCTGGTTGTGTCAGAGAGAGGAAGAGAAGAGAGATGGCTTAATACAGCCTTTAGTATTGTAGCAATGATGTTTTTGTTTGCTGCACAGAAACTAGTTTTGGGCTTGATGGGAGGAATCATTGTTTGAAGTTCTGCAACCCAGGTTGTGAAGAAACAGTATTTCAATAATTATGACATCTCAATTTTTTTTGTCTGTTTTGTCACTCCCAGATTGAATTGGCTCGGTGGGATTGCTGTGTTGAAGTCTGTGTAAAAGATTATCAGCAAACTCGTACCACGAAGTAGATATCAGGGTTGTCAATCTACAGTAAATGGGTTGTTTTCACAGAAATGATCATGATGGGAGTTTACCCCTAATGCGTATTTAAAAGAAGCTGAGTAAGCAAGACGGCTTCCCACTTTTGGTTCACACCCTTGTTCATTCACTTCCCTCTCTTCATGAGCTGACTTATGGAACATTTAGCTTAAGACAGGAGCCTTGAGTATGTTCTTTGCATGCCATTTTTACATAAATTACATATATCTTTGTATTTAGTCATTTTTCTGTTTTAGTGATACTTCTGGTCTACATGTTCTGAATTTGGCTTTGCAAAATTCCTATTGGTGTAGAAATAAGTGCAAACTGGTGATAAAAGATAACACAATTAATTTTAAAAAAAGTAGTTTTCAGTCTGCGTTTAGATATTTTTATAGGCTTTTTTATAGATCTGTCTTGGTTATTTTGGAAATACAGAATGAAATGGGTGTATTTCTGTCTTTTTCTAAACATCTGTAGCCTTTTGTCTGGGTCCATAACCAATACCTGGCGGAGGAACTAGAATCCAGATATCGCTACCACCCCAGGTGAAAGCCCTAAGCACTAGGCAGCAAAACTATGCTTGCTTTCTCTTTGGCCCAATTAATCTTGAATTATTTCTGAAGAGTGGCGAATTTCCTCGCCTTTATATACTGGTTAATGCACTTTCCAGGAAGGTGGGAGATGCGAGTTTGAACTCTCAATAGAGGAGGAAGTTGAACATAGGTCTCCTGCATCTACAGCAAGAGCTTCAATACTATGGTGTAAAAGGGGGGCACCCATTACCTACTTTTTTTTTTTTGGTGAAGCTTTATCCTTTACCTGTGCAAGAGCCATGCTCAGAGCACCCGTACTGGATTGGGGTCTGTCAGGGAATATCAGTGCCGGAGAAGCCAAGTATGTAGGGGCCTGAGGGCTCTGGCTCCCCTTGGGAAGAGGGTTGGCACCTGAAATACGTAAAACTTTCCATATGTCCATCATCTTAGCCCCCTCTCCCCCTGGCCCCCAGCAAAGTTAAAAGTGCCTATGATCAATGGGGAAATGTTTAGTTAAAGATGCATAATCAGATTTAGGCATGAAAAAAGGCTCATCTGCTCAGCCCTGGCAAGATTGAGATACTTTTAGGCACACACACAAGCAGAACATTAAGCCCTGAGAAAACTTCATGTGCCAAAAACAAAGTACCTCCAACATTAGGTGTGGCTTTTGAGATGACAAAATTCTACTTCTGTCTTTATGTAGAGCTGGGCCTAAGTGACTTGGTCACGGTCACACAGAGGTGGAGGGACAAAACATGGAACTTAGGTTTTCCAAATCCTAGGCTAGTGCTTGGCAGCCAGACCACGCTGCCTCTTCTAGGGTTGTGTGATAAGATGATAACCTTGGCTCTCGCTGTTGTGGAGAAAAGCTTTAAAATATGAACGTGGTTCAACAGACCTTCAGCAACAGAAACCAAAAAAACAAATGGACAAAAAATGTATCACGAAAAAAGGCTTGTTTGTGATTTTAATTTATTATCTTGATTCTAGGGGACTCTGACTCATGATTTTTGAACCCCTGCGGTGAGCAATGCAATTATAACTGCATAAGAGAGACTAGAACTTGGCCTTGAGAAGTCACTGCTTTGAGATATCTGTTCACCAGAAACAGCTGGAGGCAATTCTCTATCTTTCACTGGGAATAGCCTTTTCAGGCTGAGAGGCAGCATTTTAGTGCTGGGATAGGAAAGCAGGTCTGCTGCTCTCCAAGTGCTGGTGCTTTCTATCCTTGATTGAAAAACAGCAATTGCTTCTCCATTGTCCAGGTGAGCTTATTGGGAGGTGACTGCTTCTCAAGGCTTCTTGAATCCCAGTGCTTACTAGAACTCCAAGAGTTGCCTAAGGCTTGGAGATTTAGTCTCTGGGAAAAATTAGGAGGTCTTGACAAATAATTGTAACATGCTGTTGAAGAGAATCACAGGAAGGAATGACAAAATCCCTGAATGACTGGGTATTCTGTTCCTTTGTAACATTTTGATTTTATTAATGAAAATTGTGTACACATATGTTATTCAGTGGCCAGTTTGCCACATCCAGTATTTGAGCCCATTGTTACATATGTCAAAATGAATCCTTTTCTCTGCCTTTACCTGCTGGGGCTGCAACAGCAAGACTTCTTTCAGGAGTGGACAAAGTTGCTGGGCTGAGTGGGGTCGATGGAAAAAAAAATGTTCCCAAACTTCCAGTTTTGGTTGACAGGAATCCATACCCTATTAGTTTTGTCATTTGTTTCAGCTTCAAGTGAACCCAACAAACCATAACCAAATTCAGCAGAAAATGCTGAGTTTCTTGCAGCTTCCACCTCAAATCACAAATTGCTCCAGCTTAAATTGAAACTTGGCTTAAATTTGCAAACATTGTTGCACTTGGCCTTGTAGCCTGGATGGAAATGCCAAACCAGGAGCATTTTGTTTGCTTTCACTCTGAAAGTTATTTACTGGTCATACTCCGCTCCAGGGTTGCAGGGTCCGGGCAGGCCATTCTGTGCAATGACTCTTCCAGTCTTCAGGGGCCACTCTGATACCGAACAGTGAGGACAGAGAGACTGTCACTGTGCCATGCTTCCACCATTGGCCCTGATACAATGAAGAGATGAAAGACTTTAGTACAAAGTGGGCAAGTGCTGGCTTGAAAGAGCAATGATTGGAAGACAGGACAAGAAGCCCTGACATTAAGATGGAGCTAAATAGGGTGACTGGGACAAGGATCTGCAGCTTGTGGGGCAGGCCTTGGATGTGGAGCTGAATGAGGAGGGTAGATCAGGACATGGACAGATTGGCATGAACATACTTAGAGGATCCAGGGCCAGAAAATCACATTTCAGGGAGCCAGGGCAGAGGGATCTATGACCACTAAGTACATCATCCTAAGAACATGGAATAGTTCCCAGGTGTACACACCATGTATTGTATACATACACATTACAAAATGGCACAAAAAATTACTATTTTGCTAATTTAGCTGTTTAAGCAAATATATGTTTATGCTTTTTTATCACAGTAGGTTTCAATTTATAGTGAAACACCTCCGATGTTTAGTTTTACCGTGACCAATTGTTGTAGCAAGTTTAGTTTTATCGTGATACTTCCATTGTGTGTGTTCTTGCACATACCCAGGATTCCTTATTCTCACAATGTCCCTAGTATCAGCAAACAGCTGTGAAATCCACAGGAAAAATGCATGCGTCATCCCCGTGTAACAGAGAATAGTATACAGAATAACTGTTGCTATCATTGGTCCAAGTGGCAGAGCTTGGTTTTTGTGGTTTAAAATTTCCAACTTTGCTGATGCCCACATGTGTCCACCCACTTTCACTTGATAGAATTTCTATTTTTTTCCTTAATGGTTTGCTTTTTTTAAAACTTATTAAATTACAAATATTGACATTAAAAGACTGAGAATCTTGCAAAACCAAACCCTCAGCAATTAAGGAATGCCGGGGCCCCTTGTACGTATATATTACAATTTGGCCTTTACTCTCACAATCACATTCTATATTTTCCCATGGGTCTTTATCTTAGTCAGAGCACAGAAAAGACCTGCTCTGGAGATGAATGAGGCTTGTGAGTACTTCTGAATAGCTGATCTTGTAACTTATATTTATTCAATGCCATTTTTTGTATGAAATCATATAAAAGCATAGGGGAATTCTTGATCATTACTGGTCCACACTTTCACTCATTGGTAGGATTCAGGGCCAGAGATGATAATACTTTTTTTTTACCTTTTTGCATCAGCAGTTCTGTTTTGGGATAGGAAATTAGGCCTTCTTCTTCTTGGACTTTGAGGAGCCACAGTATGCCAAGAAATTTCCAAGTCCCAGAAGCAGAGGCTATAGAAAGAATTTGGAAGCCAAGTCAGAAGCTTCTCTTTTGGACCATTGGAGCTGCTCTTTCCTGGCAGTATTAGCAGCCTCTTTTGTAAAGACCTTCTTGTGAATATTCCATCTCATCTGTTACTTAGAGTGAGATTCCATACAGGACTTGCTCTGATTTTGTCCAAAGGTGCTTTATTTTTTCTCTTTGCAAGGACAAAGATGCACAGTAAAAATTCTTATCCAGCTAGCCCTCTTCCAGGTGCCAGCAAATTAAGACAGAACAGGCATGAGGTGCTGTATTTGCATCTCTCTGTTTTTCCTTAGCTGCATTTAGGACTTTTTTCTCCAGAATGGATGAAATGTGGTGTTACATTTTCTATATGCACCAGCCAGTTATTCACTTTGAAAGGAGTTATTCCTTCAACATCTGATAATTGTGCTCTGTCTTGTTTTTCTTTTTTGTTAGTTGACTACATGGTTACAGTCCTTTAAACATGCCTCCAGTTCTGCTATTGGCCTACTTGCTGTTTAAAATTATATACACAGTTTGGATTTTTTTGAATGATATTTTCTCTTGCCTCTTGCAAAGGTAAAATATTTTTAAGTGCTAGGAACACTTATTGCAATGGAAAATTGAATATTTTATCTGACTAATACTGAAAGCCTTTGATTTGAAAGGTCAAAGGAAAGTAGCTCAATGCACTTCACCTTTAGCATGTTTTCAATGTGTACTTGCAATTTAATTCTCCAGCCTCTCTATTGCTATGCTTGTTTTTCAGCACCATTTCCCCAGCTGCCTCCTCATGTAACCCCTCCATTTCCTCCCTTTTTTCCCCAACACCCGTCTTCTTCAACAGCCCTCAACTCAGGTAGGTTAAAGTGACAACACAATAGAGCTGCTGATGGTCAGATTTCCGAAAAAAATAAAGCAAGTGGATGAGAAACAATCACCAAAACACAAGCACTTAGGGAGCCAGAGATAAAAGTCTTATTTTCTTGGCAACCCTTGTAGATGTTCTGCAGTGACTGATGATATGACTGTTATCTTGACACCATACTCTCCCATGTTGAAACTGTTTATGGGAAACAAACATCATGTGAAAAGCAGATTGCCAGACACTAAGTAAATCACTCTAAAGAGGACCGAGTCAAGTACTGCCAGCTTTACCCGCATTGTCATTGTTATGATGTAACACATTCCTCATGACTGATATTGTATCCAAATTAGGGCACAAAACCTTCTCTTGATCAGTTAACTGAAATTCCCTGCCCTTTAACAGCAACCGCACACACGCATATGCAACCTGAGTGAGTATAAAGTGAAATCCTAGAAGAATGGAGCACTAAAAAGGTGGGCAGTGGTTACACAAATTGTAAATTTTATACCCTTCTCTGTCCATTAAACTGTTGTGATCTTCTAAGTTTTGCTAGTAATGATTAATAAACATTTGGTGTGCTAAACATATGGAAAAATCATCCCATCTGGACCATTTAAAACTAGGACGTAGACTTTATCTTTGTTTATTTCATCCCTGGCTAAAAGGCTTATTGTGAATTGCAATAATCCAAGAAGCCAACCATGGAAGACAGACAAGCTCTTTAGATAAAACCAAAAAGGCAAGTTTTGTAAGTGAGGACCAGATGTATTTTTGGGTATTGCCCTTGTACATATTTAGCCGAGCTTTTCAAGTGGTGAAGATTTGCATGTTTGTTTTGCAATACTAATGAATATGTTTTAGATTTACATTTTAGAAAATGGAAACTTTTATCTTCTTGGGGCTTTGTAATTTAATGGTTTCCAGAAGATAGCTTGGTATCCTCTTTTAACCCTTCACCATTGAAAACATATCGCATTCAGAGGCTCAGCTATGTAGGGCAGGCATGCTGAACTAAACCCGAGAGATATATGTGACTCTCTCTATTGTTTATTGCTGGAATTACATGAAATGTGGGTTTTTAATTTTCAACCTAGTGAAAACATATGTAAATGGCAAATTATTTTTAAACTAGCTTTAATGTGAATCCTAAGCATTGCTGCACAGATGATCTTTTAATCAGATAAATAAGGAGAATTCTTCTGGAAAAAAAAACACAAAAACATTTTTTTCAGACAGAGTATCTACTGCAAGTTGTACAATTTCCTTTGAGATAAAGACTGCTTTGGCAGGGGCATGGAAAATATGCTGTACTGTTAACTTTTTTACTTCTGGTAGAGCAAATACAATTGAAGTTTCATAACATAGATTTTTTTCCCTTTGATTTTCTTTTGAGGGGTTACATGAAAAAATAATTAATGAATAAAACATAATTTTTCAAAGGCTTCTCCCCTTACTGGCAATTTTTATTTTTCAAGAGCCCTATCAGAAATGAAAAATTCTTCCTTAGGGAACAACAGAGTATTTTAATACAAGAGATAACTGGAGCTTTGAACTTTGTGTGGTTGACAAATCAGTCTGAAACAGCTCTTCTTCCAAATTCTTCCAATAGTTCATGTAAAATATGTTAGGAAACTAAGTGTACTTTTAAAGGCAGATGCTCATCTTTGTGTTTGGGCCATGACATTTTTTAAATCCTGAGCTTTCTGGTACTCTCAGGTAAATGTGAGGTGTCACAAAGAGCATGAAACAGGCAGATTTTATTGTAATTCGGGAGCTGAAGCAAGTAAAATGGAAATATGATTGGTATTGAGTTTTTGAAGATTAAGGACATCTGTTGTATATCTGAGGGATGAGCAGGCCAGTTGCTGAAGCAGCTGCACTAAAAACATGCACGAGTTAGGTATACGATTGGAAATGCATATTTGTATGGGCTTCTGGCATCTGGTAATTATCCCCTCCAGTGCATGAAGTACTTTTGGCAAGGGAAGGTACATGTCATAACTAATCAGCTTAAAAAAAATTAAAGTAAGTAAATTAGTTAAAGAATCTACTACTATGTTTTACTGGGGTAGGAAAGAAAGGGTGTAAAGCTTGGCTTACATTAACTAATTAAACTCAAGCTTTTTTCATGCTGCGGACAAAGGTCATAATACCTTTAGCTTAGACTGGTTTTAGCTGATCATGTTAACTAAGCATACCCTAAACTGTATAAAACTAAAGTGTTGTCTATACATCCTTTATTGTGATGCTTTCAGTGGTTACATAATGATACTACATTCGTATAATCACGTTTTACCTTTTTTTCTTAGACCCAAGGCTCGTTCAGTGCTCTTGGTGGATGGTGAAAGAAGTATAGTTATTTACCATAAGAAGCAAGACCTGAAGGAAGAAATAGGTTAAGGTACTTACTATGACAGAGAAAAAGTGGCTTTTATTTCTGGTTGTGTCATAAAGTTCCTATGAGATGATGGGCGTCAGTAAACCGAAGATTTACTAAAGTGACTACTAATATTGAGATACCAAGAGCCTGATTTTTAGAAAATGTCCTTGATGCCAGTGAAATCTGCAGATACTTGCCAGCTCTGAAACATCAGGTCCAAAGGGTCCATCTTGTGCACACTGTCCCAAAGGTGGGGAACAGTGATCTTGCAGATAAGATTTGAAGAGTGTGTCTAGACAAACCCCTTTGAGATGCTGCAAGAGGCATGTGCGGAAACAAAAAAAATGTTTCCTGCACTGCAAATTGCAGCACGGGGGGGCAAAAGGAGATCCCTGGATATCCAGGGGTCAAGCAATACCATGGGGGAAATAAGCAGGGCAGGGCATGGTCTCAGACTGTGCTCTGAGGCGACTGGAGGATCAGTCCCCCACAGAGATGTTCTGGTAGCGTGCCAGAGCATCTCTGTCGTTGACCCTTTCCCTAGTGCTGAAGCACACTGCCTGCTTGTGGGGGCAAGCAGTGGTGCAAGCTGCAGGGACCTGGACCCGACTTTGTGCCAGGTAAGGTGGGGGTTGCAGGGGTGGAAGAGGTGGGCAGGGGACCATGGGGGAGAATACTAAAACATATAGATATTTAGGATTTATTTTATTGTGATGCTAGAGACACTGATAGACTTCCAAATTGGTTTAACATTGTAAATATAGCAATAAAACATTTTCCATCTGATCAATCCCCCTCTCTCTCGTTCTAATTGTGGAAGAATGTGGATTTTGGGGTATTTTAAAGAGTGAATTTGGAATGCTGCTTCAGCAGTCCAGCTGGCACAAGGGGCTAGTGTCCCCAAATACCAAGTGGCCGGGCCTCAGAAGCTCCTGTCCATTTGTATCTTCCAGAGATTGTGGGTCTTAAGGCCCACCTAGTTAACTAATGGTCCCCACTGTGTGGGGACAAAATTTGAAAAATACAACTGATAAATAATTTTTTTTTTTTTGGTGAGACAACTAAGGAAGAAAAGGGTAGGAGTGATGTGGGAGTCAAAGGTTCAAAATGTCAAAAGAAGTTCTCCAGAGAGGGACACAAAGTAGAGCCCCCCAGGTTGCACCCATCGGTCCTCAAAGGCATCAGAGGAGCTGGTGGATGCTGCCCACTGGTGCTCTGTCTGGAAATGTGCACAGACAAGTGAGAGGAAAGTGGATCTGCAGTCTCCAGGCACTTTCCCAGCCAGAGCCTCCTTCCTGGTCAAGTACAGGGCTCACTTGGCCAGGGCCAGGAGGAGGCTGACCAGGAGGACTTGGTGGGACCATGGATGGGGTGACCAAAAACAAAAAGGTGGGGGGTGAAACCTCAGGAGGAGGTTCTGGAGGTGGAGGGGCTGCAGCTTGGCACACTCGAAGGTCATGTGTGCCAGGGTTTCCCTTTGCCTGCAGAAGCATTCCTTGAGATGATTTATAAGTCCAGAGTTTTGTGGGTGTGCAGTAAGGCAGGCTTAGAGGTACATCTCTCCACCTATACAATTGCTTTACTAAAAAGACACCAGACTGTCTTGCATGTTGTTATGTAAAGTGGTAGAGTGAACTGAGGCTGCAGGGGAAGAGGAGACCTCAGTGGGGCACACTGCCATGTTGTGCAGAGGCCCCGGTGCCAGGAAGAGTGCACCCGAATGAACACACACAGAGTGAGGGCACACCTGAACACACATTGTTGGGACCCAGTACCAAGGTCCCAGGAGGCTCTGGAGCAGGGGGAGGGGAGCGCCCAGCCCTGCCCTGCTTAGGTGGGGTGGGGGATCCTGCCTGCACCTCCCTCCCTGTGTGTTGATGCAGTAGGAAGTACAGCCTGCCCCCCCGCCCATCTCTATAACTTCCAGGGCAGGACTGGGGGCCTGCCATGCACCCAGGTCATGAGTTTTTCCTGTCTGCGGCCAGAGGTGCAGGGCCCCAAAACCTCCCTGCACCTATTTATTTGACAGCAGGCAGGCTTCATGGCTGCAGCAGGGCCTAGCAGGACTGCAGTTTTCACCCCCTGTGCCTTAACACACACACAGTGTCACCTATGTCACGAGTTTTGCTTGTCAGCAGCATGAGGTTCAGTTTCCCCAGAACTCCTGAAACTATCTCCTTGAAACTTGGCATGCTTTGTGGCCTCAGCAGGGGCTACTAGTCCTGCAGTTTTCACCCCACTGTGGCTTAACACACATAGATGACATGAGTTTTGCTTTCAAGACTTTGAGGTGCAGTTCCCAGAAACCCCCACACCTATTTCTTTCATGCCCTCAGAATGGGCTACCATCCCTGCAAGTTTCATCTGAATCAACCAAATTATGACAAAGTTATAGATATTACATTGATTCCCCATTATACTTTATGGCTGAATCTTCGAATCTCTTCAAATCAGCACCAAATCTTCCGAAGCTGATTCAGAAGCTGATAATCAAGGAACCACAGCCAACTCCATGCCAGCTCTTGTCTTTCTGTTTGCCCCATTTCATAATCCATGTTTGAAAGAGGACAGATCTCGGGGGCCAGAAGTCAGAGAAAAGGGAGCTGGGCACATGTGCATCCCCCCACACATGTGTGCCCCCTTACCTGACTGGCAGTGACAGCAGCAACAGCAGTGGAGGCAGCATCAGCTGATCCCCCTAAGGTAAGTGGGGCAGAGGGAGTCGGCACAGCTGAGCCAGATCCGGAGGAGAAGCCCCCCGGCTACCTTTTAGCTGAGCCAGCAGGGAGCCGCACCAGGTGAACAGAACACGCCAACGGGGGAGGACTGGGGGTGGACTGTCCCCCCAATCTAGGAAGCACCCCTGAGGCTGTCTCTTGGGATGCAGGCACCAGTGGCACCAGATCCCCCCAGCAAAAGAATGTAGGGGGCAGGACTGCCGGCAGGCACTTCCGGGAAACCCAGAGCACCTGATTGGTTGTTGAGGTAGCTGCCCAAAATTCAAACCACAGTGTTTAAAAGCCATGGTTTGATGCAACCCCATCATTCGGGTGTCAGGAGTGGAAAGGAGGGAGCTGGGCACATGTGTGTCCTTGCACGTGCATGTGCCCCCTTACCTGAGCAGCAGCAGGGGCAGCAGCAGCTAATCCCTCTAAGGTAAGTGGGGCAGAGGGAGCTGGCACAGCTGAACTGGATCCAGAAGGGGAGCCCTCAGATCCCTTTTAGTTGAGCTCCCCAGCCACGCTGCACTGCGCTGCGCAAACAGAGCGCGCAAACAGGCCTGCTCTGAAAGGGTGTGCTGGTGTTTGTGCCAACTTTCACACAGATGGGCAAGCAGAAGGGGCCAGGAGGAAGTCTTTGGCAAGCGAAAGCCGAAGACACCACACCAAAACAATAAAAATGGTATTGAAGCGGAATGCTGCTAGGGTCCCTGCCCGGGGGGCACCACCTACCCAGGGCTTCTCTGAGGCCTTCACCCAGACGGAGCCCACGGGGGAGCTGGCATCATCCTGCCTCCTGGCCTGTGGGGAATGCCCAGTGGGCAGGGAATGGGGACCTCCACACCTGTCCTACAGGTGCCCGTCTCAAGGCCTTGGAGGGGCAGGTAAGGGAGCTCCGGGAGGAGGTTAGCAGGCTGAGGGGGATCAGAGAAGCAGAGGATGAACATGACAGGTATTTCCTTTCCCTGCAGCGCCATGCACCAAAGGGAGAAGAACCCCAGGAGATGCCCTTCACAGTGGAATGGCAGAAGGCTCCCTCCAGAGCCAGGACTGCTTGCGGTTGTGCAGTACCAGTTCCCCCAGACCAGCTGGGGAACAGGTATGAGGCCCTGGTGACACTGGAGGAAGAGGAAAGAGAGGATAGTGTGGGCAGTGGGGCCCCCAGGGCTCAGTCCTCAGGCCTGCACTATTCAACATCTTCATCAGCGATTTGGATGAGGGGGTGAAAAGGTGGGCATGCTAGAAGGGAGGGACAGGCTGCAATTGGATCTGGACAGGTTACAGGGGTGGGTGGATGAGAATAAGATGGGATTCAATACTGACAAGTGCCAGGTATTGCACCTGAGGAGAAAGAAACAGCAGCACACCTACAGGCTGAAGAACTCCCTTCTCATCAGCACAGAGGCAGAAAAGGATCCTTGGAGTGACTACTGATTCCAAGATGAACATGGGCCACCAATGTGAGGAAGCAGTCAGGAAGGCTAACCGCACCTTGTCATGCTTCTACAGATGCATCCTGAGCAGGTCCAAGGAGGTGAACCTCCCCCTCTATATGACATTGGTCAGGCTGCATTTGGAGTACCACATCCAGTTCTAGGCGTGGCACTTCAGGAGGGATGAGGCCAGCATCAAGAGGGTCTAGAGGAGAGCAACTCACATGATCAGGGGGCAGCAGGGCAGGCCCTACAAGGAAAAGCTATGAGACCTGAACCTGTTCAGCTTCCATAAGAGAAAGCTAAGAGGGGATCCGGTGGCCATCTATAAACTGGCCAAGGGAGACCAGCAGGCAATGGGAGAGTCCTAGGTCCAGGACATATCAGAAAGCACTATTTCATGGTCAGGGTGGCTAGGATCTGGAACCAAGGGAAGTGGTGCTCGCTCCTATCCTGGGGGTCTTCAAAAGGAGGCTAGATAATCACCTCGCTGGGGTCGTTTGACTCCAGCATTCTTTCCTACCCGTGGCAGGGGTTTGAACTTGATGATCTGCTCAGGTCCGTTCTGACCCTACCAACTAGGAAACTGTAGGAGGAAACCTCTGGAGAGGAGGCCACTCCATGCACAGAAGAGGCTGAAGGAGACAAGTTGACCTGGTAGAAGAGATACCAGGTGCTCATCACAGGTGACTTTATCCTGAGAGGTACAGAGGGTGCCATCTGTTGCCAGGATCCCATGACACGCAAGGTCTGCTGTCTGCCTGGAGCAAGGATTTGGGATGTGGCAGAGATGATCCCGGCCATTATCCAGCCCAGTGTTCCTAATCCATGTGGGCACTAATGATGCGGCCAGGAACAGCCCGGGATGCCTGATGAAGGACTACCAAGTTCTGGCGGGCAAGCTGAAGGAGATGGGAGCACAGGTGGTCTACTCATCTGTCCTTCCAGTGACTAGATGTGGATGACACCATGAGACCTGCATCAGAGAGGTCAACTTGCAGCTTTGGAAATGGTGTCTTGAAGTGGGCTTCGGCTTTTTGGACCATGACCCATACTTCAGGACAAGAGACATGCTTGAGTGAGATGGGCTTCACCTCTCCCCCATAGGTAAGTGTGTGTTCTCTTTTAGGTTGGCCGATCTCCTCCAAAGGACTATAAGCTAGGCTCATCAGGGGAAGGGAAGGATGAGGATGGAGGGAGCCATGGAACACTGAACCATGAGACGCCCATAAGAACAGCCCAGCCAAGACAGACAACAAGCACAAGAAATATCCAGGTAAGAGACAGGGCCCAGATAGTCCTGGGATTGTGGGGGGCAGTGCATACACCTTCAGGAGGCCTAAAATGCCTTTACACTAATGCTCGTAGTATGGGGAACAAGCAGGAGGAACTTGACCTCCTGCTAGCTAACACAAACCCAGACATAGTGGGGCTCACTGAAACTTTGTGGGATCCAACGCACAACTGGGTGGTAAACATCAAGGGCTATAGGCTGTACAGGAGGGATAGAGCAGGAAGGAAATGTGGGTGTGTGGCGCTCTACATCAAAGAGCAATACACATGCTCAACAAACAGCAATGGGTCAGAGGAAGGGCAGAATGAAGTGCTCTGGGTCAGAATACAAGGGGGTCAGGGAGAAAGGGACTTAACGGTGGGGGTCTATTTCAGGCCACCCAATCAGGGGAAAAAGCTGGACTGGGAATTCTTGGGTCAGCTCATGGAGGCAGTTAAGTCAAGGGACGTGGTCATCATGGGTGACCTAAATTGCCCGGACATCTGCTAGGAAGAGCAGTCGGCCAGGTTTGGCTGCTCACGTAAGTTCCTAGCCAAGTTACAGGACCTCCATCTAACCCAGGAGGTGCACAGTCCTACCAGGGGAAATGCCTTGTTGGACCTGGTCCTGGCCACGGGCGATGACCTGGTGAGTGAACTGTGGGTTCTTAACCACCTGGGCAATAGCAATCATTGCTTACTGGAATTCATCGTCCAGCACAGGGTGTCAAAGACCTGTAGCAAGGCAGCAGCCCTGGACTTCAGGAGGACTGATTTCAATGAGGTAAGGAGACTAGTCAAGGAGACACTGAGGTCTCGGAGGGGAGGGGAGTTGGGAGTTCAGGAAGAATGTTGTTCCTTAAGGAGATGATTGTCCAAGCTTAAAGAGTGACAGTCCCAATGAGAATCAAAGAGGGCAAAGGGTGCTCAAAAGCCACCTTGGCTCACCAAAAGCATCCAGGAACATCTCAAAACTAAAAAGGAGGTGTATACCTAATGGAAGGGAGGGGCTATCACCAAGGAGGATTATACCTCCATTGCTCGAGACTGTAGGGGGGCTGTTAAGAAGGCTAAGGCAGAGACGGAACTGGGACTAGTGACCTGGATCAAAGATGACAAGAAGTCCTTTTTTAAATACTTTGGGGAAAAAGAAGGTACCAGGCAATGTGGAGCCTCTGCAGGACACGCTAGGAAATCTGGGGGTCGATCTTGATGACAAAGCTAATCTCTTTAACAATTTCTTTTTTTCCATTTTTCAAAACAATTTATTTGCAGGGACTGGGTCATCCCCTCCACACCGGGATCCCAGATGGACCCAGGGGAGGTGCAGGGGGTCCGACTTGATGATTTGCTTAGGTCCCTTCTGACCCTACCAAC
Organism: Caiman crocodilus; assembly: GCA_030014935.1. Taxonomy (NCBI): domain Eukaryota; kingdom Metazoa; phylum Chordata; order Crocodylia; family Alligatoridae; genus Caiman; species Caiman crocodilus. The sequence goes on from JAGPOW010000261.1 coordinate 22,469,487, forward strand.
TATGAAACTGTAAGATAAATAAGCAGTCTTTAACCTGGCAATGAAGAGGGCTTGACTTTGCGACTTAAGGAACACCCTTTCAGTGCAGCTTTGTGTGTAAAGTGTGATATTTCTATTGGAGTAATATCCAAAGTCCCAATCAGAGGCGTGACTTCACTGTGTTATATGGAATTGCTGGTGTGTTTGCTTAACTGTATATGCTGGGCATATATGCAGTATTCTTTATGGGGCTGTTTCAAGTGGACCTTAAACAACATCATCCATTTGGTTCTGCGTTACCATAAGGCACTTCTTTGCAACCATAGCCATGTATTCATGATCATCTTGAAAGCCTTGGGCAGCTAGAACCCTTCATTATAATGATTGTATAGTTCTATAACGCAGTGGCCAAATTTTGCCCTATGTAACCTAGTTGAAATTCCCACAAGGAGGATTGCATGGGTATTACTTTGGTTTTATTGTCTGGTCATATAAGGCCTTCTCTGATTCCACTCAATATGGGTTTTCCATTCTCTTCAGTAGGAGTGGAATCAGGTTTATTTTCATACAGTACAAGTAAAGACACAAAGCAAAATCTCACGATCTGTACTTGGCCTATTTCCATGCACAGTAAATCAAGGGGAGGTTTGCCAGAGTAAGGCATTTGCCCTATTATTATATTGTTATATAGGGTGAGCATTTATTCATAAGATTTTTATATAATTAATTTGTTACACCAAATTGCAGTTCATCGTGCATTTTTAAACCTTGATTTTGTCAGATCATATTGGATGGAAACTTGGCATAAAAATTGCAAGTTCATATTTTATTTTAGGTTCTTTGTAAAAAAAAATCCTGTAATCCAGTTCTGATTTATAGGACAGCAAGCCCCACATATTTTACAGCGTTCCACAGACATCTTTTTCCCAAACTCTAGACCAAAAATAGAAAATGAACGAGTTTATTTTTAAATCCAGAAACTGATTTTTATTAAGAATTTTGCAGGCACCAACATTTCCAGTCGCTTCCAAGATCTGGTCAGTCTGAGCTGCTGTATATCTTCCAAGGGCATTTCCTCTATCTAATGGCCTGATTGTGAGAGATGTTCAGCACCCACAGCTATAATCCCTTAATATTCTGTGTCTGGGCAAGAGGCTTAGGGGAAAGGCACACTGAGGAAGTAATGGGCATAATCTTTATCCCACTCATCCTCAAACTGCCTCAGTTATGTTTTTATATTTCCTATTGTAGCTATTATTTATACAAAAAATCCAATGTGCACCAAAATTTTATTTCCAAGATTATGTGCAGGGAGGCCCAACCTTTGCAGCCTAGAGCAGGCTGTGGGTCCCTGAGTAGCAGACATCCCTGGACTATACAGAAACAGCCAAAGGATTTGGGTCTCCCTCTCACTCATTAGTTAGGTTGCATGAAGATTCAGAGCGCCCCCCATGGCACTACATAAGTCAGTGTAGGATCATCCTCTGAGATAAATACTTGACAATAAGGTTTAACAACATTGCTGTATTGTCTGCATGTCAGTCAGGTGCCTGTCTCTCCACAAATCTTGTCAGTGAGGCAGAAAGTTAATGTTTGCTCTGGACTAAGACTTTTTGTATTTTGGGGAGACATATTTTAAAACGGCATCAGAACAATCTATTTTTCTTTCTGTGTAATACCTTGCAGTATTTATGCAGGGTAGTTATGGTGTTCAAAGTCCCATTAAAGGGAATGGGATTCTTGTAGAAGTGATTCCCATAGGGTTTCCTATAGTTAGGATGATACATGGTCAATTGGTATTATTTTGCCAAATGATGGAATAGAACAATATGACAAAGTTCTTACTTCATCTGTATCTTCTCTCACCCTTAGAAGATCTGACATCTCACTTATTGCATTTTCTGGCACTGGGGAATATGCATTAAGCTGCACTATTAAATATAGCATGAACTTCTGCTACATCAGGGTAGAAATAGAACACAATGCAAAAAAAATAAAATCAAACAATAAATGATAGTATACTAATCCTCTCAAACTCATTCCCTCTGATTATTTCTTTACAAGTTAAAACAGGTTTGTATAGAACCTGCACATGAATAAGCAATTGCTCTGTGAGACTAGATACAATTCTGACACCAGTCACTGCTCACTTTTATTTGACAGAATTTGATTATATTTTTCTTTGTCAAGTTTATTAGATGAGTTTTTCAACAAACAAAATTATGCATATGATTTAGGTGGTTACTCTCATTGATTTTAGTGGGATTAAATACCTGAAACTTTAAAAATCTGGCCTGTAAAAGCGATATTCCTATAGGTTCCATGACACTAGGAAAAAAAGCATTAGTCCCTTGCACAAGAAAGCAGTTCACATTGATTGGATCAGGTACTGAGGGATCCCTAGACTACAGATTACCAGGAAGTGGAAGACTTGAGATCTAGGCTTTTCTCCCTTTGACAGGACTCAAACCCGATCACCTATTCATAGGCTCTTAGGCAAAAAGGGTTTGCTCTCATTGTCTTTGTTTTTTTTTAACCAAATTCTGTGCTGTCAATACTAATGAAGTGTTCTCAAATTCTGCCTAAAAGTAGGGTTAGGTGCAGTTTAGGGGTCTCCCAGCAACTCTATGAATTGTAACAGTGCTTGGGCTGGAGTTAAGAGCTGTGTTGCTCAAAGGCATGCCCCCTGAATCACTTCTGAGGATCGTAAGAAGCACTAGTGTAGAAGTGTAAGGGAACATTGCTGTCTGAAATGGAGAAGCCTACTGAGTTCATGTAGCTGCTGTTTCAGGAGTTGTTTGAATTGCTTTTTGGAACTTCAGAATCTCAGTCCCATTGAAGGAACCAGTTTGAATCTAGCTGCAAGTGACTAAACCTCCCAAATCCCATGTTCAGAAGTGAGTTAGGCACTTAGAAACCGAAATTCCATTGACTTTCAGTGACATCAGGCTCCTATATTTCTAAGTGAAGTTTGAAACTGGGATTTAAGGAGCTGGGCCCAGATCCAGGCTTTATGCCTGTCTTTGTTTTCAGTCACAACCGAGGTGCCTTTCTTCTAATGCACAATCCATCAGGGTTCCCTCAAAGTGTTTATGTGCATGCACCAAAATCCTTGGTGTTTTCAGCATACATCTATGCTTTTTACCATTTAGGTGTGGAGGAGCGCAGCTGTTTGAACCTCTTCTGCATGCTCAGTGTATCCACCTGTTTGACTGAGAGGTGCATGGTAGTATCTGAATCTTGACTAATATTGCTTTGGATCAATCTGAGTAGAAGGATCTACCTATCATGTGTCAATGGTAGGGCCTGGTTTTAATGGTGAGCTCAGCTTGCTAATATCATGGTTGATGGTGGTGGGGGCCACTACTTTTGTGCCCAGCTCATGGTGCCTTCCCCATTCCCCCTGACTGGCTGAGGGGGCAGGTTTAAGGATAGGTTTAATTGCAGCAGCAGAGGCCTTGCTCCCAAAGCCTCTGATGACTGCTGAAAAGACCACCGGAAGAGGCAGGAACAGCAGTAGCAGCTATCTGCCCTGTCTTATTCTGACAGTAAAAAAATGTGCTGAGCTCATCATTATCATCACCATCACTGCTGATGGGCTGATGCTGAGCTCAGCATCACACTCACTGTTGATTGGTCAGGAGCCCAGCAGAGCAGAGCAGCATTTTTGAAAAGGGAATTCCCTGCTTTCTGTCAGAAACAATGTTGGGTAGATGGCTGCTACTGCTGTTCCTGCCGTTTGCTCCTCTGGGCAGGAAAACTGTGACATTGGGGGCATCTGGGGGCTGCTGTGGCAGATGGCCCTGGCACCATGTAGGGGAGGTGCTGTTTGCTCTTCCATGCATGTGTTCTCTCCCCTGCCCCAACTCCTGGCACCCCAGTTTTCTTGCCCAGAGGAGCAAACAGCCCCTGCCCTCCCCATCCCCAAGCTCCTCCTGTCTCTTTTGTGACCCCTTCCCTTCTCCCCTGGGCTGCTAGGCTTTTGCTGCTGGCTGGGGAATACTTTTCTCAGCCTGCAGCAGCCATCTGGTTGCAATGAAGTGCCACCATATGGCTGCTTGCTGGGGAAGTTCTTTGCCAATTGTGTTTTTCATATTTTATGAAAAAATGCAAGAAATGCAATTTAGGCCAAGTCCTACCAGTAGGAGGGGCTTTGAACCCATATCCCAGCAGGTTTGTCATCCAACAGTGCTGGGCCACAGCACAACCAAATCGTGAGCAAAGAAGGAGAACAAGCAAGAGTGCCTGACTATA
>JAGPOW010000261.1:22473819-22489352 GCA_030014935.1 Caiman crocodilus
GTGGGTTCCCCCTCCCTGCCTGGTCCCACTGGATGTACCAGGTGGCATGGGGACCAGGCTCAGCCCGGGGCAGTCTCTGTGGTGCTGGCTGGTGGGTTCTCCCTCCCTGCCTGGTCTCACTGGATGCACCAGGTGGCATGGGGACCAGGCTCAGCCCGGGGCAGTCTCTGTGGTGCTGGCTGGTGGGTTCCCCTTCCCTGCCTGGTCCCACTGGATGCTCCCCACCAGCCAATGAGCATGTGCGGGTAGAGGGAAGCTACCTGCCCATCAACACTGTTCCAGGATAACTCTGGCCCACATGCAGCCCGGCTAGAGCAGCTCTGGAGCTCCCTTTGCTCCCAGGGCACTGGGAAGAATGACAGGTGGGGGAGGCTAAAAGTGAAGGGGAGGGAAAAGGGGGTGTGCCTCTTAGCAGGGAGGGGAACAGGGGGAATTTTTTCTTGTTTTAGGGACTTAAAATCCACAGCTGCTGCTCTAGTGGTACAGTTTGCCCACCTGGGTGGAGTGGAGGAGAGGCTGGGAATGGTGGTTTCAGCTACCCCTGCAGTGCCAGTCATTGCTTCTGCACCCTCCCTTGCTCCACTTCTGGGAGCAACGACCAGAACAAGGGCTACCTGCCTCCTAGGGAATTCCTAGGGAATTGTCCTTGGGCTTCAGAGGCTGCCCCACTACCCAGGTCTGTCACTTTCTGCTCTCTTCCTTCTCCTTCCTCAGTTCAATAACACCACAGACAACTAAGCCTAGGCACTGGCAGGGTTTATGCTTCTGAATACCTAAGTCAAGAAGACAGGTGTGATGTGGGTACAGTCAGAGCAGCATTTGTGCAAGTTCATAAGCATTAGATGAAGTAGCTTCAAGCTTCCTGAAGAATGAGGACAAGGTCATGTCCAAGATTGCATGTTTCAAGGCTCTGCCTCCACTCCTGTGATGTGCTGACATCCTCCATTCCCATTCATCTCACTGGGATTTGTAAGTGGAGGTTCACACGTAACCATGGCTTGAGATCTCTCCTTTGGATTGAATAGTACAGTTTATTCCACTTCCTGTTCAGAATTCAGTGATGACTTGCACCCAGCTCTGTAATCTGAGTGGAGGCACCTGGGAGCAAAGCTGTCAGATTGCAAGAGCAGAGCCTTAATCATATGGGGGGGAGGGGAGAGGGGCACTTGGATCTTTTTTAAAAAGAAGAGAACAAAGCAATGGAAATGACTGACTTTGTCTCAGATCAGTAATCTGTCAGATGAGCGTCACAATCTTGGTGAAGAATCAATGCTAACAAAACAGAAAGGACTTTGTCACAGGTCTTAAAATGGAATCTTGTGATTTAACATGGATTGCAATATGAGTGATGCACTCCTCATGTACTAGTTTGCATAAACCAGTTTAATGAAAATCTGATTTCTACCAAGTACAAAGGTGAGTAATTAATGTACAAGTTGTCTGTCCATCTGTGTCCATATGGTGCAAATACGATCTGCAGGTAGAATCTTGTTGCAATGAACGTCAGTTCCCATGCCTAGTTTATTTTGTTGCATTGAAATGCTGTTGTACTGCAACCTCTTCCAAACAGGGGAATACCCTACAGCAAAACAAGCATACCTGTACTTCATTAACATTAACTAGGTCTAAGTACTGTGGAGACCACAGACAGAAAGTCTTTGTCTTATTGTGATTGGACAAAGTTTGTGTTGTACAGGAGTCTACAGCATCTATTAGAGACCATTTAGTTTTGTAAAAACTGCATCAAGAACATCCATACAACTAAAAAGAAGCTGCCATAGTTTCTTTAGACATGAAATAGCTTCCTAAATAGTCATGGTCAGATGCTCCACTATTTTAGTGCTCTCGTCCTTATCACTCTCAACCTTAGTTTCTTTGGGCTTTGCACTGGTCAGCACACTTTCACTGATTACACTGACCGTTTGCTCCTGAGTGGTGAATAAATTGTCTGCAGCAACAAAATCTTCATAACTTATCCCATCTGGAAGGCCTGCAGCAATAGTGATTATGTTTCATAGTGTATTGACTGCAATGTCTGATTCATTGATTTCTTCTTCTAAGTCAGAGTCTGTGGAAATTATGCCCATTTTATGCTACCGTTTCACCACAATAGATTTTTTAACAGACCTCCGTGTTTCAACAGTCTGTAAAGCGTTCTTATTCCTCATGAGTGTTAAAGTTGGGAGGAATCCATTTCAGCAGTCAGTTTCTGCGGTTAGCTTTCACACAGCAAATTATGCTGTGACCCATGGCCTGTAAAATGGTGGCAGAGTTTGGCAGCAGAAACTCCGTTCAGATACATTTTAGATGCAGGGGCAGGCTATCTGTGGAGCGATTGACAATAAGCACGAGAATCTTGTGGTTTTCTTTTTCCATCTTTACATCAACTTTAGCAACCAGCCATCAAATAAATCTTGCTCATCTGCACACATCTGTTGTAACTGGGTAGTTTTGTGAGAGTAAATGCACATTCTTTAGGAAGCGTGCATTGCTGATTTGCTAAGTATCAGTAGTCTCAGCTTCTCCTTAATGCATTGCAACAGAAGAGAGTAGTTAAGTCATTGCTTGGACTTCTTATGCCCTTGTAATGATCACCTTTTGTACCTGTGGAAACAGTTGATGAAACATGCTTATTTTATTAGTGTTAAAATATCAACTGCACTGCTGGTAGTTGGCAATTAGCTTTTAAAACCATTTCTGGGAAAACAGTTAATCCTAACTAGTGGAAAACTGTTTTCTTCTTGCATAGTACACAAAATCTGTTAAGCCAGCCAGCATTTACTGGAAATCTCTCATGTCCAACCATATTTTCCAAAGTAAACCTTTTTGCCCAAGTAATGGGAATGTTCTCTGCACATACATGATACTAAGCAAATATGCCTTGTCAATCTTGTTACAGAGCACAGCACAAAGCCATGTTGTTTTGGCTCCAGAGATGGTTGCTTTACTTTCTATGCAGTTGTGTCACAGTCCTGCAAAAATATGACCAGCGTGGAGGGAGTCATACCAAATATTTTGCTGTGTCTCTGTTTTTCCTGCTTAGATCTAGTGCCTCAGCCACTTTCATCTTTTGTTGAAAACTTGTGCTTTCTGTTTCTTTATCAGTCAAGACTTGAAAGTGTCATGTGGTGCACAGATAAAGCCTAGCAGTCAGAAGATGGCACAAGGTCTCAAGTCAGGCCACCTGTATAAGCAAGAGAGTAAATAACCACACAATAAAATGGATCAGGGACTTTATTACATGCCAGTTGCTCCTTGCTAACTGTCCATATGTCCATCCTATCACTTTGGTGAGTGAAAGCTATACCAGAGTACCTTTCCTTTCAATGAACTAGGAAGTAAAGAGGTTGTGGCTGTGATTTCCCAATGATGTTTGTATTTCCTTATGTTTGTAGTATACTACTGCTACAGCTCCCATAGATCTTTGTTGTTGTTGTTGTTGATTCTTGTGGGCATGTATTGGCATTTCTTGTAATTAATTTTTTCACAGTACTGAATTTGGTCTAACAAGCTCCACTTGGCACTATTTTACTATAGGCTGTTGGCCACAGCTTGGAAGTATTTTCCTTGCACTGAAATTTTCATTATAACAGACTTTGTTATACCAAGATTCCACCTGTATGTAGTTACATGTACATAATGATTATATGGCAAAAAACCCACTGCCAGCTCATGAAAGAAAAGGCATTCCTTAGCTATCAAGTCACCAGAGCATTATGTTTCCCTAAGGAAAAGATCTATAAAATAGTACTTTAACAACATTTAACAAACACAAGGACATTTTGAAAAGCTATGCTATTATTTGAAAGTCACACTTAACAGATTTGACACAGAGCTCTCAGGGTAATTGTGGAAGAGGAAAGAGGAGGAAGTCCTTATTGTGACTATCAGCCTGCCACATCATGATGCTCAACATTAAGATCTTGTGAAAAGGAAGGCAACACAGTCAGATGGGTTGCAAATTGGCTAGAGGGCCACGCCCAGCAAATGGTGGTGGATGGGTCATTTTTGACCTAGAGGGATGTGGGTAGTGGGGTTCCCCAGGGCTCAGTCCTCAGGTCCGCACTGTTCAACATCTTCATCAGCTACTTGAATGGGGGGGGTGAAAAGCACCTTAAATTCGTGCTCAGATTTTTGGATGACACTAAGGTGTGGGGATAAGTGAGCACACTAGAGGAGAGGGACAGGCTACAACTAGATCTGGACAGGTTATGGGGGTGGGTGGATGAGAATAGGATGTGTTTCAATATGGATAAGTGCAAGGTATTGCAGCTGGGGAGGAAGAACCAGTATATACCTACAGGCTGGGGAACTCCCTTCTCGTCAGTGCAGAGGCAGAAAAGGATCTTGGTCTCGCTATTGGTTCCAAGATGAACAGTGTGGGGTCTCAGTCAGGAAGGCTAACCTCACCTTGTCTTGCATCCATGCGCAGGTCCAAGGAGGTGATCCTCCCCCTCTGTGCAACATTGGTCAGGTTGCAGTTGGAGTACTGCGTCCAATTCTGGGTTCCGCACTTCAGGAGGGATGAGGCCGGCATCGAGAGGGTCCAGAGGACGGCCACTCATGTTTAATAGGGGGCAGCAGGGCAGGCCCTATGAAGAGAGGCTATGGGACCTGAACCTGTTCAACCTCCACAAGAGAAGGCTGAGAGGGGACCTGGTAGCCATCTACTGATTTGTCAAGGGGGACCAGCAGGCAATGGGAGAGTCCCTGTTTTCCCAAGCACTACCAGGAGTAACAAGGAATAACGGCCATACATTGACAGAGAGTAGATTCAGGCTAGATATCAAGAAGCACTACTTCACAGTCAGGGCGGCTAGGATCTGGAACCAACTTCCAAGGGAAGTGGTGCTGGCTTCTACCCTGGGGGGGTCTTCAAAAGGAGGCTAGATAGACACCTAGCATTTGACCCCAGCACTCTTTCCTGCCCATGGCAGGGGGTTGGCCTTGATGATTTGCTCAGGTCCCTTCCAACCCTACTAACTGTGAAACATGGTCCAGTGACTACGCTACAGGATTAGGACTGAAATTGACTTCTCTCTCTGCTATGTCACTGATCAGTTGTTTGATCTGGAGAAAATTACTCCACCTGTTTCCTCCACCATTTGTCTGTTGTGTTTCCTTAGGATTTCATCCTGCATCATAGAATCATAGAGACGTAGGGCTGGAAAAGACCTTCAGAGGTCATCTAGTCCAGCCCTCTGTCTGAGGCAGGATCGTCTCTAGCCAAACCACCTCATACAAACTATAATCTAAACTCTACATAAGACTACCATCAACACTGACACAACACAGACCTAATACCCTAACCTGCTGCAGGTAAAGCAGGGGAACCACAGCTGCTGATGTCCTGCTTCTATGAAATGTTGTCAATATATGTTTAAGAGATTGTGGGTTGAGGGTCATGCCCCCTGCTACAGAGGAAGGCAACCCCCTCCAGTTTACCAGTCTAGCCATGAAATATAATTCCTTCCTGACCCCTAATATGGCAATCAGTGTGATTCTGAGTGGAGGCAGGGCCCTCTAACCAGGAACCTCTGGCTTTGGAGCATTGGTACACTCCAGTCAAAGTCCCCAGCTTTGGCTGTAGCCAATGGCCAATGCCTCTGAGGAAGTCTTGTGTCATCATAGTCAAATGAAAGGTTTGCCATTGTCTTCAGTAGTCCCAGGCTCCAGCAGCTCAGTTGTAAGGCCCAAGTCCCCAAAGGCATTTAGGAGTTTAATTCCTGCTGAGTTCTCTAGTCTAAACTTAATCTCTTTGGGATTAGGGCTGTCTCTCACTCTGTATCATTCTAATACAACAGAGCCTGAAATTCAGTAGGGACATGTTGGGATTATGGTAATATAAACACTTCAATGTTCAACACTTTAAACTGCCCAACATGAGAAAATGGCACAACAGGGAACAACAATCCACATGAGTTTGAGTGGACACACTCAGTCCCAATTACTTTTCTTCCATAGAAAAGAAAATAATGAAAAGAAAACCTCTCTAGAGATTTTTTTCTTCGTCACTGGAAACTTTAAGTTCAGGTTTGACAAACATTTGTCAGTAATGGTTTAGAGAGGGATTTTTTTTCCCCCTCAGCAAAGGTTTGGAGTATTATGGAGGGCCCTTTCAATCCTAATTTTTGTCTTGTGCTATGTTGCTAAATACAAGTCTCTAACACAGAAGCCAGTATTCCATCACCCTCCATGCATTTAAATGGTACTTACCCACAGCTGCATAAATGGCATTTTTGGTACTTGTGCACAATTTGCAATTCCAGTAACTGTGCAGCGTAGACACCTAAGCATCCATGTGCTACTAAGCCTGAGAAGTAAACTATTCAGTGGCTGGGCAGTTATGTACCTGGGCGTAAGTCCTGGATGAAACCAGGAGGTGGGTTCTCCTGTGTTTTAGCCCCAATAGCTGAGAGATTACAGAACTAGCATAAAACCGAGACACCCTGGATTTAGTCCCAGAGGGCATGAATGTCAATGGCTGCATCTACACAAGACACGGACTGCACAGAAGCCAAAAAATACTGTGTAGTAGCATAGCATGGACAGTGCTAATGTGCTATTGCACCATATTATTAAGCTACTGCACATTAGTGTCACCTAAAAGATGTTTGTTGGTGCTAGTGTGCAGTAACTCCAGTTACTGCACGTTTATTTAGTACTTGCTAATACAGGTATTAAATAAACTTGGGCAGCAGTGACTACACAATGATAGAGTTCAGGATTCTGCAGAAAGGAAGGATAGAGAGCAGCAGAGTGAGGACCCCAAGATGAACTTCACAAAAGTAGACTTCAAGACTCTCAGGGAACTCACGGGTAGGATCACTTGGGAAGCCACGCTGAGGGGGAGAGGAGTCCAGGAGAGCTGGCTATACTTCAAAGAAGCCTTACTGAGAGTGCAGGGACAAACCATCCTGGTGTGCAGGAAGACTAACAAGTATGGCAGAAGAACAGCTTGGCTTAGCAGGAAACTCTTCAGTAAACTAAATCACAAAAAGGAAGCTTATAAGAAGTGGAAACTTGGACAAATAACCAGGGAAGAATATAAAAGTACTGCTTGGGCATACAGGGATGAAGTCAGGAAGGTCAAAGCATAATTGGAGTTGCAGCTAGCAAGGAATGTAAAGAGTCACAAGAAGGGTTTTTGCAAGTACGTCAGTAGCAAGAGGAGGATCAGGGAACGAGCAAGGTTCCCTTCCCTTTACCGAATAGGGAAGGGAACCTTGTGACAAAGGATGCAGAAAAGGCTGATGTGCTCAATGCCATTTTTGCCTCAGTCTTCACAGCTTTCAGACTCCTGCACCAGGCAGCACAGTTTGGGGAGGAGGTGAGCAGCCCACAGGGCTGAAAGAACAGGTTAGGGGCTAATTAAAAAAGCTGGATATGCACAAGTCCATAGGAATGCACCCAAGGGTGCTGAGGGAGTTGGCTAATGTGATTGCAGAGCCATTGGCCATTATCTTTGAAAACTCATGGTGATCAGGAGAGGTTGTGGATGATTAAAAAAGGGCGAACATGGTGCCCATATCTAAGAAAGTGAAGAAGGAGGATCCCGGGAACTACGGAACAGTCAACCTCATCTCAGTCCCTCAAAAAATCATAGAACCGATCCTCATGGAATCCATTTCTAAGCATTTGGAGGAAAAGTGATTAGCAGCAATCAGCATAGATTCACCAGGAGCAAGTCATGCCTGACCAACTTGATTGCCTTCTATGATGAGATGACTGGCTCTGTGGATGTGAGGAGACCGGTGGATGTGGTGTACCTTGATTTTTTTAGCAAGACTTTTGATACTGTCTCCAACAACATTCTCTCAGGAAAGCTAAGGAAGTATGGGCTGGATGAATGGACTGTAAGGTAGATAGAAAAGTGGCTGGAGCATCAGACTCAGAGGGTAGTAATCAATGGCTTGATGTTTAGTTGGCAGCCAGTATCAAGTGGTGGAGTGTCCCAGGGGTTGGCCCTGGGGCCAGTTTTGTTCAATGTCTTCACCAGTGACCTGCAAGATGGCATAGAGCGCACCATCAGCAGCTTTGAAGATGACACCAAGCTGGGGGAAGTGGATACACTGGAGGGTAGGGATAGGATTCAGAATGACCTATACAAATTGGAGGATTGGGTCGAAGGGAATCTCACGAACTTCAACAAGGACAAGTGCAAAGTCTTGCACTTAGGAGGAAACAATCCCATGCACCAGTACAGGCTGGGAGCTGACTGGATGGTCAGCAGCTCTGCAGAAAAGGACCTGGGGGTTACAATGCCCAGTAAGCTGAATATGAGCCAACAGTGTACCCTGGTTGCCAAGAAGGCTAATAGCATACTGGACTACATTGGTAGGTGTGTTGCCAGTAGGTCAAGAGAAGTGATTATTCCTCTGTCTTCAGTACTGGTAAAGCCACATTTGGAGTACTGTGTTCAGTTTTGGGCCCCCCCACTCCAGAAAGAATGTGGACAGATTGGAGAGAGTCCAACGGAGGATGAAAAAAATGGTGAGGTGGCTAGAGCGCATGACTTATGAGGAAACACTGAGGAAACTGGGCTTATTTAGTCTAGAGAAGAGGACTGTAAGTCTTCCCTGAGAGGGAACTTAAAAGCAGCGTTCAACTAACTGAAGTGGGGTTCAAAAGAGGACGAAGCTAGACTGTACTCAGTGGTTGCAGATGATAGAGCAAAGACCAATGGTCTCAAGGGTTGCAGCAAGGGAAGTTTAGGTTAGATATTAGGAAGAATTTTCTCACTAGAGGGTAGTAAAACACTGGAACAGGTTACCCAGAAAGGTTGTGGAATCCCCATCCTTGGAGGTTTTCAAAACCTGGCTAGACAAAGCTTTGGCTGGGATGATCTAGTTGGGGAAGGTCTTGCTTTGAGCAGGGGGTTGGATTAGATCAGGGTTTCCAACCACCAGGCCATGGCCCAGTACCAGGCTGTGAAGCATTGGCTGTTGGGCTATGGCACTAGTCCTACTCCCATAAACCCCCGTAGTGAGGGAGGGAGTGCAGCTGCTGGGGCTGGGGCAGGTGCAGGTGCAGGATGGAGCTGCAGCTTATCTGGGAGGCACAGGGAGGGGAGGTCCTTCAATTGCGTGCATTCGGGGGGGGTCACATGCCCCCAGATCTGCATGGGGCAGCGTGGGCTAGGGCCAGGGCAAGCAGCTTGGCAGTGCTGCATCCCCGCTCTGTGAAGGGTCTCAGCAGCAAGTCCCTGCAGGGCTGCGTGGGGCAGCCCAAGAGCCTGTTTGCACTGCAGGGTGGGGAGGGGAGGCAAAACTCAGTGCCAGAACTGCCTGGGGGAAGGAGCTGCCCTGGCTGGGGTGCAAGCTCAAGCTGCAGCTGCTAAGGGGGGAGGAAACCAATGCGATGAGCCTGGGAATTTTGGGGAGCCACCCCTCAACCCCATGCAGCTTAGTCTAGTGCCCCACTGCAGCTGGGCAGCCCCTGCCCCAGCCTCACTCCCCCCCTACCACTGTGGCCTCAATATACCACCCCATACTCCTTCCCCCACAACAGACTTATCCGGCAGACTCAGCTACTCTCACAGCTCTCCCCCCCACATAAAAATTAAATGCAAACACACCAATTTAAATTTAAATATGCAAATTTGATACGCAAATCATTTGTGCAAATCATTTGCCACCATTCGTGGCAAAATTGTTTGAGTGAGTTTGCTGGTCTGCAGCATAAAAGGTTGGGAATCCCTGGATTAGATGACCTCCTGAGGTCCCTTCCAACTCTAACTTTCTATGAAATACACAGTAATGACAGCAAAGCAGCATCTTGTGTAGATGTACCCCCTGTCTAGTTGGTAGCCATTATCAAGTGAAGTGCTCAGGGGTTGGTCCTTGGGCAAGTTGTTCAATATCTTCATCGAAGTCCTGGGAGATGGGATGGAGTGCACTGTCAGCAAGTTTGCAAATGACACCAAGCTAGGGGGAGTAGTAGATATGCTGGAGGATAGGGCTAGGATTCAAAGAGACCTCAATAAATTGGAAGACTGGACCAAAAAGAAATCTCAAGCAGTTCAGTAAGGCCAAGTGTGAAGTTCTGCACTTAGGCCAAAACAATCCCATGGACTGGTACAGGCTGGTGACTGACTGGCTAAACAGAAGCTTTGCAGAAAAGGACCAGGGGGTTAATAAACTAAATAGGATCCAACAGTGTGCCTTTGTTGCAAAGAAAGCTAAAATCATACTGGGCTACATTTGTAGAGTGTTGCCAGCAGATTGAGGGAAGTGATTCTTCCCCTCTATTTGGCACTGGTGAGGCACTATGTCCAGTTTTGGGCACCCCACTACAAAAAGGATGTAGACAAATTGGAAAGAGTCCAGCAGAGGGCAACGAAAATGCTTTTGGGAGCAAGGAACTTGACTTCTGAGGAGAGGCTGAGGAAACTGGGCTTTAGTTTGGAGAAGAGAAGAGTGAGGGGGGATTCAATGGTTGCCTTCATCTGTCTGAAGGGCAGTTACATAGAGGATGGAGCTGGACTGTTCTCAGTGGTGGCAGATGACAGAACAAGGAACAATGGACTCAAGTTGCAGCAAGGGAAGTTTAGGTTAGCTATTTGGAAAAACTTTCTCACTAGGAGGGTAGTAAATCTTTGGAACATGCTACCCAGAGAGGTTGTGGAATTTCTATCCTTACAGGTTTTTAAGACCTGGCTAGACTAAGTTTTGGGTAGGATGATCTAGTTGTAGATGGTCTTGCTTTGAGGAGGGGATCAGACCTAATGACCTCCTGAGGTCCTTTCCAACACTAATTTTCTATGATTTTAAGAATCTCCTGCTTTCCAGCACAGTGATTTAGCTACCATACCACGGGTTAGGTATTCGCCTGTCCCTTCTCCCCAATTTGGAGAAGACACACTCCATTTTGCATTTATTGGATGAAACAGGTAGGAAATTTTCTGGCCAGGCTGGAATCCAAAGTTTTCTATAGGGGTGGGCGAAGTGAACCCTGTTCAATTTGGATTCAGATTAAGCCTGAATTGGGGACAGTGATTCAATTAATTGATTTGGATCACTGTCCGTGATTTGATTTGGCTGATTCTGAATCTCAAGAGTCGAAGCTGATTTAGAGAATCAGTGATTTGGACGTAGACACAGCTTTAAAAGCTTTTTCTATGTACCACGAGGTACCAAGTGCAGCTCGTGAACACTGCAGTGCTGAGGCAGATGGAGCGTTCCACAGGAGTGTGGGCGGCTCTCCGCATGCTTGGTGGTGAACATGGAAGTGGACTGGAACTACTTCTGGTCCACTTCTGGGTCTGCTGGGTAGTGCATAGGGAGGCCCCCGGCTCAGCAATTGGCCTCAGGGAGACCCTGGGTACCCCCCCTGACTTAGGAGGCACCAGTCGTCAAGCTGGGAGAGCACAGGGGGGCTTCTAGTCCACTTCTGGGTCTGCAGCTGTGTGCGCTGGGGAGCCTTCTCACCTTCATGCATTCTTTGTAGGGAAGAACGTCATTTAGTGTATAATATTCCAGTGGGACAAGTGGTATTACCTGGATGTCAAGGTAGATACACCTTTAGATAGAAAGAGCACAAGTTTTTGTGAACCCAAGCTCCCTTGGGTTTATGAAAGCTTATGTTCTCTATATGCATTATACTTAGTTACTCACTAAGGTACATTTCTATCTTGCCTTCTGACTGACTCCAGTCTAACATGGCTAACTACTTCTTTCTGCTCATTACCTGGATGTGTCATTAAACAAAAAACAGGAGACAAAGTAAATGATACTTTTGAGACCTGCTCATTTCTGGTGCTCAGATATCATGATAATTGTGATGATAATGATGATAGTGATATAACTATCTAGACAGATTTACATCTCCCCAACATTTAAATGTCATGCATAAATGATCAGCTGGTGGCAGTGTGAGTCAAACCAATATTTCTGAGGTGCCAGGTAAAAATATTCATGAAATCCTTCTGTTATTATCTGCACATTTAAAGTAGTGGTAGAACTGACTAAGGCAGGGGTTGGCAACCTGTGTGTGGTCCGTGGGCTAGTTTCAGCCTGTGGACCAGATCCAGCTTGCACAATTGGGGAGCTTTAGTGGTGTTCAGGCAATATGGGGCTTTGCTCACTCCATGCCCTGAGTTAGGCCATTCCAGCCATTAGCTAAAATACATTAGCTGCTGTATGGGATCTTTATATTGATATACCAGTATGAAATCCCATATTTAAAATGATCAGAAAACTGAGCATATGCCAATATTTTTTATGACAGTTAAATAACAGAGAGTATTTACTTTTAGTCCACCTTTGTGAGAAATGTCACAGTGTATGGTAAAGTTAGGATATTTCACCAACCAAAAAAGACAAGTGACATAAATCAGTTTCTGATTTTACTATGGATGAAGCAATTATTTTAAGTAATTTGTGGTCAAGGTTGCTTGCCACTGCTCTTTTATTTAAACTCATTTGAAGTAATGCTTTCTTAACCTCACTAAATAAAATTGGATAAAACAAGAAGGCAATAGATCTTCATTAGAGGCCCATGTATGAGCATGAGCTGAACCATTATCATTAAGAAACTCATCAGGCATATCTAACCTTGACCCAACATTTAAATCTAATAAACTCATTAACTCTTTCATTTATATCAATAATTAAGTTTCCTGAGCCCTTTTTAATTGTCATCCTTTCTGTAAACTAGAGCCAGCTTTAGTTTAGCGATCTAGACACTGGCCTGATTCTCTTGGACTGAAGGCAAGATTGCAGATTGATTTTGGATTTATACAATACCCTGTATTAATGCTTCTCAGAATACGACCTGGCCTTTCTGTACTTTTCTCTTAGGAAATAATGTCTCATAAGAAAACAAATATTGTTGACAATTGATTAACGATTCAATGATAATAGATTTCTCTGCGTTCTAACTACTAACATTCACTATAAATAAACACTGCTTGCCATGAATGCGAACCAGAAGGATTCAGCATATGATATTAAGCTTAGGTGATGCAAATGCTTAATGCAAATCAAGCATATGGTTAGCCTGACTACATGAAATAATTCATTTCTGAAAGCTGTACTTTTTCTTAATTAAAAAAAACCCATTCTTGGCCAGACAGAGCTGTTAGGTACCACCTTGTGAAAGGCTCCCATGTGGCTGTGTCACACCAGAAGGTGCCCTCAGAGTTATCATTCTTTTCCTGCCACCCAACTGCTTGCCATAATGAAAGTAACTTGCTATAAATGTTATTTAGGGGCAGCCACCCACCATGCTAACTGCTCAACTAGCTGGATTTCAGTGGGTGAATGGGAGAGGTGGAGAAAACATCTTCCACTTCCTGCCCACTATTATCCAACTGGGTTTTCTCTATGCTCCTGGAACAATGATCATCACAAAAGGCTGTTTAGGTGCTGTGATGCTTAGTGTTGTGGGGCCAAACTTCTACGCATCTTTTTGCCTAATGAAATCTACAGCCCCAAGTCAGGCGCCTCAGCCCCCACACAAATGTATGGAGTCAGTTAGGTACCAAGGATGAAACCCACAAAAGCCAGCACACTGAGAAAAAGGTATCCAAGCCAGTCTATAGGAAATGCTGAAGAATAGGATGTGGCTATAGGAAATTATAGAGGCTGTACCTTTCACTCAGAATCTATGGTCATCACTAGGGCTGTGCGAGTCGGCAGCGGTCCAATCTGGCTTGGGATCCAGCCGCTTTGGATAGCCGTGATCCGATCCAGAGCTCTGGACAGAGTTTCTGCCTTGATCCGGCCAAAGCAGCTCCGAAGCTTCAGAGCCCTCAGAGATCTGGCCATAGGGTATAATGGGGAATAAATGGAAGGTCTATAACTTTGTTGTTTTTTGTATGATTTTTATGAAACTTGCAGGGGTGATAGCCTCTGCTAAGAGCATGAAATCTGCTAAGTTTCAAGAAGATTAGTGCAGGGGTTGGGGGGAACTGTACCCCAATTCTTGAAAGCCAAAAACAAGTAATGGCTATGTGTTATACCACAGGGGGCTGAAAACTGCAGGGGTGGTAGCTCTTACTGAGGCCACAAAGCCTGTCAAGTTTCAAGAAGATTGGTGCAGGGGTTGGGGGGGAAACTGCACCCCAAATGCATGAAAGCAAAGCTCCTGTCACATCTATGTATTACAACACAGGGGTCAAAATTGCAGGGGTGGTAGTTCTTGCTGAGGTCAAAAAGCCTGCCAAGTTTCAAGATGATCGGTGCAGGGGTTGGGGGGGAACTCCACCTTAAGCTGCTGGCAGACAAAACTCATGACACAAATGACCATGTATGTGTTAAGGTGCAGCAGACTGAAAAGTGCAGGGGTGGTAGCTCTTCCTGAGGCCACAAAGACTGCCAGCTGTGTGTGTCCTAGAGCAGGCCTGAGTGTGTGCTGCACCCTGCCAGGCCACGAAGCCTGCCTGCCACTGTGTGTGTCTAGCTGGGGGAGTCTGTCGTTTGGGGCCCTGCACCCCAAGCTGCTGACAAGCAAAACTTGTGATGGGGGTAGGCGATACTGTGTGTGTATTAAGGTGTGCCCTTCCTGGCACTGGGGCCTCTGAACAACACAGCATTGTGCCCCACTGAGGCTGCCTCCTCCCCTACAGCCTCACTCCTGGTCCTCCATTTTATGTGACAACACGTACAATAACTTAGCTGGCTCAACACCACAGCATCAGCAGCAGCTGATTGCTTAGCTGGTGGTAGCATCAGCAGCAGCATCAAAGGTACCCACACACAACTGTCACCGAGCCTGTCATTTTATAAATGAATTGACAGCAAGAAGTAAAGATGTTGTGTTGTGTTGGACATATGATGTTATTCATGGTGTGTGATGGCTTATCTTGTGTTTTTATGTCTGTGTGTGTATTATGGAAAAAAGGATCACTTAAAAAATGTATCTTTGGAAGCTTTAGGGTTGAAAACCCCTTTGTCAGGCTGAGGAAGTACCTGCAGTTAGTTCTGGAAGGAAGGAATAGTAAAGAAGTCAGAGGCTGGCCTGGCCCACAATGCAGGCAAGAAAGCCAGTCAGTGAAAATGGAAATTGAAGTGTTAGGGGGTGAGGGACAGGCTGGGGTGGGGGTTAGGGGAGAAAAAGGGATGTAGCAGTTCAGGTAAAAGTGCAGATGTGCCTGGGGTGTCCGATGTCCGGCAGGTTGCAGCATGCCAGAACTCCGCTGTGTATATGGAGTCCATGAGTTTCTATACCTACTACCTAGAGGGCTGATGAAGTGCAGTTCATAGGCCCATTCTGAAAAGTGGTTTGTACATTCAAACAAGCACATAACCTCATCACTAGAAGTGAAGCCAACTTCCTACAGCTCAAAACACAAAACCTGCCCACAGTCTCCACTACCCCCACAAACTGCACACCAGAATCTACCTGACATCAAACCCAACTACCTCTGGGGGCACATTCCTCACTAAAAAAACCCTCTGCCTCCGGTCATAGATTCATAGATGTTAGGGTCGGAAGGGACCTCAATAGACCATCGAGTCCGACCCCCTGCATAGGCAGAAAAGAGTGCTGGGTCTAGATGACCCCAGCTAGATGCATATCCAACCTTCTCT